>JARQOD010000001.1:67257467-67311791 GCA_033576555.1 Oophaga sylvatica | reverse complement strand
CTTTTTGGGGGGCCCCCCTCCCGTACCCTTTTCCACCAACGCTGCTGCCCTTTGATGCTTTGGAGACAGTACCTCCGCTTAGTAACCTTTCACAGTAACTCAGCTGTACTCTTTTGTTGACATTGCCCTTTTCCCTTCTGCACCCCCGGGGTCCATACCGTAAACTGTTCTCCCCAGTGCTTTCCCCAGGTCCTCCCTCCGTACCCTTCCACCAAGTCTGCTTCCTTGGAAAGGCTTTGGAGCACAGGTCCCTCTGCTAGACCGTGTCCAGTAAGTCAGCGGTACCGGTTTTGATTTTGCCTTTTTCCTTCGCTACCCCCCGGGGGTCCAGTCCCCGTCAACTTTTTCTCCCCATCCCTTTGGCCGGGGCCTCCATCTCCTACCCGGGTTCCACCAACGTCTGGGGCCCTTTTTATGCTTTGGAGCACGGGTACCTCCGCTTAGAAACCTGTCACAGTAACGTCAGCGGGGTCCTGTTTGGAATGCCTCTTTTCTTCTGTCCAGTCCGTCAACGTTCCCCATCCTTTGGCCAAGGTCTCCATCTCCTTCCATTCCACCAAGTTGCTGGCCCTTTGGGTAGTGCTTGGACACAGGTCCTCCTCTTAAAAAACCGTGTCACTAACTCAGGGGAAAACCGGTTGTGACTTTGCCTCTTTTTCCTTTTTCCCCCCATACCGCAACTGGTTCCCCCCACCTTTTGGCCTGGGTCCCCCCATCCCGTATCCAGTTCCCCCAACGCTGTGGTCCTTGGTATGCTTTGGGAGCACGGTACCCCCTGCTTAGAAACCCGTGTCACAGAGGCGCTGGTACTCGGTTGTGACATTGTCTCTTTTCCTTCTGCTGCCCCTCCGGGTTCCAGCACAGTCAGCTGGTCCTCGTTACTTCCATTGTCTCTTGCTCCATCTGATACCCGTCAGGGTTCCAGTAACGTCAGCTGGTTCTCGGAAATTAGACGACCTTAAAGACCACCCAGAAGAAGATGACGACAACAAGGACGACGAGCATGAAGCCAACCAGCCTGAACACCATCACAATGAAAAAATAAAAGATTACCCAGAAGAAGATCACCAACAGGACAAAGAAGGTTAAGACAAACTACAAGATACAGAACAAGAGACAGAAGAACAATAAGCAGAAGATCAAAAAGCAGAAGAACATGAAGTATAAGACCAAAATGAAGAGCAAATATATGCTCTAAATTCTAAGCAGAAGAAGACTAAGCAGTGTATGGGGGTGAGTCCGTTCCTCCTCGTGGTGCCCCTGGAAAATGCCTGCTGCTGCAGGCTAAACTGAACACGGACAAATACTGTTGTAATTTAAATCTTTTGTGACAACAAGAACGGAAGGATGAACAATTCATACTTTTACAGATTACAAGTACAGGAATCTCTGTCACAAATAAGAATATGATGAAGAAGATGAAGAGGAAGAAGATGAAGAATTTGAATATGAAGAAGATTAATTAGTTTAATAATAACAATATGAGTAATGTAAACAAAAACATGAATAGCAAGAAGTTTAAGAATAAGATTAAGAAGGTGAAGATGAAGAATAATTTGATGAGAAAGATGATGCTGCTGAAGATTATGAAGGAGAAAGTGTGGCACTGGCAAAAGTTAAAAAGGTGAAGAGCATGGAAGTTGTGAAACATACATATTTGCCAAAATAGAAAAAAGGTTAACAACATTGTCAATTTGTTAGTCAATCCAAACGTATTTCCAAAAAAAAATATATTAATGCTATTCCAATGCATTGGGTTAAACATGTATGCCTTTATTGTCTCCTCAACCTCCCCCAATACATTCTACATTAGTCTTTGTTGTTTTCCTTCATGTACAATTAACCAACAAGGCAAGAATGGTTTTTTTTAATGTCGATATTTGGTTCCCATAGACTTACATGGGACTTCCGGTATCGGAATCGGATATCGACGATATTTAGTGATATCGGCGATACCATTCCGATCCGATATTTTTAGATATCGAGCAGTATCGCTCAACACTAGTCCCGGCCTATTTTGGCACATGCCCACTCCTATGCATCGATATTGAGCACCGTTCAACAAAAATCAGGTACAAACTTTTTAGCATAGCTGTTTCTGACTCTCATGCCACGCCAGAAAGGCTTATTTTGGCACAGGCCCACGCCTATGCAACAATTTTGACCAGCATTCAACAAAAAATTGGGTGCAAACTTTTTAGTATACCTGTGTTTCTGACTCCCATGCCGTACCAGAAAGACCTATTTTGGCACAGGCCCGCACCTATGCAACGATTTTGACCAGCATTCAACAAAAAATTTGGTACAAACTTTTTAACATACCTGTGTTTCGGACTCTCATGCCATACCAGAAGCACCCGGTGCCATGTACTCTAGCCCATAATATTTCACATCGGGTATGGGACCTACATAGCTTTGTTTTCTCGGGTATTAAAAACTGAAAATCCCGAGGCCTGAGGTAATTTAGTGAGCTTCATGGGGATAAAATTTAGCGAGTCTATGAACCTTATAGACAAATCGGGTATCGTCACACACAAGACCACAACACCTCGGGCTAACACATTTACCGGTAGTTTTCAAAAACCACTGCCTTAACAGTAAAGTAAGAATCGTGGCGAGCTGCATTGCGGGCTATAAATGTATACCCTGAAAATTTACCGCTGGTAAAGAACAGTAAAAAGTCGTGCGTACAACTATTATCCTCAATCTCCCAGCGCTATCACAAACACTATTACCTACAGAGGCGGCCCCGCGAGAATTTCTGTATGTGTGTATCAAGATGCTCCCTGCTTTGACCGATTGTTTGCTCGTGAATGCTGCCATTTCCAGGGTCATCATAGTTGTGTAAATGCGCTGGGAGCTCGTGTATCGGCCCCTAGGGTGTAATGCGTGAGCATTTTAATTATTTTTCAATTCATAATCATACGTTCTCAGGCAGACAGGTTTATTTCACAGAAGTTGACTGTACAGTTGCATAATTTTTGTTTAAAATCATACATTTGTATAATTTTGTTTAAAATCGCACAGTTCTGCGATAATGTCGGGTGTTGGACACGCACTTATCAGTCTTTCATATGTGTCGCAGAAAGATTTTAGTCTGTTCTGCGCGAGTTTATTATGCACGTACTGTGCAGACATGTCAAGAAACATTTTGGCGTGTTCAGCAGTCCATACGGGTGTTGGTGTGTAAGGTGATCGACCATCATCCTTCTGCTTCTTACTTACACGACGGCGTGATACAGCGCGTTTCTTTGGCGCTAATGCAGCGGCTGAATTGGCAGCTGCTGCTTCCGCGTTGCTATTTGCAGATTCTGTAGCTTGACACAGACGTATATTCTTAAGCCTACTACTCTCAGTATTCCCGGGGTGGGCGGTTGGCGCGTCGCTTTCTCCACGATCTGCGACACACCAGAGTGAAAGAGGCTCCGTTCTCACCTCTGCTCTGTTCTCAAATCCATAATTGCGCTGTTGCAAAACTCGTGAATGACGCTCCTCCGTAACTAAAGAAAAGATACGTGGTGTAGTTAACCGCTAAGCGGGCGAGATATAGGAAAAGCTACAGGCCCCACTTTACTCTGATTCAACGCGATATTTGTAAAAGCTACCAGCACCGATTATCGGTGAAGCCGATGCATGATTGTTTGTATAAGTACACTATACACTATACACATATGTACACTATATAGCGGCCTAGACATATATACTTACAAGTATCCCCCGGGTGCTGGTCTACAGAGAATGCTAAATTAACAGACATCTCGCTGCCCGAGCGCCGCCGTATGGGGCTGTTTTCTCCCTCAAACTGCAACCTCACGGGCGATACTTTAGCAGCTGTAAATAAAATGTAACATACATGAATGCGCAAAACACTCACAAAGCTAACTTGACACACGTAAATAAAATATATCTACTAGTTACCGCAGAAATTTTTAGCTGCATTTATAAGTACACTATAGAGCTGCGTAGACATATATGCTTACAAGTATGAGACGTTTAGTGTAGTTCAGAGATTGGTGAATTAAACGGTGTGGAGTTGCTCGGTCGTTGTCGTATGGGCTGTTTTCTTTTTCAAGCTGCAGCCTCCTGCACGCTAGTTTAACAGCTGTAAATAAATATAACTATTAGTCGCCTCAGAAATGATATCTACACGGCCCACACGCACAAAGCTAAATTCGCAAAGCTACCGTAACGCGCGTAAATAAAATATATCCACTAGTTATCGGTGGGGGTCGCAGGGTACAGTGGATACAAACACATATCAACCGTGTTTCAAGGACCCGCTACCTTTTCTATTCCAGCGCCGTGTGCTTAGCGAATCACCCCATCTTTTAGGAGCGTAGGGTATCGCGCGAGTTAGAGGATTATAGTCCGGTTCTACGAACTCGACATCTGAATCCTGAGGACCCTCCACGATCTCAACATCGAATCGCGATGCACGAGAGGCTCCGCCGCCACAGTGTTTTCAACCGCCCAGTCCGCTTGGAGGCGAAGTGTATCTGTATGAGAAAATGTATTTAATTACCCGTCTAGATACATAGGTTTAAAACATCTGATATAGCTATAGGTTTCTTGCCTGTGACAGACTGGTGAGAGCTTGAGGCTCGTCGCCCGCTAGCAGAGTTGCCATCCTCTAACAGGCTGGCCTGCACTGCTACAACTTATCAACGCAGTGTATATAATACAGGTTTATATTATTAAAACTTCTGCACTGCTACAACTTATCAACGCAGTGTATATAACTACAGGTTTATATTATTAAAACATGTCTAGCTAACGACCCTGTCAGCTAAAATAAAATTAACTGTATGGATTTTAGCGGCAGTCTATATTAATTATTAATATTAATAGTAGACATTATAAATTTGCAACTACAGGGTAATGATGGTGGGGGTTCGGGCATGAAATATTGCTTCTCTAATATTGTTTCAACGCGGTTAGCCGCCGTGATCCCTCTGTAAAACATGAATGAGATGTTTTTTTCTGCCCCTAGCGTGGGGGCATTGACAGAGGGCGGGTTCTCTCTGCTAGTCCTAATAAATACAAGCCGGTCACAATCAATACACCACGCACTTGTAAGGGTTCGCACCTCACAGGACACACGGCAGATCTGAACAGGCCTAAAGTGAGTATTTTTATGTCTCGTGAATATCCGCGTTTGTTTCAATTATATTTAAGTTTGTGTAGTATTTGCATGAACAGGTTAGCCGTGTTTTCATACTTGATCTTTATTTGCTTTAATTCAATAGCGGACCCTTTTTATTCAAGATGGAGTGCAGATATTCTCGCGGTCAATATTCTGCTTTGCTTTCACCAGAACAATCGGGTAAGTTTTACACCGTATATAGTATACGACGTATTGTCTCAGGCTGTCTGAGTCTGCGCTTTGTATATATAAATGATATATTTCATTCTTTCTTATTTAAGAAGAGGAAGTCCATTCAGGCTACTCCTATGAGAACCGGTTCATTACGCCGAACCTGTTAGAGGATGGCAACTCTGCTAGCGGGCGACGAGCCTCAAGCTCTCACCAGTCTGTCACAGGCAAGAAACCTA
Organism: Oophaga sylvatica; assembly: GCA_033576555.1. Classification (NCBI taxonomy): domain Eukaryota; kingdom Metazoa; phylum Chordata; class Amphibia; order Anura; family Dendrobatidae; genus Oophaga; species Oophaga sylvatica. The sequence continues at coordinate 67,306,238 of JARQOD010000001.1, read as the reverse complement.
TAGCTATATCAGATGTTTTAAACCTATGTATCTAGACGGGTAATTAAATACATTTTCTCATACAGATACACTTCGCCTCCAAGCGGACTGGGCGGTTGAAAACACTGTGGCGGCGGAGCCGCTCGTGCATCGCGATTCCGATGTTGAGATCGTGGAGGGTCCTCAGGATTCAGATGTCGAGTTCGTAGAACCGGACTATAATCCTCTAACTCGCACGATACCCATATCTCCTAAAAGATGGGGTGATTCGCTAAGCACACGGCGCTGGAATAGAAAAGGTAGCGGGTCCTTGAAACACGGTTGATATGTGTTTGTATCCACTGTACCCTGCTACCCCCACCGATAACTAGTGGATATATTTTATTTACGCGCGTTACGGTAGCTTTGCGAATTTAGCTTTGTGCGTGTGGGCCGTGTAGATATCATTTCTGAGGCGACTAATAGTTATATTTTATTTACAGCTGTTAAACTAGCGTGCAGGAGGCTGCAGCTTGAAAAAGAAAACAGCCCCATACGACAACGACCGAGCAACTCCACACCGTTTAATTCACCAATCTCTGAACTACACTACACGTCTCATACTTGTAAGCATATATGTCTACGCAGCTCTATAGTGTACTTATACATGCAGCTAAAAATTTCTGCGGCAACTAGTAGATATATTTTATTTACGTGTGTCAAGTTAGCTTTGTGAGTGTTTTGCGCATTCATGTATGTTATATTTTATTTACAGCTGCTAAAGTATCGCCCGTGAGGTTGCAGTTTGAGGGAGAAAACAGCCCCATACGGCGGCGACCGTGCAGCGAGATGTCTGTTAATTCAGCATTCTCTGTAGACCAGCACCCGGGGGATACTTGTAAGTATATATGTCTAGGCCGCTCTATAGTGTACTTATACAAACAATCATGCATCGACTTCGCCGATAATCGGTGCTGGTAGCTTTTACAAATATCGCGTTGAATCAGAGTAAAGTGGGGCCTGTAGATTTTCCTATATCTCGCCCGCTTAGCGGTTAACTACACCACGTATCTTTTCTTTAGTTACGGAGGAGCGTCATTCGCGAGTTTTGCAACAGCGCAATTATGGATTTGAGAACAGAGCGGAGGTGAGAACGGAACCTCTTTCACTCAGGTGTGTCGCAGATCGTGGAGAAAGCGACGCGCCAACCGCCCACCCCGGGAATACTGAGAGTAGTAGGCTTAAGAATATACGTCTGTGTCAAGCTACAGAATCTGCAAATAGCAACGCGGAAGCAGCAGCTGCCAATTCAGCCGGTGCATTAGCGCCAAAGAAACACGCGGTATCGCGCCGTCGTGTAAGTAAGAAGCAGAAGAATTGATGGTCGATCACCTTACACACCAACACCCGTATGGACTGCTGAACACGCCAAAATGTTTCTTGACATGTCTGCACAGTACGTGCATAATAAACTCGCACAGAACAGGCTAAAATCTTTCTGCGACACGTATGAAAGACTGATAAGTGCGTGTCCAACACCCGACATTATCGCAGAACTGTGCGATTTTAAACAAAATTATGCAAATGTATGATTTTAAACAAAAATTATGCAACTGTACAGTCAACTTCTGTGAAATAAACCTGTCTGCCTGAGAACGTATGATTATGAATTGAAAAATAATTAAAATGCTCATGCATTACACCCTAGGGGCCGATACACGAGCTCCCAGCGCATTTACACAACTATGATGACCCTGGAAATGGCAGCATTCACGAGCAAACAATCGGTCAAAGCAGGGAGCATCTTGATACACACATACAGAAATTCTCGCGGGGCCGCCTCTGTAGGTAATAGTGTTTGTGATAGCGCTGGGAGTTTGAGGATGATAGTTGTACGCATGACTTTTTACTGTTCTTTACCAGCGGTAAATTTTCAGGGTATACATTTATAGCCCGCAATGCAGCTCGCCACGATTCTTACTTTACTGTTAAGGCAGTGGTTTTTGAAATCTACCGGTAAATGTGTTAGCCCGAGGTGTTGTGGTCTTGTGTGTGACGATACCCGATTTGTCTATAAGGTTCATAGACTCGCTAAATTTTATCCCCATGAAGCTCACTAAATTACCTCAGGCCTCGGGATTTTCAGTTTTTAATACCCGAGAAAACAAAGCTATGTAGGTCCCATACCCGATGTGAAATATTATGGGCTAGAGTACATGGCACCGGGTGCTTCTGGTATGGCATGAGAGTCCGAAACACAGGTATGTTAAAAAGTTTGTACCAAATTTTTTGTTGAATGCTGGTCAAAATCGTTGGATAGGTTTGGGCCTGTGCCAAAATAGGTCTTTCTGGTACGGCATGGGAGTCAGAAACATAGCTATGCTAAAAAGTTTGTACCTGATTTTTGTTGAACGGTGCTCAATATCGATGCATAGGAGTGGGCATGTGCCAAAATAGGCCAGGACACGTCCCAACATGCCTGTCTTTTATATCTGAGGGGCATAGCATCTTTAAAAATAGGCCTGTGCAGCAAGAACGCTACTCATCCCAGGCTATACAGTGGGTCATGTATGTAGCGCATACCGAGAACATTGACATTCAGCATGCATTGAGAGGGTTTGTGAAGCAACTCGCTCAATATTTTCTAGACGACTATGCGTATGTTAACGGCCAGCACATAGTTTTTGAATTTCAGGGTTGTTTTTTCCACGGCTGTCCGTCGTGCTATAATGAAAATGATGCAAATAAGGTCACAAACATCACCTGCGGGCAGTTATATCATGCCTTTTTAGCTAAAAAGCGCTAACTGCAGCTGTGCGGGTACACCGTAAGTGTGCTGTGGATGCATGAGTGGCGTGAAATGTTTAAAAATGATTCAGTGGATCACCACCATCTATGAAATATGGTATTTTCCAAACACCAGCGATGATTTGTTTGCTCCCTACATTAAACTACACTATAGGGATGAGCTGGAGGGCTCCGGGTATCCTAGCGGATACACTGATGAGGGCTAGAGAAAAGCACCACAGTGACAGTTTTCTTGAAAAAGCGCTGCCTGTCTTTCATATCTGAGGGTTAGCATCGTTAAAAAATAGGCCTAGGCCTCTCCCAAAATAACGAATTTGTTGTGAATTTGTCATCAAGTTGCCGGAATCGTGTTAGTAATCAATTTAATACATCTTGATTCGCTACAATATTCGTATGGTAACTATTAAAATACCAGCTGAGAGTCAGAAACACCGCTATGCTAAAAAGTTTGTACCCGATTTTTGATGCATGGTGGTCAAAATCGCTGCGTAGGCGTGGGCATGTACCGAAATAGGCCAGTACAAGCGTCCCGAAATAACGAATTTGCTGTGAAATTGCCATCAAGTTGCTGGAATCTTTAAAATAACCTAGCTTTACAAATATCGCGATGAGAGTCAGAAACACCGCTATGCTAAAAAGTTTGTACCCGATTTTTGATGCATGGTGGTTAAAATCGCTGCGTAGGAGTGGGCATGTACCAAAATAGGCCAGTACAGGCGTCCCGAAATAACGAATTTGCTCTGAAATTGCCATCAAGTTGCTGGAATCTTTAAAATAACCTAGCTTTACAAATATCGCGTTGAATATATCGCGCTGAATCAGAGTGATGTGGGAGCATGAGTGGCGTGAAATGTTTAAAAATAATTCAGCGGATCACCACCATCTATGAAATATGGTATTTTCCAAACACCAGCGATGATCTGTTTGCCCCCTACATTAAACTACACCATAGGGATGAGTTGTAGGGGTCCGTGTATCCTAACGGCTACACTGATGAAGGCTAGAAAAAATCACCACAGTGACAGTTTTCTTGAAAAAGAGCTGCCTGTCTTTCATATCTGAAGGGTTAGCATCGTTAAAAAATAGGCCTAGGTCTCTCCCAAAATAACGAATTTGCTCTGAATTTGTCATCAAGTTGCTGGAATCGTGTAAGCATTCAATTTAATACACCTTGATTCGCTACAATATCGGTATGGTAACTGTTTAAAATAATGGCTGAGCTTGAAATGTCTTTGAGATGTGTTTATTTATTACAATAAAATCTTGTAACCCTGTTTTACAATACCGCGTCATTGCTTTTTTAAAAATACGAATAAAACATTCGCGTGTGTAATATTGTAACACGGCCATATACATAATATGCCCGTGACCATTTCATAATGTGACCATTTCATAATATGAGCATTTAAAGGACTAGGACTTGTCCGGGCATGCCCGGACTATGCCTGGCTATACACAATACAGGGCTAATTACTATGTGTAATTTCTATCAAGTGAATTACCATATCTAAATAGCCTGTTAAGATGCGAGCTTCTCTCAATTGTACTTTACTGGACATGTCACAACATATCACGGCTGCACTCCTGCTAAAAAGATACGGATCCTATCTTTAATTCTCTATGTGGAAAAACTTATATACTGGATAATACCGTAGAATAAACTCCTTCTAGCCTGTACATAGACTACTAAGATATAACTTTACAGCGAGTGAAGCAGACACTCAGATAAAAAGACTGCTAAGATATAACTTTACAGCAAGTGAAGCAGACACTCAGATAAAATCCCTTTACATACATTTACTGGTGGACTTAAAAGAGCCCCCACAAAAAAGAGCCTTATAAAATCAAGATTCGCCTTGATACACCTTTCCCCCACACCACAGACTGATCAAATCCACAAGGAGATGGATAAAATATAAATAGAGACGAATAAATTCATGAATCACTTTGATAGAACTTCCCAGATTCAGCAGTCCTGATATCCCAGACAGATCAAATCACAGGGAGACGGATTAAATGATAGGGGGCGTGACGACCTGTCAGATTGAGTTTGACGAAAGGTACCCCTCCTACACTACTTCCTTATACTGCCGCAGCTCTTTGATTTTCGGTTCCTCCAGGGCTGAGGCCCAAGTAGTCAAGTCATGTGGTTTGGTTTGTAAATGGACCCTATGAAGACTATATTAGTAAAGTGTTTATCGGTTGCTTGTGACTAAATATCACATACAGGTTCCTTTTAATAATCTTTGTTTTTATTCCTGTCAATCTCCTCTCTGTGTCTCATTAGAGATGTTTTGTTTCGTCTCCTATTCTGGCTGTGAAATACATGAGAACAAGGGGCACCATTTCATCCAATAAGCACAGCTTGCAATGTTCTCATATGTTTGACAACGATGTCTGGCAGAAGCAGAGACAATGAGTCACAAGTGAATCACTTTTGCTTATTAATTTCTGTCTGGTATAACTGTCCCTGCAGCAGCACCATTTGCAGAAGATAAGCACTTTGGCCCTTTTGGTTGTCCACAAAACTTTATAGGTTCCATAAGAATAAATATATTATCGGGCTAATTTGGCCTCAAATTTTATCACCTATCCCCAAGATCATTTTGAACTGTATGAACACTGGTGATTCAACCAACGAAATCCTCACTAACCACTAAAATGGGGTTTTGGAGGATCCCATTCTAGAAACATCTGCATTGAGTAGTGGTCATACATGCACCCTGCCACTCCATTTAATGTCTATACCCCTGAAAGAGATAGCCTGGCATTGTAATTACTTGTCCTTCCCAATCATGGCAAGTTTAGTGTACTATAGTAGGTTTATTGTAAGGTAGGTAGCATGATAAGGTATTGATGTTTTAGAGGTAACTCCACTTTTCAGAGCCCCAATTTTTGGGATTGTGGGGGTCTCAGTGGTCAGGCTACCAGCAATCAGGAAGCTATCACCATCCCATAAATAGGGGATACAATTCAAATTTCAAAATACTCCTTTATCACCCTAGCTCCTTAACCCATAAATAAATACTATATTTTAAAAAAATGTGGAATTAATATATTGAATAAATCTATATATAAATGATAAATATGTGAAAAAAAGAAAGTTAATAAACTATTATATATCTGACTGGACAGCATAGTGGCCTAAGTATACATCCCACCAAGAACAACATCGGCAAGTCATTTTTATGTTCTCCTTGTGTTACGTGGGTTTCCTCCAGGTGCTCCGACTTCCTCTCACGCTCCAAAGATATTCTAATTTAGATTATCAGCCCCCCTAGCGACAGTGATAATATCTGTAAAGCAATGTGGAATTAATGGCACTATATAAGCAAGTAAAAAAATAAATAAATCTATAGCTTGGGATAAAATGTCCGACTACTAATCTTTGTAATAATAGCAACTGTGATGTAATGTGCTAAAGTGACTGTCATTTCTGCTTTGCAGTCATTGGTGCCAGAGGTCCCATGCAAGTCCAGTGACTACAGGAGCTTTTGACTGATGTGTATCTGAAGTGAGATAGACCCTATACATAGGAGCAAAAAAAAAGCGGTCTCAATGCAACACTGACGTGAGCCACACCAGTAGGAGGACGGTAGATGACAGGCCCAAGGCAGCACCAGCCGCAGACCCTCGTTTAAGGGACAGTAAATGTAGAACAACGAACCGCGGTCAGGAGGGCACCAAAGACGAGAGGGAAGTATTGTATGTTTGATCTCTTTATTCTACCATTTTATTGTGAAATAAAGAGATCAAACAGACTTCCCTCTCGTCCTTGGCGCCCTCCTGACCGCGGTTCATTGCTCTACAGACCCTATACATACACCTTGCTCAGGGGCCCTTTTCTACCTTGGTCCACCACTATATCTAAAAATGATCATTTATAAGGTTTGTACTTTAGAGTCAAGTTATCATCTATCCACTGCTGGTACCTCCTCAGATAGGGCTATGGAGTGCCCTGTTTGAATGGAGCAATGGTTCTGCATGCGCAGAACCACTACACTAATTATCTATGGACAGCTATTACTCCTTTCAAACTGGGTATTCAAATGCCCCATTTTTAGGATTGAGGTGGTCCCATAAAATAGATCCCTCAGCAATCAAGTTACCACCTATGTTAAGTGAAAACTTACAGTACCCCAGAGTCCAGTTCTGTGATTGTGGGGGGTTCCGTCAAAGAGATCACCCTGCAATCAGCAACCTACCAACTATTCAGTGGTTCTCACTGTTGCTTTGTAGCACTGCGGTCCTGGGTTCACCCACCAAGGACAACATCTGCAAGGAGTTTGTATGTTCTCCTCATGTTTTTGTGGGTTTTATCTGAGTACTCTGGTTCCTCCGGGTTCTCCGGTTTCCCTCCACACTCCAATGATATACTGGTAGGAAATGTAGATTGTGAGCTCCAATGGGGACAGAGATGATAATGTCTGTAAAGCATTACGGAGTATGATGGCGCTATATAGGCAAAGCATAATAAATAAATTAAGTGGATAACTGAAAATTTGCATTTATTATAATGATGCAAAACTATTGAAAATATTTTCACATTTGATTCTACTTAGCAGCAAGTATTACTAAAATGCTAATAAAGCAATACACTAATATAATGCTATTATTAAAATTTCTCTCCCTTTACATATAGCAGCAAACTGTAAAGAACATGAAGAGCTGCAGATTAAAAAAATCTAATTTCTCAGTTTTCCTTCAGCTTCATCAATAAGCTACAGAATGCAGTTTATGGGAGTCGATATCCTATAAATGTGATCCAGACTACAGAGAACTTGTCTGTTGATGGAATGAATCCTGAAGGAAAGGAAATTTCCCCTGCAGCCAGCTCAGTATTTTCAGATTGCTTTTGAAGTTAAATAAAATTATGCCATTAAAATACTCCCAAACGTGCAGCTGCATGATAGGTAATAGAAATATTTTACATTAAAATCATGTGGATTTTTGTAATACTATGTCTGACCAGATTGAGTGCTGTTCAATGACTTAGGTATGTGTGCAATACAGACCACTAATATTAGTTATTCATGCATGTAAAACCATGCGATAAAGCAGAGGTGGGGAACCTTTTTTCTGCCAAGGGCCATTTGGATACTCGTAACATCATTCGTTGCCATACAAAATCATCAACTTGAAAATGATCCTGTTATATTTTGTCAAACAATTAGTTAACTCACTCTCTGATTGCTGGAAATGCTTCTGTTTGGTGATGTTTGATGTGCGGTGGTATTGATGATGCTGATACTTGTAACTGATTTTCCAGATTTTGGTCAGTCTGGAGCGCAGTTGACTCTTTCTGATAAAAAAACGTCTTGCAACAGTAAGTTGTTCCAAAATATAGATTACACTACAGGTCTCCTAACACTAGGAAATTCATCACTGCCCACAATACATTTATAGAACTCAAGCAGGGAAAGGTCTGAAGTATACATCACATAATAGACACTGAGACTGCTGTAAATTCAACATATAGGATACAGGGAGACTGGTATATATACATCACAAACAAGACACTGGGAATGCTGTATGTACATCAAATAGGAGATGGTGAGAATGCCATATATATCACATTGAAGACACCAAGACTGCTATATACATCATGTAGGAGGCACTGTGACTGCTGTATACATCAATGATTGGTTCGTATACATCACATAAGAGACACTGGGGCTGGAGCTTATACATCACAAAGAATACATTGAGACTGGTGTACATACATTACATATATGACAGTAGGGATAGTGAATATACATCACAAAGGAAATACAGGATCTGGAGAATATGGATTACATAGGATACTCTGTGGCTGCAGCATATACATCATAAAGGAGACAATGCGATTTCTGCTATCTTAACAGGAATGGATGTGAGCTTAGAGCGCGCTAGCTCTGCCTGCAAAGTACATCCTGACGCTGGCCAGCATCAAGATGTAATTGTTTATTGCAAGCACAATAGCGTGTAGCATAAGTAGAAATTAAAGGGTTGTCAAAACAGGGCTACCTGCCCAAGCACTGTGGTCCCTGGGAATCTGCTTCGGGGTCGGAAGTAATGACATTGCGGGCTATAAATGGCCTGCGAGCCGAAAGCTTCCAATATCTGCTCTATAGCTACATAAAGATGCTGAAACTTGTAGCAAAATAAACAGAAACCAATACATTGCAAATACTTTACTCAATTTTTCACAATACAGAAATTATTTCCATTGATGTATAGCAATTTAAGTCATTTAATAGGCCTATTTTACTACTTTACAGTTAAGTGTATGAAATGTAAATCATCCCATAAGTAACATCTGATTAGCTTTATTTCTCAAGAAGTGTTCTTATCAACATTTGGCTAATTTCTCATTTATATCTTTTGACTACATTAGTCATTGAAGTCTATGAGCCTGACTCATCATCACCTATTCTTCATAATTCTGGCATTAAGCTCCTTGAAATGTTCCAAACTTTGAAAGCAACTTGAAGTTGTGCAAAAATTTTGCAAGTTTAGGTGTTTTTTACATTAGACCTGGCCAGCTTCACCATCTGTTAGAAACTTTTAGTTGGCAGATCTCTGGCAGGACAGTGCAAGGCCAAGTGCCCCAAATAATTCTCACCTTAAGATGGCATAAATGATGACAGCCCCTGACTGTTGTATGTTTCGGACTGTGGTATAAGGCAGTTGAAAGATGTGTCAAATTCATTAAAGAGTTTGGCATATCTTACTACAGCACTCCCCTCTTTAAAACCGGGGTACAAAGTGACAAGGCTAATGAATTAGGGCCTATAACTTTTTTCCTTATCTGGTGCCCTTCTTCGGTGGACTGAAAAGTAGCAGGAAAGTCAGAAAGAGTCATACTGTATATGAATCCAGTATGTGTGTAAATTTCCTGACAATCTTCTTTATCTCACAGGTGACTTGGTTTTTACATTATTTCCTATAATTTTACCCTTGCAGCAAAGAGAGAGATTTTCTCCACAAAAAAATGACTTCCAGCAGAGCTTGTGCGGGGCTTATGCATACTGTATACAGTGCAGTCAATGAGAGCGAAAACATACCGAGCGACAGAGCAGCAGTCTGAGTTACTAATGAGACGTCTATAAGACTATTATTACCGCTTTGATCGCCATGCAGCTTAGCTGAATTTTGTAATCATTTTTTTCTGGTCTCTAAAAAATGTCATGATTTTGATCCTTTTTTTCTAAGCTACCTTTGCGCCATCTTTCCACACACACATGCTCTTTTGTTCATGCATTTCTTTTTTTTAAAGAAGTATATGAAAACACTAATGAAAAAATACCATACCTAGAGCATACATTATTAATAAAGCACCAGGAGTGCCACCTGATACAAAAGCCTCAGCAGTTGAAAAGACACCACAAAAATGTTTGTAATAAACTTAGTATTTTGTCACTTAAGGAAAATCAGACGTCTTGCACACAATAATTGACTCATAGAAAGCAAAAAAAAATGTAAAACAGAAAAAAATGTCACAGTTTAAATAATAAAAACAGACAGAACAAAAACTAACAGCAATAAGTGTGGCAAAATTGGTATTGCAACTTATTAAACTATCTGAATGCATCATAAGCCCGTAGCTATTGAGGAAAATTAGCACCAGGCAAACATTATGTAAAGGGCAGTTGTGGAGACACAAGGGTCGATGGGTGCTCTCGTCTGCTGGCCCAGATGTCCTTAGAAAGACCACATGGACATGGGCTCATCCCAACGAATGTCCGCTCTCCTTCCCTGTGGGCAGAATACTACTCAGACAATACAGGGTGAGGGTAAAACAGTGTGAGAATATTTTATTGAACCACCAATAGACAAAAGATAGAAGAGTCCCAGCAAGCACACAAGATGGTGCAAATTATAGCATCTCACCCTTCTGCTGGCTCGGCGGGATTAGAGCAGCTGTGACTTCGGGGATTCCAGGGCCAACTACCCCCCACCAGTGGCACCCCACTTTTAACGGGCACCCACAGAGAGGAGGCAATGATAAGCTTAAGAAGCTGACAGTCCATTAAAGTATGTGGCCAAACGAACTGATTGTCCCAATTTGGTTTCTCTAAACGTCTCCATGGGGCCAGGAGACTGGATGGTTCCAACCTGGCTTCTCGAATCATTTCCATGTGGCCAGGTTACTGGATGGTCCCACTCTGGCTTCTCCAAACATCTCCATGGGGTCAGGTGATCGGAAAGTCCCAACTTGGCTTCAGTGATGGTCAAATAAGAAAATCTGTATCTTTCCAGCTGCAGCCATGGTCCCTTAAGCTGGTATCCTGCAGTGTGTCAAATCTGTATTCCTCTTGATGGAGCCATGGTGACTTTTCTGTTGTTTTATAGAGTCTCTTCTGGAATAGAGGCAGATCCCTTTTATAGTTCACAAGTGTCCTTCAAGCTATCATCCACAGGTCAGAGGAAAAGTGGAATGAGGTCAACTTGTATTGTTTGAGTATTTAATCAATCTGCATAGTTTGTCCTTCACTGTTTGCAGGTCAATAAGCAACATTGACTTCTACAATGGGTAATTAAATTATTAAAAAAACATTGATTGTTTAATAACCCTGCATCTCTGTTCTCCAAGGATAGCAACACAATAATCAATTCAAGAGTCATTGTTAAGGCTCATATGAACAACTGCCTATGTTTCTTGACCCACCAAAATGTTTGTAGTGAGATTTAGCTCTGCTGTACTCTACACAGTAGCTGAAGAGATCATTGTTCACATGCAGATAATGAAATCACTAAGCTTAAATCGAAGGTTACCAACTCTGAGTTTTCCATACCCAGCTTCATTAATTGCAATACAACAGTTGTATTTACTTTGTGGAATGTGTTGAATGTATTATTCAATATGTAGGCGGCATGACAGGCCCACCCACTTAAAAAACTGAATAGAAGACATCTCTCTGATGCGGTTAGCTTGTCAGTAATTAGCATCTCTGCTGTTTCCAAACATTTTTCCCCAAAACATCAAAGTAATATCAGTGCACTTTAATTTTTTGGTATTGGGAAGGTTTTTAAATGTCTCCGAGGGGGATATCGTAGAAGAAAAATCTTAAATAGGGAATTGTACTGGATATTTAAACTAAAAACTAGAGTGCCACTTGATATGAAGACCCGACAAGATTTGATCTTACAATATAATTGAATATACTTTTAACATAAAAATTATTTTTTTTTTTCTCCCTTTTTTGTGTTTTTTTCTTTTTAATTTAATTTTAGTAATTTTATTGCCAACTTATATTATAGGTTTCATATACTCTGCTATTTCTGCACCACACAGGGTTAATGTTATTCAGTCATCTTTGTAACCCTAGAGTTGTATATATGTAGTATCCTCTCTTCTCCATTGCTACATACCATAATTAAGGCTTCTAGCTGAAACATGTTAGTTATGGATTGTGGACTTCATGGTTACCAGTGTGTTTTTTCATTTTTTACCAGATCAATAAAGAAGGTTTTCTTCACTTTTTCTTCTCTGCCCTGTAGTATAATGTTGAGTATCTCCTCTGGCTCCTATTCTGGTCATCTTGGGGTGTGGTCTTTAGGGGGTGTGGTCTTTAAGGGGCATGTCAAATATCCCTACAAGTTTTAGGATATCCAGCTGTCCGGAAATTTTTTTTTAGCAGGTTGGAAGCCCTGATGACCATCATAACTTCATTAAACTGATGTAAGGTGCCACAATAGCACTCTGTACAGTCTGATCTGTTCTCTAAATGGTTTAGTACAGTGCATTTGCATTTTGTAGTTTGATACCATAGAATCTTATAGATCTGAATTGCAGCTATAGGCCAAAGGATTTTTTTTATTCAGGACTATATGTGAAATTGCCTTATTTTCAATTTTAGATGCATTAGAGACATTTTCCACACTTACTATATAATGAGTAACAATAATGGAATCTACTTACAGACCAAAAGGGCTATCATAATGTAGGTTCTAGAAAATAAGAATGAGGTGAAAATGATGTATTCAGGTTTAGTAACTCTGTTCTATGGTCCTCTAACACGGAATACGAAAAAATGCTGTGTTGGAGATACTTAATTGAATAACCCATGCGTCTTCATTTATAACAATTGCCTGGAAAAGTAATGTTAGACAGATGTGACTGGCACTGACAAGGTGAATGATTTTATAATATGCTGAAATCTGGTCTACAAAGCTGTAAACGTAAAATTCTTCTGTCCTCGCAAACCATAATGACCATGAAATGTCATTCATTCCACTAGAAAACCTGACATTTAATATATTATAATTCTCTGTCTTAAAGATTCGTCATTTACCGAGAATATTTCAGAGAAGAAAGTATTCACATTCCTCAAGCATCAAAGTCAAAATCAAAATCGTTTCCTAGTGACTGATTCTCAGCACTATATTGGAAGTCATTTTCAATGCACAGACTGAATTAAAAAATCCTTTCCCTTACGCAAGGCTTTGTGAGGCAACATGGGGGTGTTTGCAGAGGTACAGTAAAATTCCTTTAATCTGACACCACACGATCAAGGCAAGAAAACTGTCTAAAAGTTGAATTTCAATCTGGAAGTGTATCATGATGCAAAATTAGTATGTGCAATGCAGCTTTCCATGCCACGAAAGTATCAGAAAATGGCAAGTGACATCTCTGAGGATTGGGAAGATATTTTCAAAACTCTTTGAATGCAGAAAATCTGACCTGTGTTGGACTTCAAATGGAATGTGTATTTGGAAAATATGCTACTGTTATGGTTTATGTTTAACACATATTTCTTTATTTCTCATTTTAATTGTTATTTTTTATTTTCTACATATTTATTTAAATAAAAATCTTAAAATTTTGCTGTTGTTGTACTGGTCACCAAGCTGAATAATAGGTTCACACTTCCTCTTTTGTATAAATCACTTTTTAGTAGTCATCTAGTTCTTATAACAGGAAAGATTACAATGAAAGGTAAGAAAGGATCTATCATTCAATGACGTCACAGGTTTAATCAATCCCCTCTCTGAACAATGATCTTCACAGATCACAGAGCATGCTCACACAATTGCCAGATCAAGTGACCGATCACGTTACCATATGTATTCAATTTGCTGACCAGTCTCTCATCTACTTCTCTCAATAGAATATTGAGAAAAGTGAAGGAGAACCTTGTTGGCATGTGACCATCAGTATGCAAAAGACATACTAGTGGTCAAATGACCAGGTACTCGATCAGGCAATTGAGTAGAATTTAGACATTCTGAGTAATACACCAGAGTAACTGCAGAAATTTAGCCCAAACATGGAAAACAACCTTACTTGTCAAGGTAGAAGCCACACCAGCATGAAGTAGAGATAAAGAGTAGTGATGGGCGAACTGAAGCAGAAAAGTTTGTGGTCCGTACCAAACACCTATGAACCTCTGAACCAGTCAGAAAGCTGCAGTTAATCTGACAGCCAGCAGCTGTGACCGGCGGTAAAAAGTTCACCGCCAGTTTGTCTGGAATTTAAGAACTGATGATTAACTATCCAGCACGTCCGTGAATTAGCTGAAATCTGCATGAACAGAGGCAAGATACAAGCAATGTGCAAAACACATCAGTGAATTGGAGATCAAGGGAAGTCAGTACTCTGTAGAGGTCGCTAAGCAATGTAGGAAGTTGGTTAGTTTTCCCTGTTTTCCCTGTTCAATGCTTACATTCAGTTTTGGACCCCCATTGATATTTTAATGAAGATCTATTTTATGGTCGGGTCATTAATTGTTAATTTTTTTGCTGCTCTTTTAACTATTTCCCTACAGCCCATAAACTATAAACCTCTGATTGGTCCACATTCTACTCTGCAGTGACACATTCAAAATCATTACTATATAAGAAATCAGTTGCCTATAATCATGCTGCTATGGGACTTGGGAGCTGGCCATATCTCTCTACAGAGAAGGCAGTACTAGTTTAGTACTGTCTCTGTCTTACATATTGTTGTATACACATTGTTAACAAATGCTGTATATACCATATAGTGCTGACAATACTTTCTTCTCCAGATTCAATTGCCATGGTATTGTTGAGTGTTGGAAGAAAGCAGGAGCTGCTGGGTCCTTGGAGATGCAATCAGCTCTGCCATGCAGCCAGGAGGCTGAATTTCTCATGTAACTGTGGCAATATACTAGCCCAAGTGACAGGGGAAATCGGAAAAAAAGTATTTAAATTTTCAAATCCTCACCTTGCACAGGTCCTTTATGATCTTATGGGGCACAATATGTGAAATAAATAAAACTAAATTATTACATAATTAAAATCAGGAAACAGAAGAACACTGCCAATCTAAATTGCTGCTACTATTCCCACTCTATTGAAAAACAAAACATATCTGATTTATAAAAAAATAATTATTATGGGAAGAGGAACATAATTTAAAATCAATTTCAGTGGTCCTTTGTGGTTCAAAAAAAATGTTAAATTCTTTATTCTCGCATTGATATCAACTGATATACGAAAAACAAAACAAAAAAAGAGAGTATAAACACAAAAATTCCAGTCCACATTTCACAAAAAAAATGGAAAAAATATTTGGATGTCAAAATGAAAAAAAAAAATGCAAACCTCATGCAAAAATCCTGAAAATATGCCTGGTCAATGGAATTGTTTTGAACTGCTTTCAGCACTCTTAAAGTGTAACAAGATGTAACTCTATAATTCATGGCATGACTCAGTATCAAAAAATGTAATCATTGCAATGGATTTACAAAATTAATTTACAGTTACATACATTTATTTCTGAGGGTCTTGCGTATATGGATGCAAATTGTTTTTTATAAGCTCTTAAGAAAAAATACTAAATAATAAATATAAATAATTGATTTTGTAATTGGGAAATTCAGAAAGAAATAGCCTGGCTTAAAAAAAATCTTTATATAAAGTCTATTAAGGTATG
Organism: Oophaga sylvatica; assembly: GCA_033576555.1. Classification (NCBI taxonomy): domain Eukaryota; kingdom Metazoa; phylum Chordata; class Amphibia; order Anura; family Dendrobatidae; genus Oophaga; species Oophaga sylvatica. The sequence goes on along the minus strand of JARQOD010000001.1, from coordinate 67,290,589 downwards.
TAAAATAAAGGGTTGCTAATATTAAAGCCTAATTTATTTATTCATTTGCTGCTTGTATATTATACTTTCTCAAAGGTTAATTCCAGAAAAATCAATTTCAAGCACTGCCTCAATGTCATTACATGTTAGAATTAAAGGCAACTGCTGTGCACACAATAGTTAGATCAGCAAGGCAGAATAAATTAAATGTAACGCTTATACCTCAAGTCCAGAATTATTCTTATACCAGGACAATACTCGCACTGCAGACCAATAATTATAAGTGGACGGCAATGGGATAAGTCACAGAAGGATTGATGTATAATACATTTGCAAAAAACATTTAATGGAGAAAAAACCTACTGTATAAGAGAAGAGACTAATGCTAAGAATTTCTTTCATTTTAATTGTTGAAAAGGACATTTCCTGCACTAATGATGTTATAAAATAAAACTAAAACTGATTAGTGGTAATGCAACACCCTTTAAAGTCTACTGTACCTGTGATGTCTGTCTCAGTATGGAGCCACAGGGGTTCTGTATGCCTCTGTGCAGATTCAATGCAGACAAATCTTCCACAATTATTACAGATATATAGTTGTTTGCAAAGATATCTAGGCAGAGGTGGTAATATTTTTTCTGCCATGGACCATTGGGATATCTATACCATTAAAGATGAGCGACTTTGCCTTTCTTAGGGTCGAGTCGGGTTTCATGAAACCCGACGTTCTCAAAAGTCGAGTCGAACAAAATCGGCCGACTATTGGGAAAAGTCGGAGGTCCGACTGAAACACGAAACTCAATGCAAGTCTATGTTGAAGCAAAGTCGGCATGGAGTGGAGGACAGTAAGCACACCTACAGTGCCCATTTCAATGCCAACTACATCAATCATTATTACTTAAGCTTGACCACCTTAATTAACTTTATAATAATAGTAACGCATTGAAAACTGGGGGTTATTTGGCTAAAGTTGTGGGGGGGCAGGACTGGCTCCAGGTTTTCGTGTGCCCCGGGTGAAAGAGTCTCAGTGGGCCCCTTTAACACATACCACAATTCATGATGCTCCGATACGGCACAGAAATATAGGTATAGTACAATGACAAATACTTCACTTCTTACATTACATGACTGATGTCTATTTTAAATTCTACAATAGCTCAAAAACCGGACAGTATATTCCTCCATACAGTATTATGGGCACCACATAGTGCGCCATACAGAATGAGTTCCATATAATGCTCCATACAGAATAGGCCCCATATGTGCTCCATATGATGCTCCATACCCTATATGATGCCACATAAATAATGAATCCCATATGATGCTCCAGTATTTGATGGGCCCCATGGATGAAGCTCCAGTGTATGATAGGCCAATATAATGCTCCATGTATAATGGGCCCCATTTATAATGCTCCAGTGTATAATGGGCCCCATATATGCTGCTCCAGGGTCTGATGTCCCACATTTAGAATGCTCCAGTATATGATGGGCCCCATGGATGATGCTCCAGTGTATGATGGGCAATATAATGCTCCATATATAATGGGCCCCTATTATAATGCTCCAGTGTATAATGGGCCCCGTATATGCTGCTCCAGTGTCTGATGTCCCCCATTTAGAATGTTCCAGTATCTGATGGGCCCCATGGATGATGCTCCAATGTATGATGGGCAAATATATTGCTCCATATATAATAGGCCCCATTTTTAATGCTCCAGTGCATAATGGGCCCCGTATATGCTGCTCCAGTGTCTGATGTCCCCCATTTAGAATGCTCCAGTATATGATGGGCGCCATGCATGATGCTCCAGTGTATGATGGGCCAATATAATGCTCCATATATAATGGGCCCCATTTATAATGCTCAAGTGTTTAATGGGCCCTGTATATGCTGCTCCAGTGTCTGATGGCCCCATTCAGAATGCTCCAGTGTGTGATGCGCCCCATGGATGATGCTCAAGTGTATGACGGGCCCCATATATAATTATCCAGTTTATAATGCTCCCCATATATTGTTCCAAACATTAAAAGAAATGAAATACCTCTCCTCGCTGGGCACTGCTCTACTCTGGAATTCTCAGCGCCGCCATTTTCCAGCTCTCTGCACTTGAACTGTTTAGGCAGAATGCGTAGAGACATGACATCATCGCGCACTCTGACCTGAATGTCACTGTCAGGAAATGCAGAAGATGTCACAGCGGTGGAGCAGGGAGAGGTAAGTATTGCAAGTGCTGTGGCCCTGAGAAAGCAGGTGGGGCCCACTCATGGGCAACGGCACTGGCACAAGGCCCCTCATAGTACGACGGTGTGTCTGATGGCGAGTGAGCCCCCCCACCGTCAGAGACACTTTTGCGTACTATGAGGGGCCCTGTGCCACGAGTCGGCCCCCCACCTGCTCAGGGAACCGGCACTTGCAAGGGTGCGCCAGGTGCTGACGCCGGCCCTGGGGGGGTACAGCACAGTTAGGGAGGTGGAAAAACTGTCATATGTTGAGATGTAGGCTGGACGTTCAGCAGCTGCAAATGGAGGCATAGGAGAAGTCGGAGGAAGAGGAGGACAAAGCGAGCCATTTTGCTGGAAACCTATGTGTCATCAGGGGAAGGTGGTACAAAATACTTTGAAACCCAGGCATGGTTCATTTTTATGAAGGTGAGATCACCAACATTTCGGGTCGACAGCAGGGTCCTTCTTTCTGTCAGGATTGATCAAGCTGCACTGAAGACTCTTTCTGATAGCACACTACCAGCAGGGCAAGCCAGCTCCTGTAAGGCTTATTGTGCCAATTCAGGCCAGGTGTCCAGTTTACAGGCCCAGTAGTCAAAGGGGAACAAACTGTAAGGGAGAACATCGATAAGGGGGAGAGGTAATTTTGAACCATCGTTGACAACTGCTGTCTCCTGTCTGTTGCAATCGATTCAGTATTACCAGTCGTGTGAGCGTTACACGAGAAATCAGTCCACAACATGGTCATGAAACCCCTGTTTCCAAAGCCACTTTGGCTGTGTACACCACAAACATCTCTTGTTTGGCCCAGTACGGCTCGTGGTAGAACCTTCACCGCTGCTGTGTGCTAGGAATGCCTCTAACAAATGGTTTACCAGAGTTGTTTGTTTGTTCACCAATATTAGCTCTAGGTTCTCTTGTGGCATGATGTTCTGTAATTTGCCTTTATAGCGTGGATCGAAGCTGCTGGCCAACCAGTAGTCATCATCCTTCATAATTTTGGCAATGCTGGGGTCCCTTTTTAGGATCCACAAGACATAATCACACATGTGGGCCAATGTTCCAGGTGTCAATGATGCACTGCCAGTGGTGGGTGGAGGAGCACTTTCTGCCAAATCCACATCCCTCCAGTCACGCACAAACCCTGTACCTGACTTTGGCAAGCCAACATTTTCTCTTGCCCTCTGAGAAGCATCCTCCTCCCCCAAATAATCATCCCCCTCATCCTCCTCCTCCTCCTCCTCTTCCTCTTCTTCTTCCACCTCGTCCAGGACAGTTCACTGAGCAGACAATGCCTGACTGTCATCAAGGCTTCCTTCTCCTCTTCCTCTGCAGACGCCTGATCCTTAATGTGCATCAGTTTGCATGAGCAGACACATAAGTGGGATGCTCATGCTTATGATGGTGTCTTCTGCGCTTACCAGCCGTGTGCATTCCTCAAAACACTGAAGGACTTTACAGAGGTCTTTCAGCTTTGAACACTGCACACCCGACAACTCCATGTCTGCCCTCAAACTGCCTGCCCGTGTATCCTCCCACAAATGGATTACAGCCTGCCTCTGTTCGCACAGCGTCTCAACCATGTGCATGGTGGAGTTCCACCTTGTTGCAACGTCTATGATTAGGCGGTGCTTGGGAAGGTGGAGCGATCGCTGCAGCCTCTGCATACGACTGGAGTCTACAGGCGAGCGAAGGATGTGCGAATACAGTCTTTGCACCTTATGGAGCAGGGCTGTTAACGCCGGATAATTATTTAGGAAGCACTGCACCACCAGGTTCAAGGTGTGAGCCAGGCAAGGAATGTGTCTGAGTTTTGCCAGTGCTATGGCCGCCACAAAATTACGGCTGTTATCACTGATTACCTTGCCTGGCACAAGATGTAGACTGCCCAGTCGTGACTCAGTTTCTCGCTGCAAGCAGTCGGTCATTACCTCCGCGGTTTGTCTGTTTTCGTCAAAAGACATCATCTTTAAAATAGACTGCTGACGCTTACCACTAGCTGTTCGATAGTGGGACACCTCGTGTGCAACACTGGCAGCTGTGGATGGAGTGCTTGTGCAACTGCGCTCTGTCGACGAGCTTTCGCTTCTGGAGGAGGATGAGGAGGAGGAGGGTCGAACGCCTACAGCCAACTGTTGCCTATACAGTGGGCTAGGAAGCACTGTCCCATCGCTGCTGTCCCCTGTGGACCCTGCATCCACCACATTAACCCAGTGCGTAGTGATGGACATGTAACGGCCCTGGCCATGCCTACTGGCCCATGCATCCGTTGTGAGGTGCACCTTTTCACTCACTGATTGTTTGAGTGCATAGACAATGCGGTCTTTCACGTGCAAGTGGAGGGCAGGGATGGCTTTTCTAGAAAAGAAGTGCAAACTGGATAGGTCATAGCGTGGGACAGCATAGGCCATGAGCTCTCGGAACTCTGCGCTTTCAACCAAACGGAAGGGCATCATCTCTAATGAGATCAGTTTGGCAATGTGGGTGTTCAAAGCCATTGTACGCGGATGAGAGGATGAGTACTTTCTTGTCCTACTCAGAGTGTCTGCTAGGGTGAGCTGGACTTGAGAGCTGCATATGGGTGAACTAGGGGTGGACATAACGGACTGAGAGGGGGTTGGTGATGGTGATGGTGGTGCTGGTGGTGATGGCCTAGATTCAGTCTTTCATTGAAAAAACATTGTGATTCCCTGACTGCTTTGGCCTTGCGACGACACCTCAACATTTCTTGCTGGTGGTGTGCTAACTGGTGGGCTTACAGTGGGGTAAGCGATGTAGCGTTGGTGGCTACCTTCAGTCTGAGCAGGTGCACATGTGCTACCTTAGGTTTTGTAATCCGTCCACACTTGCCAGTGCATGTTTATTAAATGTCTAAGCATTCAACTGGTATTCAAATTTCGGAGATTTTTCCCTCGCTAAAGGTCCTTCCACACTTCTTACAGATAACCTTTGCCTCATCAATAGGATTGTGGTCAAAAAAGTGCCACACTGCACTCTTCCTACTATGGGATACATTTTCAGGGTTTGCACGCTGTGCTAATTTGACCATCGGGACAAGCTGTCCTGCAACTCTTTTTGCTTTTTTAACACGTTTTTGGACTGCTACGGGCCTGCCAGATAACCGCTGCTGCGATGTCGATGCCTGCTGCAGATCCTTCTCCTCTTCTGAGCTATTGCCAGCGGCACCCTCTTCCCCCAATGGATGCCAATCCGGGTCAACAACTGGGTCATCCATCACCTCTTGCTCAATTTCATCTGCACCTTCCTCTGTGTCACCGTGTAAGGTGGTATAGTATGCGGGAAGGGGCACCTGAGTTTCATCAGGGTCAGATTCTGGCTCAGTAGACTGCGAGGGCAATGTAGTGCTCTGGATGAATGTACCATCAGAATCTTCTAGCAGTGGCTGTGCATCAGTGCACTCCATCTCTGATTCATGTTGGACTGGGGAATTCAGGATTTGACTTGATAACCCAGGCATGGTATGTGAAAAGAGCTCCATGGAGTAATCTGAATTGTGGCCTGCCGCAACCTTCACTTTTGGTGGGGTGAAGGACACAAGGAAAGGTGTTGTTCTTGACCAGGAGCCTGCACTGATGACTCAGTGCTTGCATTTTTTGAAAGTTCAGAATAGGAGTCGATAGAGCTGGAGGCTGTTTCGGCAATGTAAGACAAAACCTGTTCCTGATGCTCCGGCTTTAAAAGTGGTTTACCTACTCCCAGAAAAGGGAGCCTTCCATGCCTTCTTGAGCCAGACGATGACGCATGCTCAACACCTTCTGCCTTAGGTGCTATTGTGCTTTTGACACTACCAGCAGGTGCACCACCATCAGTACCAGCTGGCCCCCCCACGCCCACGTCCGCGGCCTCTTCCACCATACTTCCTCATGTTTGGGAAAATGTAACCAAAATACCAGTACTGTATCAGAAGCGTACAGCTGTATATGGTGAAGGGGAAAATTCTAAATGTCAGTCTATATTTCGAGAGTAACACACAGATGCTCACAGGCTTGGTATGGATTAGACCAGAATATGAAAAGTAGAAAAAGTGTACTGTATCAGCAGCATACAGCTGTATACAGTGTTGGGGTAATTTTCAATCTCCGCATATATTTCCAGAGTCAGACACAGAATCTCACAGGCTCAGTATGGATCAGACCAGAATATAAAAAGTAGAAAAAGGGTAATGTATCAGAAGCGTACAGCTGTATACAGTGTTGGGGTAATTTTAAATCTTCGTATATATTTCCGGAGTAACACAGATGCTCACATGCTCAGTATGGAGTAGACCAGAATATAAAAAGCAAAAAGGGATAATGTATCTGAAGATACCAGGCGTATACAGTGTAGGGGTAATTGTAAATCTCAGTATATATTTCCGGAGTAACACACAGACGCTCTCTCAGTATGAATTTGACCATAATACAGAAGGCAGAAAAATGTTACTGTATCAGAAGATATCAGCTGTATAGTGTTTTGAGGAAAATTTAAATCTCCGTATATATTTCCAGAGTCACACGCAGACGCTCTCTCAGTATGGATTTGCCCGTAATACAGAAGGCAGAAAAATGGTACTGTATCAGAAGATACCAGCTGTATAGTGTTTTGAGGAAAATTTAAATCTCCGTATATATTTCCAGAGTCACACACAGACGCTCTCTCAGTATGGATTTGACCGTAATACAGTGTTAGGGCTGGCGGAACGCACAAAATAAATATAAATAATAGGTGCGTTCGCAGCCCAGGGTCCACCGTGCAGGCAGAGCCTGCTGCTAGTAAGATGGCCATATAGGCAAACTCTGTTACTTCAGAGTCGCAAATATAAATACTGTGGCACAATATGGCGGTATAAGCGAACTCTGTTACACCACAGAGTCGCTGAGGTAAAGATGCAGAGATAGGTACTGTGTCCTGTTAACTCCACAGGGATACACAGATAACTGCTGTGCGGATAGAAGTCCGTGATCATGCAGACAGCAACGCAATCAAGAAATCTCCTCACCGGAGAAGCCGGTATTCTAGGGACTTATTTCAGCCAAGCCCTAACCACGTGCACAAAAATCTCCTCATCTGAGGTGCCGGTACTCTAGGGGCTTATTTCAGCCGAGCCCTAACTACATGCGTGCATGATCACACTGGCGCAAAGCACATAATGCACTTGACACTAGCACATGGCCACATGGCCATACAACCCTTTTATAGAAGGAACTACATGTTAGGGTTTGATTTCCCGCTGCTGCACAAGGGGAGTCTCGAACCCGTCCCGCTGCGGTCTCCCATTCATCTCCGGCGGCAGTGGAGCCTGCTCAGCAGAGACGTAGGTCCAAGCGTCTTGCCCACTCCACTACTGTCCAGTGACTTGCTGCTGCCTTTCCTGGATCTGCTATTATAGCCAGTGCTGGAGCAGACGTCTTTGGGACAAAGTCCTGCGTTTTCCCTTCTGAGCGTGCCCAGAGTGAGATCTCTCATTGGAGATCAGGGGTCACATGTTCAGGTGCTGCAGCGGCTCCTATTGGTCCGCCAGGAAGGTCATGTAGCTACATGTGTTTGTAACAGTTTCTCATTGGTCCTTGTTCCTGGAAGGTCCTGTAGCTGTTGCTATAAAAGGGTAGCATGGCTGGGCCGCCATGCGCTAATATCAACCATTGTATGCTATGCGCCAGTGTGGTCATGTGTATGTGTGGATAGGGACCCGGCTGAAATAAGCCACTAGAATACCGACTTAATCGGTGAGGAGTTTGGTATGGAAGCTGGTCAGGGTCGGTGTCCTAGATGCCCTAGATTACCGGCATAACCGGTGAGGAGTTTTGATTGCCGTATTCAGGGTCTGGCATTCAGACGCCATAGATTGCGGGTGACTCCCACGAGGACATTAGCACATGATCACGCTTTATGTACGCTTAGCACTTAACTGTGTACCTGAGAGCCTTACAGGACACAGTGCTTTTTCTCAGCGGCCCTGTGACGTAACAGGGTTCGCTTTCAACGCTAGTCAGCGCCCTAGCGTGTTTTCTTTGCCACTCAGTTGTGTCTAGTGAGTGCGCACACATCGCCATATAGCGCTGCGGCTCTCCTTCTAGCGGCTCTGTGGAGTAACAGAGTTCGCACTCATTGCCACAGCGCATTACGGCGTTTATGTTGGCGACTCTGCGGGATAACAGAGTTTGCTTCTCGCTCCATTTTTACTAGCAGCAGGCTCCGCTTGCACGGTGGACCCCGGGCTGCGAACGCACCTTTCTACATTATATTTTTGGTGTGTTCCGCAGACCCATAAGATAATATTAGCGCCAGGGTCTGGCTAGTAAAATGGCGGATGAACAGCGATTACAGCTGTACATCCAGCAGCTGGAGGGTAGGTTGGCGGCTCTTGAGCGCACAACCTCAGCTGTGGATGTTACCGCAGTCGCTGTTCAGGCTGCTAGTGTAGCTGCAGCCAGTTTGTCCTCTGCCACCTCTGTCCCTACATTGTCCCACCTCCCGCTTCCAGACAAGTTTGCTGGTGACAGCAAGCAATGTCAGGGATTCGTAAGTCAGTGCTCCATACACCTCGAGCTTCTGGCTGCACGTTTCCCCATGGATCGGGCACAAGTGGGCTTTGTGATAGCTCTTCTGTCGGGCAGAGCGTTGAAGTGGGCAACGCCGCTGTGGGAGCGCGACGACCGTGTGGTGCAGAGCGCTTCTCGTTTTCTGGAGGCTCTGAAAAAGGTTTTTCTAGGACCTCAGGTCACCCACGATGCGGCGCTCAAACTGCTGGCAAGTACCCAGGGTTCGGCTTTGGTCAGCCATTTTGCTGTCCAATTTCGGACTCTGGCCTCGGAATTAGAGTGGCCAGATAAAGTCCTCATTCCCGTGTTCTGGAGAGGACTGGCGGGTCATGTGAAAGACGCCTTGGCTACCAGGGAGATTCCTGCCACACTAGAGAAGCTTATCCAGTTGGCTCCTACCTTCACCAACCCTCTGGAGTCGCCTGTTCAGGCGCCCGACCTTCAGGAGGTTGCTCCTGCAGGATCTAAATCTCTGGTCACTCGTCCATCCCCGATTTGTTATATTTGCCAGCAGCAGGGACATTTTGCCAACCGATGTCCACAGCGGCTGAATAAGCGGTCGCGCCCAGTAACCGTAGGAACAGGGTCACTGGACGCCATGAGTTTTGCCACTAAAGTGCTCCTCAAGGGGATAATTACCCACGGTTCTACCACCCTACCCGTCAAGCTGTGTGTGGATTCTGGGGCAGAGGGAAATTTTATGTCATCCTCCTTTGCTTCTCGCCACACCATGCCTTTGGTGTTGCTGGCTGAACCAGTATCGGTTCGGGTGTTGAACGGAGCAATTCTGCCCTCATAAATCACCCATCAGTCTGTCCCACTCACCTTGTCTATGTCTCCTTCCCATTAGGAGAATATATCATTTTTTATCCTCCCTGAGGGTATAGATGAGGTTTTGTTGGGATTACCCTGGCTCCGCCACCACTCTCCCCATATTGAGTGGGCTTCAGGGAGAATTCTGGGTTGGGGTAATTTATGTATAGGCAGATGCATTAGGGACAGCATGCAGGTCAACACCACTGAGATACCCATAGACCTCTCTCCTCTTCCCAAGATCTATTGGTCTTATGCCGACGTTTTCTCAAAGAAGGCTGCGGAGACTCTTCCGCCTCATCGCCCCTATGACTGTCCTATCGACCTCTTGCCTGGAGCTGAGCCTCCTAGAGGAAGGGTCTATCCCCTCTCTCTTCCTGAGACAGAGGCCATGTCCCAATATATTCAGGAGAATTTGGCAAGGGGATTTATTAGGAAGTCGGTGTCACCAGCGGGAGCGGGGTTCTTCTTTGTGCAGAAGAAGAACGGAGAACTACGTCCGTGCATTGATTATAGGTGTTATGTTTCGGTAGCTGAGGAGTGCAGGTAAAAAAGGCAATACACCAGAGCAGTTGGAATCTATGAGATTGCAGTACCCTGACTAACCACCACAACTAGAGGCAGCCGTGGAGCGTTCCTACGTTGGTCCTAGACGCCTCGTCACAGCCTGAGAAACTAACTACACCTAAAGATAGAAAGAGCAAAGCTATCTGCCCCGGAGCAGAACCCCAAAGATAACAGAAAGCCCCAAACATGTAATGGCGGTTAGACAAAGAGAAATACTGACACAGACAGAAAATAGTATGAGCAAACGTTGGGGCCCAAACTACCTAAATAGAAAAGGATAGGAAGGGTACTTACTGCAATCCCAAAAAACCCTGAAAAGCACCAACTCTACTAATTTCAAAAACACCTGAGATCACATGACCTCTACCACCTAAATTAGTTCTCTGGTGTAACAAAATCAAAACAGCAGCCACTGAAAAAACTGGAAAAAGCAAATGTACAAACATCAGTGGCTGAACTAAACTGAGAGGGCAAAAGCCCCGGAGGGGACCCTGAAGGCCCCCACAGAAGTGCAGGCCAAAATGCAAAAATAAAGCACAAAAACAAAAAGAAGGAATGTCTTATCTGTAAGCAGGAGATGCAGACACGACACAGCAGGCTACAATGGAAACAGGAATCAAGGATTGAGACCAGAACAATTGATCACCGGCAACCCTGATGGGAAGGCGACTCCCTTATATAAGACCAGTCAGTAACACCTGATTCCCAATCCTCACAATCTTCACTGGACAGTCCAGTACCGCTAGTAACCACCAGAGGGAGCCTCTGCTCAGAACTCATCTCAAGCCCATTCACAACAGTACCCCCCTTGAGGAGGGGTCGCCGAACCCTCATTTGAGCAATCAGGTCGGTCAAGATGAGTTCTATGATACGCACGGATGAGTCTCCTAGCATGGATGTCCGAAGCAAACACCCAAGAAATGTCTTCCTGACCATAACCTCTCCACTTAACCAAATACTGAAGTTTCCGTCTAGAAAAACGAGAATCCAATATTTTCTCAACCACATACTCCAGATTGCCCTCAACCAAAACAGGGTCAGGAGGCACAGCAGTAGGAACCACTGGCTCAACAAACCTCTTCAACAAGGACTTGTGGAACACGTTATGGATCTTAAATGTCCCTGGAAGAAGCAAACGAAAAGAAACAGGATTAAGAATTTCCATGATCTTATAAGGTCCAATGAACCTAGGCTTAAATTTAGGAGGAATATTTTTTGAGGACAACCAGACCAAGTCCCCCACTTTAAACCGAGGACCATCAGTCCTATGCCGGTTAGCAAACCGCTGGGCCTTCTCCTGAGAGAGTGACAACCTCTCCACTACCTGGTCCCAAATCTGTTGCATACGCTCCACAACAGAGTCAACACCTGGACAGACAGAAGCCTCCGTCTGTCCCGAAGAAAATCTAGGGTGAAACCAGAATTACAGAAAAATTGAGACATCAAAGTGGCAGAGCTAGCCCTATTATTAAGAGCAAACTCAGCCAAAGGCAAAAAAGAGACCCAGTCATCCTGATCAGCAGACACAAAGCATCTTAGATAAGTCTCCAATGTCTGGTTTGTTCTCTCAGTTTGACCATTGTCTGAGGATGAAACGCCGAGGAGAAAGACAATTGAACACCAAGTTTAGAACAAAAGGTCCTCCAAAATCTGGAAACAAACTGGACTCCTCTGTCAGACACAATGTTCTCAGGAATGCCGTGTAAACGAACCACGTGCTGAAGGAACAACGGCACCAATTCAGAGGAGGAAGGCAACTTAGGTAATGGCACAAGATGTATCATCTTGGAAAACAAATCACCCAGATGGCGGTCATTCTCTGAGAAACAGGGAGGTCGGAAATGAAATCCATAGAGATATGGGTCCATGGTCTCTTGGGCACAGGCAATGGCATCAACAAACCACTAGAGCGAGAGCAAGGCTTGGAGCGAGAGCAAGTCCCCCAGGACTGCACAAATTCCCTGACATCACGAGACAAGGTAGGCCACCAAAAGGACCGACTAACCAAGTCTCTGGTACCAAAAATTCCGGGATGACCAGCCAACGCGGAACAATGAATCTCAGACATCACACTCTTTTTCCACTGGTCCGGGACAAACAATTTTCCAACCGGGCAGCGCTCGGGCCTATCCTCCTGACATCCCTCCAGAGCAAGTCTCAAATTGGGTGAGATGGCGGAAAGAACTACACCCTCTTTCAAAATAACAGAAGGATCAGATAACTCAGGAGAGTCCGCAAGGAAACTCCTCGAGAGGGCATCCGCCTTAACATTCTTAGTGCCAGGAAGAAAGGAAACCACAAATTAAAACGTGTGAAAAACAAGGCCCACCTGGCCTGTCTAGGATTAAGTCGCTTGGCAGATTCCAGATAAACCAGATTCTTATGGTCTGTAAGGACCACCACCTGATGTTTGGCTCCTCCAGCCAATGTCTCCACTCTTCAAAAGCCCACTTCATGGCCAATAACTCCCGATTACCCACGTCATAATTACGTTCAGTAGGAGAAAATTTTCGAGAGAAAAAGGCACAAGGGTTACTTTTAGAGGTCTCAGGATCTCTTTGGGACAAAACGGCACCTGCCCCAATTTCAGAGGCATCAACCTCCACCTGAAATGGCAGAGAAACATCAGGCTGCCGTAGAACAGGAGCAGAAGTGAATCTCTGCTTAAGTTCCTGAAATGCAGAGACTGCCTCAGGAGGCCAATTCACCGCATCAGAACCCTTTCTGGTCAAATCAGTCAATGGTTTAACAATAACCGAGAAATTACCAATAAATTTACGATAAAAATTGGCGAAACCCAAGAATCTTTGAAGAGCCTTTAATGAGGTAGGTTGGACCCCATCACAGATGGCCTGAACCTTGACCGGGTCCATTTCAATAACAGATGGGGACAAAATGAATCCCAGAAATGAGATCCTCTGTACGCCAAAAAGACACTTTGATCCCTTCACATACAGAGCATTCTCTCTCAAAATCTGGAATACAGTTCGAACATGTTTCACATGAGAGTCCCAGTCATTGGAAAAAATCAAGATATCATCCAAATAAACAATCAGAAATTTATCCACAAAATCCTGAAAATGTCATTCATGAAGGATTAAAAGACAGAAGGAGCATTAGTGAGCCCAAAGGGCATCACAAGGTACTCAAAATGCCCTTCAGGGGTATTGAATGCCGTCTTCCATTCATCCCCGTGCTTAATGCGAATAAGGTTATATGCCCCCCTGAGGTCAAGCTTGGTAAACCAAGTAGCATTTTTAACCCTGGAAAACAGGTCAGAAATCAAGGGTAACGGATATTGATATTTCACAGTAATATTGTTCAAAAGACGATTATCAATACACGGCCTCAATGAACCATCCTTTTTGGCCACAAAGAAAAAACCGGCACCTAAGGGTGAAGAAGATGGTCTGATATGACCCTTCTCCAATGACTCCTTGATATAAGACCGCATAGCGTCATGTTCAGGTACAGACAAGTTAAAAAGGCGACCTTTAGGGAATTTACTACCAGGCACTAATTCAATAGCGCAGTCATAGCTCCTATGGGAGGCAAGGATGCAGATTTACTTTCGCTAAACACATCAGAAAAATCAATCAAAAAGTCAGGAACATCCTGAGCCTGGGGGAGGCAGAAAAAACAGGAGTGTTGGTATTAACACATTGGCAGCCCCAACTGGTTACAGACACGGATTTCCAATCCAAAACAGGATTATGAGATTGTAACCAAGGGAAACCCAGCACGATAATGTCATGCAGATTATACAGAACCAAAAATTTGCAGCTCTCCTGATGATCAGGTTCCACCCTCATTATCACCTGAGTAGAGAACTGAGGTTTATTCTCAGCCAAAGGGGTAGAATCGATCACCAGAAGGGGAATAGACTTCCGTAGGGGTATCAAGGGAAACCCACAACGTTTAGCAAAATCAAAATCCATCAGGTTAATAGCTGCTCCTGAATCAACGAAAGCCTGAGCAGAAAATGAGGACAGAGAGCATATCAGAGTAACAGTTAATAAAAACTTAGTCTGAACACTACCCAAGACAACTGAGCGTGCAAAACATCTTCCCCGCTTAGGGCAGACTGAAATAGCATGAGAGGCATCACCACAGTAGAAACATAACCCATTGCGCTTCCGAAACTCATGACGCTGTGCCCCAGAAACCACTCTATCACACTGCATGGATTCAGAAGCAGGTTCACAAGGCAACACTATTCCACGCATACTTCTCCGCTCACGCAAACGTCTGTCAATTTGAATTGCTAGTGACATAGAATCATTGAGACCAGAGGGGACAGGGAATCCCACCATTACATCCTTTACATTATCTGACAGACCCTTCCGAAAAAGGGCCGCGAAAGCGTCGTCATTCCATTTGGTCAGGACTGCCCACCTGCGGAATCTCTGACATTATAACTCAGCGTCCTCAAGCCCCTGATTTAATGCCAACAAGGCTTTTTCAGCTTGATCAGTGACATTAGGCTCATCATACAATAACCCCAAAGCCTGAAAAAATGCATCAACATCACTGAAGACAGGATCCCCAGGTGTCAGGGAAAAAGCCCAATCCTGAGGATCGCCGCGCAGGAGAGAGATGACAATTTGAACCTGCTGCGCTGCGTTCCCGAGGACTTAGATTTCAAGGCAAAAAACAATTTACAGTTATTTTTGAAATTCTGAAACTTAGCTCGATCCCCTAAAAACAAATCTGGCATGGGAATCCTAGGTTCCACAACAGGCAACCTAGCAAGATGGCAGCAATACTCTGAACCTCAGTGGCAAGCTGATCCACACGGCCAGACAACTGTGCAAACTCCATTGAGAGAAAAAATACTCCCCAGCACCCAGAGATACAGAGTGAAAAAAAAAAAAGAAAAAATGCAACAAACAGAAAAATATCTCTGACAAATCTGACAACCTTTTTTTTCTTTCACAATATTTTTCCCTTCTGTGAGTACCATACAATTTTAAATTTGGGCCGGTGATACTGTTATGTTTCGGTAGCAGAGGAGTGCAGGTAAAAAAGGCAATACACCAGAGCAGTTGGAATCTATGAGATTGCAGTACCCTGACTAACCACCACAACTAGAGGCAGCCATGGAGCGTTCCTACGTTGGTCCTAGACGCCTCGTCACAGCCTGAGAATCTAACTACACCTAAAGATAGAAAGAGGAAAGCTATCTGCCCCGGAGCAGAACCCCAAAGATAAAAAAAGCCCCCAAACATGTAATGGCGGTTAGACAAGGAGAAATACTGACACAGACAGAAAATAGTATGAGCAAACGTTGGGGCCCAAACTACCTAAATAGAAAAGGATAGGAAGGGCACTTACTGCAATCCCAAAAAACCCTGAAAAGCACCAACTCTACTAATTTCAAAAACACCTGAGATCACATGACCTCTACCACCTAAATTAGTTCTCTGGTGTAACAAAATCAAAACAGCAGCCACTGAAAAAACTGGAAAAAGCAAATGTACAAACATCAGTGGCTGAACTAAACTGAGAGGGCAAAAGCTCCCGGAGGGGACCCTGAAGGCCCCCACAGAAGTGCAGGCCAAAATGCAAAAATAAAGCACAAAAACAAAAAGAAGGAAATGTCTTATCTGTAAGCAGGAGATGCAGACACGACACAGCAGGCTACAATGGAAACAGGAATCAAGGATTGAGACCAGAACAATTGATCACCGGCAACCCTGATGGGAAGGCGACTCCCTTATATAAGACCAGTCAGTAACACCTGATTCCCAATCCTCACAATCTTCACTGGACAGTCCAGTACCGCTAGTAACCACCAGAGGGAGCCTCTGGTCAGAACTCATCTCAAGCCCATTCACAACAATAGGGGTCTCAACGCTATCACCGTGAAAAATAAGTATCCTTTGCCGCTAATCTCTGAGCTTTTTGACAGGCTTCGGGGAGCAAGGGTATTTACTAATCTAGACCTGCGGGGTGCGTATAACCTGATTCGCATCCGTGAGGGGGACGAGTGGAAGACGGCATTTAACACCAGGGATGGGCATTATGAATATCTGGTAATGCCCTTTGGGCTCTGTATTGCTCCAGCTGTCTTCCAAGACTTTGTGAACTACATCTTCCGGGATATGTTGACCACCTCGGTGGTAGTCTATCTGGATGACATTCTCATCTTTTCTCCAGATATGGCCTCCCACCGGAGAGATGTCTGCAAGGTCTTCGACCTCTTGCGAGCAAATTCCCTATATGCGAAGTTGGAGAAGTGCATGTTTGAGCAGGAGTCTCTACCTTTTCTGGGCTATATCATCTCCACCCAGGGATTAGCTATGGATCCTACCAAACTACAGGCTGTGATGGATTGGCAAGAACCCCACTCCCTTAAGGCGGTGCAGCGCTTTATGGGGTTCATTAACTACTATCGCCAATTCATCCCCCACTTCTCCACTTTGGTAGCTCCCTTGGTAGCCCTCACCAAGAAGGGAGCTAATCCCAAGTTGTGGTCAGAGGAGGTCACCAAGGCGTTCTCCTCCATCAAGTCGCATTTCGCCAGTGCTCCCATCTTACATCGCCCCGATGTCGATAAACCGTTTATCTTAGAATTGGATGCCTCTTCTGTTGGTGCTGGAGCAGTCCTTTTTCAAAAGGATGCCCAGGGTCGGAAGCATCCCTGCTTCTTCTTTTCCAAAACCTTTACACCAGCAGAGAGGAATTATTCCATCGGGGACAGGGAGTTACTGGCTATGAAGTTGGCCTTCTCCGAGTGGCGACATCTTCTGGAGGGGGCTCGCTTCCCCTTCCAAGTGTTCACAGACCACAAGAACTTGGTGTATTTGCAGACAGCCCAGCGGCTAAATTCCCATCAGGCCAGATGGTCCTTGTTTTTCTCCCGGTTCCATTTCACCCTCCATTTCCTCTCCGGTGAGAAGAACATTCGTGCAGATGCTCTATCCCGCTCCGTGGTGTCCTCTGAGTAGGTGGAGGAGGAGCCTCGGCTGATTGTCCCCACAGAAAGCCTAAGAACGGTGGCTCGGGTTTCTCTTGAGTCTGTGCCTCCGGGCAAGACTTTTGTGCCCACCAATTTGCGACCGGAAGTACTCTCTTGGGCACATTCGTCCAGGGTGGGTGGACATTTTGGGACCAAAAGGACTTCTAAGTTGCTGGCGAGGACATACTTGTGGCCGCAGATGGCCCATGACGTCAGGGAATACGTTCAGGTGTGCGTCTCCTGCGCCAAGAATAAGTCCCCTCGACAACGGCCAGCTGGGTTACTTTTTCCTTTACCGGTGGCAGACAGGCCTTGGGAGATGGTCGGGATGGATTTTGTGGTGGGCTTACCAAGTCTCGGGGCTGCACCATCATCTGGGTGATAACCGACCACTTCTCCAAAATGGTGCACTTAGTGCCGTTACCACGGTTACGGTCTGCACGGGCCTTGGCAGCATTATTCATTAGGCATATTTTCCGCCTACACGGTATGCCAGACAAAATTGTCAGTGATCGAGGTCCCCAGTTTGCGTCTCGGTTCTGGAGAGAGCTGTGTCGTCTACTCAGCATTGAGTTGAATCTCTCCTCTGCATACCATCCCGAGACGAATGGGTTGGTAGAGAGGGCCAACCAGACCTTGGTCACATACTTGCGACATTTTGTCTCTGCCAGGCAGGATGACTGGGCATCCTTGCTACCGTGGGCTGAGTTCGCTCTAAATAATGCTGTGGCTGACTCCACCGGACAGACCCCATTCCTCCTGAACTACGGTCAGCATCCGCGGGTACCAGTGCCTATGCCCGTGTCTTCCGCCGATTCCAGGGTGGCAGACTGGGCTGTGGAGGCACGGGACATTTGGGACCGCACTCAGGATGCCATACAGGCCTCCAAAGAGAGGATGAGGTCTTCGGCCGATGCCCATCGGCGCCCCGCTCCTACATTTGCCCCGGGTGACCTAGTGTGGCTTTCTGCCCGAAACATCAGGCTACGGGTAGAGTCCACCAAGTTGGCACCTCGCTTTTTGGGCCCCTTTAAAGTTCTTGAGCAGGTGAACCCGGTGGTTTACCGCCTAGCCCTTCCGCCTCGCCTTGGTATCACTGACACCTTTCACGTGTCCCTCTTGAAACCCGTGGCCATTTCCCGGTTTTCCGAGTCATCTGCCGGGACGTCGGGTTCATCTACCGACGATCATGAGGTGAACGCCATTGTTGGGTGCAAGGTGGTACGAGGCAAAAAATTTTATTTGGTGGATTGGAGGGGTTATGGGCCTGAGTATAGATCCTGGGAGCCTGCCGAGCATGTTCACGCTCCGCAGCGAGGCCCAAAGAAGGGGGGGCCCTAGGAGGGGGGGTAATGTTAGGGTTCGATTTCCCGCTGCTGCACAAGGGGAGTCTCGAACCCATCCCGCTGCGGTCTCCCATTCATCTCCGGCCGCAGTGGAGCCTGCTCAGCAGAGACGTCGGTCCAAGCGTCTTGCCCACTCCACTACTGTGCAGTGACTTGCTGCTGCCTTTCCTGGATCTGCTATTATAGCCAGTGCTGGAGCAGACGTCTTTGGGACAAAGTCCTGCGTTTTCCCTTCTGAGCGTGCCCAGAGTGAGATCTCTCATTGGAGATCAGGGGTCACATATTCAGGTGCTGCAGCGGCTCCTATTGGTCCGCCAGGAAGGTCATGTAGCTACATGTGTTTGTAACAGTTTCTCATTGGTCCTTGTTCCTGGAAGGTCCTGTAGCTGTTGCTATAAAAGGGTAGCATGGCTGGGCCGCCATGCGCTAATATCAACCATTGTATGCTATGCGCCAGTGTGGTCATGTGTATGTGTGGATAGGGACCCGGCTGAAATAAGCCACTAGAATACCGACTTAATCGGTGAGGAGTTTGGTATGGAAGCTGGTCAGGGTCGGTGTCCTAGATGCCCTAGATTACCGGCATAACCGGTGAGGAGTTTTGATTGCCGTATTCAGGGTCTGGCGTTCAGACGCCATAGATTGCGGGTGACTCCCGTGAGGACATTAGCACATGATCACGCTTTATGTACGCTTAGCACTTAACTGTGTACCTGAGAGCCTTACAGGACACAGTGCTTTTTCTCAGCGGCCCTGTGACGTAACAGGGTTCGCTATCAACGCTAGTCAGCGCCCCAGCGTGTTTTCTTTGCCACTCAGTTGTGTCTAGTGAGTGCGCACAAATCGCCATATAGCGCTGCGGCTCTCCTTCTAGCGACTCTGTGGAGTAACAGAGTTCGCACTCATTGCCACAGCGCATTACGGCGTTTATGTTGGCGACTCTGCGGGATAACAGAGTTTGCTTCTCACGCCATTTTTACTAGCAGCAGGCTCCGCTTGCACGGTGGACCCCGGGCTGCGAACGCACCTTTCTACATTATATTTTTGGTGTGTTCCGCAGACCCATAACACTACAGGGCCTGCCAGAAAAGGACCAATGAGAAACTGTTCAGAACACATGTAGTTTCACGACCTTCCTGGTGGACCAATAGGAGCTGCTGCTGTACCTGAGCATGTGACCCCTGATCACCAATGAGAGATCTTACCCTGGGCATGCTCAGAAGGGGAAACGCAGGACTTAGTCCTAAAGATGTCTGCTCGCCGCTGACCAGTACTAGCCACAATAGCAGAACCTAGAGTGGCAGCAGTAAACCTCTGCACAGTACTAGGCTGAGCAAGACGCTGGGACTAACGTCTCTGCTGAGGAGACTCCACTGCGGCCGGAGACGGATGGGGGACCGCAGCGGGAATAGCTCGAGATTCCCCCTGTGCAGAGGCGGGAACTTGACCTATAACATTACCCCCCTAGTGCCCCCTCTTTCTTGGGCCTCGCTACGCTTGAAGGCAGCAATGAGCTGCAGAGCCTGAATACGCTCAGCAGGCTCCCATGACCTATCCTTAGGCCCATAACCCCTCCAATCCACCAAATAAAACTTTTTGCCACGTATCACCTTGCACCCCAGAATAGCATTCACCTCATAGTCATCCGAAGACGAACCCGATGTCCCCGCATTTGACTCGGAAAACCGGGACTAGTATATGGGTTTCAGGAGGGACACATGGAAGGGCTAGACGGTAGACCACAGGATTGACCTGTTCGAGGACCTTGAAGGGACCCAAGAAGCGAGGTGCAAACTTGGTGGACTCTACTCGCAGCCTGATGTTACTGGCGGAGAGCCACACTAAGTCGCCAGGGGAAAATGTCGGAGCGGGACACCGATGGGCATTGGCAGAAGACCTCATCCTCTCCTTGGAAGCCTGAATGGCATCCTGAGTGCGGTCCCAAATGTCCCGTGCCTCCACGGCCCAGTTAGCACCCTGGAGTCGGCGAAAGACACGGGCATGGGCACCGGGACCCGCTGACCGTAGTTTAAAAGGAATGGGGTTTGTCCGGTGGAGTCAGCCACAGCATTATTTAAAGCGAACTCAGCCCACGGTAGCAAAGATACCCTGTCATCCTGCCTGGCTGAGACAAAATGTCGCAAGTATGTGACCAAGGTCTGGTTGGCCCTCTCTACCAACCCATTCGTCTCGGGATGATATGCCAAGGAGAGATTTAACTCAATGCTGAGTAGACGACACAGCTCTCTCCAGACCCGAGACGCAAATTGGGGACCTCGATCACTGACGATTTTGTCTGGCATTCCGTGTAAACGGAAAATATGCCTAGTAAATAAAACTGCCAAGGCCCATGCAGACGGTAACCGAGGTAGGGGCACCAAATGCACCATTTTGGAGAAGTGGTCGGTTATCACCCAGATGATGGTGCAGCCCCGAGACTTGGGTAAGCCCACCACAAAATCCATCCCGGCCATCTCCCAAGGCCTGTCTGCCACAGGTAAAGGGAAAAGTAGCCCAGCTGGCCATTGTCGAGGGGACTTATTCTTGGCGCAGGAGACGCACGCCTGAACGTATTCCCTGATGTCACGGACCATATGTGGCCACCAGTATATCCTCGCCAGCAACTCAGATGTCCTTTTTGCCCCAAAATATCCACCCACCCTGGACGAATGTGCCCAAGAGAATACCTCCGGTCGCAAATTGGTGGGCACAAAAGTCTTGCCCGGAGGCACAGACTCAAGTGAAACCGGGCCACAGTTCTTAGGCTCTCTGTGGGGACAATCAGCCGAGGCTCCTCCTCCACCTCCTCAGAGGACACAACGGAGCGAGAGAGAGCATCGGCCTGAATGTTCTTCCCACCGGAGAGGAAATGGAGGGTGAAATGGAACCAGGAGAAGAACAGGGACCATCTGGCCTGATGAGAATTTAGCCGCTGTGTGGTCTGTAAATAGACCAAATTTTTGTGGTCAGTGAAAACTTGAAAGGGAAAGCGCGCCCCCTCCAGGAGGTGTCTCCACTCAGAAAAGGCCAACTTCATGGCTAGCAACTATCCCCAATGGAATAATTCCTCTCCGCTGGTGTGAAGGTCTTGAAAAAGAAGAAACAAGGATGTTTCCGAGCTTG
Source organism: Oophaga sylvatica (assembly GCA_033576555.1). NCBI lineage: Eukaryota > Metazoa > Chordata > Amphibia > Anura > Dendrobatidae > Oophaga > Oophaga sylvatica. Next base: position 67,269,033 of record JARQOD010000001.1, on the reverse strand, counting down.
AGCATCCTTTTGAAAAAGGACTGCTCCAGTACCAATGGACGAGGCATCAACCTCCAATATAAAAGGCTTATCAACCTTGGCGCAATGTAAGATGGGAGCGCTAGCAAAATGGGACTTAATTGAAGTAAAGGCCTTGGAGACCTCCTCTGACCACAATTTGGGATTTGCTCCCTTCTTGGTGAGGGCTACCAAAGGAGCTACCAAAGTCGAGAAATGGGGAATGAACTGGCGATAATAATTAATGAACCCCATAAAGCACTGCACTGCTTTAAGAGAATGGGGTTCTTGCCAGTCCATTACAGTCTGTAGTTTGGCAGGATCCATAGCCAATCCCTGGGCGGAGATTATATAACCCAGGAAAGGTAAAGACTACTGCTCAAACACACATTTCTCCAGCTTGGCATAGAGGGAGTTTGCCAATAAGAGGTCGAAGACTTTGTTGACATCCCTCCGGTGAGAGTCTGTATCTGGTGAAAAGATGAGAATATCATCCAGATAGACTACTACAGAGGTGGAGAGCATATCACGGAAGATGTCATTGACAAAGTCTTGGAAAACAGCGGGAGCATTACAGAGCCCGAAGGGCATCACCAGGTATTCATAATGCCCATCCCTGGTATTAAAAGCTGTCTTCCACTCGTCCCCTTCACGGATGCGAATTTGGTTATAGGCACCACGTAGATCTAGCTTGGTAAATACATTTGCTCCTCGGAGCCTATCAAAGAGCTCAGAGATTAGGGGCAATGGGTACTTATTCTTAACAGTGATGGCGTTAAGACTCCTGTAGTCAATACACTGACGTAATTCTCCGTTCTTCTTCTGCACGAAGAAGAACCCCGCCCCTGCTGGTGACACTGACTTCCTAATGAACCCTCTTGCCAGATTCTCCTGAATATACTGGGACATGGCCTCCGTCTCAGGAAGCGAGAGGTGATAGACTCTTCCCCGAGGGGGTTCTGCTCCAGGCAAGAGATCAATAGGACAGTCGTTGGGGTGATGAGGTGGAAGAGTCTCCCCGCCTTCTTGGAGAAAATGTCTGCATATGACCAATAACACTGGGGAAGAGATGTAAGGTCTACGGTATCTCTGTGGTGGTGACCTGAACGCACTCCCTGACACACCTGCCTCTATATGAATCACCCCAACCCAGTATCCTCCCAGAAGACCACTCAATATAGGGAGAGTGGTGACGGAGCCAAGGTATTCCCTGCAAAACCTCGTCTATTGCCTCGGGCAGGACAAGAAAGGAAATATTCTCCTGATGGGAAGGGGACATAGACAAAGTGAGAGGGATAGACTGGTGGGTGATTTGTGAGGCAAAGTTGATCCATTCACTAATCGCACAGTCACCGGTTTGGCGAGCATCACCTGAGGTATAATGTGGCGGAGAGCAAAGGCAGAGGACATAAAATTCCCCTCGGCTCCAGAATCCACACAGAGCTCGGCGGTGAGAGGTTATGGACCTACAGTAATTGTCCCCTTTAAGGACAACTTGGTGGAATTGCCGCGGTGTCTAGTGAACCTCCTGCCAGGGTCACTAGATGCGACCGTTTTCCCGACCGCTGTGGACATTTGTTGGCATACTGTCCTAACTGCTGACAGGTGTTACAAACCACGGGTACTCGAGCGGCCGGAACTTAGGTCCTGCTCGAGAAACCTCCATGGCCTCATGGGAGTTGGACGCCTGACTAAAAGATTCCAGAGGTCTGGTGAAGGTGGGAGCCAGCAGGAACCTCTGCCAACACTGGGACCGCTCAAACATCCGATCGTGAAAACGGAGGTCGATGCGGGTAGATATGGCGATAAGCTTCTCCAGTGTGGCGGGAATCTCCCTGGTAACCAAGGCGTCTTTTACATGGCCCGCCAGTCCTCTCAAAAACACGGGAATGAGGATTTTATCTGGCCAATCTAACTCTGAGGCCAGAGTCCGAAATTGGACAGCAAAATAGCTGACCAAGAATGAACCCTGTGAACTTGCCAGCAGTTGGAGCGCCGCATCGTGGGTGACCTGAGGTCCTAGAAAGACCTTTTTTAGAGCCTCCAGAAAATGAGTTGCATTCCGCACCACACGGTCGTCACGCTCCCACAGTGGGGTGGCCTACTCCAACGCTCTGCCCGACAGGAGAGACGTTACAAAACCCACTTGTGCCCGATCCGTGGGGAAACGTGCAGCCAGAAGCTCGAGTTGTATAGAGCACTGACTCACGAATCCCCGACATTGCTTGCTGTCACCAACAAACTTGTCTGGAAGCGGGAGGTGGGATAATGTAGGGGCAGAGGTGGCAGTGGACACACTGGCTGCAGCCACGTTAGCAGCCTGAACAACGACTGCGGTAACATCCACAGCTGAGGTTGTGTGCTCAAGAGCCGCCAACCTACCCTCCAGCTGCTGGATGTTCCGCTGAAGACGCTGGTCATCCGCCATTTTACTAGCCAGACCCTGGTGCTAGTATTATGTTAGGGCTGGCGGAACGCACAAAATAAATATAAATAATAGGTGCATTCGCAGCCCGGGGTCCACCGTGCAGGCAGAGCCTGCTGCTAGTAAAATGGCGGTTTAGGCAAACTCTCTGAGCTTATATATTTCCGGAGTCACACACAGATAGTCAGCATGTATTTGTCCGTGAAACCAGCCGGTACATGGTAGTGTGTGAGGAGCGTACAGCTCTTTACGATGTGGGAAAAAATGAATGCTCAGTAACTGCAGAAAAAATGAATAAAAGTATTAGTGCTGTGTAGGTGCTGTGTAAAAAGCACTCTGCACAGCAGTGTACACACAGCAATACAGTTAGCAGGTAGCCTAATAATCTGCTCTGCTGCTGCACACAAGAAAATCCTCTCCTGTCACTGGCAGGCAGCCTAATAACCAGCGCTGCTGCACACAAGAAAATCCTTCCCTGTCACTGAACACTAACTGTACAGCACAATCGCTATCAGCACAAGCACAGAATCACTTTTCTTTCCTGCCCTAACTCTCTCCCTACTGAGAACCAGCAGCAGCAATCTCTCCCTACGCTAAGATCGGCAGAAGTAAAATGGCGGTCGGCAGTAAGGGCTTTTATAGCCACTGTGATGCCACACAAAGCAAGCCAATCACTGCAATGCCCTTCTCTAAGATGGTGGTGTTCCGCTGCCCAAGACATCTCGTTGCCCACAGTGTGCGTCCTTGCTCATTGGCTGTGAAAAGGCGCCTGCAAGCATTATAGGAAAACCGACTTTGGCGCTCGGGTTGACGACCGCATGGCTGACCTCACGCTATGGTCGGGTTTCGCTCGGCGAAACCCGACTGGCGAAAGTCGGTGATTTTTGAATCTGACCGACCTGTTTCGCTCAACTCTATATACCATCCTTTGGGGACTGTACAAATTGCGTGCTTACTCCGCCCACAACTAACTCCATTCTGAGTCTGGCGCTAGTGTCAGGATGTAATTGTTTATTGTACGTTCCTCAGCGTTCAGTAATGAACACTACCTGCACATGCTCACAGAGAAAGAACAAATTAATGGCAAGGCGACTGTCAAAATACAGCTGCCAACCCAAGTACTGATGTCCCTGGGAATCTGTCTGGGTGCTGGATAGAAGGTCATCAAAGGTCAAAAATGGCACACAGGCCTGAGGTTCCCCACCCCTGATCTAATGCACTGAACTTGTATGTTTCTCAATTATGGAGACTGTAAGTATATCACAGTATATCTGTTGTCTACTGGCATTGCTGTGTCGTCCTCCACCTTGTTTGTATGTAATCCAAGGTGCATCTGCTTATGCTCTAATGATAACTATTGTCACTAGATGTCACCATTATTGAGAGCCTAAATATGAAGCCATTTTTCAGAAATTGAGCCAGAGTGACCAAGCCACATGGCATACAGAGGTTTTCTGTATTTAAGATGAAAAAGAACAGGTCCAAAGGTTTGGTGCAATTCCCAAAGAATGTGTCTGACAACGAAACGTGCTCAGAAAAATCTGCAAAGAATACAGCAACTTCAGAGCTTGGGGAATGTACATCTGTGAACTACTGGTGAACTGGAAACCAAGCATGTCTTGAACATCTTGAGGAGCGGTGATGGACTGGAGACTGGAATGGCTTGAACATTAAAGAACCCACAAGAGGACATCACATTAGAACCTGAGATGAAGCAGAAGTTCATCTGTTGTTCTTGGGTCAGTTTCTGAAGGGGAACACTCCAGCTAAGGATGTATTGGAAGGTGATCACGGGTCTGGCTGTTGGAAAAGGATGGCATGTGGAGTTCTGTGCAGGCTACCACTGAAACAGTGTAGTAGGTCAAGTCTACTGTCATCCTGGAAGTGGGGGTGGTGGTAAATATTCTGGGGAGTCTGCTGGGGTTCTAGAAAAAATGTATGCTAGGAGGCAACCAAGAAATAGTGCTGATGTCTTACATGGGAAGACTTACAGGGGTTGGACAAAATAATAGAAACACCTAACGTTTTGGCATCATAATCTTCGAACATGTTATAAACATGCAAACCGTGACATATGGTAATGTTTTGTAGTTGATTATTTGTGTTATATGATATGTGTATGTAAATTAACTGTTTGTTTTGCATAATTGTAAGAACATTGATGAGAACCTGATACCAATGGCAGACCTCTCGGATTTTCAAAGAGGCCAAATTGTTGGTGCTGGTATGGCAGGCGCTAGTGTAACCAAAAGTGCCCGAATGCTTGGCATGTCAAGAGGTACTATCCCAAAGTAATGACTGCGTTTGAAAGAGAAGGAAAAACGTCCGCAGCAAAGCTCAGTGCAGGCCGAAAGTCAAAGTTGACTGAGACCGTCGTACTCTAAAGCGAATTGTGAGAGACGATCGCAAGACCACGGCTCCGAAAATCACTGCTGAGCTCAATGAACACCTAAAGAACCCAGTTTCCATGAAAACTGTTCATCGGGAGCTGAACCAATCTGGATTCCATGGAAGAGCAGCAATTTGAAAACCGCTGCTTTCAATGACAAATGTTTCCAAGCATTAAGAGTGGTGAAGAAACCTCCAGAATTGGTCCCTCGAGCAATGGAAACATGTGATATTCTCAGATTCATCATCTTTTACCCTATTTCCGACCTCCGTCCGCGTGTATGTTTGGAAACAGCCGAAAGAAGCATTCCATCCAGACTGCCTTCCCCAACCGTAATGATCTGGGGTGCTATTTCGTGGAGATCCGCCGGGCCAATGATATCCCTTCATGGAAGAATTAACAGCCGCGATTATTTAGGCATTTTGGGCGACCAAATGCATCCTATGGTTCAAGCACTGTTCCCGGAGGGGAACGCCATCTTTCAGTATGATAATGCACCAATTCATACAGCTAGAATCGTTAAAGCATGGCACGAGGAACATTCTAATGAAGTTGAGCATCTCATCTGGCCCCCACAATCCCCAGACCTCAACATTATTGAGCATTTATGGTCGATTTTAGAGATTCAAGATAGACGTCGATTTCCGCCGCCATCGTCGCTCAAAGAACTAGAGGGTGTTTTAACTGAAGAATGGGCTAAAATTCCTTTGGAAACAATTAACACCTAGTATGAATCCATACCTCTGAGAATTGAGGCTGTAATCGCCGCAAAAGTTGGACCTACACCATATTAAACTAACTTTTGTTGATGTTTCCAGGTGTTTCCATTATTATGTCCAACCCCTGTATCTATAGTTTATGAGTAGCCATAATTCTCTGAGCTTAAGTTGTATCTACAGTGTAATATGACAGACTGTGTTTGTTGGGTTTCAGGACAATTTAGCACACTTACCCCTCAGACAGATGCTCCCTTGTCCTTCATGTAAAAACGCCACATAGAGTGTCCCTTTAAAGTGATCATTTTCTGTTATGCTTCTTATGCCTCTGTGAAGAAAAATAGAATAGACATTTGTTGAACTGTTATCTGCAACCCACTACCTAAAGGAAATATCCACTAAAACACGTTATAACTGTGTATTTCTTCATTTTCGCTGAGGCGGTGCTGTTAGGAAATTAAGCATTTGCTGGGATCAGATTACACCTGATTTTAGCAGCATAATCCATGATCAAATTTTTGTTGGAAACCTTTTTAACTTTAAGGGAGTGTCCAAAATGGACATCTGCTTTAAGGAAATATTAGCTGTCCCGCGTAGTCCTTGACTTTGGTTGACAATACAGTATTTTCTTTTTTTTTTATCAGGTACCGTATATACTCGAGTATAAGCCGACCCGAGTATAAGCCGACCCCCTAATTTTGCCACAATAAACTGGGAAAACTTACTGACTCGAGTATAAGCCTAGGGTGGAAAATGAGATTATGCCCTATATGCTGCCCATGTATTATGCCCCCATAGATGCTCCATTGATTGTGCCCCCATAGATGATCCATAGATTGTGCCCCCATAGATGATCCATAGATTGTGCCCCCATAGATGATCCATAGATTGTGCCCCATAGATTATGCCCCCATAGATGCTCCACAGATTGTGCCCCCATAGATGCTCCACAGATTGTGCCCCTATAGATTCTCCATAGATTGTGCCTCCATAGATGCTCCATAGATTGTGCCCCACTGATGCTCCATAGATTGTGCCCCCATAGATTATGCCCCCATATATGATCCATAGATTGTGCCCCCATAGATTGTGCCTCCATTGATGCTCCATAGACTGTGCCCCCATAGATTGTGCCTCCATTGATGCTCCATAGATTGTGCCCCCATAGATTATACCCCATATATGATCCATAGATTGTGCCCCCATAGATTATGCCCCCATATATGATCCATAGATTGTGCCCCCATAGATTATGCCCCATAGTATAGGCCTCAATTGCTGCTGCTGCTGCAACCGAAAAAAAAAGACATACTCACCTCTCGTCGCTGGGGGCCAGGTGCCGGTGTCCTGAGCAGGCGGGGACACCGGCGTGCTATGGGGGACAGGTGCCGGTGTCACCGCTCGCTCAGGGCCCCGGCACCTTAGACATTTACCTGTCACCGGGTTCACCGCTGCTTGCCGCTGTCTTCCGGGTCCTCCAGCAGTCAGTGATCAGGCAGAGGGTGCGGCGCGCAGTAACCACTTCATCGCGCCCTCTGCCTGAACATCGCAGCAAGAGGACCCGAGGACACAGCAGAACGGGACAGGTAAATATCGCTTATACTTACCCATCCGCCGGCGCGTCTCTGCCCTGCTCTTCTCCCACGGTCCCGGCGCCAGTGTTCAGCGGTCACGTGTTACCGCTCATTAAAGTCATGAATATGTGCATATTCATGACTTTAATGAGCGGTACCAGCTGACCGCTGAACACAGGCGCCGGGACCGTGGGAGAAGAGCAGGGCAGAGACGCGCCGGCGGAGGGGTGAGTATATAGGACAGCTGCGCTCCCCTTCCCACGCCGACCTCCTGGTATATGACTTGAATATAAGCCGAGAGGGGGACTTTCAGCCCTAAAAAATGGGCTGAAAATCTCGGCTTATATTCGAGTATATACGGTAATTTTAATTAAACATTTTCAAAAACTGAAAAAACAGGTAATCACATACAGAATAATTCCCAAATAGTGTATTACATATACACAATAGGACCCACAAAAATCCCTCCCATCTTACCCCCCACCCTCACCTGAGAAATAGTGTTGAGCATTCCGATACCGCAAGTATCGGGTATCGGCCGATATTCGCGTTATCGGAATTCCGATACTTAATTCCGATACTTTTTCCATATCGTATACCGGAATCGGAAGTTCCCATAATTCTTTGAGAGGCAATGTGATTTTAGTCAGCCAATGAGGAATCCTACGAAGTGTGGGCACATCCTGTAATGCTGCGGTCATCTTAACTAATGGCATGGCTGTGATTGGCTGCTGAAATGATGTCAGAATGCACTATAAAAGGCGCCGCCGCCATTTTAGCGTCACTGTGCTGTGAACTCAGTAAGGGACAGAACGCTACTCTGCTCACTCTGAGGGACAGTTAGATATTGCGATTTTGTGTACTACTGTGCTTGAGGCAGGCTAGTTTACCAACCGCTGTGTAAAGCTTCATTTTGCCAGTGTTGTTTTAACAGCTCTGTGCAAGGTGTGTGTGTGACAGTGCAGGTGACGCTGCAGTTTGCTCTGCATCCACCGCTGTTTGTAGGCATCTGCACGTGTCACTGACTCTTTTTTTTTTTTTTTTTTTTTTTATTTTGTGGAATTGGTGCAGCTCCATTATATTAGAAAAAAAAATCAAATCTATTAGTGTGACGTGCTTCCATCCGTATACAATACATTGGTTGCAAACACTATAGAACTACACAAAGGAGCTTTTCACAGATTGTGGACAGTTGTGTTTCAGTGTTCACTTCAGTCTGTGTTTTTTACTTTTTTTAGTGCAGATCACGCTCCAGTTACATGTTCAAGCACTGCTGCTTGTACTCTGCTGAGCGTGTCTCAGTGGCTCATCCTTTTCATTTATCTCCAATTGGTTCTGCTACATTCCATTTAAAATAAATCTAATCTATTAGACTAATAGATTAGATTTATTTTAAATGGAATGTAGCAGAACCAATTGGAGATAAATGAAAAGGATGAGCCACTGAGACACGCTCAGCAGAGTACAAGCAGCAGTGCTTGAACAAGTAACTGGAGCGTGATCTGCACTCAAAAAAGTAAAAAACACAGACTGAAGTGAACACTGAAACACAACTGTCCACAATCTGTGAAAAGCTCCTTTCTGTACTTCTATAGTGTTTGCAACCAATGTATTGTATACGGATGGAAGCGCGTCACACTAATACTATTAGTGTGACGCGCTTCCATCCGTATACAATACATTGGTTGCAAACACTATAGAAGTACAGAAAGGAGCTTTTCACAGATTGTGGACAGTTGTGTTTCAGTGTTCACTTCAGTCTGTGTTTTTTACTTTTTTGAGTGCAGATCACGCTCCAGTTACATGTTCAAGCACTGCTGCTTGTACTCTGCTGAGCGTGTCTCAGTGGCTCATCCTTTTCATTTATCTCCAATTGGTTCTGCTACATTCCATTTAAAATAAATCTAATCTATTAGTGTGACGCGCTTCCATCCGTATACAATACATTGGTTGCAAACACTATAGAAGTACAGAAAGGAGCTTTTCACAGATTGTGGACAGTTGTGTTTCAGTGTTCACTTCAGTCTGTGTTTTTTACTTTTTTGAGTGCAGATCACGCTCCAGTTACATGTTCAAGCACTGCTGCTTGTACTCTGCTGAGCGTGTCTCAGTGGCTCATCCTTTTCATTTATCTCCAATTGGTTCTGCTACATTCCATTTAAAATAAATCTAATCTATTAGTGTGACGCGCTTCCATCCGTATACAATACATTGGTTGCAAACACTATAGAAGTACAGAAAGGAGCTTTTCACAGATTGTGGACAGTTGTGTTTCAGTGTTCACTTCAGTCTGTGTTTTTTACTTTTTTGAGTGCAGATCACGCTCCAGTTACATGTTCAAGCACTGCTGCTTGTACTCTGCTGAGCGTGTCTCAGTGGCTCATCCTTTTCATTTATCTCCAATTGGTTCTGCTACATTCCATTTAAAATAAATCTAATCTATTAGTGTGACGCGCTTCCATCCGTATACAATACATTGGTTGCAAACACTATAGAAGTACAGAAAGGAGCTTTTCACAGATTGTGGACAGTTGTGTTTCAGTGTTCACTTCAGTCTGTGTTTTTTACTTTTTTGAGTGCAGATCACGCTCCAGTTACATGTTCAAGCACTGCTGCTTGTACTCTGCTGAGCGTGTCTCAGTGGCTCATCCTTTCATTTATCTCCAATTGGTTCTACTACATTCCATTTAAAATAAATCTAATCTATTAGTGTGACGCGCTTCCATCCGTATACAATACATTGGTTGCAAACACTATAGAAGTACAGAAAGGAGCTTTTCACAGATTGTGGACAGTTGTGTTTCAGTGTTCACTTCAGTCTGTGTTTTTTACTTTTTTGAGTGCAGATCACGCTCCAGTTACATGTTCAAGCACTGCTGCTTGTACTCTGCTGAGCGTGTCTCAGTGGCTCATCCTTTTCATTTATCTCCAATTGGTTCTGCTACATTCCATTTAAAATAAATCTAATCTATTAGTGTGACGCGCTTCCATCCGTATACAATACATTGGTTGCAAACAATATAGAAGTACACAAACGGGCCTTTCACAGCTACTGAACATGGGTTTTTAATTTTTAACTAAAATATGTATTTTTCAAATGACACAAATATAAGTAATGTTGAAGAGGAATAGTCCTACATCCATTGTTTGCACAATATTACAGGTGTACATCATGTCCCTTAATCAACAATGTATTATTATATTTACTTGTATGCTTTTATTTAAAAGCCAAGAACACAGAAGGATAACCTTCGCACTGCAGCTGTTGTCAAAGTTCAACCCACATTATGCACTTCCAACATTGCAGCATTTGAGGCATGATGTGAGTTGGATTGGTCAAAGTTATGGAGTGAGAAGGTTCACCATCAGTACCCTATAGCATAAGTATGCTTTTGTGTTAGCATTTGTGTTAGACATGTGGATATCTGCCATAATATGTCACAATTATTTAGTTACAGATTTGTTACCAACACTAATCATTGAATGGTTTTAAATTTGACGTTTCACTTGTTTACAGCTTAGAAATAAGGGTGTAGCCTGATATCTATGTGTAGCACTAGCCACTTTAACATGTCATGTTTTTTTAAACATGTGTAGCTAGGTAGCAGTAATTTTTGCCGGACACACAGCAGGGGAACAGCAGGCGTTACTGAACCCCACTATTACTATAGCTTGTGTATTGGTCTGTGGACACGACACTTCTGAGCAGCAACTGGCAGTGTTGTAGCCCAGGGAGTATAGCTCAGGTGGTAGAAAGATGAACATAACAGGAGACATGGAAAACGTTGTCAACCAGTTAGTTAATCTGAAACCGGACAGGCAAATTCAGGCGAGATCCATGCCTAGTTCATTTTCAGAAAAGTAAGCCGTTGTACATTATCGTAGGATAGTCGCATGCAACGGTCTGTTAGTACACCACCTGCAGCAGTAAAGACGCGCTCCGATAATACACTGCCAGCAGATCAAGCCAGCACCTCCAATGCATACTGGCTAAGCTCTGGCCATATATCCAGCTTAGAGACACAAAACTTGAATGGGGAAGAGCCATCTGAGAGTACACTGAGAGGGCAAGACATGTAGTCTGTAACCATCTTACGGAAATGTTGCCTCCTGCTGACTGGAGCCGTCTCGGATGGTGTAGACATTGGTGGCGCTGCCACAAAACTTCGACACATTTGGAACATACTGGTCTTGCCCTGTGCAGAGGCGCTGCTTGTGCTCCCTCTTGTTGCAGAGCTGTCTCCACTGCCTCGACGCACAGAGCTGCTTTGTAAATCAGTAGCAGCAGCAGTGCTCTCGGCTGGAATGGAGAACATTATGGATTGCACCAGTGTGTCTTGGTACTTCCGCATTTTACGCTCCCGGTTCAACGGTGTGATGAGGCTTTGTAAGTTGTCCCGGTAGCGAGGGTCTAGGAGGGTGTACACCCAATAATCAGACGTGGTGTGAATGTGTTCGATGCGGC
>JARQOD010000001.1:67076067-67257367 GCA_033576555.1 Oophaga sylvatica | reverse complement strand
CAAGGGTAACGGGTATTGATATTTCACAGTAATATTGTTCAAGAGACGATAATCAATACACGGCCTTAATGAACCATCTTTTTTGGCCACAAAGAAAAAACCGGCACCTAAGGGTGAAGAGGATGGTCTGATATGACCCTTCTCCAATGATTCCTTGATATAAGACCGCATAGCGTCATGTTCAGGTACAGACAAGTTAAAAAGGCGACCCTTAGGGAATTTACTACCAGGCACTAATTCAATAGCGCAGTCATAGCTCCTATGGGGAGGTAAGGATGCAGATTTACTTTCGCTAAACACATCAGAAAAATCAAACAAAAAGTCAGGAACATCCTCAGCCTGGGGGGAGGCAGAAAAAACAGGAGTGTTGGTATTAACACATTGGCAGCCCCAACTGGTTACAGACACAGATTTCCAATCCAAAACAGGATTATGAGACTGTAACCAAGGGAAACCCAGCACGATAATGTCATGCAGATTATATAGAACCAAAAATTTGCAGCACTCCTGGTGATCAGGTTCAACCCTCATTATCACCTGAGTAGAAAACTGGGGTTTATTCTCAGCCAAAGGGGTAGAATCGATCCCCAGTAGGGGAATAGACTTCTGTAGGGGTATCAAGGGAAATCCACAACGTTTAGCAAAATCATAATCCATCAGGTTAATAGCTGCTCCAGAATCAACGAAAGCCTGAGCAGAAAATGAGGACAGAGAGCATATCAGAGTGACAGTTAATAAAAACTTAGTCTGAACACTACCCAAGACAACTGAGCGTGCAAAACGTCTTCCCGCTTAGGGCAGACTGAAATAGCATGAGAGGCATCACCACAGTAGAAACATAACCCATTGCGCTTTCGAAACTCATGACGCTGTGCCCCAGACACCACTCCATCACACTGCATGGGCTCAGCAGCTGGCTCACAAGGCAACACCACTCCACGCATACTTCTCCGCTCACGCAAACGTCTGTCAATTTGAATCGCTAATGACATAGAATCATTGAGACCAGAGGGGACAGGGAATCCCACCAGAACATCCTTTACATTATCCGACAGACCCTTCCGGAAAAGGGCCGCCAAAGCGTCGTCATTCCATTTGGTCAGGACTGCCCACCTACGGAATCTCTGACAGTATAACTCAGCGTCATCAAGCCCCTGATTTAATGCCAACAAGGCTTTTTCAGCTTGATCAGTGACATTAGGCTCATCGTACAATAACCCCAAAGCCTGAAAAAATGCATCAACATCACTCAAAACAGGATCCCCAGGTGTGAGGGAAAAAGCCCAATCCTGAGGATCGCCGCGCAGGAGAGAGATGACAATTTGAACCTGCTGCGCTGCGTTTCCTGAGGACTTAGATTTTAAGGCAAAAAACAATTTACAATTATTTTTGAAATTCTGAAACTTAGCTCGATCCCCTGAAAACAAATCTGGCATGGGAATCCTAGGTTCCACAACGGGCAACCTAGCAAGATATGCAGCAATACTCTGAACCTCAGTGGCAAGCTGATCCACACGGCCAGACAACTGTGCAAACTCCATTGGGAGAAAAGATCCTCCCCAGCACCCAGAGATACAGAGAGAAAAAAAAAAAAAAAAAAAAAAAAAATGCAACAAACAGAAAAATATCTCTGACAACTTTTCTTCCTTCAAAATATTTTTTCCCTTCTGTGAGTACCATACAATTTTTATGGCCGGTGATACTGTTATGTTACGGTAGCTGAGGAGTGCAGGTAAAAAAGGAAATACACCAGAGCAGTTGGAATCTATGAGATTGCAGTACCCTGACTAACCACCGCAACTAGAGGCAGCCGTGGAGCGTTCCTACGATGGTCCTAGACGCCTCGTCACAGCCTGAGAAACTAACTACACCTAAAGACAGAAACAGGAAAGCTATCTGCCCCGGAGCAGAACCCCAAAGATAATAGAAAGCCCCCAAACATGTAATGGCGGTTAGACAAGAGGAAATACTGACACAGAAAGAAAATAGTTTGAGCAAACGCTGGGGCCCAAACTATCTAAATAGAAAAGGATAGGAAGGGTACTTACTGCAATCCCAGAAAACCCTGAAAAACACCAACTTACTAATTTCAAAATCACCTGAGATCACACGACCTCTACCACCTAAATTAGTTCTCTGGTGTAACAAAAACAGCAGCCACTGAAAAAACTGCAAAAAGCAAAAGTACAAAACACAGTGGCTGGACCAAACTGAGAGGGCAAAAGCCCCCGAAGGGGACCCAGAAGGCCCCCACAGAAGTGCAGGACAAAATGCAAAAATATAGCAAAAACACAAAATAAGAAATTGTCTTATCTGATAGCAGGAGATGCAGACACGACACAGCAGGCTACAAGGGAAACTGGAAAGAAGGATTCAGACCAGAACAATTGATCACCGGCAACCCTGATGGGAAAATGATTCCCTTAAATAAGACCAATCAGTAACACCTGATTCCCAATCCTCACTAGTACCGCTTGTAACCACCAGAGGGAGCCTCTGCTCAGAACTCATCTCAAACCCATTCACAACAGGGCCCTGTGCCACGAGTCGGCCCCCCACCTGCTCAGGGAACCGGCACTTGCAAGGGTGCGCCAGGTGCTGACGCCGGCCCTGGGGGGTACAGCACAGTTAGGGAGGTGGAAAAACTGTCATATGTTGAGATGTAGGCTGGACATTCAGCAGCTGCAAATGGAGGTATAGGAGAAGTCGGAGGAAGAGGAGGACAAAGCGAGCCATTTTGCTGGAAACCTATGTGTCATCAGGGGAAGGTGGTACAAAATCCTTTGAAACCCAGGCATGGTTCATTTTTATGAAGGTGAGATCACCAACATTTCGGGTCGACAGCAGGGTCCTTCTTTCTGTCAGGATTGATCAAGCTGCACTGAAGACTCTTTCTGATAGCACACTACCAGCAGGGCAAGCCAGCTCCTGTAAGGCTTATTGTGCCAATTCAGGCCAGGTGTCCAGTTTACAGGCCCAGTAGTCAAAGGGGAACAAACTGTAAGGGAGAACATCGATAAGGGGGAGAGGTAATTTTGAACCATCGTTGACAACTGCTGTCTCCTGTCTGTTGCAATCGATTCAGTATTACCAGTCGTGTGAGCGTTACACGAGAAATCAGTCCACAACATGGTCATGAAACCCCTGTTTCCAAAGCCACTTTGGCTGTGTACACCACAAACATCTCTTGTTTGGCCCAGTACGGCTCGTGGTAGAACCTTCACCGCTGCTGTGTGCTAGGAATGCCTCTAACAAATGGTTTACCAGAGTTGTTTGTTTGTTCACCAATATTAGCTCTAGGTTCTCTTGTGGCATGATGTTCTGTAATTTGCCTTTATAGCGTGGATCGAAGCTGCTGGCCAACCAGTAGTCATCATCCTTCATAATTTTGGCAATGCTGGGGTCCCTTTTTAGGATCCACAAGACATAATCACACATGTGGGCCAATGTTCCAGGTGTCAATGATGCACTGCCAGTGGTGGGTGGAGGAGCACTTTCTGCCAAATCCACATCCCTCCAGTCACGCACAAACCCTGTACCTGACTTTGGCAAGCCAACATTTTCTCTTGCCCTCTGAGAAGCATCCTCCTCCCCCAAATAATCATCCCCCTCATCTTCCTCCTCCTCTTCCTCTTCTTCTTCCACCTCGTCCAGGACAGTTCACTGAGCAGACAATGCCTGACTGTCATCAAGGCTTCCTTCTCCTCTTCCTCTGCAGACGCCTGATCCTTAATGTGCATCAGTTTGCATGAGCAGACGCATAAGTGGGATGCTCATGCTTATGATGGTGTCTTCTGCGCTTACCAGCCGTGTGCATTCCTCAAAACACTGAAGGACTTTACAGATGTCTTTCAGCTTTGAACACTGCACACCCGACAACTCCATGTCTGCCCTCAAACTGCCTGCCCGTGTATCCTCCCACAAATGGATTAGAGCCTGCCTCTGTTCGCACAGCTTCTCAACCATGTGCATGGTGGAGTTCCACCTTGTTGCAACGTCTATGATTAGGCGGTGCTTGGGAAGGTGGAGCGATCGCTGCAGCCTCTGCATACGACTGGAGTCTACGGGCGAGCGAAGGATGTGCGAATACAGTCTTTGCACCTTATGGAGCAGGGCTGTTAACGCCGGATAATTATTTAGGAAGCACTGCACCACCAGGTTCAAGGTGTGAGCCAGGCAAGGAATGTGTCTGAGTTTTGCCAGTGCTATGGCCGCCACAAAATTACGGCTGTTATCACTGATTACCTTGCCTGGCACAAGATGTAGACTGCCCAGTCGTGACTCAGTTTCTCGCTGCAAGCAGTCGGTCATTACCTCCGCGGTTTGTCTGTTTTCGTCAAAAGACATCATCTTTAAAATAGACTGCTGACGCTTACCACTAGCTGTTCGATAGTGGGACACATCGTGTGCAACACTGGCAGCTGCGGATGGAGTGCTTGTGCGACTGCGCTCTGTCGACGAGCTTTCGCTTCTGGAGGAGGATGAGGAGGAGGAGGGTCGAACGCCTACAGCCAACTGTTGCCTATACAGTGGGCTAGGAAGCACTGTCCCATCGCCGCTGTCCCCTGTGGACCCTGCATCCACCACATTAACCCAGTGCGTAGTGATGGACATGTAACGGCCCTGGCCATGCCTACTGGCCCATGCATCCGTTGTGAGGTGCACCTTTTCACTCACTGATTGTTTGAGTGCATAGACAATGCGGTCTTTCACGTGCAGGTGGAGGGCAGGGATGGCTTTTCTAGAAAAGAAGTGCAAACTGGATAGGTCATAGCGTGGGACAGCATAGGCCATGAGCTCTCGGAACTCTGCGCTTTCAACCAAACGGAAGGGCATCATCTCTAATGAGATCAGTTTGGCAATGTGGGCGTTCAAAGCCATTGTACGCAGATGAAAGGATGAGTACTTTCTTGTCCTACTCAGAGTGTCTGCTAGGGTGAGCTGGACTTGAGAGCTGCATATGGGTGAACTAGGGGTGGACATGACGGACTGAGAGGGGGTTGGTGATGGTGATGGTGGTGCTGGTGGTGATGGCCTAGATTCAGTCTTTCATTGCAAAAACATTGTGATTCCCTGACTGCTTTGGCCTTGCGACGACACCTCAACATTTCTTGCTGGTGGTGTGCTAACCGGTGGGCTTACAGTGGGGTAAGCGATGTAGCGTTGGTGGCTACCTTCAGTCTGAGCAGGTGCACATGTGCTACCTTAGGTTTTGTAGTCCGTCCTCGCTTGCCAGTGCATGTTTATTAAATGTCTAAGCATGCAACTGGTATTCAAATTTCGGAGATTTTTCCCTCGGCTAAAGGTCCTTCCACACTTCTTACAGATAACCTTTGCCTCATCAATAGGATTGTGGTCAAAAAAGTGCCACACTGCACTCTTCCTACTATGGGATAAATTTTCAGGGTTTGCACGCTGTGCTAATTTGACCATCGGGACAAGCTGTCCTGCAACTCTTTTTGCTTTTTTAACACATTTTTGGACTGCTACGGGCCTGCCAGATAACCGCTGCTGCGATGTCGATGCCTGCTGCAGATCCTTCTCCTCTTCTGAGCTATTGCCAGCGGCACCCTCTTCCCCAATGGATGCCAATCCGGGTCAACAACTGGGTCATCCATCACCTCTTGTTCAATTTCATCTGCACCTTCCTCTGTGTCACCGTGTAAGGTGGTATAGTATGCGGGAAGGGGCACCTGAGTTTCATCAGGGTCAGATTCTGGCTCAGTAGACTGCGAGGGCAATGTAGTGCTCTGGATGAATGTACCATCAGAATCATCTAGCAGTGACTGTGCATCAGTGCACTCCATCTCTGATTCATGTTGGACTGGGGAATTCAGGATTTGACTTGATAACCCAGGCATGGTATGTGAAAAGAGCTCCATGGAGTAATCTGAATTGTGGCCTGCCGCAACCTTCACTTTTGGTGGGGGTGAAGGACACAAGGAAAGGTGTTGTTCTTGACCAGGAGCCTGCACTGATGACTCAGTGCTTGTATTTTTTGAAAGTTCAGAATAGGAGTCGATAGAGCTGGAGGCTGTTTCGGCAATGTAAGACAAAACCTGTTCCTGATGCTCCGGCTTTAAAAGTGGTTTACCTACTCCCAGAAAAGGGAGCCTTCCATGCCTTCTTGAGCCAGACGATGATGCATGCTCAACACCTTCTGCCTTAGGTGCTATTGTGCTTTTGACACTACCAGCAGGTGCACCACCATCAGTACCAGCTGGCCCCCCCACGCCCACGTCCGCGGCCTCTTCCACCATACTTCCTCATGTTTGGGAAAATGTAACCAAAATACCAGCAGATATATGATACTGTATCAGAAGCGTACAGCTGTATATGGTGAAGGGGAAAATTCTAAATGTCAGTCTATATTTCGACAGTAACACACAGATGCTCACAGGCTTGGTATGGATTAGACCAGAATATGAAAAGTAGAAAAAGTGTACTGTATCAGCAGCATACAGCTGTATACAGTGTTGGGGTAATTTTCAATCTCCGTATATATTTCCAGAGTCAGACACAGAATCTCACAGGCTCAGTATGGATCAGACCAGAATATAAAAAGTAGAAAAAGGGTAATGTATCAGAAGCGTACAGCTGTATACAGTGTTGGGGTAATTTTAAATCTTCGTATATATTTCAGGAGTAACACAGATGCTCACATGCTCAGTATGGAGTAGACCAGAATATAAAAAGCAAAAAGGGATAATGCATCTGAAGATACCAGGCGTATACAGTGTAGGGGTAATTGTAAATCTCAGTATATACTTCTGGAGTAACACACAGACGCTCTCTCAGTATGAATTTGACCGTAATACAGAAGGCAGAAAAATGTTACTGTATCAGAAGATACCAGCTGTATAGTGTTTTGAGGAAAATTTAAATCTCCGTATATATTTCCAGAGTCACACGCAGACGCTCTCTCAGTATGGATTTGCCCGTAATACAGAAGGCAGAAAAATGGTACTGTATCAGAAGATACCAGCTGTATAGTGTTTTGAGGAAAATTTAAATCTCCGTATATATTTCCAGAGTCACACACAGACGCTCTCTCAGTATGGATTTGACCGTAATACAGTGTTAGGGCTGGCGGAACGCACAAAATAAGTATAAATAATAGGTGCGTTCGCAGCCCGGGGTCCACCGTGCAGGCAGAGCCTGCTGCTAGTAAGATGGCCATATAGGCAAACTCTGTTACTTCAGAGTCGCAAATATAAATACTGTGGCACAATATGGCGGTATAAGCGAACTCTGTTACACCACAGAGTCGCTGAGGTAAAGATGCTGAGATAGGTACTGTGTCCTGTTAACTCCACAGGGATACACAGATAACTGCTGTGCGGATAGAAGTCCGTGATCATGCAGACAGCAACGCAATCAAGAAATCTCCTCACCGGAGAAGCCGGTATTCTAGGGACTTATTTCAGCCAAGCCCTAACCACGTGCACAAAAATCTCCTCATCTGAGGTGCCGGTACTCTAGGGGCTTATTTCAGCCGAGCCCTAACCACATGCGTGCATGATCACACTGGCGCAAAGCACATAATGCACTTGACACTAGCGCATGGCCACATGGCCATACAACCCTTTTATAGAAGGAACTACATGTTAAGGTTCGATTTCCCGCTGCTGCAAAAGGGAGAGTCTCGAACCCGTCCCGCTGCGGTCTCCCATTCATCTCCGGCCGCAGTGGAGCCTGCTCAGCAGAGACGTCGGTCCAAGTGTCTTGCCCACTCCACTACTGTCCAGTGACTTGCTGCTGCCTTTCCTGGATCTGCTATTATAGCCAGTGCTGGAGCAGACGTCTTTGGGACAAAGTCCTGCGTTTTCCCTTCTGAGCGTGCCCAGAGTGAGATCTCTCAATGGAGATCAGGGGTCACATGTTCAGGTGCTGCAGCGGCTCCTATTGGTCCACCAGGAAGGTCATGTAGCTACATGTGTTTGTAACAGTTTCTCATTGGTCCTTGTTCCTGGAAGGTCCTGTAGCTGTTGCTATAAAAGGGTAGCATGGCTGGGCCGCCATGCGCTAATATCAACCATTGTATGCTATGCGCCAGTGTGGTCATGTGTATGTGTGGATAGGGACCCGGCTGAAATAAGCCACTAGAATACCGACTTAATCGGTGAGGAGCTTGGTATGGAAGCTGGTCAGGGTCGGTGTCCTAGATGCCCTAGATTACCGGCATAACCGGTGAGGAGTTTTGATTGCCGTATTCAGGGTCTGGCGTTCAGACGCCATAGATTGCGGGTGACTCCCGCGAGGACATTAGCACATGATCATGCTTTATGTACGCTTAGCACTTAACTGTGTACCTGAGAGCCTTACAGGACACAGTGCTTTTTCTCAGCGGCCCTGTGACGTAACAGGGTTCGCTTTCAACGCTAGTCAGCGCCCTAGCGTGTTTTCTTTGCCACTCAGTTGTGTCTAGTGAGTGCGCACACATCGCCATATAGCCCTGCGGCTCTCCTTCTAGCGGCTCTGTGGAGTAACAGAGTTCGCACTCATTGCCACAGCGCATTACGGCGTTTATGTTGGCGACTCTGCGGGATAACAGAGTTTGCTTCTCGCGCCATTTTTACTAGCAGCAGGCTCCGCTTGCACTGTGGACCCCGGGCTGCGAACGCACCTTTCTACATTATATTTTTGGTGTGTTCCGCAGACCCATAACATAATATTAGCGCCAGGGTCTGGCTAGTAAAATGGCGGATGAACAGCGATTACAGCTGTACATCCAGCAGCTGGAGGGTAGGTTGGCGGCTCTTGAGCGCACAACCTCAGCTGTGGATGTTACCGCAGTCGCTGTTCAGGCTGCTAGTGTAGCTGCAGCCAGTTTGTCCTCTGCCACCTCTGTCCCTACATTGTCCCACCTCCCGCTTCCAGACAAGTTTGCTGGTGACAGCAAGCAATGTCGGGGATTCGTAAGTCAGTGCTCCATACACCTCGAGCTTCTGGCTGCACGTTTCCCCACGGATCGGGCACAAGTGGGCTTTGTGATAGCTCTTCTGTCGGGCAGAGCGTTGGAGTGGGCAACGCCGCTGTGGGAGCGCGACGACCGTGTGGTGCAGAGCGCTTCTCGTTTTCTGGAGGCTCTGAAAAAGGTTTTTCTAGGACCTCAGGTCACCCACGATGCGGCGCTCAAACTGCTGGCAAGTACCCAGGGTTCGGCTTTGGTCAGCCATTTTGCTGTCCAATTTCGGACTCTGGCCTCGGAATTAGAGTGGCCAGATAAAGTCCTCATTCCGTGTTCTGGAGAGGACTGGCGGGTCATGTGAAAGACGCCTTGGCTACCAGGGAGATTCCTGCCACACTGGAGAAGCTTATCCAGTTGGCTCCTACCTTCACCAACCCTCTGGAGTCGCCTGTTCAGGCGCCCAACCTTCAGGAGGTTGCTCCTGCAGGATCTAAATCTCTGGTCACTCGTCCATCCCCGATTTGTTATATTTGCCAGCAGCAGGGACATTTTGCCAACCGATGTCCACAGCGGCTGAATAAGCGGTCGCGCCCAGTAACCGTAGGAACAGGGTCACTGGACGCCATGAGTTTTGCCCCTAAAGTGCTCCTCAAGGGGATAATTACCAACGGTTCTACCACCCTACCCGTCAAGCTGTGTGTGGATTCTGGGGCAGAGGGAAATTTTATGTCATCCTCCTTTGCTTCTCGCCACACCATGCCTTTGGTGTTGCTGGCTGAACCAGTATTGGTTCGGGTGTTGAAAGGAGCAATTCTGCCCTCACAAATCACCCATCAGTCTGTCCCACTCACCTTGTCTATGTCTCCTTCCCATCAGGAGAATATATCATTTTTTATCCTCCCTGAGGGTATAGATGAGGTTTTGTTGGGATTACCCTGGCTCCGCCACCACTCTCCCCATATTGAGTGGGCTTCAGGGAGAATTCTGGGTTGGGGTAATTTATGTATAGGCAGATGCATTAGGGACAGCGTGCAGGTCAACACCACTGAGATACCCATAGACCTCTCTTCTCTTCCCAAGGTCTATTGGTCTTATGCCGACGTTTTCTCAAAGAAGGCTGCGGAGACTCTTCCGCCTCATCGCCCCTATGACTGTGCTATCGACCTCTTGCCTGGAGCTGAGCCTCCTAGAGGAAGGGTCTATCCCCTCTCTCTTCCTGAGACAGAGGCCATGTCCCAATATATTCAGGAGAATTTGGCAAGGGGATTCATTAGGAAGTCGGTGTCACCAGCGGGAGCGGGGTTCTTCTTTGTGCAGAAGAAGAATGGAGAACTACGTCCGTGCATTGATTATAGGTGTTATGTTTCGGTAGCAGAGGAGTGCAGGTAAAAAAGGCAATACACCAGAGCAGTTGGAATCTATGAGATTGCAGTACCCTGACTAACCACCACAACTAGAGGCAGCCGTGGAGCGTTCCTACGTTGGTCCTAGACGCCTCGTCACAGCCTGAGAAACTAACTACACCTAAAGATAGAAAGAGGAAAGCTATCTGCCCCGGAGCAGAACCCCAAAGATAACAGAAAGCCCCCAAACATGTAATGGCGGTTAGACAAGGAGAAATACTGACACAGACAGAAAATAGTATGAGCAAACGTTGGGGCCCAAACTACCTAAATAGAAAAGGATAGGAAGGGTACTTACTGCAATCCCAAAAAACCCTGAAAAGCACCAACTCTACTAATTTCAAAACACCTGAGATCACACGACCTCTACCACCTAAATTAGTTCTCTGGTGTAACAAAATCAAAACAGCAGCCACTGAAAAAACTGGAAAAAGCAAATGTACAAATATCAGTGGCTGAACTAAACTGAGAGGGCAAAAGCCCCCGGAGGGGACCCTGAAGGCCCCCACAGAAGTGCAGGACAAAATGCAAAAATAAAGCACAAAAACAAAAAGAAGGAGATGTCTTATCTGTAAGCAGGAGATGCAGACACGACACAGCAGGCTACAATGGAAACAGGAATCAAGGATTGAGACCAGAACAATTGATCACCGGCAACCCTGATGGGAAGGCGACTCCCTTATATAAGACCAGTCAGTAACACCTGATTCCCAATCCTCACAATCTTCACTGGACAGTCCAGTACCGCTAGTAACCACCAGAGGGAGCCTCTGCTCAGAACTCATCTCAAGCCCATTCACAACAGTACCCCCCCCCTTGAGGAGGGGTCACCGAACCCTCATTTGAGCAACCAGGTCGGTCAGGATGAGTTCTATGATACGCACGGATGAGTCTCCTAGCATGGATGTCCGAAGCAAACACCCAAGAATTGTCTTCCTGACCATAACCTCTCCACTTAACCAAATACTGGAGTTTCCGTCTAGAAAAACGAGAATCCAATATTTTCTCAACCACATACTCCAGACTGCCCTCAACCAAAACAGGGTCAGGAGGCACAGCAGTAGGAACCACTGGCTCAACAAACCTCTTCAACAAGGACTTGTGGAACACGTTATGGATCTTAAATGTCCCTGGAAGAAGCAAACGAAAAGAAACAGGATTAAGAATTTCCATGATCTTATAAGGTCCAATGAACCTAGGCTTAAATTTAGGAGATGCCACTCTCATAGGAATATTTTTTGAGGACAACCAGACCAAGTCCCCCACTTTAAACCGAGGACCATCAGTCCTATGCCGGTTAGCAAACCGCTGGGCCTTCTCCTGAGAGAGTGACAACCTCTCCACTACCTGGTCCCAAATCTGTTGCATACGCTCCACAACAGAGTCAACACCTGGACAGACAGAAGCCTCCGTCTATCCCGAAGAAAATCGAGGGTGAAATCCAGAATTACAGAAAAATGGAGACATCAAAGTGGCAGAGCTAGCCCTATTATTAAGAGCAAACTCAGCCAAAGGCAAAAAAGAGACCCAGTCATCCTGATCAGCAGACACAAAGCATCTTAGATAAGTCTCCAATGTCTGGTTTGTTCTCTCAGTTTCTCAGGAGAAAGACAATTGAACACCAAGTTTAGAACAAAAGGTCCTCCAAAATCTGGAAACAAACTGGACTCCTCTGTCAGACACAATGTTCTCAGGAATGCCGTGTAAACAAACCACGTGCTGAAGGAACAACGGCACCAATTCAGAGGAGGAAGACAACTTAGGTAATGGCACAAGATGTATCATCTTGGAAAACCTATCACAAATCACCCAGATGGCGGTCATTCTCTGAGAAACAGGGAGGTCAGAAATGAAATCCATAGAGATATGGGTCCATGGTCTCTTGGGCACAGGCAATGGCATCAACAAACCACTAGAGCGAGAGCAAGGCTTGGAGCGAGAGCAAGTCCCCCAGGACTGCACAAATTCCCTGACATCACGAGACAAGGTAGGCCACCAAAAGGACCGACTAACCAAGTCTCTGGTACCAAAAATTACGGGATGACCAGCCAATGCGGAACAATGAATCTCAGACATCACACTCTTTTTCCACTGGTCCGGGACAAACAATTTTCCAACCGGGCAGCGCTCGGGCCTATCCTCCTGACATCCCTCCAGAGCAAGTCTCAAATTGGGTGAGATGGCGGAAAGAACTACACCCTCTTTCAAAATAACAGAAGGATCAGATAACTCAGGAGAGTCCGCAAGGAAACTCCTCGAGAGGGCATCCGCCTTAACATTCTTAGTGCCAGGAAGAAAGGAAACCACAAAATTAAAACGCGTGAAAAACAAGGCCCACCTGGCCTGTCTAGGATTAAGTCGCTTGGCAGATTCCAGATAAACCAGATTCTTATGGACCGTAAGGACCACCACCTGCCAATGTCTCCACTCTTCAAAAGCCCACTTCATGGCCAATAACTCCCGATTACCCACGTCATAATTACGTTCAGTAGGAGAAAATTTTCGAGAGAAAAGGCACAAGGGTTACTTTTAGAGGTCTCAGGATCTCTTTGGGACAAAACGGCACCTGCCCCAATTTCAGAGGCATCAACCTCCACCTGAAATGGCAGAGAAACATCAGGCTGCCGTAGAACAGGAGCAGAAGTGAATCTCTGCTTAAGTTCCTGAAATGCAGAGACTGCCTCAGTAGGCCAATTCACCACATCAGAACCCTTTCTGGTCAAATCAGTCAATGGTTTAACAATAACCGAGAAATTACCAATAAATTTACGATAAAAATTGGCGAAACCCAAGAATCTTTGAAGAGCCTTTAATGAGGTAGGTTGGACCCAATCACAGATGGCCTGAACCTTGACCGGGTCCATTTCAATAACAGATGGGGACAAAATGAATCCCAGAAATGAGATCCTCTGTACGCCAAAAAGACACTTTGATCCCTTCACATACAGAGCATTCTCTCTCAAAATCTGGAATACAGTTCGAACATGTTTCACATGAGAGTCCCAGTCATTGGAAAAAATCAAGATATCATCCAAATAAACAATCAGAAATTTATCCACAAAATCCATGAAAATGTCATTCATGAAGGATTGGAAGACAGAAGGAGCATTAGTGAGCCCAAAGGGCATCACAAGGTACTCAAAATGCCCTTCAGGGGTATTGAATGTCGTCTTCCATTCATCCCCGTGCTTAATGCGAATAAGGTTATATGCCCCCTGAGGTCAAGCTTGGTAAGCCAAGTAGCATTTTTAACCCTGGAAAACAGGTCAGAAATCAAGGGTAACGGATATTGATATTTCACAGTAATATTGTTCAAAAGACGATTATCAATACACGGCCTCAATGAACCATCCTTTTTGGCCACAAAGAAAAAACCGGCACCTAAGGGTGAAGAAGATGGTCTGATATGACCCTTCTCCAATGACTCCTTGATATAAAACCGCATAGTGTCATGTTCAGGTACAGACAAGTTAAAAAGGCGACCTTTAGGGAATTTACTACCAGGCACTAATTCAATAGCGCAGTCATAGCTCCTATGGGGAGGCAAGGATGCAGATTTACTTTCGCTAAACACATCAGAAAAATCAATCAAAAAGTCAGGAACATCCTGAGCCTGGGGGGAGGCAGAAAAAACAGGAGTGTTGGTATTAACACATTGGCAGCCCCAACTGGTTACAGACACGGATTTCCAATCCAAAACAGGATTATGAGATTGTAACCAAGGGAAACCCAGCACGATAATGTCATGCAGATTATACAGAACCAAAAATTTGCAGCTCTCCTGATGATCAGGTTCCACCCTCATTATCACCTGAGTAGAGAACTGAGGTTTATTCTCAGCCAAAGGGGTAGAATCGATCCCCAGAAGGGGAATAGACTTCCGTAGGGGTATCAAGGGAAACCCACAACGTTTAGCAAAATCAAAATCCATCAGGTTAATAGCTGCTCCTGAAACAACGAAAGCCTGAGCAGAAAATGAGGACAGAGAGCATATCAGAGTAACAGTTAATAAAAACTTAGTCTAAACACTACCCAAGACAACTGAGCGTGCAAAACGTCTTCCCCGCTTAGGGCAGACTGAAATAGCATGAGAGGCATCACCACAGTAGAAACATAACCCATTGCGCTTCCGAAACTCATGACGCTGTGCCCCAGAAACCACGCTATCACACTGCATGGATTCAGAAGCAGGTTCACAAGGCAACACTATTCCACGCATACTTCTCCGCTCACGCAAACGTCTGTCAATTTGAATTGCTAATGACATAGAATCATTGAGACCAGAGGGGACAGGGAATCCCACCATTACATCCTTTACATTATCTGACAGACCCTTCCGAAAAAGGGCTGCCAAAGCGTCGTCATTCCATTTGGTCAGGACTGCCAACCTGCGGAATCTCTGACAGTATAACTCAGCGTCCTCAAGCCCCTGATTTAATGCCAACAAGGCTTTTTCAGCTTGATCAGTGACATTAGGCTCATCATACAATCACCCCAAAGCCTGAAAAAATGCATCAACATCACTGAAGACAGGATCCCCAGGTGTCAGGGAAAAAGCCCAATCCTGAGGATCGCCGCGCAGGAGAGAGATAACAATTTGAACCTGCTGCGCTGCGTTCCCGAGGACTTAGATTTCAAGGCAAAACACAATTTACAGTTATTTTTGAAATTCTGAAACTTAGCTCGATCCCCTAAAAACATGGCATGGGAATCCTAGGTTCCACAACAGGCAACCTAGCAAGATAGGCAGCAATACTCTGAACCTCAGTGGCAAGCTGATCCACACGGCCAGACAACTGTGCAATCTCCATTGAGAGAAAAAATACTCCCCCGCACCCAGAGATACAGAGGGAAAAAAAAAAAAAGAAAAAATGCAACAAACAGAAAAATATCTCTGACAAATCTGACAACCTTTTTTTTCTTTCACAATATTTTTCCCTTCTGTGAGTACCATACAATTTTAAATTTGGGCCGGTGATACTGTTATGTTTCGGTAGCTGAGGAGTGCAGGTAAAAAAGGCAATACACCAGAGCAGTTGGAATCTATGAGATTGCAGTACCCTGACTAACCACCACAACTAGAGGCAGCGTGGAGCATTCCTACGTTGGTCCTAGACGCCTCGTCACAGCCTGAGAAACTAACTACACCTAAAGATAGAAAGAGGAAAGCTATCTGCCCCGGAGCAGAACCCCAAAGATAACAGAAAGCCCCAAACATGTAATGGCGGTTAGACAAGGAGAAATACTGACACAGACAGAAAATAGTATGAGCAAACGTTGGGGCCCAAACTACCTAAATAGAAAAGGATAGGAAGGGTACTTACTGCAATCCCAAAAAACCCTGAAAAGCACCAACTCTACTAATTTTAAAAACACTGAGATCACACGACCTCTACCACCTAAATTAGTTCTCTGGTGTAACAAAATCAAAACAGCAGCCACTGAAAAAACTGGAAAAAGCAAATGTACAAACATCAGTGGCTGAACTAAACTGAGGGGCAAAAGCCCCCGGAGGGGACCCTGAAGGCCCCCACAGAAGTGCAGGACAAAATGCAAAAATAAAGCACAAAAACAAAAAGAAGGAAATGTCTTATATGTAAGCAGGAGATGCAGACACGACACAGCAGGCTACAATGGAAACAGGAATCAAGGATTGAGACCAGAACAATTGATCACCGGCAACCCTGATGGGAAGGCGTCTCCCTTATATAAGACCAGTCAGTAACACCTGATTCCCAATCCTCACAATCTTTCACTGGACAGTCCAGTACCGCTAGTAACCACCAGAGGGAGCCTCTGCTCAGAACTCATCTCAAGCCCATTCACAACAATAGGGGTCTCAACGCTATCACCGTGAAAATAAGTATCCTTTGGCGCTAATCTCTGAGCTTTTTGACAGGCTTCGGGAGCAAGGGTATTTTACTAACTAGACCTGCGGGGTGCGTATAACCTGATTCGCATCCGTGAGGGGGACGAGTGGAAGGACGGCATTTAACACCAGGGATGGGCATTATGAATATCTGGTAATGCCCTTTGGGCTCTGTATTGCTCCAGCTGTCTTCCAATACTTTGTGAACGACATCTTCCGGGATATGTTGACCACCTCGGTGGTAGTCTATCTGGATGACATTCTCATCTTTTCTCCAGATATGGCCTCCCACAGGAGAGATGTCTGCAAGGTCTTCGACCTCTTGCGAGCAAATTCCCTATATGCGAAGTTGGAGAAGTGCATGTTTGAGCAGGAGTCTCTACCTTTTCTGGGCTATATCATCTCCACCTAGGGATTGGCTATGGATCCTACCAAACTACAGGCTGTGATGGATTGGCAAGAACCCCACTCCCTTAAGGCGGTGCAGCGCTTTATGGAGTTCATTAACTACTATCGCCAATTCATCCCCCACTTCTCCACTTTGGTAGCTCCCTTGGTAGCCCTCACCAAGAAGGGAGCTAATCCCAAGTTGTGGTCAGAGGAGGTCACCAAGGCGTTCTCCTCCATCAAGTCGCATTTCGCCAGTGCTCCCATCTTACATCGCCCCGATGTCGATAAACCGTTTATCTTAGAGGTGGATGCCTCTTCTGTTGGTGCTGGAGCAGTCCTTTTTCAAAAGGATGCCCAGGGTCGGAAGCATCCCTGCTTCTTCTTTTCCAAAACCTTTACACCAGCAGAGAGGAATTATTCCATCGGGGACAGGGAGTTACTGGCTATGAAGTTGGCCTTCTCCGAGTGGCGAATCTTCTGGAGGGGGCTCGCTTCCCCTTCCAAGTGTTCACAGACCACAAGAACTTGGTGTATTTGCAGACAGCCCAGCGGCTAAATTCCCGTCAGGCCAGATGGTCCTTGTTTTTCTCCCGGTTCCATTTCACCCTCCATTTCCTCTCCGGTGAGAAGAACATTCGCGCAGATGCTCTATCCCGCTCCGTGGTGTCCTCTGAGGAGGTGGAGGAGGAGCTCGGCTGATTGTCCACACAGAAAGCCTAAGAACGGTGGCTCGGGTTTCGCTTGAGTCTGTTCCTCCGGGCAAGACTTTTGTGCCCACCAATTTGCGACCGTAAGTACTCTCTTGGGCACATTCGTCCAGGGTGGTGGACATTTTGTTACCAAAAGGACTTCTGAGTTGCTGGCGAGGACATACTTGTGGCCGCAGATGGGCCCGTGACGTCAGGGAATACGTTCAGGCGTGGTCTCCTGCGTCAAGAATAAGTCCCCTCGACAACGGCCAGCTGGGTTACTTTTTCCTGTACCGGTGGCAGACAGGCCTTGGGAGATGGTCGGGATGGATTTTGTGGTGGGCTTACCCAAGTCTCAGGGCTGCACCATCATCTGGGTGATAACTGACCACTTCTCCAAAATGGTGCACTTAGTGCCGTTACCACGGTTACGGTCTGCCCGGGCCTTGGCAGCATTATTCATTAGGCATATTTTCCGCCTACACGGTATGCCAGACAAAATTGTCAGTGATCGAGGTCCCCAGTTTGCGTCTCGGTTCTGGAGAGAGCTGTGTCGTCTAATCAGCATTGAGTTGAATCTCTCCTCTGCATACATCCGAGACGAATGGGTTGGTAGAGAGGGCCAACCAGACCTTGGTCACATACTTGCGACATTTTGTCTCTGCCAGGCAGGATGACTGGGCATCCTTGCTACCGTGGGCTGAGTTCGCTCTAAATAATGCTGTGGCTGACTCCACCGGACAGACCCCATTCCTCCTGAACTACGGTCAGCATCCGCGGGTACCAGTGCCTATGCCCGTGTCTTCCGCCGATTCCATGGTGACAGACTGGGCTTTGGAGGCACGGGACATTTGGGACAGCACACAGGATGCCATTCAGGCCTCCAAAGAGAGGATGAGGTCTTCGGCCGATGCCCATCGGCGCCCCGCACCTACATTTGCCCCTGGTGACCTAGTGTGGCTTTCTGCCCGAAACATCAGGCTACGGGTAGAGTCCACAAAGTTGGCACCTCGCTTTTGGGCCCCTTTAAAGTTCTTGAGCAGGTGAACCCGGTGGTTTACCGCCTAGCCCTTCCGCCTCGCCTTGGTATCCTGACACCTTTCACGTGTCCCTCTTGAAACCCGTGGCCATTTCCCGGTTTTCCGAGTCATCTGCCGGGACGTCGGGTTAATCTACCGACGATCATGAGGTGAACGCCATTGTTGGGTGCAAGGTGGTACGAGGCAAAAATTTTATTTGGTGGATTGGAGGGGTTATGGGCCTGAGGATAGATCCTGGGAGCCTGCCGAGCATGTCATGCTCCGCAGCTCATCGCTGCCTTTGAGCGCAGCGAGGCCCAAAGAAGGGGGGGCCCTAGGAGGGGGGGTAATGTTAGGGTTCGATTTCCCGCTGCAGCACAAGGGGAGTCTCGAACCCGTCCCGCTGCGGTCTCCCATTCATCTCCAGCCGCAGTGGAGCCTGCTCAGCAGAGACGTCGGTCCAAGCGTCTTGCCCACTCCATACTGTGCAGTGACTTGCTGCTCCCTTTCCTGGATCTGCTATTATAGCCAGTGCTGGAGCAGACGTCTTTGGGACAAAGTCCTGCGTTTTCCCTTCTGAGCGTGCCCAGAGTGAGATCTCTCATTGGAGATCAGGGGTCACATATTCAGGTGCTGCAGCGGCTCCTATTGGTCCGCCAGGAAGGTCATGTAGCTACATGTGTTTGGAAGGTCCTGTAGCTGTTGCTATAAAAGGGTAGCATGGCTGGGCCGCCATGCGCTAATATCAACCATTGTATGCTATGCGCCAGTGTGGTCATGTGTATGTGTGGATAGGGACCCGGCTGAAATAAGCCACTAGAATACCGACTTAATCGGTGAGGAGTTTGGTATGGAAGCTGGTCAGGGTCGGTGTCCTAGATGCCCTAGATTACCGGCATAACCGGTGAGGAGTTTTGATTGCCGTATTCAGGGTTGGCGTTTAGACGCCATAGATTGCGGGTGACTCCGCGAGGACATTAGCACATGATCACGCTTTATGTACGCTTAGCACTTAACTGTGTACCTGAGAGCCTTACAGGACACAGTGCTTTTTCTCAGCGGCCCTGTGACGTAACAGGGTTCGCTTTCAACGCTAGTCAGCGCCCCAGCGTGTTTTCTTTGCCACTCAGTTGTGTCTAGTGAGTGCGCACACATCGCCATATAGCCCTGCGGCTCTCCTTCTAGCGGCTCTGTGGAGTAACAGAGTTCGCACTCATTGCCACAGCGCATTACGGCGTTTATGTTGGCGACTCTGCGGGATAACAGAGTTTGCTTCTCGTGCCATTTTTACTAGCAGCAGGCTCCGCTTGCACGGTGGACCCCGGGCTGCGAACGCACCTTTCTACATTATATTTTTGGTGTGTTCCGCAGACCCATAACACTACAGGGCCTGCCAGAAAAGGACCAATGAGAAACTGTTCAGAACACATGTAGTTTCACGACCTTCCTGGCGGACCAATAGGAGCTGCTGCTGTACCTGAGCATGTGACCCCTGATCTCCAATGAGAGATCTTACCCTGGGCATGCTCAGAAGGGAAACGCAGGACTTAGTCCTAAAGATGTCTGCTCGCCGCTGACCAGTACTAGCCACAATAGCAGAACCTAGAGTGGCAGCAGTAAACCTCTGCACAGTACTAGGCTGAGCAAGACCTGGGACTAACGTCTCTGCTGAGGAGACTCCACTGCGGCCGGAGACGGATGGGGGACCGCAGCGGGAATAGCTTGAGATTCCCCCTGTGCAGAGGCGGAACTTGACCTATAACATTACCCCCCCTAGTGCCCCCTCTTCCTTGGGCCTCGCTACGCTTGAAGGCAGCAATGAGCTGCAGAGCCTGAATACGCTCAGCAGGCTCCCATGACCTATCCTTAGGCCCATAACCCCTCCAATCCACCAAATAAAACTTTTTGCCACGTATCACCTTGCACCCCAGAATAGCATTCACCTCATAGTCATCCGAAGACGAACCCGATGTCCCCGCATTTGACTCGGAAAACCGCGACTAGTATATGGGTTTCAGGAGGGACACATGGAAGGGCTAGACGGTAGACCACAGGATTGACCTGTTCGAGGACCTTGAAGGGACCCAAGAAGCGAGGTGCAAACTTGGTGGACTCTACTCGCAGCCTGATGTTACTGGCGGAGAGCCACACTAAGTCGCCAGGGGAAAATGTCGGAGCGGGACACCGATGGGCATTGGCAGAAGACCTCATCCTTTCCTTGGAAGCCTGAATGGCATCCTGAGTGCGGTCCCAAATGTCCGTGCCTCCACGGCCCAGTTAGCACCCTGGAGTCGGCGAAAGACACGGGCATGGGCACCGGGACCCGCTGACCGTAGTTTAAAAGGAATGGGGTTTGTCCGGTGGAGTCAGCCACAGCATTATTTAAAGCGAACTCAGCCCACGGTAGCAAAGATACCCTGTCATCCTGCCTGGCTGAGACAAAATGTCGCAAGTATGTGACCAAGGTCTGGTTGGCCCTCTCTACCAACCCATTCGTCTCGGATGATATGCCAAGGAGAGATTTAACTCAATGCTGAGTAGACGACACAGCTCTCTCCAGACCCGAGACGCAAATTGGGGACCTCGATCACTGACGATTTTGTCTGGCATTCCGTGTAAACGGAAAATATGCCTAGTAAATAAAGCTGCCAAGGCCCGTGCAGACGGTAACCGAGGTAGGGGCACCAAATGCACCATTTTGGAGAAGTGGTCGGTTATCACCCAGATGATGGTGCAGCCCCGAGACTTGGGTAAGCCCACCACAAAATCCATCCCGGCCATCTCCCAAGGCCTGTCTGCCACAGGTAAAGGGAAAAGTAGCCCAGCTGGCCATTGTCGAGGGACTTATTCTTGGCGCAGGAGACGCACGCCTGAACGTATTCCCTGACGTCACGGACCATATGTGGCCACCAGTATATCCTCGCCAGCAACTCAGATGTCCTTTTTGCCCCAAAATATCCACCCACCCTGGACGAATGTGCCAAGAGAATACCTCCGGTCGCAAATTGGTGGGCACAAAAGTCTTGCCCGGAGGCACAGACTCAAGTGAAACCGGGGCCACAGTTCTTAGGCTCTCTGTGGGGACAATCAGCCGAGGCTCCTCCTCCACCTCCTCAGAGGACACAACGGAGCGAGAGAGAGCATCGGCCCGAATGTTCTTCCCACCGGAGAGGAAATGGAGGGTGAAATGGAACCAGGAGAAGAACAGGGACCATCTGGCCTGATGAGAATTTAGCCGCTGTGTGGTCTGTAAATACACCAAATTTTTGTGGTCAGTGAAAACTTGAAAGGGAAAGCACGCCCCCTCCAGGAGGTGTCTCCACTCAGAAAAGGCCAACTTCATGGCTAGCAACTATCTCCAATGGAATAATTCCTCTCCGCTGGTGTGAAGGTCTTGAAAAAGAAGAAACAAGGATGTTTCCGAGCTTGAGCATCCTTTTGAAAAAGGACTGCTCCAGTACCAATGGACGAGGCATCAACCTCCAATATAAAAGGCTTATCAACCTTGGCGCGATGTAAGATGGGAGCGCTAGCAAAATGGGACTTAATTGATGTAAAGGCCTTGGAGACCTCCTCTGACCACAATTTGGGATTTGCTCCCTTCTTGGTGAGGGCTACCAAAGGAGCTACCAAAGTCGAGAAATGGGGAATGAACTGGCGATAATAATTAATGAACCCCATAAAGCGCTGCACTGCTTTAAGAGAATGGGGTTCTTGCCAGTCCATTACAGTCTGTAGTTTGGCAGGATCCATAGCCAATCCCTGGGCGGAGATTATATAACCCAGGAAAGGTAAAGACTACTGCTCAAACACACATTTCTCCAGCTTGGCATAGAGGGAGTTTGCCAATAAGAGGTCGAAGACTTTGTTGACATCCCTCCGGTGAGAGTCTGTATCTGGTGAAAAGATGAGAATATCATCCAGATAGACTACTACAGAGGTGGAGAGCATATCACGAAAGATGTCATTGACAAAGTCTTGGAAAACAGCGGGAGCTTTACAGAGCCCGAAGGGCATCACCAGGTATTCATAATGCCCATCCCTGGTATTAAAAGCTGTCTTCCACTCGTCCCCTTCACGGATGCGAATTTGGTTATAGGCACCACGTAGATCTAGCTTGGTAAATACATTTGCTCCTCGGAGCCTATCAAAGAGCTCAGAGATTAGGGGCAACGGGTACTTATTCTTAACAGTGATGGCGTTAAGACTCCTGTAGTCAATACACTGACGTAATTCTCCGTTCTTCTTCTGCACGAAGAAGAACCCCGCCCCTGCTGGTGACACTGACTTCCTAATGAACCCTCTTGCCAGATTCTCCTGAATATACTGGGACATGGCCTCCGTCTCAGGAAGCGAGAGGTGATAGACTCTTCCCCGAGGGGGTTCTGCTCCAGGCAAGAGATCAATAGGACAGTCGTTGGGGTGATGAGGTGGAAGAGTCTCCGCCGCCTTCTTGGAGAAAATGTCTGCGTATGACCAATAACACTGGGGAAGAGATGTAAGGTTTACGGTATCTCTGTGGTGGTGACCTGAACGCACTCCCTGACACACCTGCCTCTACATGAATCACCCCAACCCAGTATCCTCCCAGAAGACCACTCAATATAGGGAGAGTGGTGACGGAGCCAAGGTATTCCCTGCAAAACCTCGTCTATTGCCTCGGGCAGGACAAAAAAGGAAATATTCTCCTGATGGGAAGGGGACATAGACAAAGTGAGAGGGATAGACTGGTGGGTGATTTGTGAGGGCAAAGTTGATCCATTCACTAATCGCACAGTCACCGGTTTGGCGAGCATCACCTGAGGTATAATGTGGCGGAGAGCAAAGGCAGAGGACATAAAATTCCCCTCGGCTCCAGAATCCACACAGAGCTCGGCGGTGAGAGTGGATGGACCTACAGTAATTGTCCCCTTTAAGGACAACTTGGTGGAATTGCTGCGGTGTCTAGTGAACCTCCTGCCAGGGTCACTAGACGCGACCGTTTTCCCGACCGCTGTGGACATTTGTTGGCATACTGTCCTAACTGCTGACAGGTGTTACAAACCACGGGTACTCGAGCGGCCGGAACTTAGGTCCTGCTCGAGAAACCTCCATGGCCTCATGGGAGTTGGACGCCTGACTAAAAGATTCCAGAGGTCTGGCGAAGGTGGGAGCCAGCAGGAACCTCTGCCAACACTGGGACCGCTCAAACCTCCGATCGTGAAAACGGAGGTCGATGCGGGTAGATATGGCGATAAGCTTCTCCAGTGTGGCGGGAATCTCCCTGGTAACCAAGGTGTCTTTTACATGGCCCGCCAGTCCTCTCAAAAACACGGGAATGAGGATTTTATCTGGCCAATCTAACTCCGAGGCCAGAGTCCGAAATTGGACAGCAAAATTGCTGACCAAGGATGAACCCTGTGAACTTGCCAGCAGTTGGAGCGCCGCATCGTGGGTGACCTGAGGTCCTAGAAAGACCTTTTTTAGAGCCTCCAGAAAATGAGGAGCATTCCGCACCACACGGTCGTCACGCTCCCACAGTGGGGTGGCCTACTCCAACGCTCTGCCCGACAGGAGAGACGTTACAAAACCCACTTGTGCCCGATCCGTGGGGAAACGTGCAGCCAGAAGCTCGAGTTGTATAGAGCACTGACTCACGAATCCCCGACATTGCTTGCTGTCACCAACAAACTTGTCTGGAAGCGGGAGGTGGGATAATGTAGGGGCAGAGGTGGCAGTGGACACACTGGCTGCAGCCACGTTAGCAGCCTGAACAGCGACTGCGGTAACATCCACAACTGAGGTTGTGTGCTCAAGAGCCGCCAACCTACCCTCAAGCTGCTGGATGTTCCGCTGAAGACGCTGGTCATCCGCCATTTTACTAGCCAGACCCTGGTGCTAGTATTATGTTAGGGCTGGCGGAACGCACAAAATAAATATAATATAATAGGTGCATTCGCAGCCCGGGGTCCACCGTGCAGGCAGAGCCTGCTGCTAGTAAAATGGCGGTTTAGGCAAACTCTGTAACTTCACAGAGTCGCAAATATAAATACTGTGGCACAATATGGCGGTATAAGCGAACTCTGTTACACCACAGAGTCGCTGAGGTAAAGACGCCCTAACCACATGCGTGCATGATCACACTGGCGCAAAGCACATAATGCAATTGATACTAGCGCATGAAAGATCTTACCCTGGGCATGCTCAGAAGGGGAAATGCAGGACTTAGTCCTAAAGACGTCTGCTCGCTGCTAACCAGTACTAGCCACAATAGCAGAACCTGGAGAGGCAGCAGTAAACCTCTGCACAGTACTAGGCTGAGCAAGATGTTGGGACCGACATCTCTGCTGAGGAGACTCAACTGCATCCGGAGACGGATGGGAGACCGCAGCGGGAATAGCTCGAGATTCCCCCTGTGCAGAGGCGGGAACTCGACCTCTAACATACAGAAGGCAGAAAAATGGTACTGTATCAGAAGATACCAGCTGTATACGGTTTTGGGGAAAATTGAAATCTCTGTATATATTTCCGGAGTCACACACAGATAGTCAGCATGTATTTGTCCGTGAAACCAGCCGGTACATGGTAGTGTGTGAGGAGCGTACAGCTCTTTACGATGTGGGAAAAAATGAATGCTCAGTAACTGCAGAAAAAAAGAATAAAAGTATTAGTGCTGTGTAGGTGCTGTGTAAAAAGCACTCTACCCAGCAGTGTACACACAGCAATACAGTTAGCAGGTAGCCTAATAATCTGCTCTGCTGCTGCACACAAGAAAATCCTCTCCTGTCACTGGCAGGCAGCCTAATAACCAGCGCTGCTGCACACAAGAAAATCCTCCCCTGTCACTGAACACTAACTGTACAGCACAATCGCTATCAGCACAAGCACAGAATCACTTTTCTTTCCTGCCCTAACTCTCTCCCTACTGAGAACCAGCAGCAGCAATCTCTCCCTACGCTAAGATCGGCAGAAGTAAAATGGCGGTCGGCAGTAAGGGCTTTTATAGCCACTGTGATGCCACACAAAGCAAGCCAATCACTGCAATGCCCTTCTCTAAGATGGTGGTGTCCGCTGCCCAAGTCATCTCGTTGCCCACAGTGTGCGTCCTTGCTCATTGGCTGTGAAAAGGCGCCTGCAAGCATTATAGGAAAACCGACTTTGGCGCTCGGGTTGACGACCGCATGGCTGACCTCACGCTATGGTCGGGTTTCGCTCGGCGAAACCCGACTGGCGAAAGTCGGTGATTTTTGAATCTGACTGACCTGTTTCGCTCAACTCTATATACCATCCTTTGGGGACTGTACAAATTGCGTGCTTACTCCGCCCACAACTAACTCCATTCTGAATCTGGCGCTAGTGTCAGGATGTAATTGTTTATTGTTCGTTCCTCAGCGTTCAGTAATGAACACTACCTGCACATGCTCACAGAGAAAGAACAAATTAATGGCAAGGCGACTGTCAAAATACAGCTGCCAACCCAAGTACTGATGTCCCTGGGAATCTGTCTGGGTGCTGGATAGAAGGTCATCAAAGGTCAAAAATGGCACACAGGCCTGAGGTTCCCCACCCCTGATCTAATGCACTGAACTTGTATGTTTCTCAATTATGGAGACTGTAAGTATATCACAGTATATCTGTTGTCTACTGGCATTGCTGTGTCGTCCTCCACCTTGTTTGTATGTAATCCAAGGTGCATCTGTTTATGCTCTAATGATAACTATTGTCACTAGATGTCACCATTATTGAGAGCCTAAATATGAAGCCATTTTTCAGAAATTGAGCCAGAGTGACCAAGCCACATGGCATACAGAGGTTTTCTGTATTTAAGATGAAAAAGAACAGGTCCAAAGGTTTGGTGCAATTCCCAAAGAATGTGTCTGACAACGAAACGTGCTCAGAAAAATCTGCAAAGAATACAGCAACTTCAGAGCTTGGGGAATGTACATCTGTGAACTACTGGTGAACTGGAAACCAAGCATGTCTTGAACATCTTGAGGAGCGGTGATGGACTGGAGACTGGAATGGCTTGAACATTAAAGAACCCACAAGAGGACATCACATTAGAACCTGAGATGAAGCAGAAGTTCATCTGTTGTTCTTGGGTCAGTTTCTGAAGGGGAACACTCCAGCTAAGGATGTATTGGAAGGTGATCACGGGTCTGGCTGTTGGAAAAGGATGGCATGTGGAGTTCTGTGCAGGCTACCACTGAAACAGTGTAGTAGGTCAAGTCTACTGTCATCCTGGAAGTGGGGGTGGTGGTAAATATTCTGGGGAGTCTGCTGGGGTTCTAGAAAAAATGTATGCTAGGAGGCAACCAAGAAATAGTGCTGATGTCTTACATGGGAAGACTTACAGGGGTTGGACAAAATAATAGAAACACCTAACGTTTTGGCATCATAATCTTCGAACATGTTATAAACATGCAAACCGTGACATATGGTAATGTTTTGTAGTTGATTATTTGTGTTATATGATATGTGTATGTAAATTAACTGTTTGTTTTGCATAATTGTAAGAACATTGATGAGAACCTGATACCAATGGCAGACCTCTCGGATTTTCAAAGAGGCCAAATTGTTGGTGCTGGTATGGCAGGCGCTAGTGTAACCAAAAGTGCCCGAATGCTTGGCATGTCAAGAGGTACTATCCCAAAGTAATGACTGCGTTTGAAAGAGAAGGAAAAACGTCCGCAGCAAAGCTCAGTGCAGGCCGAAAGTCAAAGTTGACTGAGACCGTCGTACTCTAAAGCGAATTGTGAGAGAGGATCGCAAGACCACGGCTCCGAAAATCACTGCTGAGCTCAATGAACACCTAAAGAACCCAGTTTCCATGAAAACTGTTCATCGGGAGCTGAACCAATCTGGATTCCATGGAAGAGCAGCAATTTGAAAACCGCTGCTTTCAATGACAAATGTTTCCAAGCATTAAGAGTGGTGAAGAAACCTCCAGAATTGGTCCCTCGAGCAATGGAAACATGTGATATTCTCAGATTCATCATCTTTTACCCTATTTCCGACGTCCGTCCGCGTGTATGTTTGGAAACAGCCGAAAGAAGCATTCCATCCAGACTGCCTTCCCCCAACCGTAATGATCTGGGGTGCTATTTCCTGGAGATCCGCCGGGCCAATGATATCCCTTCATGGAAGAATTAACAGCCGCGATTATTTAGGCATTTTGGGCGACCAAATGCATCCTATGGTTCAAGCACTGTTCCCGGAGGGGAACGCCATCTTTCAGTATGATAATGCACCAATTCATACAGCTAGAATCGTTAAAGCATGGCACGAGGAACATTCTAATGAAGTTGAGCATCTCATCTGGCCCCCACAATCCCAGACCTCAACATTATTGAGCATTTATGGTCGATTTTAGAGATTCAAGATAGACGTCGATTTCCGCCGCCATCGTCGCTCAAAGAACTAGAGGGTGTTTTAACTGAAGAATGGGCTAAAATTCCTTTGGAAACAATTAACACCTAGTATGAATCCATACCTCTGAGAATTGAGGCTGTAATCGCCGCAAAAGTTGGACCTACACCATATTAAACTAACTTTTGTTGATGTTTCCAGGTGTTTCCATTATTATGTCCAACCCCTGTATCTATAGTTTATGAGTAGCCATAATTCTCTGAGCTTAAGTTGTATCTACAGTGTAATATGACAGACTGTGTTTGTTGGGTTTAAGGACAATTTAGCACACTTACCCCTCAGACAGATGCTCCCTTGTCCTTCATGTAAAAACGCCACATAGAGTGTCCCTTTAAAGTGATCATTTTCTGTTATGCTTCTTATGCCTCTGTGAAGAAAAATAGAATAGACATTTGTTGAACTGTTATCTGCAACCCACTACCTAAAGGAAATATCCACTAAAACACGTTATAACTGTGTATTTCTTCATTTTCGCTGAGGCAGTGCTGTTAGGAAATTAAGCATTTGCTGGGATCAGATTACACCTGATTTTAGCAGCATAATTCATGATCAAATTTTTGTTGGAAACCTTTTTAACTTTAAGGGAGTGTCCAAAATGGACATCTGCTTTAAGGAAATATTAGCTGTCCCGCGTAGTCCTTGACTTTGGTTGACAATACAGTATTTTCTTTTTTTTTTTATCACGTACCGTATATACTCGAGTATAAGCCGACCCGAGTATAAGCCGACCCCCCTAATTTTGCCACAATAAACTGGGAAAACTTACTGACTCGAGTATAAGCCTAGGGTGGAAAATGAGATTATGCCCTATATGCTGCCCATGTATTATGCCCCCATAGATGCTCCATTGATTGTGCCCCCATAGATGATCCATAGATTGTGCCCCCATAGATGCTCCATAGATTATGCCCCCATAGATGATCCATAGATTGTGCCCCCATAGATGATCCATAGATTGTGCCCCCATAGATGATCCATAGATTGTGCCCCATAGATTATGCCCCATAGATGCTCCACAGATTGTGCCCCCATAGATGCTCCACAGATTGTGCCCCTATAGATTCTCCATAGATTGTGCCTCCATAGATGCTCCATAGATTGTGCCCCACTGATGCTCCATAGATTGTGCCCCCATAGATTATGCCCCCATATATGATCCATAGATTGTGCCCCCATAGATTGTGCCCCCATTGATGCTCCATAGATTGTGCCCCCATAGATTGTGCCTCCATTGATGCTCCATAGATTGTGCCCCATAGATTATACCCCCATATATGATCCATAGATTGTGCCCCCATAGATTATGCCCCCATATATGATCCATAGATTGTGCCCCCATAGATTATGCCCCATAGTATAGGCCTCAATTGCTGCTGCTGCTGCAACCGAAAAAAAAAAAAGACATACTCACCTCTCGTCGCTGGGGGCCAGGTGCCGGTGTCCTGAGCAGGCGGGGACACCGGCGTACTATGGGGACAGGTGTCGGTGTCACCGCTCGCTCAGGGCCCCGGCACCTTAGACATTTACCTGTCACCGGGTTCACCGCTGCTTGCCGCTGTCTTCCGGGTCCTCCAGCAGTCAGTGATCAGGTAGAGGGTGCGGCGCGCAGTAACCACGTCATCGCGCCCTCTGCCTGAACATCGCAGCAAGAGGACCCGAGGACACACAGAACGGGACAGGTAAATATCGCTTATACTTACCCATCCGCCGGCGCGTCTCTGCCCTGCTCTTCTCCCACGGTCCCGGCGCCAGTGTTCAGCGGTCACGTGTTACCGCTCATTAAAGTCATGAATATGTGCATATTCATGACTTTAATGAGCGGTACCAGCTGACCGCTGAACACAGGCGCCGGGACCGTGGGAGAAGAGCAGGGCAGAGACGCGCCGGCGGAGGGGTGAGTATATAGGACAGCTGCGCTCCCCTTCCCACGCCGACCTCCTGGTATATGACTTAAATATAAGCCGAGAGGGGGACTTTCAGCCCTAAAAAATGGGCTGAAAATCTCAGCTTATATTCGAGTATATACGGTAATTTTAATTAAACATTTTCAAAACTGAAAAAACAGGTAATCACATACAGAATAATTCCCAAATAGTGTATTACATATACACAATAGGACCACAAAAATCCCTCCCATCTTACCCCCCACCCTCACCTGAGAAATAAAAACTCCCTTCTCTCTCGATGCATTTGGTCTCTCACAGCCAGAGTTCCCAAGTTATATCCTCCCCAACGCTCTCATCCATGTTAATCTAGAAGGAGCCAACCTGGGTGTGTCCAACCAAGGCGCCCATATATCCTCCCATTTCTTAATTGTTCTTCTTTGGTGCACATATTTCTCCATATCTATGTTAAATACAGTATTTTCTAAAGCATTTTAATAAAACAACGTCTGCATGGAGCATAGACTGCATATTTCCATCTTTCAATTGGTATGATTCGACAATAGAAAAATATTTTTAAAGGTTAATTGACAACATATCCAGTTGACCCTAGAATGTATGTGTGCATGAGATATTGAGATTTATTTCCTGCATTAGGGATGCAGATGGTACATCACTGCTAAATATGTTAGTACTATAACAGGAAGGAGCAGAATGGGGTAACTTACAGTTTGATGGCCCTACTCAAAGTGCATATTTCAGTCATTGGACATGTTAATCCTAAACTCATTACGAGCATCACTCACATTCTTATTTAGGAATATTCAATCAAAAAAGGCCCCAAATATTCTGTGTAACTCCTGTTTGGATTAATCAGTTTGAACAAAAACATATGCTAAATACCAATAGGTATGCGCAATCAGTTGCATTACATGCAGTGCTAGGAGTGATGTCCAATTTCTGCCACATACCTTTCTGCACAACACTTCATATTCCTAAATGTAACATCAAGCATATCAGGGGGAACTGCAGGAAATTCAATTGGAGGTTTTCCTTCAACTCTTCCTCAGTGTTTGGCTTGTTCCAATAGACTTTTCCCTTTGCGCATACCCCAATGAAAGAAGTCTGGTGGTATCAGATCTGGCGACCTCAGTGGACAGAAATTACTTTTTGAAATTACCCTGTTGTTGAAAAAGAACTCAATTTCAGTCATGTTTTTTGCCGATGTGTGCTACAACTTGTTGGATGTAACCTTCTGTGAACTGAAAATCATCAAGTCGATTGCCGAATTGTCCAGGTACACATCAGTGTTTATCATAGAGTCAATGAAAAAGGGTCCAATGATTCACAAAAGAGACATTGCTCAACATATACTGACTTTTTGGGGAAGTTTTTGTGAGAGGAAAAAAAATTTTGAGTGGTGAATATACTAGTGTCTTACAAATTAACATAAACTTGACAATTGGAATCACGCCTGATCCTGCAACCATGTGATGTCCAATATTAATTTGTTATTTATGTATGCCAGGAACCGGTGATAATATCTGACTCGTTTCTCGTTTCTCCATACCATACACTTTGTGCTCTCGAATAATGGTAACATGGTACACAAGCATTTTTTTCCCTTTTTGTAGCTGTTTGACATGTTGAATAAGGTCTGCCACTCTCCTGTGCTATGCATCTCAGAGAATACATAGGCCAATGCTCTAGATCAGTGGTTCTCAACCTTTCTAATGCCGTGACCCCGCAATACAGTTCCTCATGTTGTGGTGACCCCCAAACCAAAAGATAATTACAGTCCTCCATACAATATTATGGGCACCACATAGTCCTCCATACAGTATTATGGGCCAAATATAATGCTCCATAAAGAATACTGGTCCCCATATAATGCTCCATACAAAATATGGAGCTCTCCTCTGCACTGTGCTGCATTCTGCACTGTTATGGCTCAGGAAAGGGCATTGTGGAAAGACTCCCCATTATCATCATCATTGCCTCCCCATCATCATCATCGCCTCCCCATCATCATTGCCTCCCCATTATCATCATTGCCTGCCCATCATCATTGGCTCCCCATCATCATCATTGCCTGCCCATCATCATTGGCTCCCCATCATCATCGCCTCCCCATCATCATCATTGCCTGCCCATCATCATCATTGCCTTCCCATCATCATTGGCTCCCCATCATCATCATCATCATTGCCTGCCCATCATCATTGGCTCCCCATCATCATCGCCTCCCCATCATCATCATCATCATTGCCTGCCCATCATCATTGGCTCCCCATCATCAAGATCATTGCCTGCTCATCATCATTGGCTACCCATCATCATCGCCTCCCCATCATCATCATCATTGCCTGCCCATCATCATGGCCTCCCCATCATCATCATCTTTGCCTGCCCATCATCATTGGCTCCCCATCATCATCGTTGCCTCCTCACCACCATCACTGCCTCCCCCCATCACCATCACACATACAGCACCACACACAGACAGCACCGCAGCACTCTCTCACATACACACACGCAGGCAGACACACACACACACTGATACACACAGACACATACACCTCACATCTCACCTGTATACATGGCTCCGCTCCCCCTCCCATCCTGTATATATGGCTCCGCTCCCATCCTCTCATCCTGTATATATGGCTCCGCTCCCCCTCCCATCCTGTATACATGGCTCCGCTCCCATCCTCCATCCTGTATATATGGCTCCGCTCCCCTTCCCATCCTGTATACATGGCTCCGCTCCCCCTCCCATCCTGTATACATGGCTCTGCTCCCATCCTCCCATCCTGTATATATGGCTCCGCTCCCCTCCCATTCTGTATACATGGCTCCGCTCCCCCTCCCATCCTGTATACATGGCTCCGCTCCCATCCTCCCATCCTGTATACATGGCTCCGCTCCCATCCTCCCATCCTGTATATATGGCTCCGCTCCCATCATCCCATCCTGTATACATGGCTCCGCTCCACCCTCCCATCCTGTATATATGGCTCCGCTCCCACCCTCCCATCCTGTATATATGGCTCCGCTCCCCCTACCATCTTGTATACATGGCTCCACTCCCATCCTCCCATCCTGTATATATGGCTCCGCTCCCATCCTCCCATCATGTATACATGGCTCCGCTTCCATCCTCCCATCCTGTATATATGGCTCCGCTGCCATCCTCCCATCCTGTATATATGGCTCCACTCCCCCTCCCATCCTGTATACATGGCTCCGCTCCCATCCTCCCATCCTGTATATATGGCTCCGCTCCCATCCTCCCATCCTGTATTTATGGCTCCGCTCCCA
The DNA here is from genome assembly GCA_033576555.1 of Oophaga sylvatica. NCBI lineage: Eukaryota > Metazoa > Chordata > Amphibia > Anura > Dendrobatidae > Oophaga > Oophaga sylvatica. Next base: position 67,224,474 of record JARQOD010000001.1, on the reverse strand, counting down.
TCCTGTATATATGGCTCCGCTCCCCCTCCCATCCTGTATATATGGCTCCGCTCCCATCCTCCCATCCTGTATACATGACTCTGCTCCCATCCTCCCATCCTGTATTTATGGCTCCGCTCCCATCCTGTATATATGGCTCCACTCCCCCTCCCATCCTGTATACATGGCTCCGCTCCCCCTCCCATCCTGTATACATGGCTCCGCTCCTATCCTCCCATCCTGTATACATGGCTCCGCTCCCCCTCCCATCCTGTATACATGGCTCCGCTCCTATCCTCCCATCCTGTATACATGGCTCCGCTCCTATCCTCCCATCCTGTATATATGGCTCCGCTCCCATCCTCCCATCCTGTATATATGGCTCCGCTCCCATCCTGTATATATGGCTCCGCTCCACCCTCCCATCCTGTATATATGGCTCCGCTCCCATCCTCCCATCCTGTATTTATGGCTCCGCTCCCATCCTGTATATATGGCTCCGCTCCCCTCCCATCCTGTATACATGGCTCCGCTCCCCCCTCCCATCCTGTATATATGGCTCCGCTCCCATCCTCCCATCCTGTATATATGGCTCCGCTCCCATCCTCCCATCCTGTATACATGGCTCCGCTCCCATCCTCCCATCCTGTATTTATGGCTCCGCTCCCATCCTGTATATATGGCTCCGCTCCCCCTCCCATCCTGTATACATGGCTCCGCTCCCCCCTCCCATCCTGTATACATGGCTCCGCTCCTATCCTCTCATCCTGTATACATGGCTCCGCTCCCCCTCCCATCCTGTATACATGGCTCCGCTCCTATCCTCCCATCCTGTATACATGGCTCCGCTCCTATCCTCCCATCCTGTATATATGGCTCCGCTCCATCCTCCCATCCTGTATACATGGCTCCGCTCCCATCCTGTATATATGGCTCTGCTCCACCCTCCCATCCTGTATATATGGCTCCGCTCCCCCTACCATCTTGTATACATGGCTCCGCTCCCATCCTCCCATCCTGTATATATGGCTCCGCTCCCATCCTCCCATCCTGTATACATGGCTCCGCTCCCATCTCCCATCCTGTATATATGGCTCCGCTGCCATCCTCCCATCCTGTATATATGGCTCCACTTCCCCTCCCATCCTGTATACATGGCTCCGCTCCCATCCTCCCATCCTGTATATATGGCTCCGCTCCCATCCTCCCATCCTGTATACATGGCTCCGCTCCCATCCTCCCATCCTGTATACATGTCTCCGCTCCCATCCTCCCATCCTGTATATATGGCTCCGCTGCCATCCTCCCATCCTGTATATATGGCTCCGCTCCCCCTCCCATCCTGTATATATGGCTCCGCTCCCATCCTCCCATCCTGTATACATGACTCCGCTCCCATCCTCCCATCCTGTATATATGGCTCCGCTCCCATCCTCCCATCCTGTATACATGGCTCCGCTCCCATCCTCCCATCCTGTATTTATGGCTCCGCTCCCATCCTGTATATATGGCTCTGCTCCCCTCCCATCCTGTATACATAGATCCGCTCCCATCCTCCCATCCTGTATATATGGCTCCGCTCCCATCCTCCCATCCTGTATTTATGGCTCCGCTCCCATCCTGTATATATGGCTCCGCTCCCATCCTCCCATTCTGTATACATGGCTCCGCTCCCATCCTCCCATCCTGTATTTATGGCTCCGCTCCCATCCTGTATATATGGCTCCACTCCCCTCCCATCCTGTATACATGGCTCCGCTCCCATCCTCCCATCCTGTATATATGGCTCCGCTCCCATCCTCCCATCCTGTATTTATGGCTCCGCTCCCATCCTGTATATATGGCTCCGCTCCCCCTCCCATCCTGTATATATGGCTCCGCTCCCATCCTCCCATCCTGTATACATGACTCCGCTCCCATCCTCCCATCCTGTATATATGGCTCCGCTCCCATCCTCCCATCCTGTATTTATGGCTCCGCTCCCATCCTGTATATATGGCTCCGCTCCCCCTCCCATCCTGTATATATGGCTCCGCTCCCATCCTCCCATCCTGTATACATGACTCCGCTCCCATCCTCCCATCCTGTATATATGGCTCCGCTCCCATCCTCCCATCCTGTATTTATGGCTCCGCTCCCATCCTGTATATATGGCTCCGCTCCCCCTCCCATCCTGTATACATGGTTCCGCTCCCCCTCCCATCCTGTATACATAGCTCCGCTCCCCTCCCATCCTGTATATATGGCTCCGCTCCCCTCCCATCCTGTATACATGGCTCCGCTCCCCCTCCCATCCTGTATACATGGTTCCGCTCCCCCTCCCATCCTGTATACATTGCTCCGCTCCCCTCCCATCCTGTATACATGGCTCCGCTCCCATCCTCCCATCCTGTATACATGGCTCCGCTCTATCCTTCCATCCTGTATATATGGCTCCGCTCCCATCCTCCCATCCTGTATATATGGCTCCGCTCCCATCCTGTATATATGGCTCCGCTCCCCCTCCCATCCTGTATACAAGACTCCGCTCCCCCCTCCCATCTGTATATATTTCATAGAATCATAGAATCATAGAATGGTAGAGTTGGAAGGGACCTCCTGGGTCATCTGGTCCAACCCCTGCTCAAAGCAGGATTCTCTAAATCATCCCAGACAGATGTCTATCCAGCCTCTGTTTGAAGACTTCCATTGAAGGAGAACTCACCACCTCTTGTGGCAGCCTGTTCCACTCATTGACCACCCTAACTGTCAAAAAGTTTTTTCTAATATCTAATCTGTGTCTCCTCCCATTCAGTTTCATCCCATTGCTTCTAGTCTTTCCTTGCGCAAATGAGAATAAAGATGATCCTTCTACAATGTGACAGCCCTTGAGATATTTGTAGACAGCTATTAAGTTCCTCTCAGTCTTCTTTTTTGCAAGCTAAACATTCCCAAATCCTGCAACCGTTCCTCATAGGACATGGTTTGCAGACCGGTCACCATTCTGGTGGCTCTTCTCTGAACTTGCTCCAGTTTGTTGATGTCTTTTTTAAAATGTGGTGCCCAAAACTGGACACAGTATTCCAGATGAGGTCTGACCAAAGAGGAGTAGAGGGCAATAATGACCTCACGTGATCTAGACTGTATGCTTCTGTTGATACATCCTAGAATTGCATTTGCCTTTTTTGCTGCTGCATCACACTGTTGACTCATGTTAAGTCTGTGATCAATTAGTATACCCAAGTCTTTTTCACATGTGCTGTTACTTAGCCCTATTCCTCCCATTTTGTATATGCTTTTTTCATTTTTATTGCCCAGATGTAGTACTTTGCATTTTTCCCTGTTAAAATCCATTCTGTTAGTTGCTGCCCACTGCTCCAGTTTATGTATATCTTTTTGAATCCTCTCTCTCTCTTCTCTAGTATTAGCTACCCCTCCTAGCTTTGTGTCATCAGCAAATTTGATCAGTTTACCCTCAATTCCTTCATCTAAATCATTGATAAAGATGTTGAACAATACAGGGCCCAAAATAGAGCCTTGTGGTACCCCACTTGAGACATTCTTCCAACTGGATGTGCAGCCATTTACAACCACTCTTTGGGTCCGATCACTAAGCCAGTTATGAATCCACCTAACAGTTGCCTTGTCCATTCCATACTTAGTCATTTTTTTCAATAAGGATTGTGTGAGATACTTTGTCAAATGCTTTGCTGAAGTCAAGATATACTATATCTACAGCATTTCCCTGATCCACCCAGTCAGTGATTCTGTCATAGAAGGAAATTAAGTTAGTCTGACATGACTTATTAGTTACAAACCCATGCTGACTCTTTTTAATCACTTCATTCTTATCCAGGTACTTGCATACATGTTCTTTAATAATTTGTTCAAAGATCTTTCCTGGTATAGAAGTCAGACTCACCGGCCTGTAGTTCCCTGGGTCCATCTTCTTCCCCTTTTTGAAGATAGGAACAACATTTGCTCTTCTCCAGTCTTCTGGGACTTCTCCTGTTCTCCAAGAATTTTCAAAGATTATGGACAGTGGTTCAAGAATTTCTTCTGCTATCTCCTTCAGTACCCTGGGGTGTAATTCATCTGGACCTGGAGACTTGAATTCATTTAGGTTAGCTAAGTGTTTCCTCACTGTCTTTCTGTTTATAGATATCCTGGATTCTTCTATTCCTTTAATAGGACAGTGAAGATCAGTTGATGTTACATTTCCTTTCTGAGAGAAAACAGATGCAAAATAGGAATTTAAAAGTTCAGCCTTCTCAACATCCTGACTTACCATTTCATCATTTTCATCCTGTAAAAATCCTATAGCATCTTTGACTTTTCTTTTACTTTTGACGTATCCCCAAAATCCTTTTTTGTTGCTTTTGACGTCACTTGCAAGCCTTAATTCATTGTCAGCTTTAGATAATCTGATTTGTGCCCTGCAGGTTCTGCAGACGGCATTATATTCTTCTTTAGATATGCCTCCCTCTTTCCATTTGATAAACATTTCTTTCTTCCTTTTTAGCATGTGTTTAAGTTCTATGTTCATCCATCCTGGTTTCCTTAAATGCTTCCCATTCTTCCCTCTTTTCGGAATTGTTAACGATTGTGCTTTGAGAATCTCATTTTTCAAGATTTTCCATCCTTCCTGGACATTTTTGTCCTTAAGGATATCCAGCCATTGGATCCCTCCAATTCTCTTTCTGAGTTCCTTAAAATCTGCCTTTCTGAAATCTAACCTTGACGTCTGAGTCTTCACAGGTCTTCCTCCTCTTGTTATCCAAATTCTAAATAGCATGGTCACTACCTCCTAGGGTCCCAGCCACTCTTACCTCCTCCACCATTTCCTCCCTGTTTATGAGGATTAGATCCAAGGTAGCAGATCCCCTTGTTTTCTCCATTACCTTTTGGAAGATAAAGTTGTCAGCAAGAGAGGATAAGAATTTCCTGGACCTGTTAGTTTTGCCTGAGAGAGATTCCCAACAAATGTCTGGATAGTTGAAATCTCCCATGACCACTATGTCATATTTTTTGGAGAACTTGGCCATTTGATGCATAAAGAGTTCATCCATATCTTCAGCTTGCACAGGCGGCCTGTAGTAAATGCCTACAATGGTGTCCTTTCCATTGTTCTGTCCTTGTATTCTTACCCAAACAGTTTCCACAGAACTCCCAATCTCTGAAGCTTCAATCTCTGTGCAGATATACGCTTTTCTAACATACAATGCAACACCTCCTCCTCGTTTATCAAGTCTGTTTCTTGCAAATAAGTTGTAACCTTCTAGCCTTGTATTCCAATCATGTGTATCGTCCCACCAAGTCTCAGTGATTCCAATGACATCATATTTCTTCTCCTGCGTTAGTAGCTCCAGTTCTCCTTGTTTGTTGCCCATGCTTTGTGCATTCGTATAGAAAACTTTAGTTTGTGATTGGTTTCTCTTTCTTCAATATTATTATTATGTAGATTTTTTTGTCTTTGTTCTTCCCTTCACTTCTAATAGCAGAGTTCTCAATTGCATTTGTCAGGTGTATGGCTTTTGCTGGCGTTTTGCTTCCCTTCCCACATTGTTCTAGTTTAAAGCTCTCCTGATGAGTGTAGCAAGGCGACTTCCAAATACATGTTTTCCAGTCTTCGTAAGGTGCACCCCATCTCTAGCAAGTAGTCCATCGTACAGGTAATTCACTCCGTGATCCAGAAATCCAAATCCTTGCTGACGGCACCATCGACGTAGCCAGTTGTTCACCTGCAGAATCTTATTCCACCTCCTTGTTCCATGGCCATCCACTGGAAGGATGGAGGAGAAGACTACCTGCGCTCCCAGTTCTTTCACTTTCTTACCTAAGTTTTCAAAGTCACTGCAGATGGTTTCCAGGTCACTTCTTGTGGTGTCATTTGTCCCCACATGTATTAGCAGGAATGGGTAGTCATCTTTAGGTCTGAAGAGTCCTGATATCCTGTCAGACACATCTTTAATTTTTGCACCTGGAAGACAGCACATTTCTCTTGAGGTTATATCTGGTCTGCAGATAGCAGCCTCTGTTCCTCTCAACAGGGAATCCCCATGACAACAACCGTTTTTCTCCACTCCATCCTCCCATCCTGTATATATGGCTCCGCTCCCCTCCCATCCTGTATACTGGCTCCGCTCCCATCCTCCCATCCTGTATATATGGCTCCGCTCCCCCTCCCATCCTGTATACATGGCTCCGCTCCCATCCTGTATATATGGCTCCGCTCCCATCTGTATACATGGCTCTGCTCCCATCCTGTATATATGGCTCCGCTCCCCCTCCCATCCTGTATACATGGCTCTGCTCCCCCGTCCTCCCCCATCATACTTACCCCTCGCTCCATCGCTGCAGGTCCTTGCGTCCCTGTCGGCCGCGTCAGCTTCCTCCTGTGCGCAGCGGTGACGTAGTACCGCTCATTAAGAGCATGAATATGGACGCCACGCCTATGGGAGTGGCGTCACGTCCATATTCATTACCTTAATGAGCGGTACTACGTCACCGCACTGCCAGGAGGAAGCTGCCGCGGCCGACAGGGACGCAGCGACGGTAGGTAAGTATGGATGTCTTCTTGAAGCCGGCGGCTACAGCTGTCACTACAGTGCTGCAGCCGCTGGCTCCTTTAAGTGACCCCTGTGTTTTGGTCGACCCACAGGTTGAGAACTGCTGCTCTAGATGATGTTACACGTCATCGATTATATCCTTCATCATGAGAGGGTTTAGTGATCCTGCTGTTTCCAGTTTTTTTTAACTTTTATCTGAATAACACAGAGTGTAAATCACAAATACCACATTTACTCTTAAAATCACTCTGATATGTTGTACACCACCATCCTGTTGAGAAATATATAGAATGAGTAAAAGGGTGTGGGGTTTTGTACCTGGAAGTTGTAAATGCAGGATAAATCTTGTGATGGCTGTGCGGTGCCTACCTCGTCACATCAACGCGGCAGCATCCTGTCTTGTTTGAAGCTCCATAAACTGAAGTTCACATTATCCTTTGTTTCATTCAGAAAACTTTCTCCTGGCAAAAGTTATTACAAAATAATCAACTTGTAAACATAATACCCAAACCCATTATCCTTACACAAGGATTGGGTAACACTCTTCAAGGTAAATAGAGATACTGATCGTTTAGTACATATACCACATGCTGATCAAAAGTGTTTTAAGACACAAAGTTTTTAAAATACGTAATTTTATTAAAACTGAACTGGACTAAAATACATATAAACAGAAATAAATGGTAAAAGATGGTGCATTAAGCCAAAAACCATGCACAAAAGGAGGGCAGCTGAAGCATCATGTGTAAATACACAGAAAAATATACAGTGTATGCTAGGCAGAGTACACAAAGTCAATCAATTCAAATAAACATACATAATGCATAATCATGGTATACTGCTTGTTATAAATACCAAAGACATAATAAACACAGTGTAACTGCATATAGAAACATTCACTTATAATTATTTCACTGATATAACACTGTCACATAAATAAACAGGAAAGCTTAATGCTTAGCCATGGAAAATCCACTGTCCCAAAAGACTGAATGATAATCTACAGTGTTAAAGTGCCTGTGCAGAGAAATTTCCATGGCATCCCCATATCAAAAGGTAGCCATTGTTACTAATATGCCCATTAGTAAAATCCCAATATCCTGCGCCATGCACATATTACCTGGGTCTGCACTGCTTCAGAAATGCGATGCCGAAGTGACACGCTGCTACTCCTAACCCCGACGTGCGTTTCGCTCGTGCTTCTTCCTGGGGACGAAATGCACGTCGGGGTTAGGAGTAGCAGCGTGTCACTTCGGCATCGCATTTCTGAAGCTGATATTATTTTTCACCATGTGGCAGGATTGCTTTCTAAATAGTGATATATAGTGGTTGCTGTCATGACTTTCAATAGCTTTTTGCAACACTCTTTCTTCATGTGTTCATTACTTTTTCCTTGTGTCATATCTCATTATTGCACCTAATTAAATGTATGAACATCTATTGTTTGATTTCTTCGTCTGTGTGGATTGGATGGGCTATTACTGACATCTAGTGAGAATTTCATATCAATAGCACCTTTATAAATATATTTACTTAGAAAATTGGTGACGTGTTCAATACTAATTTCACCTACTGTATATAATAAACAAAGTATGTGTTCTGTACGGCAGTAAGAGTAGCACACCCAAATGTTCTCTTTCCTATTATTAAAGGATTAAGTGGTCCGTAGGATAACACAGTAAGCAAGTCCCAGTGCATGTTACATTACAGATGGACCACAGTATTTTTGTGCAAGCTAGACAAAAATAGACAAGTTTTAAAGAAGAAAGTGTGGCAAGGGAATAGTATGGAATTGTAGTGGGACTTTATAGTGTTTCAGCAATTGGCCCTCTGAGAGAAAAGTAATTGGCAGTGACAAGAATACATTGAAAAATGATTTGCTTTTTACTACTGACACGTACATGAAACTTTTTGCCGTCTGCCGAATTGTTTAGATACAAAACTGCAGTGAATCTGATCTGTAAGCTCCAAAGATTGCAGCTTTAAAATAATACTTTATTATGTTATTTTGCTTCTCTGTAATTTACAGATATTCTGCTTGGTTATATAATAGTGCTCTAGAAAAAAAAAAACGTGGTGCATTGTAGCAGTTTATAACTTTACTGACAGCGAAATATATCCTGTAATTTCATTTCACTGTATAATAATATCAGGCACTCTAACTTTCCAATATTGGAGTTTTGACAGATGTCAGGCTCATTTGTATGGCTGTCTTATGAACTTAATGACCCGGTCACACAATCTCACACTGTTAAATATTCTATAGCATAAATGAATTCAATCTATACACATTTCACGGACAGTTTTTGACTTAGATTTGAGAGGGATCTAACAAGGATCAAATGTGCACTGGTGCTGTAAGGCACATTTCTCCTCTCCTTGGACACGTCAGAATTGGCCATACAGCAGACATATATTGTACGTTCAACCTGTCTAAAGTCTTAGTCCCTTATCAACATCAGCCATATAAATATGCAAGATATTTTATATCTGTGTCCTAAGTGGATTCATGAGCTGAGAATTCTTGTGGGAATCCGTTGTGGGTGGGATACTGTGAGTTTCGGTTGTGTCACACAGGCAGCACCTGTCTTTAAGAGCAGCCATTGGAGCTAGTAATTTCAGGAGTTCACTCAAATTTTTTTCTCATTTTTTAGTACATTATATGGAAAAAGTGAATCATGTCATTTAGAGCTAAAAAAACAAGCCCTCATAAGGCCCGGCAAAAAATAAGAGTTATGGCTCCTGAAAGAAATGGAGGAAAAAGAAGAATTAAACGTGAAAGCAAAAGTTAAAGTTTTAAACTAGATGAAAAATTTCCTTGTGGCATATCACTATTTTGCTCATCACGACAAGTCCAGCGATTACATATTACAGAAGTCCTTGAAAAAACCTTTGCACGGATCGAAATGTGGAATGATATCCATTTCCTTTTTTATTGATCAAATAAATTAAAGAGAGTTTGTCAGCACAAAATGACTATGCAAGCCAAGTACAGGCGCTCGGTGCACCTGGAGATAGATGGAAAACATCTAGGAAGATGGACTGAAATGTTTGGCCACACCAAGGGTGTACTGAGTGACTGTCCTTAGTTTAGTTAGTGTACTTAGTTTGTACATTTAATCTGTGCTAACAGACTTGCTTTTTTGAAAAAATGTTGTCGAGTGTTAACGGGAACCTGTCAGCAGGACTGTGCACAGTAACCTAAAGACAGTGTCAGTTCGGCTCCATTATAAAAAAAAAAACATTCTGCAGGCAGGTGCCAGCAGTGGCACCTGCTCTGCAGCATAATCGCATGTTTCATGTGACAATAATACCTGTTCTTCATGTTATTCAGCTAGAAGAAGGTTTTTTTCTTGAAGTATGTACAGATATTCATTATGCAAACTAGGGGGCAAGGGCACTGAAGGATCAGTGACCTGTCAGTAGTCTGCTTTATGAATACCTAATCAGAGCACCACATAAAGATCTCCCCTCCAGGCCCACCCTGGGACACGGGCATATCATTAACTAAAAACTGAAAATAAAGATTAAAGAACAACCATAAAATGGATTTCATTAATCAAGGTATCATTTTAATCAGTATAACGGCGCTGACCTGACACTGTGTGTAGATTACTGTGCACAATCCTGCTGACAGGTTCCCTTTAAGGATGGCCTATAATCTTCTAGTAAACATAAAATGAACCTGTCAGCAGAATTTCTTCTCAGTAAACTACAGACAGTGTCAGGTTGGCACTGTTATACTGATTAAAATGATACGCGGGGTGAAAAAAATCTATGTTATGGTTGTTTAATCTTTATTTGTAGTGTTCAGTTAATGAGATTCTCGTGCTTTGGGTTGACTGTGGGTGAGGCTTCCCGAACAAAACAAAATGCCTAAATAAAATTAATATATGCATATTATACATAATTTCATGATACAGCTCAGGCACCAGCATGAGGAATGTTATTATTTAATTTTATTTCAAACAATAGTACATTCAGTATGTAAAATAGGGGACAGGTCACTGAAGGATCAGTGACCTGTCATAAGCTCATAAAGTTGAATATTTAAGCAGAGTATCACATAAAACCTCACCCACAGCCCTGACAGACCCACCCACAGGCTGCCCTGAAGCACGATAATCTCATTAACTGAAAACTACAAATAAAGATTAAACAACAACCACAAGATGGATTTCTTCACCACAGGTATCATTTTAATCAGGATAATAGCACCAACTTAACACTGTCTGTAGTTTACTGAGCAAAATCCTGCTTACAGGTTTGCGGTAACTAAGTAACAGGAGACCAAAATATAAAACTTCTCAAACATATATTTAATTAGAAAAACTAACAAATAACTTCTTTAATGAAGTGATAATACCTTAGGACCCTTAAGAAAAAAGGCTGAAGTTAGGCTCTCCTCCCTCTCACTATTTTCACAGATGTGTAAGGATTCTTGCCTCTGAGCTGGAAGATACCACTATTTTGGAGTTGAGATTAGAGTGAGGGAGACTGGGAGTGTATAATGTAAAACCAGAGGAAATGCGTTGTTGCCTTACTTCATAGCAAATGTAGTTATGCAAGAGAAGATGTAAGATGGAATCCTGTGTATGGTGCAGCAGGAGACAGCAACTTAACTTAATCTCATCACAGTTTCTCATTAGGCTATGTGCACACGATGTGTTTTTGTGTGCATTTTCACTGCATTTTTTTCCGCATGGAAATGTTCCAAAAACTCAACTGAATCCTTATGCAAGGTAACTCAATGACTATCCTGAAGTGTTGTGCACATGATCAGTAAATTTCCATGCGTATTTGCTGTGCATTTTTTTTCTGCAGCATGTCAATTTTTTTTGCGTTTCTGTAGACATTGACTTCAATTGAGTCAGTCAAATCCGCAGCAAAAACGCAGGTATAAAAATGTTTGCGGATTTGCTGAGTTTTTGTTTAGTGTTTTACAAGTTTCCTATGAGGTTTCCCACACTGTCATCTGTGTGACAGCGTGGAAAACACAGACGTGGTGGTTATTATCGGCGGTAATGTTGCCACCAGTAAGACCGCGGGTCAGAGCGTGGCGGGATCATGCTGGCAGTTGTCAGCGTGACCTTGCAGCTGTGACTGTCACCTGTGGTAACACTACCACTGGTACTGTTGGTTACAGCACTGAGGGATCATGCTGTCAGATGTCAGCGTGACCCCACAGCTGTGACTGTCACATATGGTAACGTTACTGCAGACCGTCGGTCAGAGCGCTGCGGGATCATGGTGGAAGATGCCGGTGTGACTCCACAACTGTGACTGTCACCTGTGGTAATGCTACCACAGACTGTCGGTCACAGCGCTGTGGGATCATGCTGTCAGATGTCAGCATGACCCCACAGCTGTGACTGACTGTGACCTGCAGGCATGGGCCGATGATACTACTGCTCCCATCAGGCTACGTCTGTTGTCACTGATAACAGTGACAACAGGTGCCGCTGATGGGAGACATAGACTCATCTACCAGCACCTGTTCTCACAGTAACAAAATAAAGTAAAATTACATACATATTCAAATAAAAATAAAAATCCATTATACTCACCTAATGCCCGATCCCCTATGCCCTCGTCTCCTACAAAAAATGTAAAATGATAAAGCAACATATATTCACCTGTCCACCGTAGTCCAGGTAATCACGAGAGTCCCATGGCGATCTCACATGTAGAATAGTCACATCGGAAGATGTGATCGCTCAACCCAGCCACTGGCAATACACTGACAAAGTAATTGCTCCCACAATGTATCACTGAGCTGCCTTGAGAGTTCACTGGAGTTCATCAGCTTCAGAGCTGTTGCTTACGGCACAGCTGCGTGAGAAGTTTCACATGCAGAAGTGGTGCTGTAAGGGAAATTACCAGAGTGGATCAGCAGTTGAACTCGGTGACTAGAGTTAAGCGAAACAGATCGGTCAGATTCATAAGTCGCCAATAGAGTTGAGCAAAACAGGTAGGTCAGATTAAAAAAAGACCGACTTTAGCCAAAGTCGAGTTTCGTCAACCGAAACCCGACCATAGCGTGAGGTCGGCCATGCGGTCGTTGAAACGTGCGCCAAAGTCGTATTTCCCAGAATGCTTGCTGATGCCTTTTTTCATCCAATGAGCAAGGACGTACACTGTGGGCAACGAGATGACATGTGCAGCGTCCACCACCATTGTAGAGAAGGGCATTGCAGTGATTGGCTTGCCTTGGGGGTTGTCATAGTGTCTATAAAAGCCCTTACCGCCGACCTCCATTTTACTTCTGCCGATCTTCACAGTAGGGAGAGGTTGTTGATTATCAGTAGGGAGAGAGTTAGGGCTGTAAAGATAGAAAAAGTTCTTCTGTGCTTGTGCTGATAGCAATTGTGCTGAATAGTTAGTGTGCAGTGACAGGTGAGGATTTTCTTGTGTGCAGCAGCGCTGGAAATTTAGGCTGCCTGATAGCTGTATTGCTGTGTGTACACTGCTGTGCAGACTGCTTTTTACACAGCACTAATACTTTTATTCTTTTTTTCTGCACAGTTACCGAGCGTTCATTTTTCCCACACCGTATAGAGCTATACGCTCCTGACACACTGCCGTGTACCGGCTGGTATCACGGACAATTACATGCTGACTATCTGTGTGTGACTCCGGAAATAAATACGGAGATTTAAATTTTTCCATACACCGTATACAGCGGTACCCTTCTGATACAGTACAGTTTTTCTGCTTTTTGTATTACGGTCAAATCCATACTGAGTGAGCGTCTGTGTCTGACTTCGGAAATATATACGGAGATTTAAATTTTCCCCTACACTCTATACAGCTGTCTGCTTCTGATACAGGACCGTATATCTGCTCTTTGTATTATGGTCAAATCCTTACTGAGTGAGCGTCTGTGTGTGACTCCGGAAATCTATACGGAGACTTACATTTTTCCCTACACCGTATACAGCTGTATGCCTCTGATACAGTACCATATTTCTACTTTTTGTATTACGGTCAAATCCATACTGAGAGAGCGTCTGTGTGTGACTCCGGAAATATATACGGAGATTTAAATTCTTCACTACACCGTATACAGCTGTACGCTCCTCATACAGTACCATATTTCAGCTGGCATTTTTGGTATAATTTCCCAAACATGAGGAAATATGGTGGAAGAGACCACGGACATGGGCGGGAGAGGGCCAGCTGGTACTGATGGTGGTGGTGTGGTGCATCTGCTGGTAGTGCCAAAAGCACAACAGCACCTAAGGCAGGAGGTGTTGAGCTTGCGTCATAGTCTGGGTTCAGAAGGCCTGGAAGGCTCCCTTTTCTGGGAGTAGGTAAACCAATTTTAATGCCGGAGCATCAGGAACAGGTTTTGGCTTACATTGCCTAAACAGCCTCCAGCTCTATCGCCTCCTCTTCTGAAGTTTCAAAAAATGCAAGTACTGAGTCATCAGTGCAGGCTCCTAGTCAGGAACAACACCTTTCCTTGTGTGCTTCACCCCAACAAAAGTGAAGGATGCGGCAGGCAACAGTTCAGATTACTCCCTGGAGCTCTTTTCACATACCATGTTTGGGTTATCAGGTGAAATCCTGAATTCCCCAGTTCAAGATGAATATGACATGGAGTGCACTGATGAACAGCTACTGCTATATGATTCTTCTGGTACATTCACCAGAGCACTGTATTGCCCTCGCAGTCTACTGAGCCAGATTCTAACCCTGATGAAACTCAGGTGCCCCTTCCCGCATACAGTACCACCTTACACGGTGACACAGAGGTAGGTGCAGATGAAATTGAAAAGGAGGTGATGGATGACCCAGTTGTTGACGTGGATTGGCATCCATTGGGTGAAGAGGGTGCTGCTGGCAAAAGATCAGAAGTGGAGGATCAGCAGCAGGCATCGACATCGCAGCTGTGGTTATCTGGCAGGCCCGTAGCAGTCCAAAAACATGTTAAAAAACAAAAAGAGTTGTAAGACAGCTTGGCCAGATGGTCAAATTAGCACAGCGTGCAAGCCCTGAAAATTTATCCCATAGTAGGAAGAGTACAGTGTGGCACTTTATTGACCAAAATCCTATTGATGAGGCAAAGGTTATCTGTAAGAAGTGCGGAAGGACCTTTAGCAGAGGGAAAAATCTCCGAAATTTGAATACCAGTTGCATGCTTAGACATTTAAACACCCAGAGCGCAGTTGCACGAGCACTCCATCTGCAGCTGCCAGTGTTGCACACAAGGTGTCCCACTATCGAACAGCTAGTGGTAAGCATCAGCAGGCTGTTTTACAGATGATGTATTTGGGCAACAACAGACACACCGTGGAGGTACTGGCCGACTACTTGCAGCGAGAAACTGAGTCATGGCTGGGCAGTCTACATCTTGAACCAGGCAAGGTATTCAGTGATAACGGACGTAATTTTGTGGCGGCCATAGCCTTTGCAAAACTCAGACACATACCTTACCTGGCTCACACCTTGAACCTGGTGGTGCAGTGCTTCATAATAATTATCCGGAGTTACCAGCCCTGCTCCATAAGGTGCGAAGACTGTGCTTGCACATTCGTCGCTCGCCCGTAGATTCCAGTCATATGCAGAGGCTGCAGCGATCGCTCCACCTTCCCAAGCACCGCCTAATCATAGACGTTGCAACATGGTGGATCTTCAAAGGTTTTTTGTACCACCTTCCCCTGATGACACATAGGTTGCCAGCAAAATGGCTCGCTTTGTCCTCCCCTTCCTCCGACTTCTCCAATTTCTCCATTTGCATCTGCTGAATGTCCAGCCTACACCTACATATGCTAGTTTTTCCACTCCCTAACTGGGCTGTACCCCCAGGGCTGGCATCAGCACCAGATGCACCCGTGCAAGTGCTGGGGCCCTGAGCAGGTGGGGGGCCCACTCACCGTCAGAGACCGGCGCCCATGAGTTGTCCCCTCCTGCTTGCTCAGGGCCCCAGCACTTGCAATACTTACCTTTCCTTGCTCCACAGCTGTGACGTCTTCCGCGTTTCCTGACAGTGACATTCAGGTCGGAGAGCGAGATGACAACAAGTCTGTGCACCCTCTGCCTGAACAATCACTGTGCAGAGAGCTGGAAGATGGCGACGCTTAGGAGTCCAGAGTAGAGCAGTGCCCAGCGAGGAGAGATATTTCATCTTTTTTAATGTTAGGAGCAATATATGGGGAGCATTATACACTGAAAAATTATATATGGGGCCCATCATACACTTGAGCATCATAGATAGGGCCCATTATACACTGGAGCTTTATATATGGGGCCCATCATACACTGGAGCATTATAAATGGGGCCCATCATACACTAGAGCATCATATACGGGGCCCATTATACACTGGAGCATCATATGTGGGGCCCATTATACACTGGAACATCATATATGGGCCCATTATATTCTGGAGCATCATATGGGGCCAATTATATATTGAGCATTATATAGGCCCATCATACACTGGAGCATCATTATGGGGCCCATTATATATGGCACATCATATGGGGCACATTATATATGGAGCATCACATGGAGCCCATTATATATGGAGCATTATATATGGGGACCATTATATTTGAAGCATTATATGGGGCTCATACACTGTAGAATCATATATGGGGCCCATCATAAACTAGAGCATCATTTGGGGTTCATTATTTATGGGGCATCATATAGGGCCCTTTATATATGGAGCACATATGGGGCCTATTCTGTATGGAGCATTATATGGAGCCCATTCTGTATGGAGCAAAATATGGGGCCCATTATACTCTATGGGGACTGTCCTATCCTGTATGGAACATTATATGGGGACCATCATAAACTGGAGCATTATGTGGAGCTCATCATATACTGTATGGAATACTATATGGGACCAATTATGTATGGAGCAATATATGGGGCTCATTATTCTGTATGGCACACTATGTGGTGCCCATAATACTGTATGGAGGACTATGCTGTCCATTTTTTGAGCTATTGTAGAATTTACAATATGTAGATATCACTCATGTAATATAAAAAGTGAAGTATTAGGCATTGTACTATACCTATATTTCTCTGCCGTATAGGAGCATCATGAATTGTGGTATGTGTTAAAGGGGCCCACTGAGACTCTTTCGCCCGGGTCCCACGAAAACCTGGAGCCAGCCCTGCCCCCCCACAACTTTAGCCAAATAACCCCCAGTTTTCAATGCGTTACTATTATTATAAAGTAAATTAAGGTTGACAAGCTTAAGTAATAATAATTGATGTCGTTGGCATGGAAATGGGCACTGTAGGGGTATTTACTGTCCTCCACTCACTGCAGACTTTTATTGACTTGCATTGTGTTCGGGTCGTGTTTCAGTCGGAACTCCGACTTTTGGCGATAGTCGGCCGATTTCGTTCGACTCGACTTTTGATAAAGTCGGGTGGTCCGAAACCCCACTCGACCCTCCCGGAGGCAAAGTCGCTCATCTCTACCGGTGACCTCTCTCACTGCAGCACAGTTTTACACTGCTGGACGATTACCTCCAGTCATTGTATTGCAGACTGTCTTTGAGAGCAGTCACATCACTGGAATATTTGTGGTTTGTTATTTTATTTTTATTGCAGGAGATGGCTTCGGAAGATTAGGCGTTCGGTAAGTATGGTTTAATTAAGATTATTAAAAGAGTTGGTTATTATTTCAAATAAAGGACTTTATTCTGGGTGTGTATGTTTTTATGCAATATCTCTATGGAGTTACTAATGGATAGGTGTCTTATAGATGCCTTTTCATTACTAACCTGAGGGCTTGATGTCACCTGGTCACCTGACAATACAAATGTGACATCAACCCTGTAAATATGAACCCCACTTGCCACCGTTACAAGGCAAGTGGGAAGAGCGAGGCAAAGTGCCAGATTTGGCGCTTCTTATAGATGCGCTTTTCCTGGAACAGCCAAAAGCTGATGTTTTTAGTTTGGAAAGGGCCAATATCCATGGCCCCTTCCTAGGCTATTAATATCAGTTCACAGCTGTCTGCATAGCCTTTGTTGGTTATTAATTATAGGGTTACTCCACATTTTTTTCTGGACGTGTCCCCCCACAGCTATGAGCTGATATTAATAGCCTGGGAACCATGGGTATTCCCCCCTTCCCAGGCTATAGACATCTGCCCCAGCCATCGGCTTTTCCTCTGCTGGTAATTAAAACTATGTGGAGCCCACGTCAATTTTCATTTTTGTTCTTTAAAATTACCAGTTGCTGTCTGGTTATAGCCTATGCATATTTGTGCTATTAAAGGCACTGTCACACTTAGCGATCGCACTAGCGATCACGACAACGACACGACCTGGCGAGATCGCTAGTGCGATCGCTATGTGGTCGCTAGTTAGCTTCCAAACACAAAGATCTCATCAGAGATCAGCAATCTGTATAACGACCTCTGCGGTCGTTGGGAAAACCTACTCCCACCTGCTACTCTGGTAAAGTCGTTCTTAAAGGGTGTCACACTCAGCGATTCAGGTTCACCAGCAGGACACCAACGACCAAAAAACGGCTCAGAACGTTCATAAGCGATCAACGACATCTCAGCAGGGGCCACATCGCTGCTACATGTCACACACAGCTGCGTCGCTAGCGAGATCTCTACTGCGTCATAAAATCGGTGACTCTTTAGCGATCTCGTTAGCGATCTTGCTTAGTGTGACAGTACCTTAACGCTCCTACATAGGCTTGTGACTTTGTGTGTATGTTTGTGTGTGTGTGTTTGTGTTTACTTATTGGCTTAGTAATGAGGGTGTTGGCTGACACCATTTCATTAATAAGCCTTGAGCTATATGTCAGTGACAGCTGGTGACTAGGGTTGAGCATTCCGATACTGCAAATATCGGGTATCGGCCGATATTGGCTGTATCGGAATTCCGATTCCGAGTTCCGATTTTCGTCATATCGGATACAGGAATCGGGATTGTCACTGTCACTGTCAGTGTCCGTCGGTCGGGTCTGTCAGGAGTCAGCGGCACTTACCTGGCAGAAGATCTCC
Organism: Oophaga sylvatica; assembly: GCA_033576555.1. NCBI lineage: Eukaryota > Metazoa > Chordata > Amphibia > Anura > Dendrobatidae > Oophaga > Oophaga sylvatica. Next base: position 67,205,953 of record JARQOD010000001.1, on the reverse strand, counting down.
GGCGGTCACGGGCTGGACTGCTTCATGGCCGCAATCTTCTTTCCCCGGCGGTCACATGCAGTTTCTCGCGATAACTGCAGTGACTGCTGGGTAATCCCGGCCGTAAAGCAGTCAGTCCGATGACGTCACCACCGGGGAAGCAGGTAATCAGCTGTGCTGCGTTGCGATGACAGGCTCTGCCTGTCATTGCGATGTAGCAGAGCTGGATCGTCGTGGGACTGTCGTTATGGACTGCGTCGGACAGGTGGTATACTGTTGGTTTGTTTTTTTTCTTTTTTTACAGGAGATCGATGGCGTCGCAGGAATGAGTGTATAATAAAATTAATGAAAACTGTGTTGTCTCTTTTATTTCATTAAAAGACTTTTTTCTTGCTGTGTCTTTTTTTTAAACATTTAAAAACTTTGGGATTAATAATGGATCGGTGTCTTATTGACACCTCTCCATTATTAACCGGGCTTATTGTCACCGTGCAATCAACGGTGACATTAACCCCTTATTACCCCGCTTGCCACCGCTACAGGGCAAGTGGGAAGAGCCGGGTAAAGTGCCACAATTGGCACATCTTTTGATGCGCCAAATGTGGGGCTGCTGTAGCCTGGTATTATCAGGCTGTTGAGGGCCAAAATCCATGGGCCTTGACAGTCTTTTAATACCAGGCCGCAGCAGTCTGCATTTTACTTGGCTGGTTAACAAAAATAGGGGGGATCCCCATGCCGTTTTTTTTTTCGAGGGGATCCCCTATTTTTGTTAACCAGCCAAGCTAAGCAGACTGCTGTGGCCTGGTATTATCAGGCTGGCAAGGTCCATGGATATTGGATCCTTACCAGCCTGAAAAACCAGGCCTCAGCGGTCTGCTTCATCTGGCTGGTTAACAAAAATAGGGGGGACCCCACGCCAATTTTTTTCGAGGGGATCCCCTATTTTTGTTAATCAGCCAAGATATGCAGACTGCTGTGGCCTGGTATTATCAGGCTGGCAAGGTCCATGGATCTTGGCTCCTTAAAAGCTTGAAAATCCAGGCCTCAGCGGTCTGCTTCATCTGGCTGGTTAACAAAAATAGGGGGGACCCCACGCCAATTTTTTTCGAGGGGATCCCCTATTTTTGTTAATCAGCCAAGATATGCAGACTGCTGTGGCCTGGTATTATCAGGCTGGCAAGGTCCATGGATCTTGGCTCCTTAACAGCCTGAAAATCCAGGCCTCAGCGGTCTGCTTCATCTGGCTGGTTAACAAAAATAGGGGGGACTCCACGCCAATTTTTTTCGAGGGGATCCCCTAGTTTTGTTAATCAGCCAAGATATGCAGACTGCTGTGGCCTGGTATTATCAGGCTGGCAAGGTCCATGGATCTTGGCTCCTTAACAGCCTGAAAATCCAGGCCTCAGCGGTCTGCTTCATCTGGCTGGTTAACAAAAATAGGGGGGACCCCACGCCATTTTTTTTTCGAAGGGAACCCCTATTTTTGTTAATCAGTTCCCTCTGACGTCACTGATTGTGTCCCTGGCTGACCTGAAGTGAAAGTGGAAAGCAATCAATTAAGCTTTCCACTTAAGGGCCCGTCTCACATAGCGATATCGCTACCGAGATCGCTGCTGAGTCACTAGTTTTGTGACGCAGCAGCAAGCTCACCAGCGATATCGCTGTGTGTGACATTCAGCGACGATCAGCCCCCCTGCCGGGTATCGCTGATCGTCGCTGAAATGTCAGGACCTTTTTTTGATCGCTGGTTTCCCGCTGACAGGCACGCATCGCTGCGTGTGACAGGCGGGAGACCAGCGATCCGCTGGTAACCAAGGTACACAGCGGGTTTCCAGGCACGGGGCTGTGCCTAGAAACCCGCTGTGTACCTTGGATACCAGCGCCCTGATGCAGGGAGCTGGTATCCAAGGTACACAGCGGGTTTCCAAGCGCTGCGCGGTGCCTGGAAACCCGCTGTGTACCTTGGTTACCAGTGGATCGCTGGTCTCCCGCCTGTCACACGCAGCGATGTGTGCCTGTCAGAGGGAAACCAGCGATCAAAAAAAGGTCCTGACATTTCTGCGACGATCAGCGATACCCGGCAGGGGGGCTGATCGTCGCTGAATGTCACACACAGCGATATCGCTGGTGAGCTCGCTGCTGCGTCACAAAACTAGTGACTCAGCAGCGATCTCGGTAGCGATATCGCTATGTGAGACGGGCCCTTAAGCGATGTTACCCGCAGTGTCGCTGTCCCAGATCGCTGCCTGAGCTGCCTGTTTGGCAGCTCAGCAGCGATCATGTAGCGATACACCAGCGATCCTGACAAGTGCATATCGTTGTCGGGATCGCTGGTGTATCGTTATGTGACACCCAGCCTTTACTCTCCTGTCAGCCAGGAGAGGAACTCATTCATTTGGGGGTTTACTGTGAGGCTGCAGCATTAGCTGCGGTCCCTGCAGTAAACATTAACCCTTTCTGAAGGATTACACCGTGGGACCTGACTGTGCATGGGATAGGTAAGAATAATTTTGCTTTTTTATTTTATTTTTATTACAGGAAATGGTTTTTGCAGTAAAATAAAAGATGGTCAAAAACATGTCTTTATTTCATTAAAATGATTTTTAATTAAAGTGTGTGTTTTATTTTTATTTCATGCAATAGGATTAATAATTGATAGTTGTCTAATTGACAGCTCTCAATTATTAACCTGGCTTAAGGTCACCTTTCAATAGCAAGGTGGCTTTAACCCCATATTAACCCATTCGCCACCGCTACAGGGCAATGGGAATAGACGGGCAAAGTGCCAGAAAGGGCAAATCTAATTATAGATTTGTCTTTCCTGGGGTGTCTGGGGGCAGATGTTAGTAGCCGGGGGGGGGGCAAAAATAATGGTCCCTCTCTGGGCTATTATTATCTGCCCCCACTCACTGGCTTTCTCTGTCTGGTTGCGAAAATAGGGCTGGAGCCCACGCATTTTTTTTCAGCAATTTTACACCTCATATATATATATACATGTCATTGAATTTGTGACACATATATATATATTTATATTTGTAGTTCATACACTTCTACATAGTATAATAGCCGCTAATTCAATTGCCGGCTTTTGTGAAAATGCAGAACCCGACATGAAATGACACTTGGTGTACATAGGGTTAACCATGTCCTTTGCTATCTGATTTGCACAAACAATTATATCAGTCTATGTGTGCAAAATTTCACACCTGTAGGGTTAATTAAAGGTGTAAATTCGTAGCAAAAAAGTCCGGTTTTTTTACAACGAATTTACACCTTTAATTAACCCCTACAGGTGTGAAATTTTGCACACATAGACTGATTTAATTGTTTGTGCAAATCAGATAGCAAACGACATGAAAAGACATGGTTAACCCTATGTACACCAAGTGTCATTTCATGTCGGGTGCTTCTGTCTTTTCACAGAAGCCGGCTTTACCCGGCAATTGAATCAGAGGATATTTTACTATGTAGAAGTGTATAAACTATACATATATGTATATATATATATATGTCACAATGACATGTATATATATATATATATGTATTCTATGTGTGTATATTTAGTGTTTACAAGGAAAGAATGGGTTTTTTTTAGTTACGATATTTTGTTCCCATAGACTTACATGGGACTTCCGGTATCGGTATCCGGTATCGCCGATATTTTAATGGTATCGGCGATACCATTCCGATTCCGATACTTTTGGATATCGGAAAGTATCGCTCAACTCTACTGGTGACACATAGCCCTAATCATATTATTCTGCTGTCACTGCATCAGCATGAAAAAGGTGGTGTTAAACCAATAAATTACATCACAAAACTTTTTTTTAAATATATTTAGCTCAAAAATGCATTCATTGCTGTACAAAAACACATGCAAAAAGCAAGGCAAAAACGTGCTTTTTTGCCGCAGCATTTTTCCTGCCAAGAGATAAAGAAACCTTGCAGAAATTTCTGCAAGAAAATACTCAACGTGCGCACTTAGCCTTAATGTGCTGTGGCTGTGCACAATATGTAGAGAATCAGAAAACTATTTACAGGCAGCTGATCCCTTCTTTTGTAGAATATCCATTTACAAGAAACTAGAATAGAACTATAATTCCTTACTTGCAAGTTACATGAATTTTTACAGGACATGACCAAACTAAAGGAAGAGGAAATATGCAAATAATATATTTCTATTTTCAAAAGAATGAGAGAGGACTATGACAAAAACCAACAGGTTATCCTGTTCTGGGATGTCAATATCTGATTGTATAAGCCAGCATCAGAAGGGGCTTTTTTTTACTTTAGCCATGAGCCACCTCTATTATGTTTATGTAACATTACTTGTACTTTTCGAATGGACTCTAGAATACAGATTGTATTTAAAAACAACCAATGTCTTCTGATATACCCCATCTCCAGCACAAATTTCATTTAGTCTTGCATGCATTATCTACATTTGGCTTCACAAGGGAGAAATTTCTAATTCTAACATAATATTCTGTTAATCTTATATAAGGTGATCCTGCTCTATAAGCAGAAATTTGACGCCATGTACAAATTACAAACATGTCTCAATCTCATTTCATTTAAATGAAGCTTATTTTGGGAAGGTAAAGTACTTTAACAATATTTTAACTGTTTTAATACTTTGATTATTAGTAAGAACACAGGATTCATACACTGCACTTTTATAAAATGCTTTCTCCCCATTGTGCATTTCACATGAGAAAAAATGAAGAACGGTAGAAAACATTAGCACATAGCATTACAATGCAAAGATAGAAAGAACAGTGCACTCAAGTGGATAATGATGGACAAGAGCAACATTATAAAATAAAATAACAAATATCATAGAATTCACAGAGTGCGTAGGTGCCAACTCTCACTAAGTAAAGTATATATCCACAAAACACTCCTAGCAAACAGTGAGGGTATAAGTAGTGATTAGCAAGTAGCAATTCAAAATGTATGAGAATTGAAGAAGAGGTATTTACACACATTACTATTTTATTAGGAGAATGGAGGGAATATACTGTAATTTCAGGCATTTTGCAACTTCATTCAATTAAAAGGTTGAAAAAATGGATTTCTAAGATATGTAACATGTTATATTTTATTTCTGAAAGATTATAAGTGCAAGGAAAACATGATTTACAAGTGAAAAGGGCAAGAATATACCGTGTAGTGGTGAAAAGGGTAAGTTATACAGAAGACACAACCACCTTCACCGCTCAGGTACTTCCAAACCTTCCTAAACACCCAATCAGCGAGAAATGAGTCTTTAAAACTAAGAAAACATATATTTATTGATATGAAATGTATTACTGGGGTCAATGCTCTTTCTAAACTGGTAGACCTGCCATGATTGAGTATATTTATGGCTTTAAAGCAAGGAGGATAGGCATCTGCTTATCTTCTACTTTACAAAAAGAACTTTGTTTCTCTCAACAAGAATCATTAAAATGGTTTTCTGGTTTCAGCAAATGTTATCTCATGAGCTCAGTTAGGGTCCGCTTACACAGACCGACAGGCGGCGTAATACAACCCCCGACCAGTAAAGTTTTACCCATCAGCAATTGTTTAAATGCCTCTTCACCAGATCAAAGTACGGTAAATGATAGGCACTGAGCGATCTATACTAGATCTATACTAGATCACATAGTGCATATAGGCCGTTATTGTTCTTCTCGGGTGCGAGTTTTATTTACACAGGACAATGACCCCCGAGAACCATGATCTTTATGCTGCATACAAGATCATTTCCCCCGATGAGCGAGAATTTTGCTCATCTGTCATGTGATTAGTAGCGAGATAATTATGAAATAAGAGATTTTCACTTGCTTCTTTGACTGAAATCCGTAGTCTTCCAAAAGAAGTAAAGTCCAATTTCTCCTAGTAGCCACACTTTCAATAAGTTGGCCAGACAGAAATAAAACACTACTAACTTGCAGATTAATACTATTTCTGCATGGTAATAATGTTTGTGGACATGACAGGCTCCCTTTAAATGTAAACCTAGGGAAAGTAAGTTTCAGTTAAAATTGACCATTTTTAGCAACTTTAAGTTAGCACTGTGGTAATCGTGTGGGGAGAGTGCTCATGAGCTGGCCTCGGTCTCTAACAGCAGCAGCTAAAGCTGAGTCTCGTTTGCTGCTGTTAGCCATTTAGATGCCACTGTTAAATCCTGACACTATTTAAATGCTGGTTGGGTGATATTATAGCTAATCCCCGTTATGTCGCATATGTTAATCTGGAGTTGAGAGCTTTGCAGGTATCTAGCTGTCTATTTGTATTTGTCATGTGCAGTGTTTTTTGGCATTTCTACATAACCAACGCTATAAGTCATAAGAAGCAAGCTAACCATTATGATGTCCCTTAATTAATCGTAAAACATATTACCATATAAAACAACCCCGCTAGCGATCGCATTAGTATGCGTCGTTATCGTGATCGCTAGCGGGATTGTTTAGTGTGGCAGTACCTTTAATCACTGACAGCAGTATTTAAATAGACTGGTTGTGGGTGAGTATTCAATAGCTCCCAAAAGCCCCCCATGATGTGATGGTGCCGCAATAGTGGTTAATCATGGAAGTTGAGAGCCTATTGCAGGTCCTCATAGCTGTCATTTTGATTTGTCATGTGCCAGTGTTTTTTCAGTCACTACACCAACCAACCTAAATAAGTACAATAAAAACGCAAGCAAACCATTATATGTACCTTGAATTAGGATCAGTAAAACAATCAATTGACCACATAAAAATCAAGCCCTCACTCTAAGCTTTGGCAATGTAACCAAAATTTTCTGTAATTGTACTGACTAAGATAAACAATTTTTCTGGTCATTTTTAAGCATATATATTATTATTATTATTATACATTTATATAGCGCCATTTATTCCATGGCGCTTTACATATAAAAAGGGAAAAATATAGACAGGTACAATAAACATGTGCTGGACAAGGGACACACAAGTACAGAAGGAGAGAGGACCCTGCCCGCGAGGGCTCACAGTCTGCAGATAAAAAAATATCAAAAAATAATGGCAGATTTTGATATTTTTGACCATGTCATCTCACCTGGCATTTTTTTTTCCTATTTTTCATGTGGCTGTAATATGCACTATGCATACTTTCAGCCACATTCCAACTAGACGGGCTTGGCCATTTCACAATGCAAGAGTATTTAGTAAGTCTGGAATGAGTCTAGTTGGAATATGGCCAGTGGATGATATGATGAAAAATATAAAAATCTGCCAGTATTTTTTCTTCTGGCATTGGTATTTCATTCACCAAGACTTAATCTTGATACTTCCAGTTGCCAAAACACAGCACCAAAGAATACTACTGCCTCCATCATGTTTTACTATGGGTATAGTGTTCTTTTGGTGATATGTGTTAGGGTTCAAGTTCCTGCTGCTGCACAAGGGGAGTCTCGAACCAGTCCTGCTGTGGTCCCCCATTCATCTCCGTCCACAGTGGAGCCTGCTCAGCTTAGACGTCGGTCCCAGCGTCTCACCCAGTCTAACAGTGTGCAGAGGATTACTGCTGCTCCTCCAGGCTCTGCTATTGTGGCCAGTACTGGTTAGCGGCGAGCAGACTTCTTTAGGACAAAGTCCTTGTTTTTCCCCTTCTGAGCATGCCCAGAGTGAGATCTCTCATTGGAGATCAGGGGTCACATGCTCAGGTACTGCAGCAGCTCCTATTGGTCTGCCAGGAAGGTCCTGTGACTACTGGTGTTCTGGAACAAGTTTCATTGGTCCTTGTTTCTGGCAGGTCCTGTAGCTGTTACTATAAAAGGGTGGCATGGCTGGGCCGCCATGCGCTAATATCAACCATTATATGCTTTGCGCCAGTGTGGTCATGCGTGTGTGTGGTTAGGGCCCGGCTGAAATAAGCCCCTAGAATACCGACTTAATCGGTGAGGAGTTTGGTATGCTAGCTGGTCAGGGTCGGTGTCCTAGATGCCCTAGATTACCGGCATAACCGGTGAGGAGTTTGATTGCCTATTCAGGGCCTGGCATTCAGACGCCATAGATTGCGGGTGACTCCGCGAGGACATTAGCGCATGATCACGTTCTATGTTCGCTTAGCAGTTAACTGTGTACCTGGGTGCCTGACAGGACACAGAACTTTTTCTCATGCCCTGTGACGTAACAGGGTTCGCTTTCAATGCTAGACAGCGCCCTAGTGTGTTTATTTTGTGACTCAGTTGTGTTTAGTGAGTTTGCACACATCGGCATATAGCGCTGCGGCACTCCTAGCGGCTCTGTGAAGTAACAGAGTTCGCACATATTGCCACAGCGCATTGCGGTGTTTATTTTGGCGACTCTGCGGGATAGCAGAGTTCGCATCTTGCGCCATTTTACTAGCAGCAGGTTCCGCCTGCACGGTGGACCCTGGGCTGCGAACGCACCTCTCTACCTCATATATTTGGTGCGTTCCGCAGACCCTAACAATATGCTTCTGTCAAACATGCATTTTGGGATTATACACCTCGAAAATTCAACATTATACTCATCAGATCACAACGCGTTTTCTCCCTTGCTTTTGGCAGATTTAATGTAGTCCACCCTAACCAGCAGGTCAGACATATGAAGAAAAGAGCAAATTGTTGTCACATGCATTACACAACCATGACTTGCAAGAAATTCATGCTGATCCTTAAATTTTGCTGTAAGTCTCTGGGCAGTCTCCTGGATCATATTTTTTGTCTTTTCATCAACACTTGAGAAGCATCCAGTCATAAGTAATGTCACAGTTATGCCACATTTAAGCCACTGCTTGATGACCATCTTCAAAGTGTTCCATGTTATTTCTTATACCTTGGAATTTTTTTATATCCCTGTCCTGACTTATCATTATAAACATTGATATCCCTTTGCTGATTTGTAAGTTCTGTACAAATATTGAGGTAAACTCATCAAAATTGCATAACACATGCTCGCTCTATGCCAGCATTGATGGATTAGAAGAGGAGCCATATTCATTAAGGGGCAAATACCACTGAATGAATTCAGCATTTTTTTTTGAGTAGCATGCACCAGGCTAGATATGCTCCCTTTAGTGGATTCGTATTTCTTATGTAAAAAATTATGCCATTTTTTCATTAATTGGATAGGCATGTCCACGCCTGTCCCTATTCAGTTCCGTCTATTCCTAAAAGGATGGACCAAAGCCGTGTGTAAACGCCATAAGTCGCAGACTTTTTGCAAAACTGCCCTGCATCAAAACATTTCCATTTTTCAAAGCTTTTACGCCACTTTTGTGGCTTAAAGGCATTGATGGATTTGCCCCATTTGTTTTTTTCTATTAGGCAACTAAGAAAATGTAAGGTAAATCCTACTAGAACAGCTAAACTTTATATGAGGTTAATCAGAATCACTGTACATGATGGCAGCCGAGCACTGACTAATATTTAACATGAGTTTACATGTGATTGACTAATTTTGAACACAAGCACATTCCCAACTATTAGAATCTGTTCACACTTTTGAAACCATACAATTTTAGTTTTGTTATTTTTATTTTTCCGCTCAAAATTATTTAACTTTCTTTCTCAATGGATTTGTAAGTTACATTTAAGGAGTAAAAAAAATCTAAAACTATTTTTCTTTGTATGATTTTTTTTACATCACACAATCTGCCATTTTAGCTGGGGAGGATGTAGATTTTTTGTTCATATGGACATCATGAAATCATACTATGCTTTGTGCATTAACACGACACACAAACTACATTTTGTATGGGAAAAACCTACACACATTAATAGCAGCTTTGAGGACTTGTAGGACTACAGTATTTGTGTATTTACCTCCAAAACCAACAAACAAGTGAACAAACAAAAACTATTGTAATAATAATATTAACATGGAACATTAATGAATGTTTCTTATCATCAACTATTAGGGTAATTATTTATCAGAAGTTTTGCCAGAGGCTCATATTGATGTTCCTGAGACATAAAGCCAATTCCTAGGTCAATGGTAAATTGACAAACATCATGCTATTTAAAGAAATATGAAAACCACTGTAATCAATATAACAGTGATGCATTTCTAGAATGAACTGTGATTATTGCATAGTTCTAAAGATTGGGGTTTAATTATTCAGCTTACACAGAGGTGTAACTATGGAATAAATATACCAAAACACCAGTGGGAAATTGTTAGGAAATTAACTGTAATCTTTAATTTTCTCACCATTTTGGAGCCATATACAATATGGTCTACCCTTAAAATACAGTTTGCATCATCACATTTATTTAATCTGTGCTTGATGATGCTTATTATTATTATAATTATAATTATTATTATTGTGCTGTCAAGTCATTTTCAATACTTTTTATGATACAAAACTCCAAATCCTATGCTAGATATATAATTCAATGGGTTATCCAGGGTTTATGCATTGATAATATATCCTCCGTACCCTATTTTTGTGGCTTTTCATGGCTACTTTAACTTGGCTCTTATTAAAGTAAATGGGAGCTGTGCTGGAGTAGCAGAACATGGCCACTACTCGGTGTACAAAGCCATACAGTCTTGGCTCTGTGCAATCTATACTAGGGAAAAATGCATCATTTCGTGGCATATTGAATTCACTTTGAATTTCAGAAAAAAAGTTTAGATTGATCAAAATCTATATTTTTGCAATTTATTTAACGCTGATCCAGCAAAATGCTTACTAGTGTAAATTTTGCTAGATTCAAGAGGGTCGGCAAGGGGTTAAAAAGAATGTAAAAAAAATATTAATACTTTACTCTTCCCGACCCCCACCTTTTATTCACAGCTCCATGCTTCATTCCCAAGCCATCAACCTTCACCCTGGGTCCCATCAGGATTTCAACACCTCGTCATAGGCTTGAAGTCATTTGAGAATTGGACGAGCTAAAATAAGGTGGGGGCCATTGAGAAGTGAGTTTTATTTTTTTTATTTTTTAGCCAACATTTATTATATTGTGTGGTCTAAAGAAACCTCAGACAAAAAAGACATTCAATTTACATTGAATAAATACAAAGTGAAAATAATTATTGGCTGAATTCGAGTGAACTGTTGATATTGAATGTCAGCAGATTCACTCATCACTACTATCTACATCCACACAATGTACTGTTTAGATGTAATGAGGGTATTGTTCTGTTTCTCGATTATGCCTCTGACACGATTGTGGTAACGGGTTACTTTTATTGTGTGCACGTTCTCTCAGCCTCCATTACATGAATGCTTCCTGTCTCGTGCCCTTAGCAACGAGTCCCTCCTTTCTATCCTCTGAATACATCCAGGTAGTGAGACCCCTAGAGGCGGCTCAGCATATACATATTGCTATATCCTTTGTCTTTTAACTGAAGAAATAACTAAGCTAATATAACTAACATACATTTCAATATTCAAGATATTGGTGACATAAACATAACTGGCAAGCATCATGCTATTAAGATACTTTAAAATACTTGGTTGTATATATAGTCCTTGAGGTGTGCTGGCTTTGTGATCATTCTGCCCGATCTAGTAACATACGATGCGTTACTGCCACTATTCGGTGGTTCTCTCGATTCGGGCGTTACCGCATCTGGTATTGCCTGTCTCCGACCGGAATCTCCACACTGTACCTGGGCCATCCCTGTAGCCTCTCTGCTTAGACTTGCTGTTTCCTCATCTTGGATATGAGGATACTGTTCATATGACCATGCATCAGATCCTTCTTGCGTTTTCCTCAGATGTCTCCGATTTCTCCTTAGTTTTCTTCCCTCCTCTGTCACAATCTCGTAGGATCTAGGTCCTAGTTTCTGGAGCACCTTTGCTTTTCTCCATTGTTTGTCATATTTGCTCGGCTGCATCCTGATGTTGTCATTTTGTCTCAGTTCTGGTATATCTTTTGCCGACTGATTATAATAGAACGCTTGTCTATCCTGATTTTTCTTTAGTTTTGACCTCATTCCCCTCACCAGATTTGGCTTCAGAAGATGACTAGCTGTTGGTATGAGTGTCCTTGTCCGTTTACTCAGAAGCCTCTGTGCTTGGCTGCTGTCTAGACCTTGGGAAGGTGTGTTTCTGTGGTCCAGTATAGATAGATATACATCTGTCCCTGCCTGTTTCGCTCTCTTAATCAACTTCTTTGCTGTTTTCACCGCTGATTCCGCTTTGCCATTGCTTTGAGGATATCCAGGAGATGATGTATTGTGTTCAAATTCCCATAACTTGCTGAACTCCTTGAATTCTTCTGACCTAAATTGAGCGGCATTATCAGTAAAAACAATCTCTGGAATCCCATATCTGGCAAAATGAGCCTTGAGTTTTTAATAACTGTTCTTGCTCTTGTATCCTTCAAATGGTCCACTTCCCAAAAGTTAGAAAAATAGTCCACAGTTACCAGGTATTCTCTTTCCTCCAATGTGAACAAATCTATTCCTATTTTTGACCATGGTCTATTTGGAACGGCATGCGGTTGCAATGGCTCTTTCGGTTGTTTATCCCCGCCGGACGCACATATCTCACATTGTGCTATGTAACTTTTTATGTGATCATTCATACCCGGCCAATAAACTGATTCTCTTGCTCGCCGCAAACATCCTTCAATGCCCAAGTGGGACGAGTGTCATTTCTGTAGTGTGTCTCTTCTCAGAGTCTCCGGTATCACTGCCCTTTCTCCCTTTTTAATGATTCCTTGGTGTACTGACAGTTCATCTCGTATATGGAAGATTGGAGCAACTTCCTTTGGAGCATGCTGCTTAAATTTTGGCCAGCCCTGCAGGATCACAGTTTTTAATTCTGTAGTGTTTTATCTTTTTCTGTGAAGGTCTGTATTTGTTTCAGTTTATCTTTAGATACTGCAAGATAATCACACATATTGATGTTGTCCATTTCTTGTCCTTTATCCTCTGAGTTGGATAAGTACGCTCTGCTTAGAGTATCTGCAATCAACAAGTCTTTTCCTGGACAATATCCAATTTCATAATCATATTTTTGAAGTCGCAGAAGCATGCGCTGCAGTCTCTTTGGTGCAATTAGTAATGGTTTTTTTGTAATGCTCTCCAACGGTTTGTGATCGGACTGTACTGTTACCTGTCGACCGTATGTGTACTGATGAAACCTTTCCATTCCAAACACCACAGCTAGTAACTCCTTTTCGATTTGGGCATATCCCTGCTCTGTCGGTGTTAGCGCTTTGCTTGCAAATGTGATTGGTTGCCGCTCTTGCATTAATGTGGCACCTAGGCCTTTTTCTGACGCATCACATTGGACTACCACCTCTAACTTTGGATCAAAATATTTTAAGGTTGCTGTGTCTGCAATGGCTGTCTTTACTGATTGGAAAGCCATCTCCTGTGCTTTTGTCCATTCCCACAACACATCTTTGTGAGTTAGCTGTCTCATTGGCTCACACATGTCTGATAGATTCTTGCAAAACTTGGACAGATAATTCACCATGCCCAAAAATCGTTGTACTCCACAAACATCTGTTGGGGTAGGCATCTCTTGTATCGCCTTCACCTTTTCTGGATCCACTTTCACTCCATTTGAGGTTAGAAGATGTCCTATATATGGCACTTCCGTCATTTTCAGTTTCAACTTTTCCAAGTTCAACTTTATCCTTTTTTCTCTACACCTATCTAAAAATCGTAGCATCCTTGTATCGTGATTCTTTATTGCAGATTGCATATTGTCACCTTCTCCCACTATTAATATATCATCTGCTATCGTCTTTACCCCTGGGAGTCCTTCCAAAGCTTGCATCAACTTCTGCTGAAATATTTCTGGAGCTGGTGTCAGTCCCATGGGCATTCTCAGCCATTTACGGTGACCAAATGGAGAAGAAAACGTCAATAAACTGGATTCTTCATCCAGTTCCACATGCCAAAATCCATTTTTTACGTCACAAACTGAAAATATTTTTGCCTTTGATAAATCTGGTAGCACATCCTCTATTGTAGGCATTGGATAGTGATTCCTTTTGAGAGCTTTGTTGAGTGGTTTGGGATCGATACAAATTCTTAGTTTTCCTGATGGTTTCTGCACTATGACCAAACTACTTATCCAGTCTGTGCTCTGATGGACGACTTCTATCATGCCTCGCTTTTCTAAATCCTGTAGTTCTTCTTTCAATGGCTGAAGTAGCGCTACAGGCACTTTTCTTGTCGGTAATCTGGTAGGTTGTACTGTGTTATCAATTTCCAGTTTGTGTTTTCCTTCAAAACATCCATCACCCTCAAATACATCCGCATACTGTGTTTTTATAATCTGTAAATCTAGATTGCTGTCTGCTTTTGGGATATCCTTCATACTCTGTTTGACTTCCACAGACATAATGTTATGGAATTGTACCTTTATTAAGTCCATTGCCTGAACTGCTTTTATACCTAGTAACGGTATGTGGTCACCACCCTGCAGCACTGTAAATTGGGCTCTATAACTCTTTCTGTTGCATGGGTTACTAACCTTCAGTTTGCATGTCCCAAGAGGTTTCAGTATCGTTTTGTTGTACATCATAAGTACCTTATCAGTAGGTTCAATGGACACCTGTTCATTTAGTAGATCCTCCGGTATGACATTGCAACTTGCTCCACAGTCCAACTGAAAACTATTGGGTTTGTCATTTAATAAAGAGTTGCAAACAGTTGTCTTGTATCTTTAGGTTCTGGCTGTCTGACTGTATTGACATTCTCTGTTGCAGACTGTAGCTGTATCCATGTAATATCTTCTGCACTGTCACTGTCATTGTCCTGTGTCACACTGTGAATTTCTCTGTGCTTTTTAAAGGGCTTAAGTCTGCAGAGAGCTGCAAAATGATTCATCTTACCACAGGTCCTGCAGCTTTGTCCATATGCTGGACACTTCTCTTTGTCTCTCTCATGTCTTCTGCCACAGTATCTGCATTGGACTGTTCTCGCTTGGTGCTCTGTTTTTCCTCTCATGGTTACTGCATGTACTGGCTCCTCAGTGGTGTCTGCCATCATCTTCAGGCTGTCTCTTGTTAGCTCTGCAGCTCTGCTTATTTGCATGCATTTCTCTAGGGTTAACTCCCCCTCTCTCAGCAGTCTCTCTCTTAAGGGCCCGTCTCACATAGCGAGATTGCTACCGAGATCGCTGCTAAACAGCGATCTCAGCAGCGATCTCGCTATTTCTGACACGTACCAGCGATCAGGCCTCTGCTGTGAATCGCTGGTCGTGTCAGAAATGTCAGGACATTTTTTTGATCGCTGGTCTCCCGCTGACAGGCACGCATCGCTGCGTGTGACAGGCGGGAGACCAGCGATCCGCTGGTAACCAAGGTACACAGCGGGTTTCCAGGCGCGGGGCTGTGCCTGGAAACCCGCTGTGGACCTTGGATACCAGCGCCCTGATGCAGGGAGCTGGTAACCAAGGTACACGTCGGGTTTCCAGGCACCGCGCAGCGCCTGGAAACCCGATGTGTACCTTGGTTACCAGTTACTAAGCGATGTTATACCCGCAGTGTGTCCCTGTGCTGATCGCTACCCTGAGCTGCCTGTGTGTGGCAGCTCAGCAGCGATCATGTAGCGATACACCAGCGATCCTGATCCACCAGCGATCCTGTTATGGTGTCTGTCACCCGCAGCGCCTGTGTGGACTGTTGACCGTTCAACAGTCCACACAGGCGCTGCGGGTGACAGACACCATAACAGCTGACAAAAATGGCATAACTCTCCCCTGATGATCTAGCCAGAGAAACGCGTTGGGAGATTGTCAGTCCTTGGTTCACATGTATCCCATGTATCCACCTGGTTTGTGGTAATGTATGGCATTATGCTTAAAAAGGCCTCCCCCATCTACGAGTACATGGTGGATATCGACATGTGGTAAGACTGTTCCATATTATTGATGTGCAATATATGAGAGGAAATAAGCACATACAGTCATTGATATATTATTGATGTGCAATATATGAGATGAAATAAGCACATACAGTCATTGATATTTTGTGGATAGTGTCCAGATAGATCTATCCCTATTTAATTTATGATTAAGTCAGTCTGCTTTACTGACGGTTTTAATTTAATTATTTTGTTTTTTCACAAGTCACTGGTGGTTAGGATACATTTTGTTTTTTGATATTATTGGACGAAATTCTCATTTTTTTAAAGGCAATTATTAAAAGTTATATTTTAAGCCTGCACTTCTACCTTGCTGTATACACCTCATTTTTTGATTGGTAGATCCTTATAACATATATCTATATAAATATAACAATAATAAATATTTAAAAAAAGCAGATTCTAATTTTCTACATCTATAAAAATCAGATATTTTAAAAAGTAACATTATTTATCCTGCATGATAAAAAATGTGAAGGAAAAAAAATCAAAATTGCAATTTTTCAGTCACCTCTCCAAAAAACTAGAATAAAGATTGCTTGAAAATGAGTACAGTCTTGGCCAAAGTTAAGACTGGCACAAATTTTGTTTTTCAGACTCTTTGCTGCTTTAGTATTTTTAGATCTTTTAGTCAGATATTTCTATGGCTACTGAATACACTCATATTGCAAAAACACGTAATTTTTTTGCAAAGACTCAATATTTTCAGCATTTACCCTTGTTTATCAAGACTTTTACTCTCCTGGTTATCAGTTTCTGGGCCAAATCCTGACTGATGACAATCCATTGTTGCCTAATCAGTGTTTAGAGTTTATTACAATTTCTGTGTTTTTGTTTGTCCTCTCGCTTTCTTGCCCAATGGTTCTCAACAGGATTAAATTCTGGGATCCTTCCTTATTGTGGACTCAAAATTTCTATGTTTTTTGTTCACCAAGCTACTTAATAATCACTTTTGTTTTGTGACACGGTGCTCGATCAAGCTGGAAAAAGCATTGTTCATCACCAAATTATTCCTGGATGGTTAAGAGAAGTAGATCCCATTCTTTATTTATGGCAGTGTCCATAGGCAAAATCATGAATAAGCCCACTCCAATAAAAAGAGTAAAAAAGTGAAAGAGTAAAATTTCACTATTAACAGGCGATATTAAATTCGGCAAGGTATTCAACGGAAAGGAGGATAATTTTACATAGGGATATAGAAACATGGATGTATGTGTTCACAGCAAACACAACCCTAGTGACCAGTGTCAAGCTACTGCTGCTGCTGCCAGGTCAAATTAAATCATGGTATGCATTAAAGGCAAAAGATGTTAATGACTTGAACTTAGCCCTGATTCATCATGATCCTCACTGTTTCTCAAGTTTTATTGAGTAATTTGCTCCTCGTTCATAGCTTTAATATTTGTACCCCCTTCGCTATATGTTTTTCAACACTTCAAGTTGTCTTTTTCTTTTTTTAAACTTTTCTTATTCAGGTGTTTTTAATTCTTTAAATGCGGCTTTTACAAAATGTCACATTTTTTTGGCGTATATCACGCCAGTACCTGTCTGGAGTACCGTTTTTGGAGGAGATTCAAATTTGTCTAATTTTTCTAAAACATTGGTTACTTTTGGCACTAAAAAAGTCATAAAAGAACTGATTAAAGAGAAATAAAATGCAATTTGGATTTTTCTCCAAATTATTGAACCACATTATGCAGAATTTGGCAAAAAAATACACCAGTGAATGCCACAAGACAATTAAAGATGTGACAGCAATAAATTGCAAGTGAATTGGGCTCATAGTTTTGCCTCCATACAATCAGTTGTCAGGCCAAATTCAGAATACTGTGCACAATTTTTGGCTCCAGTGCAGGTGCAGAGAAGAGCAACCAAGGTTATTAAAGGAATGGGTGAACTGCAATAACTAGACAGATTATCAAACTTGGGGTTATTCACTTAGTTGGAAGAAGGCTCCTAAGTCTTCATTTTGTCAATGTATAAATATATGAGGGGACATGAAAAACATAGGGGACTTAGTTAACTATGTTTTAATCAAAAAAGCATAAATGCCATCCCACCGCGACAAGATGTACCCAATTGAGACTGTACCTAACTCTTGTAGTTCACCTCACTGTTGTGAATGTTTTAGAAATGAATTCTGAGCAGGGGCTCCCTCTGGTGGTTACAGACAGTACTGAACCATTCAATGAGGATTGGCAATCAGGATCACAGAGTGGCTTGATATAAGGGAGGTTCCCTCCCATCATGGTTGCCGGTGATCAATTGTTCTTGTCTCAACTGTGGTTCCTGGTTCACTTGGAAGCTTGCGGAGTCTTGCCTCTTCTTCTGCTTTCAGATAAGATATTTTCTGTTTTTGTTTTTGTGCTTACCATTTGCATATTTCTCTGCATTTCTGTGAGGTTAGCCAGGTTTCCCCCCCCCCCCGGGGAGCTTGGGCTCCTCTCAGTTTATCTGGAGACACTGTTATTTGTTCATTTGCCTTTTCCAGTTTTTTCAGTGGCTGCGACTTAAGGTACTGCCACACTACACAATCCCGCTAGCGATCTCGTTAGCGTCGCATACTAATGAGATCGCTAGCTGGATTGTTTCTATATCGCTAGTAGCTACCTATTTTAGCGATGTCGTTAGGACGCTATCGCGGTTAGCGATCTCCTTAACGACTTTAGCGGTACAAAAGTACCGCTAAATCGCTAAAAAAGGTGCCACACTCAGCGATTAGATACTTACCAGCGGGGCGCCAGCGACGAAAATAGGGTCTGGAACGAAAGCTGTGATGAACGAGATCACAGCAGGGGCCTCGTCGCTGGTAGATGCCGCACACAACAACATCGCTAACGGGATCGCTAAATAGTGACGTTTTTTAGCGATCCCGTTAGCGATGTTGTTTAGTGTGGCATACCCTTTAGTTTTGTTACACCAGAGAACTGATTTAGGTGGTAGAGGTCGTGTGTTCTCAGGTGTTTTTGCAATTAGTAGCGTTGGCATTTTTAGGGTTTTTTGGATTGCAGTGAGTATCCTTTCTATCCTTTTCTGTCTAGGCAGATTGGGCCCCAGCGTTTGCTCATACTATTTTCTGTCTGTGTCTGTATTTCCTCTTGTCTAACCGCCATTACATGTTTGGGGGCTTCCTATGTTCTTTGGGGATCTGCTCCGGGGCAGATAGCTTTCCTCTTTCTATTTTTAGGTGTAGTTAATCTCTCAGGCTGTGATGAGGCGTCTAGGACCAATGTAGGAACGCTCCACGGCTGCCTTTAGTTGTGGTGGTTAGTCAGGGTACTGCAATCCAATAGATTCCAACCTCTCTGGTGTATTGCTGTTTTTGCCTGCTCTCCTCAGCTACCAAAACATAACAGTATCACCGGCCCAACTGAAAATTGTATGGTACTCACAGAAGGGAAAAATAGTGTGGAAAGAAAAAAGTTGTCAGAGTTGTCAGAGATTTTATTTTTTTTCTGTTTCTTGCATTTTTTCCCTCTTTTTTCTCTGGGTGCTGAGGAGGATTTTTTTTTCTCTCAATGGAGCTTGCACGCTGACTGGCCATGTGGATCAGCTTGCCACTGAGGTTCGGAGTATTGCTGTCTATCTTGCTGGATTGCCGGTTGTGGATCCTAGGATTCCCATGCCAGATTTGTTTTTGGGAGATCGGGCCAAATTTCTGAATTTCAAAAATAACTGTAAGTTGTTTTTTGCCTTATAACCTAAGTCCTCAGGGAATTCAGCACAGCAGGTTCAAATTGTCATCTCTCTCCTGCGTGGCGATCCTCAGGATTGGGCTTTTTCCCTGACACCTGGGGACCCTGTTTTGAGTGATGTTGATGCATTTTTTCTGGCTCTGGTGTTATTGTATGATGAGCCTAATGTCACTGATCAAGCTGAAAGAACCTTGTTGGCATTAAATCAGGGGCTTGAGGACGCTGAGTTATACTGTCAGAAATTCCGAAAATGGGCAGTCCTAACCAATGGAATGATGATGCTTTGGCAGCCCTTTCTCGGAAGGGGCTGTCAGAGAATGTAAAGGATGTTATGGTGGGTTTCCCTGCTCCCTCTGGTCTCAATGATTCTATGTCATTGGTGATTCAAATTGACAGATGTTTGCGTGAGCGTAGAGGTATGCGTGGAATGGTGTTGCCTTGTGAGCTAGCTTCTGAACCCATGCGGTGTGATGGAGTGACTTCTGGGGCACAGTATCATGTGTTTCGAAAACGCAATGGGTTATGTTTCTATTGTGGTGATGCCTCTCATGCTATTTCTGTCTGCCCTAAGCGGGGAAGACGTTTTGCACGCTCAGTTGTCTTGGGTAGTGTTCAGACTAAATTTCTGTTGACTGTTACCCTGATTTGCTCCCTGTCCAAATTTTCGCTCAGGATTTTGTTGATTCGGGAGCAGCTATTAACCTGATGGATTTTGATTTTGCCAAACGTTGTGGGTTTCACTTGATACCCCTACGGAAGTCTATTCCCCTACTGGGGATTGATTCTACCCCTTTGGCTGAGAATAAACCCCAGTTTTCTACTCAGGTGATAATGAGGGTTGACCCTGATCATCAGGAGAGTTGCACATTTTTGGTACTGTATAATCTGCATTACATTATTGTACTAGATTTCCCTTGGTTACAGTCTCATAATCCGGTTTTGGATTGGAGATCTGTGTCTGTGACCAGTTGGGGCTGCCAATGTGTAAATGCCAACACTCCTGTTTTTTCTGCCTCTCCCCAGTCTCAGGAAGTTCCTGACTTTTTAAACTGATTTTTCTGATGTGTTTAGCGAAAGTAAATCTGCATCCTTGCCCCCCCATAGGAGCTATTACTGCGCTATTGAATTAGTGCCTGGTAGTAAATTCCCTAAAGGTCGCCTTTTTAACTTGTCTGTACCTGAACATGACGCTATGCGGTCTTATATCAAGGAGTCATTGGAGAACGGTCATATCAGACCATCTTCTTCACCCTTGGGTGCCGGTTTTTTCTTTGTGGCCAAAAAGGATGGTTCATTAAGGCCGTGTATTGATTATCGTCTCTTGAACAAGATCACTGTGAAATATCAATATCCGTTACCCTTGATTTTTGACCTGTTTTCCAGAGTGAAAAGTGCTACTTGGTTTACCAAGCTTGACCTCAGGGGGGCGTATAACCTTATTCGCATTAAGCACGGGGATGAATGGAAGACGGCGTTTAATACCCCAGAGGGGCATTTTGAGTACCTAGTGATGCCCTTTGGGCTCACTAATGCTCCTTCTGTCTTCCAGTCCTTCATGAATGACATTTTCAGGGATTTTGTGGATAAATTTCTGATTGTTTATTTGGATGATATCTTGATTTTTTCCAATGACTGGGACTCTCATGTGAAACATGTTCGGACTGTGTTCCAGATTTTGAGAGAGAATGCTCTGTATGTGAAGGGATCAAAGTGTCTATTTGGTGTACAGAGGATCTCATTTCTAGGATTCATTTTGTCTCCATCTGTTATTGAAATGGACACGGTCAAGGTTCAGGCCATCTGTGATTAGGTCCAACCTACTTCATTAAAGGCTCTTCAGAGATTCTTGGGTTTTGCCAATTTTTATCGTAAATTTATTGGTAATTTCTCTGTTATTGTTAAACCATTGACTGATTTGACCAAAAAGGGTTCTGATGTGGTGAATTGGACTCCTGAGGCAGTCTCTGCGTTTCAGGAACTTAAGCAGAGATTCACTTCTACTTCTGTTCTACGGCAGCCTGATGTTCCTCTGCCATTTCAGGTGGATGTTGATGCCTCTGAAATTGGGCAGGTGCCGTTTTGTCCCAAAGAGATCCTGAGACCTCTAAAAGTAACCCTTGTGCCTTTTTCTCTCGAAAATTTTCTCCAATGAACGTAATTATGACGTGGGTAATCGGGAGTTGTTGGCCATGAAGTGGTCTTTTGAAGAGTGGAGACATTGGCTGGAGGGAGCCAAACATCAGGTGGTGGTCCTCACGGACCATCAGAATCTGTTTTATCTGGAATCAGCCAAGCGACTTAATCCTAGACAGGCCAGGTGGGCTTTGTTTTTCACACGTTTTAATTTTGTGGTGTCCTTTCTTCCTGGCACTAAGAATGTTAAGGTGGATGCCCTCTCGAGGAGTTTCCTTGCGGACTCTCCTGAGTTATCTGATCCTGCTGTTATTTTGAAAGAGGGTGTAGTTCTTTCGCCATCTCGCACAATTTGAGACTGGCTCTGGAAGGGTGTCAGGAGGATAAACCCGAGCGCTGCCCTATTGGGAAATTGTTTGTCCCAGACCGGTGGAAAAAGAGTGTGATGTCTGAGATTCATTGTTCCGCGTTGGCCGGTCATCCCGGAATTTTTGGTACCAGAGACTTGGTGAGTCGGTCCTTTTGGTGGCCTACTTTGTCTCGTGACATCAGGGAGTTTGTGCAGTCCTGTGGGACTTGCTCTCGCTCCAAGCCTTGCTCTCGCTCTAGTGGTTTGTTGATGCCATTGCCTGTGCCTAAGAGACCATGGACCCATATCTCTATGGATTTTATTTCCGATCTCCCTGTTTCTCAGAGAATGACCGTTATCTGGGTGACTTGTGATAGGTTCTCCAAGATGATACATCTTGTGCCATTACCTAAGTTGCCTTCCTCCTCCGATTTGGTGTCTTTGTTCCTTCAGCACATGGTTCGATTACACGGCATTCCTGAGCACATTGTGTATGTCAGAGGAGTCCAGTTTGTTTCCAGATTTTGGAGGACTTTTTGTTCTAAACTTGGTGTTCAATTGTCTTTCTCCTCTGCTTTTCATCCTCAGACCAATGGACAAACTGAGAGAACAAACCAGACATTGGAGACTTATCTGAGATGCTTTGTGTCTGCTGATCAAGATGACTGGGTCTCTTTTTTGCCTTTGGCTGAGTTTGCTCTTAATAATAGGGCTAGCTCTGCCTCTTTGATGTCTCCATTTTTCTGCAATTTTGGGTTTCACACTCGATTTTCTTCGGGACAGACGGAGGCTTCTGTCTGTCCGGGTGTTGACTCTGTTGTGGAGCGTATGCAGCAGATTTGGGACCAGGTAGTGGAGAGGTTGTCCCTCTCTCAGGAGAAGGTCCAGCGGTTTGCCAACCGGCATAGGACTGATGGTCCTCGGTTTAAAGTGGGGGACTTGGTCTGTTTGTCCTCAAGAAATATCCCTATGAGAGTTGCATCTCCTAAGTTTAAGCCTAGGTTCATTGGACCTTATAACATCATGGAGACTCTTAATCCTGTTTCCTTTCGTTTACTTCTTCCAGGGACATTTAAGATCCATAACGTGTTCCACAAGTCCTTATTGAAGAGGTTTGTCGAGCCAGTGGTTCCTATGGCTGTGCCTCCTGACCCTGTTTTAGTTGAGGGCAATCTGCAGTATGTGGTTGAGAAAATATTGGATTCTCGTTTTTCTTGACGGAAACTCCAGTATTTGGTTAAGTGGAGAGGTTATGGTCAGGAGGACAATTCTTGGGTATTTGCTTCGGACATCCATGCTAGAAGACTGATCCGTGCCTATCACCAAGCTCATCCTGACCGACCTGGTTGCACAAATGAGGGTTCGGTGACCCTCCTCAAGGGGGGGGCACTGTTGTGAATGTTTTAGAAATGAATTCTGAGCAGGGGCTCCCTCTGGTGGTTACAGACAGTACTGAACATTCAATGAGATTGGCAATCAGGAGTCACAGAGTGGCTTGATATAAGGGAGGTTACCTCCCATCATGGTTGCCGGTGATCAATTGTTCTTGTCTCAACTGTGGTTCCTGGTTCACTTGGAAGCTTGCGGAGTCTTGCCTCTTCTTCTGCTTTCAGATAAGATATTTTCTGTTTTTGTTTTTGTGCTTACCATTTGCATATTTCTCTGCATTTCTGTGAGGTTAGCCAGGTTTCCCCCCGGGGCTCCTCTCAGTTTATCTGGAGCCACTGTTATTTGTTCATTTGCCTTTTCCAGTTATTTCAGCGGCTGCCGCTTAGTTTTGTTACACCAGAGAACTGATTTAGGTGGTAGAGGTCGTGATATCTCAGGTGTTTTTGCAATTAGTAGCGTTGGTATTTTTTAGGGTTTTTTTGGATTGCAGTGAGTATCCTTTCTATCCTTTTCTGTCTAGGCAGATTGGGCCCCAGCGTTTGCTCATACTATTTTCTGTCTGTGTCTGTATTTCCTCTTGTCTAACCGCCATTACATGTTTGGGGGCTTCCTATGTTCTTTGGGGATCTGCTCCGGGGCAGATAGCTTTCCTCTTTCTATCTTTAGGTGTAGTTAATCTCTCAGGCTGTGACGAAGCGTCTAGGACCAATGTAGGAACGCTCCACGGCTGCCTTTAGTTGTGGTGGTTAGTCAGGGTACTGCAATCCAATAGATTCCAACCTCTCTGGTGTATTGCCGTTTTTGCCTGCTCTCCTCAGCTACCAAAACATAACACCTCACTATGTGTCAGGAGACCTCTAAATACATAAGGGCAGAGCAGGACCTGGGTCCCAAATGTGCAGCCACCCATCTATGGAAAGTTGTATAAAATGTCATGGTCCAAAAGGGGGAGCTACCCCCCTGTGTTAGGTGTCGAGATTCTCCCCTGCACAGGGTAGATCCCAAGCTTTATCTTCTCCTGCAGTCTCCCATTTGGTTCCGACTGCAGCAGATGCTTCTCAGCAGAGACATTGGTCTTGGCATCTTGCTCAGACTCATGCAGTGCATATTGTTACTGCTGCCTCTCCAGGTTCAGCTATAGTAACTAGCAATAGACAGCAGTGAGCGGCCTTTCCTGTTACTAAGTCCAGGATTCACTCTATTGAGCATGCTCATGAGGTGACCTCTCATTGGTGGTCGGTCGTCACCTGTTCAGGCCCTGTGCAGGCTCCAAATTGGCCAGCAAGCAAGGTCCTGTCTGACTGGACTTAGACGCAGTCTATAAAAGGATCTTTGGCATGCCCGATTTGTGTTTGTGTGTGAATGGATACGCTACTGTTAGAATCTAATAGATTCTAACAGTGCCTTCACTTTTAATGATCCTCTTGGCCAAGCCTTATTTGGAACATCTCCTGTGAAAAGCCTTAATTAGCCTTGAGGCTGAGACATCCTCAGCTTTCACCCAGGAATTATCCTCGGGACCAAAACCGTTCCAGGACACAAGATACTGCAACCTTCCTCTGTGCCACCTGAAATCCAATATGCGAGAAATCTCAAACTCGCCATCCTCATCAATTGGAGGAACAGTCAGCATCGCCTCCTTATCTGGTTGTCAACTTTCTTTAGTAAAGGTACATTAAAAACTGAATTAATTCTCCAGGACGAAGGCATGTCTAATTTTACAACTGCAGAGTTGACAACCTGAACCACTTTGAAGGGTCTACAAAATTAGGCTCCAGTTTTTTAGAAGGGATCTTCAAGCGCAGATTCCTAGAGGACAACCAGACCATGTCCCCAACTGCGAACAACGCCTCCCTTTTTTTCCTATCAAATTATTTCTTAGACCTCCTATTCGCCTCTTTCAGATTATGGCGTACATTGGTCCAAACTCATTCAAAACTTCCAGAAAAACTCTCCTCTTCAGGCACAGCCGCCCAATCTTTGAAAATGGACCGAAAGATGGATGTCTCCCTGTACAGTAAAAGAAAGGAGAACACCCAGCCGAGGCAAATGTATGATTATTAAGAGCAAACTCGGCTAGTGGTAGATATTCCGACCACATCTCCTGATTGCTACAAAACATCTCAAAAACTGCTCAACGTCCTGGTTCTTCCTTTCAGTCTGTCCATTGGACTCCGGATGATAACCTGATGAAAATAACAAATGAACCTTTAATCTGTCACAAAAGGCACGCCAGAAGTGAGCCACAAACTGTGGTCCTCTGTCGGAAACAATGTCCAGGGGAACACCATGGAGCCTGACAATCTCTTTCACAAATGTCTTAGCTATAGTCTTGGCGCAGGGTAATTTATTGAACGGGACCAGATGACACATCTTACTAAACCGGTTCACAACAACCCAGATGACAGAAAAACCCTCAGAGACCGGCAGATCAGTGATAAAATCCAAAGCAAGATGCGTCCATGGAGAGCTAGGAACCTCCAAATGGCACAGCAATCCTGCAGCCGGGCATGAGAGGCCTTCGACCTAGCGCACACCGTACACAGACGCACCCACTAGATGATTTCTCTATGCCACTCTGGCCACCAGAAACTTCGACCGATTGAATTTCTAGTTTCCGAAATCCCTGGATGACCCACCAACCGAGACTCATGACATTCAGCAAACAAAGCTCTCCTCAAGGCTTTGGGCAGCAAATAATTTACCATACGGAGTGTTTGTTGGTGCATAATTCTGGGCTTCTAGGATACTATTCTCCAACTCAGAACCCAATGCTGCGTCCACCCCTCTCTGCAAAATACATTTCTCCTTCTCAGTAGTAACTGCTGGAGACAAACTACGAGACAAAGCACCCGCTTTAACATTCTTTGTGAAAGGGATATATGTTACGGAGAAATGGAACGGGGCAAAAAACAGTGCCCACCTATCTTGAAGGGCATTCAAAAGTTTAGCAGCTTCCAGATAAATCAGATTTTTATGATCAGTAAAAACCTGTATTGGATGTCTAGCCCCCTCCAAAAAATGTCGCCAATGCTCAAACGCTAGCTTAATAGCCAGTAACTCTCAGTTCCCAACATCATAGTTGAGCTCAGTCTCCGAAAACTTTTTAGAAAAGAAAGCACAGGGATGCACCCCATCCTTTCCCTCCTGGGACAGAACTGCCCCCACCCTTACTGATGAGGCATCAACCTCTACCAGATAAGGCTTGGTCTCATCTGTCTGGATCAAAACAGGAGCAGAGCTAAACCTTTCCTTGAGATGCTCAAAAGCCTCCACTGCCTCAGTGGACCATTGGACAGTATTAGAACCCTTCTTTGTGAGATCAGTTATGGCTTTAGCAATAACAGAAAAATTCTTTATGAATTTTCTATAATAATTGGCAAACCCTAAAAATCTTTGAACAGACTTTAAACTTTCAGGCCTAGGCCAATCCAGTACTGCCTGAACCTTCACCCGGTCCATCTCAAACCCATCGCTGGAGACGAAGTACCCCAAAAAACTCATTTTCTGTACCGCAAACTTGCATTTCCAAATTTAGCAAAGAGGTTGTTTTCGCTCAAAATCTGTATAACTTTGCGGATTCTCTGCCAATGCGACTCCAGATCAGGTGAATAGATAAAAATATCATCCAAATAAAAAATAACACTCCTACTGATCAATGGCCTCAGGATGTCATTAATGAAATTTGGAAAAAATGCAGGCTCATTAGTAAGGCCAAAAGGCATCACCATACACTCAAAATGACCCTCCGGAATATTAAAGGCTGTCTTCTATTCATTGCCCTCCTTCACCCGCAGCAAATTATATGCCCCACGAAGGTCAATTTTAGAGATCCACTTAGCTCCAGTAAGTTGGCTAAACAAATCGGGAATTAGCGGCAACGGGTAAGGATTGCGCACAGTGATTTAATTAATCTCCCAAAAATCCAGACACAGTCTAAGGTCCCCATCCTTCTTTTTGACAAAAAAAATCCTACAGCCATAGGAGACTTAGAGGGTCTTATATGACCAAATCAGTCAAACTAGTCTGTAGGTATTCCTTTAAGGCCTCCCTCTTGGGAATCGTCAGATTAAATAAACGACTCTTAGGGAATGTAGCACCTGGAATGAACTCAATAGCGCGATCATAATCTTTATGGGGTGGTAGAGCTTGCGACTCAACTTCTGAAAATACCTTCCAGAAATCCTGAATGACTTCAGGTAGCTCTCTCTTTACCACAGCAGCAATGTGAACAATACAACATTTACCATAAGGCCGGAGTCACACTGGCGACAAAATCGGACTACTGCAATGCGATGAAATATCACATTGCAGTCGGACCTATGTTAATCTATGGAGCAGCTCCCAGTATCCGATTTTTTGTGGTCCGTTTTAAACTTCCGAGTGCAATCGCAGCATGCTGCGATTGTCACCGATTGTGGGTCGACTATCGCCAATGCAAGTCTATGGGAGCGATGAAAAATCGGATTAGAAACGGACCGCACGTGTGACTTGCGATTAAATCGCACCGGTGTCCGGTGACAGCTTTAATAATGAATAGATTCAATACATATACACACATAGAATACATATATATATATATATATATATGTCATTGTGACATTATATATATATATATATATTATACATATATTTATAGTTCATATACTTCTACATACTGTAATAGTAATAAATGACTAGCAAACATAGTGTATACATGGAGAATTATGTATATATGTGACAAATAGAGTTGAGAGATACTTTCCGATATCCAAAAGTATCGGAATCGGAATGGTATCGCCTGATACCCAAAAAATATCGGCTATACCCGATACCGATACCGGAAATCCAATGTAAGTCTATGGGAACAAAATATCGGAATTAAAAAAACCCCATTCTTGCCTTGTTGGTTAATTGTACATGAAGGAAAACAACAAAGAGTAATGTAGAATGTATTGGGAAGGTTGAGGAGACATTAAAGCATAGATGTTTAACCCAATCAAATGGAATAGCATAAATATTTTTTTTTTAAAGATGTTCGGATTGACGAAGAAATTGACAATGTTGTTAACGTTTTTTCTATTTTGGCAAATATGTATATTTCACAACTTCCATGCTCTTCACCTTTTTAACTTTTGACACACTTTCTCCTTCATAATCTTCAGCAGCATCATCTTTTTCATCAAATTATTCTTCATCTTCACCTTCTTTATCTTCTTCTTAAACTTCTTGCTATTCATCTTTTTGTTAACATTACTCATATTCTTCTTATTAAACTATTATTCTTATTCATATTGTACTTCATCTTCTTCATCATATTCTTATTTGTGACAGAGATTCCTGTACTTGTAATCTGTCAAAGTATGAATTTTTCATCCTTCCGTTCTTGCTGTCACAAAAGATTTAAATTACAACAGTATTTGTCCGTGTTCAGCTTAGCCTGCAGCAGCAGGCATTTTCCAGGGGCACCACGAGGAGGAACGGACTCACCCCCATACACTGCTTAGTCTTCTTCTGCTTATAATTTAGAGCATATATTTTGCTCTTTCATTTTGGTCTTATACTTCATGTTCTTCTGCTTTTTGATCTTCTGATTATTGTTCTTAAGTCTCTTGTTCTGTATCTTGTAGTTTGTCTTAACCTTCTCAGTCCTGTTGGGTAATCTTTTATTTCTTCTTTGTGATGGTGTTTAGGCTGGTTGGCTTGATGCTCGTCGTCCTTGTGGTCGTCATCTTCTTCGGGGTGGTCATCAGGGTCGTCGTCTTCATTGTTGGAGATCCAGAGTGATTACCCAAAAAAACATTTAAAAAATCTTCAATTTGTAAATGTAGCAGAAGGTACAAGAGCCAATGCAAGTAACGAGGACCAGCTGACTGTGCTGGAACCCGGAGGGGCAGCAGAAGGAAAAGAGCCAATGGCACAACCGAGGACCAGCTGAGTTACTGGGACACGTTACTAAGCAGGAGGTACCTGTGCTCCAAAGCACTAACAAGGACCAGCAGACGTTGCTGGAACTTTGATACCGAGATGGAGGCACCTAGGCCAAAGGCACTGCGGAGAACCAGCTGACGGTACTGGAACCCGGACGGGTAGCAGAAGGTACCCATGTAAATTTAAGTTGACAGGCCGCGAGCCGGCCGCAGTTACCGAATCACACAGTACTACAGTGAGTGATTGTCCTATTGTCACAACGGAAACAGCCTTTATTTGCATATCCCGCAGCACACATAGGAAGCACCTAAACTCCAGGCACCATAGAGTCGGCTAACCCGACCGCAACATTACAGGACAACTTATTGGAGGCTAAGTGATGTTTACCCTGACAGGAAACAGATGGCGTGCTGTAACCAGTCTGGGCAGGAGTGAGTACCCGTGCCAATGACACTTCCGAGCAACAACTGGCGGTGTTGTAGCCCAGGTATGAGAAGAGAACCGGTTGGAGGCAGCAGGACTTTTTGCCATTCACACAGCAGGGGAACAGCTGACATTACTGAACCCCAGTAACACAGGAGCAAGTGTTGACTGTGCTAACAGCATTTCTAGGCAACAACTGGCGGTGTTGGAGCGCAGGGATGAGAAGACAACAGGGTGGAGGCAGCAGGACTTTTTGCCGTTCACACAGCAGGGGAACAGCTGACATTACTGAACCCCAGTAACACAGGAGCAAGTGTTGACTGTGCTAACAGCACTTCCAGGCAACAACTGGCGGTGTTGGAGCCCAGGGATGAGAAGACAACAGGGTGGAGGCAGCAGGACTGTTTGCCGTTCACACAGCAGGGGAACAGCTGACATTACTGAACCCCAGTAACACAGGAGCAAGTGTTGACTGTGCTAACAGCACTTCCGAGCATCAACTGGCGGTGTTGTAGCCCAGGGATGAGAAGACAACAGGGTGGAGGCAGCAGGACTTTTTGCCATTCACACAGCAGGGGAACAGCTGACATTACTGAACCCCAGTAACACAGGAGCAAGTGTTGACTGTGCTAAAGCACTTCCAGGCAACAACTGGCGGTGTTGGAGCCCAGGATGAAGAAGAAACAGGGTGGAGGCAGCAGGACTTTTTGCCGTTCACACAGCAGGGGAACAGCTGACATTACTGAACCCCAGTAACACAGGAGCAAGTGTTGACTGTGCTAACAGCACTTCCAGGCAACAACTGGCGGTGTTGGAGCCCAGGGATGAGAAGACAACAGGGTGGAGGCAGCAGGACTTTTTGCCGTTCACACAGCAGGGGAACAGCTGACATTACTGAACCCCAGTAACACAGGAGCAAGTGTTGACTGTGCTAACAGCACTTCCAGGCAACAACTGGCGGTGTTGGAGCCCAGGGATGAGAAGACAACAGGGTGGAGGCAGCAGGACTTTTTGCAGTTCACACAGCAGGGGAACAGCTGACATTACTGAACCCCAGTAACACAGGAGCAAGTGTTGACTGTGCTAACAGCACTTCCGAGCAACAACTGGCGGTGTGGAGCCCAGGGTCAAGGAGGATGTTTAAATACTAGATCAAGCATTTTCCTTGTTACGTGTCAATTAAAAATGTCTATACTCCAAACAAGAGAAATGTAACCTTTAGTACCATAAGATGATGATTTTACTTAAAAAAATATATGTAAATTAATAATTTACAAACATAAACGCATACATTAACATGTTGAAAAGCAATGCAAACCACAATTAAAATAGGTTAAATAATCTGCTATACGGTTTAAAATAAAAGCATACAAGTACATATCAGAATCCATTAATGATGGCTAAGTAACAGTATGTACACCATTTTTATTGTGTAGACAATGAATGGCTGACTTAAAAACATAATCAGCATTACAAGTTATCTTTGACATTCATAAAACTTTACATTTGGTGAATAATATCACTAAAAAGTTTTTAAAAATATCTAAAATTTCCATCATGTAATACTGATAATATGTGCCAATCATTTATATTAACAAACAAAAACTTTAAAAAGTGCATAGTGCATAGTGAAAACAGCTATTTATGCCTGACTGTGGACTTGCAAGCATGACAACGGATAGATAAGGTATATATAGATGAGACTGCATAGCCACAGATGGTGAATGGCGATGTAATACTGTACCTCAATAAAGTGTGCGTTACTACTACATCCTTTTTTTTATATAGCTTTATAAAAGGTTACGTGCATGTATGGTTGCGCCTTTGTTTGGACGCACAGACTGGCTTCCTGCTGTGACGCGTTGGGTATTGGAGCGTCTGTGCGTCTTATGACGCAGACTAACATTCACGGTGCGCATCGTTCATCATCGCAAGCGTACCGACAACACAAAGGCGTTGTCATGACTGCTTTACTCAGTAAACATGCACCTATGATGAAACATACACGCATGTGCCCTATTACATAACAAGCTACAAGAAAAACGAGTGTGAGGTGTGACACAGCTGTTTTGTTAAGGCACAGTATTATATCGACATTGTACAGGTGTCGCTATTCAGTCTGATAAATAGATATCATTCACCTATTCTATCAGTTGTCGTTCTTTCAGCACCACTTACAGGTATATATTTTGCTATTGTGACTATGCACTATTGACTTTACCAAGGTAATGCATGATTTTTGTTAGCGATTATCATGTTTACATGAAGGACCTTTATGATATGGGCTGTTAACTTTCTAATTAAATATGTATTTTTTAAAATGACACAAATATAAGTAATGTTGAAGAGGACTATTCCTACATGCATTGTTTGCACAATATTACAGGTGTACATCACCTCCCTTAATCAACATTGGATTATTATATTTACTTGTATGCTTTTATTTAAAAGCCAAGAACACTGAAGTCTAACCTTCGCACTGCAGCTGTTGTCAAAGTTCAACCCACATTATGCACTTCCAACATTGCAGCATTTGAGTCATGATGTGAGTTGGATTTGTCTAAGCTATGGAGTGACAAGGTTGACCATCAGTATCCTATAGCATAAGTAGGCTTTTGTGTTAGCATTTGTTTTCGACATGTGCATATCTGAAATGATATATGTCACAATTATTTTGTTACAGATTTCTGACAAAGACTAATCATTTTATGGTTTTAAAGCTGACGTTTCAAATGTTTACAGCTTAGAAATCAGGGTGTAGCCTCATATCTATGTGTAGCACTAGACACTTTGACATGTCATGTTTTTTTCACCATGTGTAGGTAGCTAGCAGTAATTTTTGCCGGACACACAGCAGGGGAACAGCAGGCGTTACTGAACCCCACAAACACATCAGCGATTGTTTTCATCTGTGCATCTAACACTTCTGAGCAGCAACTGGCGGTGTTGAAGCCCAGGGTCAAGGAGGGTGTAGGCAGAGGCCTAGTATGAATGTTTGAAGTTGAAGTTGTAGTTAGCAGCAGTAATTTTTGCCAGACACACAGCAGGGGAACAGCAGGCGTTACTGAACCCACAAACACATCAGCGATTGTTTTCATCTGTGCATCTAACACTTCTGAGCAGCAACTGGCGGTGTTGAAGCCCAGGGTCAAGGAGGGTGTAGGCAGAGGCCTAGTTTGAGATGTTTGAAGTTGAAGTTGTAGTTAGCAGCAGTAATTTTTGCCAGACACACAGCAGGGGAACAGCAGGCGTTACTGAACCCCACAAACACATCAGCGATTGTTTTCATCTGTGCATCTAACACTTCTGAGCAGCAACTGGCGGTGTTGAAGCCCAGGGTCAAGGAGGGTGTAGGCAGAGGCCTAGTTGAGATGTTTGAAGTTGAAGTTGTAGTTAGCAGCAGTAATTTTTGCCAGACACACAGCAGGGGAACAGCAGGCGTTACTGAACCCCACAAACACATCAGCGATTGTTTTCATCTGTGCATCTAACACTTCTGAGCAGCAACTGGCGGTGTTGAAGCCCAGGGTCAAGGAGGGTGTAGGCAGAGGCCTAGTATGAGATGTTTGAAGTTGAAGTTGTAGTTAGCAGCAGTAATTTTTGCCAGACACACAGCAGGGGAACAGCAGGCGTTACTGAACCCCACAAACACATCAGCGATTGTTTTCAT
Organism: Oophaga sylvatica; assembly: GCA_033576555.1. Lineage (NCBI taxonomy): Eukaryota > Metazoa > Chordata > Amphibia > Anura > Dendrobatidae > Oophaga > Oophaga sylvatica. The sequence continues at coordinate 67,172,587 of JARQOD010000001.1, read as the reverse complement.
CTGTGCATCTAACACTTCTGAGCAGCAACTGGCGGTGTTGAAGCCCAGGGTCAAGGAGGGTGTAGGCAGAGGCCTAGTATGAGATGTTTGAAGTTGAAGTTGTAGTTAGCAGCAGTAATTTTTGCCAGACACACAGCAGGGGAACAGCAGGCGTTACTGAACCCCACAAACACATCAGCGATTGTTTTCATCTGTGCATCTAACACTTCTGAGCAGCAACTGGCGGTGTTGAAGCCCAGGGTCAAGGAGGGTGTAGGCATAAAATATTGAGTTATTGCCTTGTTACGTGGCCATTGCAAATGTATGTACTTCAAACAAGAATAAATGAAGTTTTACTAGGACAATAAAATGATGAATTTCAATTCCAAGAATAGAAAAATATTTATACTTGAGAGTCCTCAGTGGTTGATACCGTTTAATGGCTAACTGAAAAGATGGTAACAAATTCCAAGCTTTCGAGACTACTCAGGTCTCTTCATCAGGCTAAGACTAAAACAAAAAATGAAGAATCACATATTTCTACACACAACAGGACACAGGAATAGTGCAATAGGTAAGACAAGTGACGTGAAGCAGAACTGTCATTATGGCAGAGGGATGATCATAAATATTGGAACAGTTCCTAGATAAGGAGATTAAGTTTTAGTGCCCTCTGATTGGGGTCTGGTGTTCTGTTTTGATGCCCCTAGAAGGTCAGAGACGCAGATTCTTAATTTATATAGAATGACATGAATCCGTGTGATCTATTCATTCATCAAAGGTACTTTCAGCTGCATCACATCTAATGTGGTGTACCTAATTATATGTACTAAATGTCTGGGGGGTCTGTATGTGGGGGAGACCGGCCAAAAACTGAGAACAAGGATGAATTATCAGCGCCACACAATAAGAGAAAAAATAATGGATTTACCTGTGGCAAAACACTTTTGTATGCACGGTCATAGCATGATGGATATGGAATTACTGGTATTAAAATATAACTTCAAATCTGAGAAAGATACAAAGGTTTCGGAATATAAGCTCATCATGACCTTTGACACTCTTAGTGCTGGAATGAATAGATCACACGGATTTATGTCATTCTATATCAATTAAGGAATCTGCGTCTCTGCCCTTCCAGGGGCATGAAAACACAAAACCAGACCCCAATCAGAGGGCAATAAAACTTTCTATCCTTATCTATGAACTGTTCCAATATTTATGTTCATCCCTCTGTCATAATGACAGTTCTGCTACACGTCACTTGTCTTACCTATTGCACTATTCCTGTGTCCTGTTGTGTATAGAAATATGTGATGCTTCATTTTTTGTTTTAGTCTTTGCCTGATGAAGAGACGTGAGTAGCCTCGAAAGCTTGCAATTTGTTACCATCTTTTCAGTTATCCATTAAAAGGTATCAACCACTGCGGACTCTCAAGTCTAAATATTTTTCTATCTACTGGCTAACACGGTGCGAAGATACACATGTTTCCTAACTTCAAGAATAAAAATAAAGACCCTGCAAATATAAACGCATATATGCACATGCCAACAAGAAATGGAACAACACACCACCCAAAAAATTGGTTACAAAATATAGTGTTGTAAATTTAAGAATAAAAGTCCATTTTTGTATTTATGAATAATGCTTAAGGAACGCTATGTTAAACCATAACATAGTGAAGACAATGGATTTTGTAATAGTCACTCATCATCATCATTGCAATTTATATGTGACAGTCACAGACATTTCAATTATTTAAGTTAATAAAATCGTTACTTTGTACAGCATGTATGACATGTCCAGCATGGACTCATCAATGTGATGACGCAATAATGTACGATAAAAAATAACCATTTAAAAAAACATTATGCATTGTCACAATTTAAGTGTGTGCCTGCAAGTGTAGGTGAAACAAAGGCTACGGATAGCAAAGGTATATTCTATGTCTGTATCAGACAGTGGACAGCCTCTGATGGGTAATGGCGATGTTATACTGTACGTCAATAAAGTCTGCGGCTGCAATCATGCATTTTTTGCTTGTACAGTGTTGAAGAGGGTAAAAGCATGTCTGGTTGCGCAAGGCTTTATCCGTCAACACTACCTTCCTACTGTCACGCGTAGGGTAGGGTAGCGTGTGTCTATTAGATGACTCTCTATAAAATGTGACGTTACGCAGCGTTATTGTTCCCTAGGGACGCCAAAAATACGACAGCAGTAATCATTTACTGTCTAATACTCCACCTATGACCAACAAAAAAAGCACGTTCCCTCTTTAACAATCTACAAGACTAACAAGCATAATGGTTGACGCTGACTTTATTGAGGTACAGTATTACATCGACATTGTCCATGCACTGTGATACCTATATACCATTATTAATTTATATCTGTTGTGGTTGTTTCAACAGCACTTGCAGGTATAACTACCTATTGTCAGTATGCATGATGCACTTTCTATATGTAATAATTTATTATTGCACATTATTACCAGGTTTAGATGCTGGCCATTTCATATATGGTGTGTGAAGTTACAGTTGGCATCAGTATGTGTATTTTATAATGTCTGTCATAAATAAAACTCGTGATGATGATGATGAGGATTTTATGATTCGTACATCCATTGACTGCATTATCTTACAGGTACAGATAAAGTTCCTTAAAAAGCATTAATTGATAAGTATGAAATGTACTTTTATGCATTAATTTCAAAAAGTGAACACTATGTTTTAGTTTTTGTTACCATTTCTAATAGACATGTGCAGATATGCGCTGTGATGACAAATTATTATTTGTCCATATTTGTTATAAAAATTTATCATTCTAGGCCTGGAAAACTTCACAATTTCCTGTTTTAAGCATAACAATCAGGGTGACGGCTCTTCCCTATTTGGAGCATGTTCCACATGGGTTTTTCTGTGCATGTGTAGGGAACAGGAGACTTCTTGCCGGACACACAGCAGGGGAACAGCTGGCGTTACTGAACCCCACTAACACTATAGCTTGTGTATTGGTCTGTGGACACGACACTTCTGAGCAGCAACTGGCAGTGTTGTAGCCCAGGGAGTAGAGTTCAGGTGGTAGAAAGATGAACATAACAGGAGACATGGATAATGTTGCGAACCAGTTATTTAATCTGAAAACGGACAGACAAATTCTGGCGAGATCCATGCCTTGTTCATTTTCAGAAAAGTAAGCCGGTCTACATTATCGGAGGATAGTCGCATGCGACGGTCTGTTAGTACACCACCTGCAGCACTAAAGACGCGCTCCGATAATACACTGGCAGCAGGGCAAGCCAGCACCTCCAATGCATACTGGCTAAGCTCTGGCCATGTATCCAGCTTAGAGACCCAAAACTTGAATGGGGAAGAGCCATCTGGGAGTACACTGAGAGGGAAAGACATGTAGACTGTCACCATCTTACGGAAACGTTGCCTCCTGCTGACTGGAGCCGTCTCGGATGGTGTAGACATTTGTGGCGCTGCCACAAAACTTCGCCACATTTGGAACATACTGGTCTTGCCCTGTGCAGAGGCGCTGCTTGTGCTCCCTCTTGTTGCAGAGCTGTCTCCACTGCCTCGACGCACAGAGCTGCTTTGTAAAGCAGTAGCAGCAGCAGTGCTCTCGGCTGGAATGGAGAACATTATGGATTGCACCAGTGTGTCTTGGTACTGCCGCATTTTACGCTCCCGGTTCAAGGTGTGATGAGGCTTTGTAAGTTGTCCCGGTAGCGAGGGTCTAGGAGGGTGTACACCCAATAATCAGACAAGGTGAGAATGTGGGCGATGCGGCGGTCGTTTCTCAGGCACTGCAGCATGAAATCAACCATGTGCTGCAGACTCCCAACTGGCCAAGAAACGCTGTCCCCTGCAAGAGGCGTCATCTCTGCCTGCTCTGCATCACCCCACCCTCGCTCTACATACTGACTAGAGCGTTGTGTACCTCCCTCTGGAGCGATGTCTTCCTCCTCCATTGACTCCTCCTCATCCTCCTCACAAAGTGAGCCCTGCCCAGCCCTTTGTGAGGAACCACATTGCGCTGACTGTCCAGAAGGTGATGGAATTTGTGACTCCTCATCCTCCACCTCTTCCAAAACCTCATCCCTTAGTGCTTGCAGTGTTTTTTGAAGCAGGCAGATAAGGGGGACAGTCAGGCTGACTAGTGCATCATCTGCACTCGCCATCCGCGTTGACTCATCAAACGCACGCAAAACGTGGCAGATGTCCTTCATAGAGGCCCACTCAGTAGTGGTGAAGTGTGAACGGCGCAAATTGCGAGTTGATTGCGCCTGATGCAGCTGATACTCCATTACTGCTGGCTGCTGCTCACACAACCGCTCCAACATATGTAACGTGGAATTCCACCTGGTGGGTACGTCACATATGATGCGATGTTCAGGAAGGCGAAATCTGCGTTGCAGAGCTGCAATGCGCGATCTGGCCATGCTGGAACGTCGCAAGTGAGCGCACTCTAGGCGGACCTTGTGCAGCAGTGCATCAAGATCCGGATAGTCCCTCAAAAAACTCTGCACGACCAAGTTGAGCACATGTGCCAGACATGGTATGTGAGTGAGGTTGCCAAGGCCCAGAGCTGCCACCAGATTTCGGCCATTGTCACACACTACCAAGCCTGGCTGGAGATTCGCTGGCAAAAACCACACGTCGCTCTCCTGCTTGATGGCATTCCAGAGCTCCTGCGCTGTGTGGCTTCGATTCCCATGGAAATTAATTTGAGGACGGCCTGTTGACGTTTGACCGCGGCTGTGTTCATATCAGGCGCAACAGGTAAGCGTTCACGGGTCCATGTGGAGGTAGACCGTGACGGCTCCTGCAGCGATGATTCTTAGGAACTGGAGTAGGAGGAGGAGTCAATGTGGACAGACTTGATTCCTGCAATCCTTGGAGTTGGCAGAACACGTACAGCGCCACTCGCAAGATCTGTACCCGGCTTCACAACATTGACCCAATGGAAAGTGAGGGAAAGGTATCGTCCCTGGCCATGGGTACTGGTCCACGCATCGGTGGTCAGGTGGACCTTGCTACTGACGGCGTTTAGTAGCGCATGTTTAATTTTTCCCTCAACGTGCTTTTGCAGACCAGGGACGGCTTGCCTGCTGAAATAAAATCGGCTGGGCACATTGTATTGTGGGACTGCCAATGCCATTAAGTTACGGAGACTGTCAGTCTCCACCAGCCTGAATGACAGCATTTCAAGGGACAGGAGTTTTGCAATGCCAGCATTCAGAGCCTGTGCTCGTGGATGGTTTGCCGAGTATGGCCGTCTTTTATCCCATGCCTGTGCTACCGATGGCTGTTTTGTGGCCTGGGAGTGTGAGGATGACAGGGAACTTGCAGCTGTGGGTGGAATAACACTGGGTCTCTGGACAACAGTGACAGAGGTTCTTCCATGGCGATCCTGTGAGGAAGCCGAACCAGCTGTGTGTGAGCTGGAGGAAGAGGCTCCAACACGAGCTGAAGATGTAGGTGCTGCTGTAGGTTGGCCTACATCTCCAGTGTGTCTTTGTAACTCAACCACGTGCTTTGACCGCACATGTTTCCACATATTTGTGGTATTAAGGTTACTGACACTTTTACCTCTTTTTACTTTTTGATTACACAGCTTGCATTTGACATAGAAAATATCATCTGCAAGTGTGTCAAAAAAGGACCACGCAGTGCAAGTCCTGGGAGCGCCCATTTTGGCTGTTGGAAGAGAACTGCTACGAACGGGTGCCAAACTGGAGGCTACAGGCAACCGAGACTGCAGCCTACCTCTCCCTACTGTTTGGACCGTTGGGCAATCTCTTCCTCAGAGCTGCTACCACCACCTTCCTGTTCCTCACGCCATGTTGGGTCTTGGACCTCATCATCTCCACTACCCTCTTCCAACACCTGCTGCTGTTGGGTGGTCTGGCCAGCACCATGCTCAACAGAAACTGGCACCTGAGTCTCATCATCATCAGATGCGTTCTGCGGTGTGCTGACCTTCGGCACTGGCTCACCCGCCTCTTCAGATTCAGAGAGACACAGCTGTTGCGCATCACTGCATACTGCCTCTTCTTCACATTCCAGAATGCTGCTTGGCTGGGCCCCTGTTTGCAAGCCAACAGATTCTGAGAACAGAAGCAGAGACTCAGCTGGCTCCTTTACAGAGCTCTCTGACTGCCTGGGCAATTTGGCAGGCGGTGAAGAGACAGATGGTTGTTCAACATTGCTGTGGTCCTGAGAGGAGGTGGAAGCAATTGAAGTCGATGCATTGGCTGCCATCCAACCAACAACGGCTTCAATTTGTTCTTCCCGCAGCAGGGGGGTACGCCGAGCTCCTACAAAAGTGAGCACATAAAGGAACGCTCACGGGGAAAACTGGTGGATGCTGTGTCACTGGGTGCAGCAGCAGCCACAGAATCCCACGTGCCTTACTCCCCGCCTTCTTCATCTTGGTAGATTGATAAAGAAAGTCAGAAAAGTTATAAGGCCTAAGTGTGGTTATTCCTCAGAGACTGCAGTGAACACTGCAGACAACTGTTCAGTAGCTGTGAAAGGCCCCTTTGTGTACTTCTATAGTGTTTGCAACCAATGTATTGTATACGGATGGAAGCGCGTCACACTAATAGATTAGATTTTTTTCAAATATAATGGAGCAGCACCAATTAGAGAAAAATGTGAAGGATGAGGCAGTGACACACGCTCAGCAGACTACAACCAGCAGTGGTTGAAGAACTAACTGGAGCGTGATCTGCACTCAAAAAATGAAAACCTCACAGACTACAGTGAACACTGCACACAACTGTTCACTAGCTGTGAAAGGCTCCTTTCTGTACTTCTATAGTGTTTGCAACCAATGTATTGTATACGGATGGAAGCGCGTCACACTAATAGATTAGATTTTTTTCAAATATAGTGGAGCAGCACCAATTAGAGAAAAATGTGAAGGATGAGGCAGTGACACACGCTCAGCAGACTACAACCAGCAGTGGTTGAAGAACTAACTGGAGCGTGATCTGCACTCAAAAAATGAAAACTCACAGACTACAGTGAACACTGCACACAACTGTTCATAGCTGTGAAAGGCTCCTTTCTGTACTTCTATAGTGTTTGCAACCAATGTATTGTATACGGATGGAAGCGCGTCACACTAATAGATTAGATTTTTTTAAAATAGAGTGGAGCAGCACCAATTAGTGAAAATGTGAAGGATGAGGCAGTGACACACGCTGAGCAGACTACAACCAGCAGTGGTTGAAGAACTAACTGGAGCGTAATCTGCACTCAAAAAATGAAAAGCTCACAGACTACAGTGAACACTGCAGACAACTGTTCAGTAGCTGTGAAAGGCCCCTTTGTGTACTTCTATAGTGTTTGCAACCAATGTATTGTATACGGATGGAAGCGCGTCACACTAATAGATTAGATTTTTTTCAAATATAATGGAGCAGCACCAATTAGAGAAAAATGTGAAGGATGAGGCAGTGACACACGCTCAGCAGACTACAACCAGCAGTGGTTGAAGAACTAACTGGAGCGTGATCTGCACTCAAAAAATGAAAACCTCACAGACTACAGTGAACACTGCACACAACTGTTCACTAGCTGTGAAAGGCTCCTTTCTGTACTTCTATAGTGTTTGCAACCAATGTATTGTATACGGATGGAAGCGCGTCACACTAATAGATTAGATTTTTTTAAAATAGAGTGGAGCAGCACCAATTAGTGAAAAATGTGAAGGATGAGGCAGTGACACACGCTCAGCAGACTACAACCAGCAGTGGTTGAAGAACTAACTGGAGATAATCTGCACTCAAAAAATGAAAAGCTCACAGACTACAGTGAACACTGCAGACAACTGTTCAGTAGCTGTGAAAGGCCCTTTGTGTACTTCTATAGTGTTTGCAACCAATGTATCGTATACGGATGGAAGCGCGTCACACTAATAGATTAGATTTTTTTCAAATATAATGGAGCAGCACCAATTAGAGAAAAATGTGAAGGATGAGGCAGTGACACACGCTCAGCAGACTACAACCAGCAGTGGTTGAAGAACTAACTGGAGCGTGATCTGCACTCAAAAAATGAAAACCTCACAGACTACAGTGAACACTGCACACAACTGTTCACTAGCTGTGAAAGGCTCCTTTCTGTACTTCTATAGTGTTTGCAACCAATGTATTGTATACGGATGGAAGCGCGTCACACTAATAGATCACTGTTAATTTCAATTGAATGGAGCTGCACCAATTCCACAAAATAAAATAAAAAAAAAGTCACAGAGTGACACGTGCAGATGCCTACAAACAGCGTTGGATGCAGAGCAAACTGCAGCGTCACCTGCACTCTCACACACACACCTTGCACAGAGCTGTTAAAACAACACTGCAAGGCAAAAGGAAGCTTTACACAGCGGTTGGTAAACTAGCCTGCCTAAAGCACAGTACACAAAATCTCAATCTCTAACTGTCCCTCAGAGTCAGCAGAGCAGCGTTCTGTCCCTAACTGAGTTCACAGCACAGTGACGCTAAAATGGCGGCGGCGCCTTTTATAGTGCATTCTGACATAATTTCAGCAGCCAATCACAGCCATGCCATTAGTTAAGATGACCGCAGCAGTACAGGATGTGCCCACACTTCGTAGGATTACTCATTGGCTGACTAAAATCACAGTGCCTCTCAAAGAATTATGGGAACTTCCGATTCCGGTATACGATATAGGAAAAATATCGGAACTAAGTATCGGAATTCCGATACAGCGAATATCGGCCGATACCCGATACTTGCGGTATCGGAATGCTCAACACTAGTGACAAAGCATCAAAAGACTCCAGATACACCTATAGACATATATAAAGATCAACTGCAGATAAATATAACAGATACCACCACACCACAAAGCAGTCAAATGATCAGATAATTAGTGCAAGAAAAATATTTTATGATACAAATATAGCATAAAATAGAATATAGCCAAGTGGTAAGTAAAGGGCAAGGAAACAGATTGCCAATATATACAGAAGTAAAAATCACAACAACTAGGAAAGCCCTGCAAATACCCTGTTGTGTACGAAACAGAGGGAGACTGCCAGCGATCATAGAGTTAAATGGTTAGTGCACAGCAGGCACATGCATAATACCAACTGCTAGAAAGGCAGTCACCGCTATATGCACTGGTGAAAAAGCACCAAAGTAAATGAGCTAAGCCCATAATCAAGGCGCAGGGTAAAACATACCGCATTAGAAGAACAGGGGAACCCGCAGGGCGATCCACAGCTGACCCCGACGCACGTTTCGGAGAATAATCTCCTTCCTCAGGGGGCGTGGTCAAGCTGAAAATGTGAGTGACTTTATATATACAAAAAAACGGAAGTGGAAGCGGACAATTGGCGCATGCGCAGAGCACAGCACCCGTTCACCTAGCAACGCGCACGCTGACACAATGGCAACAGTCCAGACCACGTGGGGCCCCACATGATCGGACATAGCCATATATGGCAGACATGACGCGGGACAGCCCATGAGTGCGGTGTATGCATAGATGGTATGCATACACCGGATCCTTCCACCCTGACAACAATTCCTCGCCATTTCAAATCTTTCCACAATTGTGATGGTACTTTGCTCAGATTTAAAGGAATTGATGTCCTTAATATCAATATTAGGGGAGGTAATTTGTCCAAAAGGTTGGGTCAAATGGAAATACGCTGGATTTGGACATTGAAAACAGTCCAACCAGTGGGACTAAATGAGAATAATTCCTTTGCACCTTTCTTGGGTTAATATACGTCTTGCTGAGGTTGATTGCCATGATCAGTAGTACTATCACTGTTTTTAGTGGTTGTTTTAATCAGTTTTTATTTTTTAGGATTTATTGAAGTGGTATATATATGGATGTCTTTTTCCTTCAATACTCCTGAATATCGCAGATTTCTGGCCCTTCTATACAAAATTTGAATTTATATGGACTTTCGGACACGTTCGGACACTATATGGAACCAGCATCACATTTATACATCATTTCCTTTATTTATTATTTACAATTATTATTTATTATTAATTATTTTTATTATTTTTTCATCATTCATTTTTCATCATTCATTCTTTAGCAATTATTATATAATTCTATCATTGGATATACATGTGTATTATGTTGTTATTTTGTTATATTCTGGATGATATTATTATGTCCTTTTTTCATCTTTTTCATCTTTATATTTTCATTTCTATTTTTCATTCAATGTTTCTTGGCATTTCTGAGATATATGGTATTGTTATTTTACTATTCATACCAAGATTATTTGTTCATTGTATTCATTCATGTGTGCTTTTGTTCCAAATTGTTTCCGACATATGATTATGGCAAAGGGCATTTTTAACGCTCACTGAATCCATTTGTTTTTTTCATTACTTACCATCTATGCATACACCGCACTCATGGGCTGTCGCCGCGTCATGTCTGCCATATATGGCTATGTCCGATCATGTGGGGCCCCACGTGATCTGGACTATTGCCATTGTGTCAGTGTGCGCGTTGCTAGGTGCACGGGTGCTGTGCTCTGCGCATGCGCCAATTGTCCGCTTCCACTTCCGGTTTTTTGCATATATAAAGTCACTCACATTTTCAGCTTGACCACGCCCCCTGAGAAAGGAGATTATTCTCCGAAACGTGCGTCGGGGTCAGCTGTGGATCGCCCTGCGGGTTCCCCTGTTCTTCTACTGTTGTATGTTTTACCCTGCGCCTTGATTATGGGCTTAGCTCATTTACTTTGGTGCTTTTTCACCAGTGCATATAGCGGTGACTGCCTTTCTAGCGGTTGGTATTATGCATGTGCCTGCTGTGCACTAACCATTTAACTCTATGATCGCTGGCAGTCTCCCTCTGTTTCGTACACAACATGGTATTTGCAGGGCTTTCCTAGCTGTTGTGATTTTTACTTTGTATATATTGGCAATGTGTTTCCTTGCCTTTACTTACCACTTGGCTATATTCTATTTTATGCTATATTTGTATCAATAAAATATTTTTCTTGCACTAATTATCAGATCATTTGACTGCTTTGTGGTGTGGTGGTATCTGTTATACTGTAATAGCCGCTAATTCAATTGCCGGCTTTTGTGAAATGTCAGAACCCGACATGAAATGACACATGGTTTACATACAGTTAACCATGTCATTTCATGTATTTTGATATATGGTTTTCACTAACAATTACATGAGTGTATGTGTGTGAAATTTCACACATGTAGGGGTTAATTAAAGATGTAAATTCGTTGAAAAAAAATGCGTGGGCTCCCGCTATATTTTCTCCACCAGACAGACAAAGCAAGCGAGTGGGGGCAAATAATAATAGCCCAGGGAGGGTGCATTTATTTTGTGCCCCCCCTGGTTACTAACATCTGCCCCCAGACACCCAGAAAAGGCAAATCTATTGTTAGATTCGCCCTTTCTGGCACTTTGCCTGTCTATTCCCATTGCCCTGTAGCGGTGGCGAATGGGTTAATAATGGGTTAAAGCCACCTTGCAATTGAGAGGTGACTTTAAACCAGGTTAATAATTGAGAGTTGTGTATTTGACAACTATCAATTATTAATCCTATTGTATGAAAGGAAAAAAAAACACAAACATTAATTATTCATCCTTTTAATGAAATAAAGACACTGTTTTGGACCATATTTTATTGCTCAGCTGTAATCCCCTGAATGAATCAGTTTCTCTCCCTACGACAGGGGGGAAGTGATTAGTGTGTGAAGGTTTATTGATTGCTTCCCACTTTCACTTCAGGTCAGGTCAGGGTGATCTGACCTGAAGTGAAAGTGGGAAGAAATCAATTAAGCTTCACACATTAATCACTTCCTCTCCTTTCGCCGGGAGAGGAACTGATTCATTCAGGGGGTAACAGCTCAGCAGGCAGCATTAGCTGCCTGCTAGCTGTAACCTGTTAACCCTTTTTGATGGATTACATCATGGGACCTGACTGTGCATCGGATAGGTAAGAATCATTTTGCTTTTTTATTTTATTTTTATTACAGGAAATGGTTTTAGCAGGAAAATAAAAGATGGTCAAAAACTTTTGCTTATTTCATTAAAATGATTTTTTATTAAAGTGTGTGTGTTTGATTTTTCTTTCATACAATAGGATTAATAATTGATAGTTGCACACATACACTTATGTAATTGTAAGTTAAAACCATACATCAAACTACATGAAATGACATGGTTAACTGTATGTAAACCATGTGTCATTTCATGTCGGGTCTGTAGTTTCACAAAAGCCGGCAATTGAATTAGCGGCTATTACAGTATGTAGAAGTGTATGAACTATAAATATATGTATATATATATATATATATATATATGTGTATGTATCTATTCTTTCTTTTGTGATTTAAATACTATTCTTTTGGATCCATATCCGTTTTGCAAGCCTGCGAGAAAATCTCGCAAGTCGGATGCAAATCGGATGTTACAACTACGGTCAGATGTGACTAAATCGCATCTTTCCAGGAAAATCGGATGCCAGAAGGATGACTGTTCATGACATTTTGGTGCGATAATCGACAGACTAAAACGGTCCGATTTTTTGTCGTTGTGTGTGACTCCGGCCTAACACCCCTGGCCCCAGGACCTTATAACACCAGACGACCAATTCAGCAAAGGATTGTGCATTTTTAACCAGGGTAAACCCAGGACAACTGTAACAGGCAGTTTATCCAGTATAAACAAGTCAATGCACTCCAGATGTTCCATATTGAAAATAAGTGGGAACCCAGTGACCTTTCGAGACAAGCACCCATGCTCCAGGGGAGTGTTATCGATCGATACAACAGGAAAAGGAGATGACAATGGTTCAGAATCAAATTTATATTTGTCTAGAAATTGTTGATCAATCAAATTCAGTGCAGAACCACAACCCACAATTACCTGAAAATCAATGAAATGACCACGATAGTTGGAATTACCAGAAAAAAATACACCGTAAAAAAGCAATACGAGCGGGAGTATTGCTCCTCTCCTTCTGACCTTTTTTTTCTCTTCTTTCCTTATGCGAACCTCGCATTGCTTAATAAAATGGTCAGCCTTACCACAATACAAGCATAGCCCCTCAGAGAACCTCCTCTCCCTCTCCTGGGAACAAGAAGACATCGCCCCAAGTTGCATTGGCTCCCGCTGTCGACGGGGCTATCTTGAGAGACTGGGTGCAGCATTATAAGATGCTTCTCATTATTCCGCCTGTCTGTCAATCTTTTATCCACACGAATAGCAAACTGCATAGCAGATTCCAAAGAAGCAGATGCAGGATTAGCAATGAGCAAATCTTTAACCCTTTCACTCAAACCTGCTAAAAACTGACTCTTGAGCGCTGTGTCATTCCACCTGACCACTGCGGACCATCGTCTGAACAGGGTGCAGTACCTCACAGCATCACCAGAACCCTGTTTAAGCCGTCTGAGCTCTGCCTCAGCTGTGAAAATATAATAAACATGCATTTTTAAATGTAAAAAATTCCTGCCGTTTACCAGAAAAAAACTCAGGTAGTCCTACCATTGGCTCTACACAGCGTATTCCAGGACAATTGCTCACATGCTTCTGCAGGCTGGCTACCTTAAAAGCTAACCCTTGCAAGTGTTGAGTAAGTTCTTGGACGCTGTTCATATTGAAGGACTCCGGGAGAAAAAAAAATTCCTTTTTTTTATATTTGCTGGCTGGACATACTCTTATGGGTCTGCAACTCAGGAATAGAGTGGGGGAAGCTGACTATATATAAACTATATAAACTATATAGTTAGACCATCCGCCATCTTGTTGTGGTTTCTTGCTGCTGGTCTTTTTCCCCTGGTGGCGGGCTTGTCGTTGGTCAAGTGATTGTATCACCCTTTATTACCCTGCACCTGCCTCTCAGTCCTTGCTGGATGGACATCAGTGTTAATCCACTTGAGTTATGGCTAGGAGCTTTGATAGCTTTGTGTTATACTTTGTGCCGTTCTCGGAACTCTAGTTCTGCTTGCTTAGTCTTTTTGTTTTCTTCCTTTTGTTTCTGCAGCTTCCTCTATTTCCCTGCTAGGAGGTCACCTGTTTTTGCTCCTAGTCCTGGGTCTTTTAGGGATTCCCTTCCCCATCTTTAGGTCTTCGCTTGAGTCTAGACAAGGATCGTCCGTAGGTCTATTCGCAAGAAATAGGTCGCCCGCTCCATCGAAGGGATTGAGTCTAGTCCTAGTGCAGGGTCAGCTTCCCCCCCGCTCTATTCCTGAGTTGCAGACCCATAACAGCTACCACTCGGCTTACATGTGTGTTCGGGCCGAGACTCTGCTGATCTGTCAGCGTGTGTGAACATCTAGTTTTACCTAGATAGGCAGGTTTTTACTCGGCTTGACTTAGCGCCTTTTTAGGCCACGTGTGCTGCTTAACAGGGGCTGTTTACAGGGCATAGTCAAACCACGTGCTCTGGCACACAACTTTTGGTACCGCTCTGTGGTCAGTTGAGCTTTGTGTCTTGTTTTGCGCCACCCCGTGGTGCTCATTAGTTAGTTTTGTTTTTGCTGCCACTCAGCAGTTTGCCGAGTTGGTTCCCCTGACCGGGGCTCTCCTGTCTGAGAAGTTATCAGAACAGGGTGAGCCATGCTTACTCCACACAGGGTGATGTTTAACCCTGTGTGTTCTAGGTGCTCACTACCTTAGTTCGCCATTGTACACATTAACTTCAGGTTTACTCCTCTGCAAGGTAGATCCCAGGTTGCAAATGCACTTTATCATTATATTTAATTTGGTGCATTCCGCCAACCGTAACACCCTGTTTGTGCAAAGTACGAAAAACTGAAACAAAACTAAATTTTTTTTTTATCTTAGGTTATATTAGTGTATAGATTGAACTTAATGAATTTACATTACATCTATTTTCAGCCTTAAAAAGTATGAAATTATGAAAAACAATGAAGCAACAAACTTTGTGAAAATGAAAATGTGTGTTCGTCTCAAAACCTTTGGCCATTACTGTATGTATCTAAATGGTTCCAATAACACACACACACAACACATGCTCACACATGTGCTCATTTTGCATTTGTGCCTGTGGGTGGGTGACTGGGAACGTTCTCTTTCGTCCCAAAGACCCGGGGTAAGGACAGCTGAATGCTGTGCTAAGACAAGGGTTTGGAAATGCATAATGCTGCATCAGAATGTGCAAGTATAGGTGCATTGCGGAAGACATCTGCGCCAGGTCATAGACAAGGGGCTGGGAAGCACAAAGCACAGGGGAAGAGGCAATGGTGTCATCCACTGCCAACAATCATGGAACCAGGTGTTCGGACCACCGAGTCGAGTGCTTAAGAAATTTGTCTGATCATGCTGTGATGGTTAGTCTCTTATTGGTCATGCCCTAGCTGATCTTCACATAGCGCAGGATGCAAATTTCCATTTTTTGCCTAAGAACTCTCTTTAACCCCATTCCAACATTGGGAGTAATAGTACGATGTTGTCAGACACCCCCTGTTTGGCGCAGGCTCCGGCGCTGAGCCCCACCTTCCTGGGCACATGACAGCTGATATATACAGCTGACATGAGCACACAACAGCTGCGGGTGGAATCGCGAACCACCCATGGCTATTAACTAGTTAAATGCTGCTGTTAATCTCTGACAGCGGCATTTAACTTGTGTTTCCCACAAACGCGCCGGAAATCCCACCCATTGGTGACCCTGTCACGTGATCGTGGGTCACTGATGGGTTGGCATGAAAAACAGAGGTCTCCAGCAGACCTCTATGGTTGTCACTACTGGATTGCTATAAGCCCCGTTCGGTGGTCGGTGCTCATAGCAAGTGATCATTTCTGCAGCATACAGGCGATCTGATCATCGCCTGTATGTAGCAGAGCCGATCAATGTACTGCAGCTTCTAGTCTCCAATGGAGAATATTAAAGCATGCAAAAAAGTAAAAAAAAGTTTTTATAAATATAAAAAAAATAAAAAAATATTAAAGTTCAAATCACCCTCCTTTCGCACCATTCAAAATAAAACAAGAAAAAAATCTTATTTACACATATTTGCTATCGCGGCATTGAGAGTCGCCCGAGCTATGAATATAAAAAAAGAATTAACCTGATCATTAAACGGCTTAACTAGAAAAAAGAAAAGTCGCCGGAAATACATTTTTTTGGACTCCATAACATTGCATTAAAATGTAATAATGGGAGATTAAAAGATCGTATCTGCACCAAAATGTATCATTAAAAACGTCAGCTCAGAACACAAAAATAAGCCCTCACCTAACCCGAAATCATGAAAAATGGAGATGCTATGGGTATCGGAAAATTGTGCTTTTTTTTAATTTTTAAAGAAACTTTGGAATTTTTTTCACAACTTAAATAAAAAGAACAACTGTGGGATTGCACTTTTTTTGCAATTTCACTGCACTTGGATTTTTTTTCCCATTTTCCAGTATACAATATCTTAACCCCTTAACGTTAATTAACGGCTCTGTGGAAAAAGTAAATAGCGCCCCCCAGAGGCGCATTTTCTCCGGGGTCTCGGCTACCGGGGGTAGCCGAGACCCCAGAGAACATGAATCGGGTAGGTTTTTACCGACCCCGATGTTGCGATCGCCGTTATTAACCCAATAAAAAAAATGGTGTGCCATTTAATTTCTCTCTCCTCAAATGTGATCCGACATCAGAGGAGAGAGAAAAAGGGTCCCGATCCCCCTTGTGGCCCCCGATCCACTCCATGTGCCCCCCGGGCCCTCGGTGACCCCCGGTGGGCGCCGCCATCTTTGGGGCCTAGAAAATGGCGGGTTTATGCTCAGTGCGCCAGCCACGATGTGCTGGGGGGCTTGGGCAATTTTCTCTGGGGTCTCGGCTACCGAGGGTATATAACGGCGTATAACAGCGACAGCAAAAAAAAAAAGGCGACCGCAAAAAAAAAAAAAAGATTTCTCTCCCCTCTGATGTGTGTGATCGCACAACAGAGGGGAGAGAATTAGGGTCCCCAGTAGCCCTGAACTCTCCCGTACCTCCCGGTGTCCTCCAGCAGGTCCCCCTCTGCTGCGATCCTCCCGGGTCTTCTTCCTGTAAGAAAAAATGGCGGGCTCATGGGCAGTGCGCCCGCCGAATCTGCCGGGCGGCAGATTCAAAAAATGTTTCATTCATTCTCCTAAAAGTACATTTTGATCACTGTGATAAACTATCACAGTGAACAAAATAAAAAAAACAGTACATAACCACCCCTTTATCACCCCCTTAGTTAGAGACATACAATAAAATATAGAAATTATATTTATTTTCATTTTTCCATTAGGGTTAGGGTTAGGGGTAGGCTTAGGGTTAGGGTTAGGGCTAGGGTTAGGGTTAGGCTGGATTCATACTGCGTTATGGCAGTCCATTAGACGGACTGCGTAACACTGCAGTATAATGCGGTGTAACGCAGTCCGTTAACGCTGTCATTCACCCCCATTTGAGGGCGCATCGTGACGTTGCCGTAAAGCAGTTGCGTTCGCGAGTGCCATCATTCAGTTACGGAGCCTCGGACACGGCCTGCAGCGTCTGGGCTCCGTCTCCTGCTGGCGCAGATGAATAATCTGCTAATTCCTCTGCGCTAGCGGGTATAGCATAACGCGATCGCGTTATGCTATACCGTTACCAGCCCGTCAACGCTATGTGTTGAACGGGCTGGTAAAACTCAAAATGAACCTAGTCTTAGTTTTAGGGTTATAATTAGGGTTAGGGTTACAATTAGGGTTAGGGTTACAATTAGGGTTGGATTTAGGGTTGGGATTAAGGTTAGGATTAGTGTTAGGGTTGGGATTAGGGTTAGGTGTGTGTTGGGGTTAGGGTTGGAGCTAGAATTGAGGAGTTTCCACTATTTAGGCACATCAGGGGGTTTCTAAACACGACGTGGCGTTCAAAAAGTCAAATGGCACTCCCTCTCTTCCGAGCTCTGCCGAGCGCCCAAACAGTGGTTTACCCCAACATATGGGGTATCAGCGTACTCAGGACAAATTGCACACCAATTTTCGGGTTCTAATTTCCCTTGTTACCCTTGGGAAAATAAAAATTGGGGTGAAAAGTTCATTTTTGAGGAAAAAAAATGATTTTTTATTTTCACGGCTCTACGTTATAAACTTGTGTGAAACACTTGGAGGTTCAAAGTGGTCACCACGCATCTAGATAAGTTCCATAAGGGGTCTAGTTTCCAAAATGGGGTCACTTGTTGGGGGTTTCCACTGTTTAGGCACATCAGGGGCTCTCTAAACGCAACATGGCATCCAGCCAATTCTGCGTTGAAAAAGTCAAACGACGCTCCTTCCCTTGCGACCTCTGCCGTGTGCCCAAAAAGTGGTTTACCCCCACATATGGGGTATCGGCGTATTCAGGAAAAATTGCACAACAAATTTTGAGGTTCATTTTTTCTTTTAACACTTGTGAAAATAAAAAAATTGGTTCCGAAATAAAGCTGTTGCAAAAAAAGTTAAATGTCAATTTTTTTCCTTCCACATTGCTTCAGCTCCTGTGAAGCACCTGAAGGGTTAATAAACTTCTTGAATGAGGTTTTGAGCACCTTGAAGGGGGCACTTTTTAGAATGGTGTCACTTTTGGGTATTTTCTATCATATAGACCCCTCAAAGTGACTTCAAATGTGATGTGGTCCCTAAAAGAATGGTGTTGTAAAAATGAGAAATCGCTGGTCAACTTTTAACCCTTATAACTTCGTAACAAAAGAAAATTTTGTTCCCAAAATTGTGCTGTTGTAAAGTAGACATGTGGAAAATGTTATTTATTAAGAAATTTCTGTGATATATCTCTCTGATTTAAGGGCATAAAAATTTCAAGTTTGAAAATTGCAAAATTTTCTAAATATTTCGCCATATTTCCATTTTTTTCATAAATAAAAGCAAGTCATATAAAAAACTTTTGCCACTAACGTGAAGTACAATATGTCACGAAGAAAAAATCTCAGAATCAGCTGGATTTGTTAAAGCATTCCAGAGTTATAACCTCATAAAGTGACAGTGGTCAGAATTGTAAAAATTGGCCCGGTCATTAAGCTGCAAAATGGCTCTGTCACTAAGGGGTTAAAACCAATGGTGTCGTTCAAAAATACAACTTGGCCCAGAAAAAACAAACACTCACATGGCCGTTTTGACCAAAGAATAAAAAGTTATGGCTCTGGGAAGAAGGGGAGCAAAAAATGGAAATGCTAAAACAAAAATACCTCTGTTCATTAAGGGGTTAAGAAAGATTCAGACTGGGGAACACCTAATTCTTTGATGGAGAAATTCACTGTCGGTGCTCTGAGGAACAGTTTCCCGCCTTATCCCTCTGGTCAACCCACTGACTCTTCTTGACTGGTTTGGTGAGCCTATCCCACCACATCAGTGCTGTTGGCCTCACTCTGCATGCCAGCTTCCCAGGTTGGGTCGGTGTGTTGCGTCAGTCATCACCTCATCTTCCACTGCCACACCTGGGTCTACCTCTCTTGGTGAATTCACAAAAACCGACATATCGGTGACTGAAACTCACCATCATCTTCCTCCTTAGACAAAATTTGCCCCACTATCATCTTCTTGTAGCCTTGGCTGTTCTAAGTTGTGTGCATCACTAAACAGTATGTCGTCCTGTCCCTCTTGGAACATGCAGGGTGAGAGTTCACGATCAAAAAATTATGTTGTAAAGAGCTCCTCGGAGTGTCAACTGTGCGATCACTAATCTCCTGGAGGAAGGACAAATGAATCAGGGTGAGGATTAAGTGATCCAGACTGTTGGCTGGTGAGGCTGGGTGGTACTGCCAAGCATGTTGGAAGAATTATCTACTATCTAACCGACCAACTGTTTGCACTGCTGTGTCTTCATAAGTGGTATAGCTTGCCGCCCTACAAAGTGGGACAGGAACCCATGTGTTGTGATGGGTGTGTTTCTTGGGCTCCAGCATCTGGCATAGTCACACATGACCCACGTCCTAGGAGTCTGCGATACCCTCATCAGCACTTTCACTTGCTCATCCAGTATGCCTTACACATTTTCTAATTGCTAGGTCTCTTGAAAACAAGAGGGACCAAGAGGATAACTCAGAAGGTGCTTGTGTTCATCAGACCTTACAATTGCAAATAAGTCAATTAAGTCAAAAGTTACCCACTATTTGATCTAGAGCTCTTACGAAACCGACCCAAAACAAGCAAAGATCATCACCATTCAATGACTCCATGATGTTAAGGAGTCATGTAACTTGGGTCACTTATAGAGATGGGAGAATACAAAAGTTTGGGGTCAGTATCGAACACCTATTGTTAGTACACAAATCATGAACAAATACTTCTCCAGGAAGTCTGTGTTACTGTTTGGGTTTGACAATCCAAACATCATGTGTTTTACAGGGCAAGAAACAGTGGCAGCTTTGATCAGCAGTAAGATCATTAGAGCCAGTCAGAGCTGCGATTCCCATGCTATTACATGACAGCATGTGAGCCAGTAGCTGTCATCGATGGTAAAAAGGTTACCTTCGATCACAGGCATCAACCTGTGCTGGCTGTTGCTGATATCAGCGTGAGCAGGGGCTGCTGATGGGAGTATTCATCAGCTGTTGCCTGTGCTATAAATAAATATATTTTTTTAGATTACAGTACATTAGGTCTCTACTTTTTTGATAACCAGTGCAGGCAAAACTGACAGCTGTGGGCTGAAAGCCTCAGCTGTCAGTTTTATCATGGCTGGTTGTCAAAAATAGAAGTTGCCCATGCCATTTTTTAAAATTATTTAAATAAATAATTTAAAAAAATCACATGGGGTCTTCCCCATTTTTGTCAACCAGACAAGCTAAAGCAATCAGCTGGGGCTGGTAGTCTCAGACTTTTAAAGGGCCATGGATATTGGTCACCCAGTCTAAGAATAGCAGCCCACAGCCACCCCAGAAATGGCGCATCTACTAGATGTGCTAATTCTGGCACTTTGCCCACCTCTTCCCACTTGCCCTGGTGCGGTGGAGTTGATGTCAGCTGTTTTATGGTCACTGACATCAGTCACCCCCCCTTACTAAACCCATAGTTAGATTGTAAAAAAGACACACTCAGAATAAAATTCTTTAATTGAAATAATAAAGTCCTTTATTTGAAATAAAAGTAAAAAAGGACATTTATACTCACCTTACCCCTAATCATTGAAGCCCATGTCACCTGTAAAAGACAGAAAATAATAAACAACTATAATACTCACTTTACACCTAATCCACTGATGCCCATGTCCCCTGGAAAATAGGAAAAATAATAAATACCAAATTCCTCACTGTCTAATGTGAAGATAATCCATACTGACCCACAATGATTTGGATTAGCGATCACCCAGCAGGTTTTCACCTACTATTATATCTTATCTATTCTTATTTCCATTTATTTTCTTATCCATGCCAAAAGTTCAATGGTGGGAGTTAAGGGTATCCATAAATTGACACCAAAAAACGTCATATTTGGATCTTAGCGATATTCACACCAGCACAGCCTGCTGTATCTGTTCTGGAACGCTCCGACCTATTTCATCCTGCTCCTTAATCTAATGCTTTACCTTTTCTTCATTTATTTTTGTACCTAATCTTAAGTCGCATAGCCAATATAGTAATTGCATTTAGGAATGGGTCTTTAGTATGAACGTAACAGATCGCTAATGCTAGTGGGCAGTACTTTACACATTGCTTAAGTTTTTTTTTTTTTTACACAAGATTACATCAATTTTGATGCAATAGAGGTTCATATTAACATGCACTAAGCACTTTAATCATCTTATTGCTGTGTTACGCAGCAGAATTGCATCCTTTTTTCATTTCTGAGCTTTACCTCCTCTTCAACTTTTATATTGCACCACTAATTCTAGGCATAGCAGTATAGAGTATTTTCAATAAGGAGATTTTTTATGAAGTATAAGATGTCTTTATTCATATGTGCTGGAAAGCATGTCCCTGTGTCTCTCATACTAGAAGCACATTGTTTTAAGATGTTAATGTCTATTATGTGTTAAGAAATATATATGCAAAATAGAATCTTTATTAAGTTGTCACTGTGTTTACCTGGTTTGTGTGTCACACTTTTGATTTATTTCCGTAATACTGTGGAACCCTATTTGATAAGGACCATTCTTCTATTTTTGGTTTAATACTATGTAGATGATGCAGGATGGTATCATCCACATCAATTAGAGTTGTAGGATGATGATTAGGAGCAGAGAGGAGGTACAGATGCCATCAATCGGACCGGACCATCCTCATTTAAATTCCTCGTGGGAGCAATTCAAATAGTATTTTTTGGGATATACAAAAAAAGTCAGGAGACAATATATCCATTTGTGGAATGCAGTACTGTAGATGTGATAGCATTTGTTGAGTGACTCAAGAACTGGTGACAGGTTCCCTTTAAAGTTGTATGTAACTGAAAAGGTATCTGTTATTTATAAAGGAATGTCCAGCTCCGGAATTAAAATCCAAGTATACTTTATTGAAGATCCATTAAAAGTTCATAATATGGCTGCTGTATTTATCTTATTGTAAGCCCATACTGGGCTACCAGAGGATAGCCTCGTGAGGTCTGGACATGTTTCGATTTCGAACACTATGTGTTTTTAGACTCAGACTCATTCTGGAGCTGGACATTCCTTTTCTAAGTACTTCATTGCCACATCGGGTCGAGACGAGTTCTTGCTCGGGCTGAACATACTATTTGGAAACACACTTCTCAGGGTGAGCTGAATAATCTTTTTTTATCATCTGTTATTTATACTTTATACAATTACAAGCCTTTTTAAACCAATTTGCTCGTGATATTTTACTCTTTGCCAGTGATCATGGAACCTGGTCCTGCATTAGGGAACCATTAGCTAAAGAGTAGATATTGTTGGACTTGCTTTGTCCACCAATAAAAAATTTTGTATTTAAGAAGTTCACCTACAGGGTGAAGCTAGTTTTGAACATTATTTTCTCACCTTGACCTTAATTATTTATGGGGCTAGAATTCCCACAAGCACACAGCAGAGAATAAGTTCTTACAAAATCAAAAGACTTTATAGATTGAGAACTCCTCATCCCAAGTATACAGATATCCAAATGCAACATTTCCTTTGAAATTATGAAATATAAGAAAGGCTTCTGTGGGGTAAACATATTGACCTATTCACCCTCATTGTCACCATTTCAGAGTACCTTGAAGCCTCCAATTAGTAAAGTATTTTAGTCTTTTGCTTTAATATTATACTTTACATAGCTTTACTGTTTTGTATATTTATTGATTTTTGGTGACATATTTCGATAAAGATATGCATGGTAGATATGGCATATATCTTAACGTTTATCTAGGCTGTGCTATTCTAAATGCAGAAGTATCTAAGTTATTGAACAGGAACCAATTCTCATAGCAAAACACTCCTTTTTTGGTGTAACAGACAAAGAAAATACTGTAAGCTTACATGCCATTCCAATTGAAGTCTCTTGGGCATTATTTGAATTTGGCTTGGAACCCTTCAAAGATTAACCCCTTTACCCCCAAGGGTGATTTGCATGTTAATGACCAGGCCAATTTTTACAATTATGACCACTGTCCCTTTATGAGGTAATAATTCTGGAATGCTTCCATGGATCCCGGTGATTCTGACACTTTTTTCTCATAACATATTGTTTTTCATGTTATTGGTAAAATTTCTTTGATATGACTTGTGTTTCTTTGTGAAAAAAATGGAAATTTGGCTAAAATTTTGAAAATTTTACAATTATCCAAATTTGAATTTTCATGCCCTTAAATCACACAGATATGTCACAAAAAATATGTCATAAGTACCATTTCACACATGGTACTTTACATCTGCACAATGTTGGAACCAAAATTTTTTGTTAGGAAGTTATAAGGGTTAAAAGTTGACCAGTGATTTCTCATTTTTACACCATTTTTTTTTAAGGGACCACATCACATTTGGAGTCACTTTGAGGGGTCTATAATATAGAAAATACCCAAAAGTGACACCATTCTAAAAACTGCACCCCTTGAGGTGCTCAAAACTACATTAAAGAAATTTATAAACCCTTCAGATGCTTCACAGGACTTTTTGGAATTTATTAAAAAAATGAACATTTAACTTTTTTTTGCAAAACATTTATTTCAGATCCAATTTGCTTTATTTGCCCAAGGATAACAGGAGAAATTGGACCCTAAAAGTAGTTGTATAATATGTGCTGAGTATGCTGATACCCCTTATTTGCAGGTAAACCACTGTTTGGTGGCATAGCATAGCTCGGTAAGGAAGGAGCATCGCTTGACTTTTCAACGCAAAATTGGCTGGAATTGAGATCGGACGCCATGTCGTGTTTGGAGAGCTCCTGATGTGCCCAAACAGTGGAAACCTCCCACAAAGTGACACCATTTTGGAAAGTAGATCCCCTAAGGAACTTATCTAGATGTGCGTTGAGCACAGAAGTTTATAACATACAGTCATGGACAAAAGTTTTGAGAATGACACAAATATTAATTTTTACAAAGTCTAATGCTTCACTTTTTCTAATGGCAATTTGCATATACTCCAGAATATTATAAAGAGTGATCAGCTTAACAGCAATTACTTGCAAAGTCAATATTTAGCTAGAAAATGAACTTTATCCCCCAAAACACATTTCAACATCATTGCAGCCCTGCCTTAAAAGGACCAGCTAACCTCTTTTCAGTGATTGCTCCATTAACACAGGTGTGGGTGTTGATGAGGACATGGCTGGAGATCAATCTGTCATGATTAAGTAAGAATGACACCACTGGACACTTTAAAAGGAGGCTGGTGCTTGGCATCTTTGTTTCTTTTCTGTTAACCATGGTTATCTCTAAAGAAACACGTGCAGTCATCATTGCAATGTACAAAAATGGCTTAACAGGGAAGAGTATCGCAGCTAGAAAGATTGCACCTCAGTCAACAATCTATCGCATCATCAAGAACTTCAAGGAAAGAGGTTCCATTGTTGCCAAAAAGGCTCCAGGGCACCCAAGAAAGACCAGCAAGCGCCAGGACCATCTCTTAAAAGTGTTTCAGCTGTGGGATTGGGCTACCAGCAGTGCAGAGCTTGCTCAGGAATGGCAGCAGGCAGATGTGAGTGCATCTGCACGCACTGTGAGGCGGAGACTCTTGGAGCAAGGCCTGGTCTCAAGGAGGGCAGCAAAGAAGCCACTTCTCTCCAGAAAAAACATCATGGACAGACTGATATTCTGCAAAAGGTACAGGCAGTGGACTGCTGAGGACTGGGGTTAAGTTATTTTCTCTGATGAATCCCCTTTTCGATTGTTTGGGACATCAGGAAAACGCCTCATTTGGAGTAGACAAGGTGAGCGCTACCACCAGTCTTGTCTCATGCCAACTGTTAAGCATCCTGAAACCATTCATGTGTGGGGTTGCTTCTCAGCCAAGTGAATAGGCTCTCTCACAGTCTTGCCTAAAAACACAGCCATGAATAAAGAATGGTACCAGAATGTCGTCCAAGAGCAACTTCTCCCAACCCTCCAAGAGCAGCTTGGCGATCAACAATGCCTTTTCCAGCATGATGGAGCACCTTGCCATAAAGCAAAGGTGATAACTAAATGGCTCAGGGAGCAAAACATAGAGATTTTGGGTCCATGGCCTGGAAACTCCCCAGATCTTAATCCCATTGAGAACTTGTGGTCAATCATCAAGAGACGGGTGGACAAACAAAAAAGAAGGGTCAACACTGCAAATATTGACTTGCTGCATTAACTCATTCTAACTGTCAATATAAGCTTGTTACTCATATGTTTGCAATTATATTTCTGTCTGTGATAAAAACATCTGTCAAACACACATAAAAAAACAGAGGGCAGCAGATCATGTGAAAATATAATATTTGTGTCATTCTCAAAACTTTTGGCCATGACTGTAGAGCACTAAAAATAAAAAATCATATATTTTTCACAAAAAAGATATTTTGGCCCCCAATTTTATATTTTCCCAAGGGTAACAGAAGAAACTGGACCCCAAAAGTTGTTATGCAATTTGTCCTGATTATGCTGATACCCCATATGTGGGGGTAAACCACTGTTTGGGCACATGGCAGAGCTCGGATGGGAAGGAGCACCGCTTGACTTTTTCAATGCAGAATTGGCTGGAATTGTGATGAGACGCCATGTCGAGTTTGGAAAGCCCCTGATGTGCCTAAACAGTGGAAACCTCCCCAATTCCAACTCCAACCATAACCGCAAAACACCCCTAACTCTAATGCAACCCTAACCTTAACCCTAACAACAAACCTAACTCTAACACACCCCTCACCCTAATCATAACCCTAACCATAACCCTAATCACAAATCTAACCCTTACACACCCTAACCCTAATCCCAACCCTAACCCTATTCCCAACCCTAACCGCAATCCAAACCCTAACTCTAGCCCCAACCCTAACCCCAACTCTAGGCCCAGCCCTAACCCTATTCATAAGTTTAGCCCTATTCCAAACCCTAACTTTAGCCCCAACCCTAACCCTAACTTTAGCCTTAACCCTAACCCTAACCCTAACTTTAGCCCAAACCCTAACTCTATCTTTAGCCCTAACCCTAATGGGAAAATGGAAATAAATATTTTTTTTATTTTATTATTTTTCCCTAACTAATGGAGTGATAAAGGGGGGTTTGATTTACTATTTATAGCAGTTTTAATAGCGGGTATTTATGTTTGGCAGCTATTACACAGTAAAAGTCACTTTTTATTGCAAAAAATAGTTTTTCATCACCACATTTTGAGAGCTATAATTTTTCCATATTTTGGCCCACAGAGTCATGTGAGGTCTTATTTTTTTTGCGGTACGAGTTGATGTTTTTATGGTACCATTTTCAGGCACATGACTTTTTTTTATCACTTTATATTCCGATTTTTGGGAGACAGAATGAGCAAATACCAGCAATTCATGAATTTCTTTTAGGGAGCGTTTACACCATTCCACATGTGGTAAAAATGATAAGGCAGTTTTATTCTTTGGGTCAGTATGATTACAGCGATACCTCATTTATATCTTTTGTTATGTTTTGGTGTTTTCATATAATAAAAAGCTATTTTATAGAAAAAATAATTGTTTTTGCATTGCTTTATTCTGAGAGCTATAACTTTTTTATTATTTTGCTGATGATGCTGTGTCATGATGATGCTGTGAGAATCAGCTGACACCCGGCCACGATCTGCTGCACACCCCCTCATGTGCGAGGCCGATCGCTATGACGTACTATCACGTCCATGGTCAGATAGGCCCAGGTCTCATGGACGGGATAGTACGTCTAAGGTCAGAGAGGTGTTAAATTCTAAACTATACTAAAACGCTGCTCATCAAAATGTGCTGATGTCATATAAAGTATGTATTTTGTTTGTGCCAACTAAATTTTAAGCTGCAGCAGAGTATATGTACCTTATACTTCTATCTTACATTTTGTCTGTTTCAAGGCCAGAGTGAACATGCTCCTACCCGTTGCATGTATACCAACTAATACTACAGTTAATTTCTTTTGGCTTTGCTTTTAGTTTTGGTATTCAATGCACACAATGAAATGGCTTTCTTTTCTTTGAGCTGGACATCATGTTCATATAGCTTCCTATGGTTGTGTGTCCACAGTCAGGTCCCAGTCCTGCTCGACCTTTATTCACATTGAGGTCATTTTTGACACATGGTAAGGTTATACCAGAGATTAGGACCATCCCAATTGGGTACACTTTGTTGCTGGTGGTATGGCCTTTGTCCCTTTTATTTATCAAAAACAGTGTTTACTAAGTACTCTATGTTGTTTATATTGCACTTTTTACTTACTTACTGTAGGTTTTACAGTCAAGGCTGAAAGTGTTGGCATCCTTGAAATTTTTCAAGAAAATGAAGTATTACTCCTTGAAAATTATTGTACACTTGTTTTGTTAAACTCATGTTTATGTCTTTTGTGTGTATTGAAACAATGCAAAAAAAACAAAACAAACACAAGATGGCAAATTGAACACAATTTCACACAAAACCCTAAAATGGGTTGGACAAAATTGTTGGCACCTGTCCAAAATTGTGGGAAAACCACTTTGTCTCAAGGATGTGATGCCTGTTCAAACTCGCCTGTGGCAAGTAACAGGCATGGGCAATATGAAAATCACAACTGAAACCAGATAAAAAGTGGAGAAGTTTACTTAATCTCTGCATTGTGTGCCTGTATGTGCCACACTAAGCATGGAGAACAGAAAAAGGTGAAAATAACTGTCTGAAGACTTGAGAACCAAAATTTCTGAAAATATCAACAATCTCATTACAAGTCCATCTCTAGAGATCTTCATGTTCCTTTGAACACAACTTATGGCACTGTAGCTAATCTTCCTGGATGTGGATGGCAAAGGAAAATTGCTGAAAAATTGCAGCATAGAATACTCTGGTAGGTGGATAAGCAGCCCCAATCAAGTTTCAAAGGAACTCAAGGTTTCCTGCATGCTCAGGATGCATCAGGGTCAGCACAAATTGTCCATCAACATTTGAATTAAATGAATGCAATGGCAGGAGACCAAGGACGACCCCACTGCTGACAGAAGCACTGGAAAGTTATGAAGTGGCCAAAAATGAGACAGAATCTAAATCCCATTGAAGATCTTTGGGGAGATTTTAAAATTGTTGTTGGGAGAAAGCACCTTTCATATTTGAGAGATCTGGAACAGTTTGCAAAAGAAGAGTGGACCAAAATTTCAGTTAAGAGATATAAGAAGTTTGTAGAGGGTTATGCAAAGCAATTGATTGCAGTTATTTTTTTCAAATGGTGTGCAAGCAAATGTTTTGTTGAGGATACCATCAAATTTATTCGGCTCATTTTTGGGGTTTTGAAGGAAATTATGTCCAATTTCTTTGTTCTCTGTTTTGTTGTGTTATTCCAATAGACACAAAGAAAATAAGCATGTATATAACAAAACATAATAAATCACATGAAATACCCACTAAATATTGAAGCCCATAAAGGGCCATATACCACAGTCAAAATGCAAAACACAGGTAGTGGAAACAAATAACCAATGTATGCCACTAAATGGTACAAATGAACAACTTTTTATTGGTACAAAAATATACAATACTAAATCAGCAAAAGGTTTGCTGAAGGCACCTGGTACACATAAATTAAAATTTGCAACAAGCAAATGAATTAAAAAGAGAGGACTAACTACCATAGGAGTATCTCTCAATCAGCAGTGATGTCCGATAACATATCTGAATGCAAGACATGTAGATATGCCAGCCATATAGTGATGTGACGCATATGCCGCCACTCTTAACAATGCTGGCAACCCTGTCAGGCTTAATCAGTGTAGGGATATAGCAGGTTGAAAAAACACATACCTAGAGGACTGCTGATGTGAACTCCACGGACGTCCCTCTGCCCCGACGCGCGAACATCAAAATGGGCTCAAGGCTGTTGAGAGATATCTAAGTCACAGCAATTTGAGTAAGGATATGGCAGGGTTTATTTTGATTATATTGAGATTCATTTTGACTCATAATGCCTTCATTTTTAATGGAAAAATTTTTGTTCAACAGAGGGGTACAGCAATGGGGGCATCATGTGCCCCCTCCTATGCCAACCTGTTTATGGGGGCATGGGAGTGGTCCATTTTCCAGGAGGAGGAGATTGAGGGCATTAATCGGGTCCACAATTGGATCCGATATATAGATGACATATTGTTTATCTGGGAGGGTCCAATTGTGGACCTTGAGAATTTTATGGCTCGACTAAATCTCAATGATCAGAATATTAAACTGACTTTCAAACATGGGCGTCAGATAGATTTCTTGGATTTGGCTATTTCTGTTCTTCCTAGTGGCCGTTTGTCCACCACTATTTTCCGTAAACCCACTTCCACCAACGCTTTCTTGCATGCTACATCGTCACATCCCAAATCTACAATACAGGGAATTCCGATTGGTCAATTCCTGAGAGCAAAAAGAATCTGCTCGGAAGATTCTCTTTTTGAGACACAATCCGAAATTTTGAAAAAGCGTTTTCAAGATAGAGGGTATGGCCGTAGGTCAATTCAAAAAGGATACATCAGGGCTAAACATACATCTAGGGATCAGTTACTGCATAAAAATCAACCCCTCATGAAATCCAGTGAGGATGAATATCAGGTAAGATTTATTACTAATTATAATAGCAGGTGGCAAGATTTGAGGAAAATCTTTGTCAAACATTGGAATATTCTGTTTACTGATCCTATTTTGAAAAAATGTCTTCCTAGTGCTCCCTTGATTGTAGCTAGAAGAGCCCCGAATTTGAAGGACCAATTGGTTCATAGTTATTATGATCCTAAAAGGAGGGAGAAAAATACCCAAAATAAATACCCTGAAAGACATGGGTTTTTTCCTTGTGGAATGTGCAAGGGGTGTGCTAATATGAAGAAAACTTCCACATTTTATAATCATGATAAGTCCAGGAAATTTGATATCAGGACCCATGTCACATGTTCATCCAAAGGGGTGGTTTATTGTGCGGAGTGTCCCTGTGGCAAATTATACATTTGTACCATTTAGTGGCATACATTGGTTATTTGTTTCCACTACCTGTGTTTTGCATTTTGACTGTGGTATATGGCCCTTTATGGGCTTCAATATTTAGTGGGTATTTCATGTGATTTATTACCGATTTTTTGCTGTTGTTACAACAGAAACCCACATCATGGATTTTAAGGCTAAAGAAAGCGGAGTGTCCCTGTGGCAAATTATACGTGGGGATGACCAGTAGAGAGCTTAGGGTTCGGGTGCGCGAACACTGCATTGACATCGAAAAGGCCAAGACCACCACTGATATCATGTCTCTAAAGACACTTCCTAAACATTTTAGGAAGTATCATCAATCCAATTCTAGAAGTTTGATTTTTAGAGGCATTGATAAAGTGGATTTGGGGCCCAGGGTGGCGACCTCATAAAGAGGGTTGCCAAAAAAGAATGCCAATGGATTTTTCGCCTTGGCACCCACACTCCACAAGGCCTTAATGAGAGCTTTGGGTTTAGCGCCTTTCTTTGATAGCTTTTAGAGTCTTTTTAGGGTGGGGGTTTTTCCATATTTCATTGTGTCTGAATTGATTAAAATTATATTAATTTTTATCTTAGATTTTTCTATATGGTTATGCCATTACTTACCTGTACTTGGTCCGGAGTTCCTTGTTTTCAATTGATGGTGGTGAAGTAACTTGATTGATGGGGACTTTTGAAGGAGACGTCATCGCATTGTGAAGAATTTCCTCCTGAGGACGATTTAAGAGATCAATTATTAATTTTAATGTTCACTACATAATATTTTCCTTTCATCCCCATTTCACTGCTCATTGGGGCGCTTGTATATTATTGTATTTTATTATCACTTATTTTGATTGTCATTAATATTTAATAGGTGTTGAAATGTAGCCATTCATTGAATGTTTATATAAAATATAATTCACCATTTAATTACGTCACATGCATTTTTAGGTATATATTTACACTTGTGATTATTGTTTTTTTATTATCTATTATGATTATCGTGTTTATTTTCATGTTTTATTTTTATTTAATATTCATTTCATTATTCTTTATTGTTGATATTATTAATAATCTAATTGTCCCCTTGTATTGTTCTGGAGGGCTCCACCTTACGATGCCTATACACTAATCACTCAACAGAGTCCCCCTAGTGATCAGCTATATGGATTTTTCCCCCCCTGGTCTTGATGAAGGTGCGCATGCGGGTTACATGGACCACTGGGGTTCATATTGCGGTCTTCGGTGTGATTTGAGTCTGTTGTTGTTCCTGTCAAAGGACCTGGCAGATTCGGATCACATTCGGATCACATTGGTTGATGGATACCATGTGACCGCGCATGCGCCATTAATTCTCAAGGACAAGGACCTGCATTATGACGCAGCAAACATTAGTGTCAGTCTGGCGATTTCTTGTAACAGGTGTTTTGGCAATTGTCTGATTAGGACACCATATATATACCGGATAGCCCTCTGCCCTGACACGCCTCCCGAAGAAGCAGTGCGAAACGCGCGTCGGGGCAGAGGGACGTCCGTGGAGTTCACATCAGCAGTCCTCTAGGTATGTGTTTTTTCAACCTGCTATATCCCTACACTGATTAAGCCTGACAGGGTTGCCAGCATTGTTAAGAGTGGCGGCATATGCGTCACATCACTATATGGCTGGCATATCTACATGTCTTGCATTCAGATATGTTATCGGACATCACTGCTGATTGAGAGATACTCCTATGGTAGTTAGTCCCTCTCTTTTTAATTCATTTGCTTGTTGCAAATTTTAATTTATGTGTACCAGGTGCCTTCAGCAAACCTTTTGCTGATTTAGTATTGTATATTTTTGTACCAATAAAAAGTTGTTCATTTGTACCATTTAGTGGCATACATTGGTTATTTGTTTCCACTACCTGTGTTTTATATAACAAAACATGTATAATTGCAATAGTTTTCAGGGAGAAAAACTTCATTTTCTGTAACAATTTAAAGGGTTTTTCGGCCAAGACTCTGTTCATTTTGTTATTATCTTAGGTGTTGTTTTTTAAGTTAGTCTAGAAATTTGCAATACTCTCTATGCAAATAAGCATAGCATTTGCCGCACTGATTTCAGATGTTTAGTGTACTTGAAATATAAATATTTATATCCATTTTACTCCTATCTTTTTGATTAGCATGCTCTCTACCACCATTGCTAACTTATATCCCGCAAGAATATTCATCGACTGAGTCAGAGAATTGCAACAAGGGAAAGGAAATTGCACAGAATTAGAATGGACTGTTTGATTACTAGAGGGAAATAAAGCAAATAAAAAATAAGAAAAATGTAATAAACAGAGATGAGCAAATCTTTTCAAAATCAAATTCATCATCTTCTCCAAATTTGTCTTCAAAACTTGATTTGCCGTGAAAAAATTTGAGTGAATCTCACTAGTGGAAAGCTTGAAATTGTTCAGAAAATGCATGTGGGAGAAAGGAGAGAGACAGAACCCCAATGACCATAAGAGCTTACATCCTATATGAGAGAGGGGAATCAAAATACTTCCATGAAGAGGCAGTCAGAGATCAGTTGCAGCCGAAATTCCTCTTCATGTTCAATTTGTCCAAAGGATGGGACAGTTATGCCAGCACTGATTTATTTTATCAGAGGCAAGCGTGGGTTTTGACAAGGGATTGTTCAAGTAGTGAACAACTTCTTTAAGTTAGACTGTGCTTCATCTGTATGGATTTCCCTACTAGCGGTAGTAATGTCAGATAATGGGTCAGCATTTCAAAAGGTCTAGATCATTAGGTTAACCTCAGCAATTAATGATATATATTTAATCAAGACTGGTTAAACATGATGGATCCAGTATCTTATTTTAATCAGTGTAACTATGAAACTTAGCCTTTGTCTTCTATTTAATATTTTCTGTTATTACGATATAACGTATAATATAATAACATATAATATAATATTATATAAGCAGTAGAATTGCTAAGAGATAAGAAATTGTAGTTTTATGACACAAAACCAACTTAAGTATGTTGCCGGACTCTTTTATTGAATGATCACCATTAGCTAAACAGAGAATAGTATTGTATTGTTGACATCAGAGTCATTACAAAACTGCACCTAGCTGACATTTTAACAGGTTTATACAGTACTGAACAAGTTGTTCCTATTTGTAGTATGGACATTAAGGATTATCCGTCTTACTTTCACAAAGAAAATAATGAATGCCTGGCTATAGATATGCAAATTGCCTCTTCAAACAAAGAGGACTTGTACTCTATAGCGCCACCTATTGGAAGTAGCGATCCTACAAGTCACAATCAACCCTTTAATGAGTCTTGTAATATGACTTAGGATAAAAGCCAAATCAGAATCTCCATTTGCAGACACGGTGTTTCGGACTGTTGGTCCTCGTCAGTGCAAAGTAGGAGAGATCTGATTTGGCTAGATGAGAGGCTCTGGACTGGGGTCTGGGGGGTAAGGTTTCTCCTTGTGGAGAGTGACATACCAGCTCTGGCGTGTCGAGGTAAGGAGGCTTATTCGCCGTGCAATGCTCCTCTGGGAAATTTTAATATGCAAATTGCCTCTTCAAACAAAGAGGACTTGTACTCTATAGCGCCACCTATTGGAAGTAGCGATCCTACAAGTCACAATCAACCCTTTAACGAGTCTTGTAATATGACTTAGGATAAAAGCCAAATCAGAATCTCCATTTGCAGACACGGTGTTTCAAACTGTTGGTCCTCGTCAGTGCAAAGTAGGAGAGATCTGATTTGGCTAGATGAGAGGCTCTGGACTGTGGTCTGGGGGTAAGGTTTCTCCTTGTGGAGAGTGACATACCAGCTCTGGCGTGTCTTACCCCCTGGCTATAGATATACTTTTAGGTGGATTTGAATGATCTGACAGAGCTAAGCTTTTCATGTCCTTTTTGGACTAATATGTGTACTGGACTGATTCTGGCAATACCATAAAAGAACAAACTGGAATGTAAAATATCATCCATAACTAGTGTTGAGCGATACTTTTCGATATCAAGAAATATCGGATCATATTGGATCGGACCGATATCCAAAAAGTATCGGATATCGCCGATTCCAATACCGGAAACCAATGCAAGTCAATGGGACAGAAATATCGGAATTAAAATTAAACCTTTCTTTCCTTGTAAACACTAGATATATACACATAGAATACATATATATATATATATATATATATATATATACATATCATTGTGACACACATATATATATATATATATATATATATATATATATATATATTATATATATACAGTACAGACCAAAAGTTTGGACACACCTCATTCAAAGATTTTTCTGTATTTTCATGACTATGAAAATTGTAGAATCACACTGAAGGCATCAAAACTATGAATTAACACATGTGGAATTATACATTACACTTTACAAAAAAGTGTGAAACATCTTAAAATATGTCTTATATTCTAGGTTCTTCAAAGTAGCCACCTTTTGCTTTGATTACTGCTATGCACGAAAAAAAGGTGAACAGATGGACTCTACATGCCTGGTTCCCACCGTGAAGCATGGAGGAGGTGGTGTGATGGTGTGGGGGTGCTTTGCTGGTGACACTGTTGGGGATTTATTCAAAATTGAAGCGGTGAGCGGTCCAGCTCACCCCAAACCATCTCGATTGGGTTCAGGTCTGGTGACTGTGGAGGCCAGGTCATCTGGCGTAGCACCCCAACACTCTCCTTCTTGGTCAAATAGCCCTTACGCAGCCTGAAGTTGTGTTTGGGGTCATTGTGCTGTTAAAAAATAAATGATGATCCAACTAAATGCAAACTGGATGAAATAGCATGCCGCTGCAAGATGCTGTGGTAGCCATGCTGGTTCACTATGCCTTCAATTTTGAATAAATCCCCAACAGTGTCACCAACAAAGCACGCCCACACCATCACACCACCTCCTCCATGCTTCACGGTGGGAACCAGGCATGTAGAGTCCATCCGCTCACCTTTTCTGCGCACAAAGCAGTAATCAAAGCAAAAGGTGGCTACTTTGAAGAACCTAGAATATAAGACATATTTTCAGTTGTTTCACACATTTTTGTAAAGTGTATTGTCTAATTCCACATGTGTCACTTCATAGTTTTGATGCCTTCAGTGTGATTCTACAATTTTCATAGTCATGAAAACACGGAAAAATCTTTGAATGAGAAGGTGTGTCCAAACTTTTGGTCTGTACTGTAATATATATATATATATATATATATATATATATATATATATATATATTGTGAGACAGTGAAGGAATATGTGTTGAATGAGGTGTATATTTCACCTAAGTACTTTGCTGACTGGTATGAGCGAAATGTGTGGCTTTGTAAACCTGGTGGTAAAGAAAGGTCACTACACCTGCCATTCAGTACACGCTTGCAGCTCAGACCTGAATCCACTCAGGTGTTGATTAGGAAGCCAGAAGTAGGTGCTTGGGAGCACAGTCAGAGAGCTCGCTTAGTCTGGACACAGGAGGGGTCCAGGCACGAAGGTGTCTCCAGGAGTATGAGCTGTCTCAGTCTGGGTGCTCGATGTACCCCGGACACAGGAGTAGTCTCTGTGAGAATCCATGCGGATAGCTGCTGAATAGGAGGGGAGCTCTCTCAAGTCTGGACGTTGAAGGTGCCTTCAGACACAAGGAGGAGACTCTGTGAAACTCCACGCTGGTAACTACTGAACATATGTGTTGTTTTGGCCCAGGCTGTTAGAGTCGGGACCCGGATAGATAGGGAAATCTATCTAAGTATAATTAGTGGCTGGACAAGCCCAGGTCTTATGTTTATGATTTGGTTTGATTATGTTCTGTTTGCTGTGGACTTTAATAAAACTGGTTGCGGCCAGTTTTTACCAGAACTGCTGTCTCTGAATGAACTGTTTCTATGCCATTCCGTCTACCCGGACGGCGATCTCAGAGCTATATCCCCTGAAAAGCTTACAATATATTAATAGTTCATACACTTCTACATAGTATAATAGCTGCTAATTCAATTGCCGACTTTTGTGAAATTACAGAACCACCCGACATGAAATGACACATGGTTTACATACAGTTAACCATGTCATTTCATGTAGTTTGATATATGGTTTTCACTAACAATTACATGAGTGTATGTGTGCAAAATTTCATACATGTAGAGGTTAATAAAACCTGTAAAATAAAAGATGGTCAAAAACTGTGTGATTATTTCATTAAAATGATTTTTAATTAAAGTGTGTGTGTTTTATTTTTATTTCATACAATAGGATTAATAATTGATAGTTGTCTAATTGACAGCTCTCAATTATTAACCTGGCTTAAAGTCACCTTTCAATAGCAAGGTGGCTTTAACCCATTAATAACCCATTCGCCACCACTACAGGGCAATGGGAATAGACGGGCTAAGTGCCAGAAAGGGCTAATCTATTTATAGATTTGCCTTTTCTGGGGAGGCTGGGGGCAGATGTTAGTAGCCAGGGGGGCACTAAATAAATGCACCCTCCCTAGGCTAATATTATCTGCCCCCACTCGCTGGCTTTACCTGTCTGGTGTAGAAAATACCGCGGGAGCCCACGTATTGTTTTTCAATGAATTTACACCTTTAATTAACCCCTACATGTATGAAATTCTAGAGTATAACAAAAAAAGGAGCATCCAGCCAAATTAATTCTTTGAAATATAAAAATAGACAATTTTATTGAAAAATACACACATAATGACATGAATAAAAACGTTCACAAGTGTACATAGACGTATATATAGATAGAAGTGTAACAGTGGTGCAGCAAAAAACGTACCAACGGCACACATATCAGCAAGCCAGTAATGCAAGAAGTAGGTCAGATTGTCACCGGTAGAGGAAAGCAAGATATATGTAAGACAAGTGTCCAGTACAACATGCACCCTTAAAAGCACATTAATATCTCTGAATAGAGAAAGTGTAGTGGTGACAACCTAAAGCCATAGTACCCACAGTACCCATCCCCAGTGGGAAAACTCCATATAGGGAAAGGGGCAAAATGGTAAACAAAAAGTTTAACCTAGTCAATGTCAGACAAGCTTCAGCATTACAAATAGTAGGGCTTACCCATATTGTGTGGCATCGGTAACGTGCCCCGACGCACGTTTCGCTTATAGCTTCCTCGGGGGGCAGTGTGGTACAGAGTGTGGTGTGCTGATATATATAGAGAAATTGATTAATGAATTCAGGTGTGCGATGTTACCCCATTAGACAAATTAGCGCATGCGAGCGCCGTCGCAGGGGAGGCTTGCGAGCCACTTCTGGCAACTCCAGATGACGCTGCGGGTCCAGGAAGAAAGTTTCCTGTGACGTCAGGACCCCAGCGCCATCTTGGTGGAGACCTTCTGTGACTCGAGCCACCACTGCCGCGCGCGCATGCGCACATCAATGGGAAACCTACTCCAGGTTAGAAAGTACTGACGAGTTGTTAAATGTGATTTGTCCGACCAAAAAGAAACACCAAATTGTAAAATACAATGGTGGTCAGACCTGTGGGCCAGAAAAATATGTTTTTAATATATATGTATGTATATATACCTAAAAATAGATCCGTTAGCTGAAAATAGATGAAGACTAAAGCAATGTATGTAAAAAGGGAGAGGAAAAACGGGGGAAATATAGTGCATAGTGCAATATAAAACAAACATCATAGAGTGCACTTAGTCCCATGAAATGCGAATTAACAGTTAGAAGTTAAATGTATATTTATAAAAATAACAAAGACAAAAAAATCAATAGAACAAAAAAAGAAAAAGGAAGAGGAAAAAAAAAAAAACATATCATAATTGAAAAAAAACAAAAAAACAAAAATGTTCTTATTTTCCCATCCGCCAGAAGAACTCAAGTGGAAGTCCTCCGTGTAGTCCAATGGGATCTCCGCACAACAACCGGAAGATGGATCTTCATGTCCAAATCGCAACCCTGGGTAAGTATTCATATCAAGCACACGAAATATGGAGAATATGAACTGTGAATGTAAAAAATAAGTTAAAACCAACACTCACTTAAAAACTAAGGTAGATGAAAGAAACTAAAGTATAGTGAAAAGCAGGGGGTGCCTCATAGGAAACACGCAAAAGATAGTTTCTCGTTAAGTCCCCTAGGTGACATTGTATCCAACTTGGTAATCCATTGACATTCCAGCTGTGCCAGAGTACGTTTCAAATCACCACCCCTAATGCCAGTCCGTACTCGGTCAATACCCACAAATTTAAGACTGGTAGGATTGGATTTATGGAACAGCCTAAAGTGCCGAGGAATGGTCTTGAGAGTATCTATGTCCGCCACATCTCTGGCGGCCATAATATCCCGAATGTGCTCCCTAACCCTCACGCGAAATTCGCGTGAGGTCAGTCCCACATACCTAAGGCCACAGGGAGGGTTAGGGAGCACATTCGGGATATTATGGCCGCCAGAGATGTGGCGGACATAGATACTCTCAAATGGTGATTTGAAACGTACTCTGGCACAGCTGGAATGTCAATGGATTACCAAGTTGGATACAATGTCACCTAGGGGACTTAACGAGAAACTATCTTTTGCGTGTTTCCTATGAGGCACCCCCTGCTTTTCACTATACTTTAGTTCCTTTCATCTTCCTTAGTTTTTAAGTGAGTGTTGGTTTTAACTTATTTTTTACGTTCACAGTTCATATTCTCCATATTTCGTGTGCTTGATATGAATACTTACCCAGGGTTGCGATTTGGACATGAAGATCCATCTTCCGGTTGTTGTGCGGAGATCCCATTGGACTACATGGAGGACTTCCACTTGAGTTCTTCTGGCGGATGGGAAAATAAGAACATTTTTGTTTTTTTGTTTTTTTCAATTATGATATGTTTTTTTTTTTTTTTCCTCTTCCTTTTTCTTTTTTTGTTCTATTGATTTTTTTGTCTTTGTTATTTTTATAAATATACATTTAACTTCTAACTGTTGATTCGCATTTCATGGGACTAAGTGCACTCTATGATGTTTGTTTTATATTGCACTATGCACTATATTTCCCCCGTTTTTCCTCTCCCTTTTTACATACATTGCTTTAGTCTTCATCTATTTTCAGCTAACGGATCTATTTTTAGGTATATATACATACATATACAGTGCCTACAAGTAGTATTCAACCCCCTGCAGATTTAGCTGGTTTGATAAGATGCAAATAAGTTAGAGCCTTCAAACTGCAAACGAGAGTAGGATTTATTAACAGAAGCATAAATCTTACAAAACAAAAAGTTATGTTGCTCAGTTGAATTTTAATAAATTTTAAACATAAAAGTGTGGGTCAATTATTATACAACCCCTATGTTTAATATTTCGTGGAATAACCCTTGTTTGCAATTACAGCTAATAATCGTCTTTTATAAGACCTGATCAGGCCGGCACAGGTCTGTGGAGTTATCTTGGCCCACTCCTCCATGCAGATCTTCTCCAAGTTATCTAGGTTCTTTGGGTGTCTCATGTGGACTTTAATCTTGAGCTCCTTCCACAAGTTTTCAATTGGGTTAAGGACAGGAGACTGACTAGGCCACTCCAACATCTTGACTTTTTTCCTCTTGAACCAGGCCTTGGTTTTCTTGGCTGTGTGCTTTGGGTCGTCGTCTTGTTGGAAGATGAAATTACGACCCATCTTAAGATCCTTGATGGAGGAGCGGAGGTTCTTGGCCAAAATCTCCAGGTAGGCCATGCTATCCATCCTCCCATGGATGCGGACCAGATGGCCAGGCCCCTTGGCTGAGAAACAGCCCCACGCATGATGCTGCCACCACCGTGCTTGACTGTAGGGATGGTATTCTTGGGGTCGTATGCAGTGCCATCCAGTCTCCAAACGTCACGTGTGTGGTTGGCACCAAAGATCTCGATCTTGGTCTCATCAGACCATAGAACCTTGAACCAGTCTGTCTCAGAGTCCTCCGAGTGATCATGAGCAAACTGTAGACGAGCCTTGACATGATGCTTTGAAAGTAAAGGTACCTTACGGGCTCGTCTGGAACGGAGACCATTGCGGTGGAGTACGTTACTTATGGTATTGACTGAAACCAATGTCCCCACTGCCATGAGATCTTCCCAGAGCTCCTTCCTTGTTGTCCTTGGGTTAGCCTTGACTCTTCGGACAAGCCTGGCCTCGGCATGGGAGGAAACTTTCAAAGGCTGTCCAGGCCGTGGAAGGCTAACAGTAGTTCCATAAGCCTTCCACTTACGGATGATGCTCCCAACAGTGGAGACAGGTAGGGCCAACTCCTTGGAAAGGGTTTTGTACTCCTTGCCAGCCTTGTGACCCTCCACGATCTTGTCGCTGATGGCCTTGGAATGCTCCTTTGTCTTTCCCATGTTGACCATGTATGAGTGCTGTTCACAAGTTTGGGGAGGGTCTTAAATAGTCAGAAAAGGCTGGCAAAAGAGATCATTAATCCACACATGTGAAGCTCATTATTCTTGGTGCCTGAACTACTTCTTAATACTTTAGGGGGAGCAAACAGAATTCTTGTGGTTTGAGGGGTTGAATAATAAATGACACTCTGAATTAACTTTTAACGTTTAAAAAAAAAAAAAAAAAATTACAACAAAAATTTTTGCTGCAGTGCATTTCCCACTTCCAGGCTGATCTACAGTACAAATGTCACAATGCCAAGTTAATTCCGCATGTGTCAACCAGCTAAATCTGCAGGGGGTTGAATACTACTTGTAGGCACTGTATATTAAAAACATATTTTTCTGGCCCACAGGTCTGACCACCATTGTATTTTACAATTTGGTGTTTCTTTTGGTCGGACAAATCACATTTAACAACTCGTCAGTACTTTCTAACCTGGAGTAGGTTTCCCATTGATGTGCGCATGCGCGCGCGGCAGTGGCGGCGCGAGTCACAGAAGGTCTCCACCAAGATGGCGCTGGGGTCCTGACGTCACAGGAAACTTTCTTCCTGGACCCGCAGCGTCATCTGGAGTTGCCGGAAGTGGCTCGCAAGCCTCCCCTGGGACGGCGCTCGCATGCGCTAATTTGTCTAATGGG
Source organism: Oophaga sylvatica (assembly GCA_033576555.1). Taxonomy (NCBI): domain Eukaryota; kingdom Metazoa; phylum Chordata; class Amphibia; order Anura; family Dendrobatidae; genus Oophaga; species Oophaga sylvatica. The sequence continues at coordinate 67,131,079 of JARQOD010000001.1, read as the reverse complement.
GTAACATCGCACACCTGAACTCATTAATCAATTTCTCTATATATATCAGCACACCACACTCTGTACCACACTGCCCCCCGAGGAAGCTATAAGCGAAACGTGCGTCGGGGCACGTTACCGATGCCACACAATATGGGTAAGCCCTACTATTTGTAATGCTGAAGCTTGTCTGACATTGACTAGGTTAAACTTTTTGTTTACCATTTTGCCCCTTTCCCTATATGGAGTTTTCCCACTGGGGATGGGTACTGTGGGTACTATGGCTTTAGGTTGTCACCACTACACTTTCTCTATTCAGAGATATTAATGTGCTTTTGAGGGTGCATGTTGTACTGGACACTTGTCTTACATATATCTTGCTTTCCTCTACCGGTGACAATCTGACCTACTTCTTGCATTACTGGCTTGCTGATATGTGTGCCGTTGGTACGTTTTTTGCTGCACCACTGTTACACTTCTATCTATATATACGTCTATGTACACTTGTGAACGTTTTTATTCATGTCATTATGTGTGTATTTTTCAATAAAATTGTCTATTTTTATATTTCAAAGAATTAATTTGGCTGGATGCTCCTTTTTTTGTTATACTCTATGATGCAGGGAGTTGCCTTGTTTCCATTGTGAAACTATGTATATTGCTGTTACCCATGGTTCTGGTTTAAGTAAAATGTATGAAATTCTGCACACATACACTCATGTAAGTGAAAATCATATATCAAATTACATGAAATGACATGGTTAACTGTATGTAAACCATGTGTCATTTCATGTCGGGTCTGTAAATTTACAAAAGCCGGCAAATGAATTAGCGGATATTATACTATGTAGAAGTGTATGAACTATAAATATATATATATATGTCACAATGACATGTGTATATATATATACATATATATATATATGTATTCTATGTGTATATATCTAATGTTTTGTGATCTGTCAGTGTGATTTTACAGTATTGATTATGTATGGGAACTTCCGATTCCGGGTTTCGATATGCAAAAGTATCGGAACTCAGTATTGAAATTCCGATACCGCGAATTTCGGCCGATACCCGATATTTGCAGTATCGGAATGCTCAACACAATCCATAACCCCTACTATTCCCAATACTTTCATATGGATCAATGCATACAACAAGCCGTAGTACTTAGATGCCTCTAGAAGTCTTGGTGAATGAATCCCTTGGTAAAAAAAAGAACAGCTCAGTATTAAGGACATAGTGCACAGGAGGAATTTGATATTCAATCTACAACAGATGAAAAATCACTATAAAAATATCCATATTTAATTTTTAGTTTTTATTGGCCTTCGGCTCAATCTCGAGCCATACTGACTTGATAGATTAATGATCTATAGGATGATCGATCTTGAGCAAGTCTAGATAAGTCCACCATGGTCTTAATAATATCAAGCCATTGAGTTGCTGTTCTTCCTCTTTACCTTGTTTGTCTTATTCTTCTGACCATGATGTCCTTCTTCAGCAATTGCTTTCTTTATATGATGTGTGTCTAAAGTGGGCTAGTCATAGATTAGCTATCATTGCATTGAGTTAAATATCTGGTCTGATTTCTTTGTTCTTCTTGCCATTTTTGTTATTGATAACATCCTTCTCCATCATCATTTTTTGAAGTCATTCGTTCTTCTGTTTTGTTTCTTTATCGTCCAGGTTTCACATCTGTAAGTTATCACAGAAAAAAAAAATATGTAAAAACCGTGTGTTCATTGCCAGTGAAATGTTCCTCTATTTGAAGACCTTGTTTAGTGACTTCGTGGCTGACTTGCTCATAGCTATTCTTTTGTCTTCAGGTGTTGACACTGCTTATTGAGTGATCATTAATCTGAGTAGGTTGAAGTCCTTTACAACTTCTAATTCATTGTCGTCCATCTCAAATGTGTCCCCGTCATACCTAGCAGTAGTCAACGTCCCTAAGGATGTCCAAAAAAAGAGAAACTCCTGGGTTATCATGCACTCTAAGAGAGGCAAATAGCAAATCAGATGAGAAGCATTACTCATAGTTGGATGGATAGCCAAGAACAGTAACAGTAGGAACGTCAATTTCAGTAAATGATCAAGCAGAGCCAAGTATAAAATACAACATATCACTAAAATGACTAAGGGCCAAACAAGGCGGAAGCACTTTATGGAATATATATATATATATATATATATATATATATATATATATATATATATAGAAACTGGGCACACTCGTAATAGTGTAGTAAAGATAAATTTTATTGCGCACACCTGATCACTAGTAACAGACGTTTCGGTCAGTAAACAACCTTCATCAGTGTACTAAAAAATAATAATGAGTGATCAATAAATCGTTACAAAATAGAAACAAAGTATGTACACATATATATGTAAATGGGTCACAATGGATCAAAGGAATCTCAAAACAAAACGGGAGACTGACCAGCATCATAATTCATCAAAAGTACCCAGGATGGTGAGAACATGAGTAAGGTAATAAAGTAAGCAATAGACATACCTAGTGGTAGTGTGTACCCAATATAATGGGTCTGTGAATGAGATTGATATAATAAAATAGTGATAAAATAAAATAAAATGAAATAAGGAAATGGTTCCAGAGGTGACATACCCGTTGCATTGAATGCTGCTGTGAACGGCTATAATCGGATACAATATAGCAGTGAGTGGAGAATAATGTCCATAAGGGTTTTAGTGAGTGGTAATATTGAAAAACATACCGCTTTGGACAGAAACCTCAGGTATGGTTGTAATAGCTATAGGGTATAACAAACAGCGCCCATGAAGATATGGAAACACACCATATATGTGATATAATACAGTATCGCTAATGGTGCACTTACCAAGATGAGACTATGTTACATGTGGGGTCACAGTGACGCGGCATCCACCGCTTGTCTCGTGGTGACAGGAAGTAGTGACTGGCCTGATTAAATAGAAAATGCGGTCTGTGAATGCCGCTACGTATCAGACCGGAAGTGCTCATACAGGAAGTGACGTTGGCACTGCTTCTCAGAATGTAGGGGTAGCGTTCTGCGTTCCACAGGGACCGCTTGCGTTCCAACTAAAGAGCGCATGACAGGGAGTTCGTGAGTACAAGGTGCACAGAGAAGAGGAAAGTGACCATCCAATTAGATATAATTAATAGCGATTCTGTAAGAAAAACGTAAAAATCAATAAATGGAACCATTTAAGGTATAGATATGAATATAATACTGGCATTCTTGTATATAATCAAGACATAATAAATAATAGATTAAATAAAAGATTGAAGATCATAATCTCTATTTAACCCCTTAGGATATAGGGTATCCAGTTCATGGATCCAATATGCCTCTCTACGTTTCAACTGAGATATGCGGTCTCCCCCACGTCCACTTTATGGAATGACTCCTTGCCCTTTTTTACTTGTTACGGCTCATGATTTTTAGGAGACTCTCATAAAGCATCAAATGACTTTACTTCAATACTGACGATCATTCTACAGTCAAGGCCAAAAGTTTTGAGAATGACACAAATATTAATTTTTACAAAGTCTACTGCTTCACTTTTTCTAATGGCAATTTGCATATACTCCAGAATGTTATAAAGAGTGATCAGCTTAACAGCAATTACTTGCAAAGTCAATATTTGGCTAGAAAATGAACTTTATCCCCCAAAACACATTTCAACATCATTGCAGCCCTGCCTTAAAAGGACCAGCTAACCTCTTTTCAGTGATTGCTCCATTAACACAGGTGTTGGTGTTGATGAGGACATGGCTGGAGATCAATCTGTCATGATTAAGTAAGAATGACACCACTGGACACTTTAAAAGGAGACTGGTGCTTGGCATCATTGTTTCTCTTCTGTTAACCATGGTTATCTCTAAAGAAACTGTCATGGTCTGCTGAGTTTCTGGGATTAGGTGGTTTTAGGGTTAACCGGGATGGCCTCACTCTGGGATTCTGGGAGGCTTTTTATAGCCTCATTGTGGGGCCATCCTCTGTCGCTTATACTCTGACCCTTGGCCGAGTGTGTGTGACTGTAAGGTTCTTTGTCTCTTTTGACATGTTTCTTGAAACTCATTTTTTTCCCTCGGCCATTTTGCTTTCTGTCTTGCTGCAGCTATCTTGCCCTCAGTCAATATGGAGTTTCCAGCTTTCATGTTCCCACCCTGATTCTCTCCCTCTTGCCTCTTAAGCAGCCTCAGCTGAGCAATCAGTGCTTCAGAATCAAGCCTGTGACCTGACTCCTGGAAACCTTGGACTTTGTACTCCAGCCATTTCCTACTGAGGAACTTTGGAACACTTGTGGACTCTGGAAACCTGCTGTTTGGTAAATCCACGTTTGCAAGGGAATTACGGCAACAGAGAAGAGATCCTGAACCTGTTGTGGAGAGTTATTGCTGAGCTTAAAGTTACTCTGGCCTGCTGTGTCTCCTGCCTCTGTACCTGCAAACTGTGTGACCCTTTTGCCTACTTGTATGAAGTAATACAAGTCCTTCCATATCAAACCTGTGTCTCATGTGTTTTCCTCGCACCCAAGCACAAGACGCTATATGAACTGTATACCATACATCATACATTAAAAGGTATCAACCACTGAGGACTCTCAACTCTAAATATTTTTCTACCATACATCACAAGATTCTGAACCCAACGTTAGTGTCTGCTGGGTCTGGGAAGACCGTGTCTGCTGTGACTGTGGATATCAGCTGTCCGTTTATACCTTCTGTGATGACAGTGGTTGTGACTTCTCACAACCATTCTAGTGAGCGCATTCCCTTAATTTTACTCTGGAGTGTTACCACAGGTAAACACTATTGTGTTTTTTTTTTCCTTTCCTCTTCTCCTCCAGAACTTCTGCCTTAAAGATCTGGAATATGGAGGCTCGCATAAAGGAGCTTTGCGGAGTGACTGATACAATCCTTTCAGATATACAGACTTTAAAGACCAGTTTTGCAAGCCTACAGGACCTCACTAATCACAATTTGCAAGTGTTTGGACAAACTACCCAGGATTTACAAGCCATGATTGAGGCTCTAGAGGAACGAGTCCAGGCTCCTGCCATAACCTCGAGTTCTGGGATCCCCAAGTTACCCCCTTTTCATTTTGATCTAAAGTGCTTTCATTTCAGCCATGGGGCAGGTGTTTGATGACCCCAATCGTGGTGCAACAGCTGAAGCAGCCATGTTAACTTTGCGCCAAGGTAAGCGCTCAGTAGCCGAATATGCCTTGGATTTCAGGAGATGGGCCCTCAATACCACTTGGGACAGTTCCGCCAGAAAATCTATTTTTCGGAAAGGGTTGTCTCCACTGATTAAGGATGAACTTGCTCGTGCCGACCCTCCCACTGCGTTAGGTGACTTTATTAACTACTGCATCCGTATTGATGCTCGTCTGACTGAACGCAGACAAGAGAGATGGTTCGAAAGTAATCGCACTAACCTTTTCCTACCTTCCTCCCCAGCTAAGGAACCTTTGAGTAGGATCACAAGGGAACCAGAACCTGAACCAATGCAGGTGGACGGGTTAGTGATGCACGCAAAGAACATTGTTTAAAGGAAAATCTATGTTTCTACTGTGGTAAGTCAGGGCACTTCATTATAAACTGCCCCAGCCGTTCTCGTAAGACTACTGCAGCAGTCATTCACTGTGAGTGTTGCGAGAGGAGATCTGTCAGGTCCGAGCCTCAGGCTCCAGAGAGATATGCAGCAACAGATATTGATTTCTCGGACTTAAACTCCGTTACTTCTGAGGACGATGACTGTGTAAACGCTGCAATTTTTCAAGTTTCCTCAGCGGTGTCCCAGCTGAGTTGTAAGAAAAACAATTCTCATTGCTTCCTTTCCATCAAACTCTGGGTTGACTCAGTTTGGGTGTCTAGCTCTGCTATGATCGACTCAGGGGCAAGTGGAAATTTTATGGATATCTCCTTTGCTCTGAAACAGGGGATACGTTCAGTGAAGAAGGCTACTCCAGTACAGATGGAGACTGTGGATGGCTCCCTGCTGACCTCTGGACCAGTGGATCAGGAAACGGAGCCTTTGAGGGTCCTTATGGGTAAAGATCATCAAGAGAAACTGTCCTTTATGCTTATCTCTTCTCCCACTTTCCCATTATTCTAGGGCTACCATGGCTGCAGGCTCAGAACCCTACGATTAACTTGGAGACCAAGGAATTACACTTTCCGGAGAAACAGATGAGTTCAGAAGTTTCAGCTTTCTCTGTTCCTAAAGGAACCATGTCAGCGCCTGAACTACCAGCTGTATACCAGGACTATGTGGATTTATGTGACAAGAAGAACGCTGACCAGCTTCCCCCTCACCGTCCATATGATTGTCCAATTGAATTATTGCCTGGAGCAGAGATACCTTTGGTAAGATCTATCCCCTGGCGGGGCCTGAGCTAAAGGCTTTGAAGGACTACATAGATGAAAATCTAGCCAAGGGCTTCATACGCCCCTCTTCATCTCCTGCAGGTGCACCCATCTTCTTTGTGAAGAAGAAAGATGGATCTCTGAGACCCTGCATAGACTATAGGGAACTCAATAAGGTTACTGTTAGAAACCGTTATCCATTGCCTTTAATCCCTGAGTTATTGGAGAGAGTGTGGCATGCCAAAATTTTCTCTAAACTGGATCTCCGTGGGGCCTATAACTTGGTCCGTATTAGACCTGGGGATGAATGGAAGACTGCATTCAGGTCACGCTATGGACACTTTGAATATCTAGTCATGCCTTTTGATCTGTGTACCGCCCCAGCCACTTTCCAACATTTGGTGAATGACATCTTCAGGGATCTCCTAGATACATTTGTGGTGATTGATCTGGATGATATTTTAATTTTTTCTAACTCCACAGAGGAACATCATGGACATGTGAGAATGGTCTTAGAACGCCTAAGACAGAACCATCTTTACATCAAACTTGAAAAGTGTGAATTCCATAGGACTGAGATTCAATTTCTGGGGTTTGTACTCTCTACGCAAGGGATTAGTATGGATGGAAGCAAGACCCAAGCCATCAAGGATTGGCCAATTCCTAGGAATGTGAAGGAGGTGCAGCGCTTCATCATGTTTGCCAACTTCTATAGACGTTTTATTAGGAATTTCTCTGAGGTAGTGTCACCTATCACCCAACTTACCCGGAAGGAGTCTAGGTTCTCCTGGACCCTGCAAGCCCAGGAAGCATTTTCCCGTCTAAATGATAAATTTACCACCGCACCTATCTTAGTACATCCCAACCCTGAACTTGCCTTCATAATAGAGGTGGATGCTTCAGACTGTGCCGTTGGAGCTATACTCTCTCAGAGAACAGGTGAGAAGAATGTCTTGCATCCCTGTGCTTCCTTTTCCCAGCAGTTGTCTTCGGCTGAAAGGAACTACGATGTGGGCAATAGAGAATTGTTGGCCATTATTGCCGCCTTCAAGGAATGGAGACACCTTCTTCAGGGAGCTGCACAGCAAATAGTCGTCCTGACAGACCATCGTAACCTTGAATTTATCAGGTCGGCTAAGTGCCTGACTCCTCGCCAGGCTCGCTGGAATATTTTCCTAACCAATTTAATTTTGTAATTTCTTATAGGCCAGGATCGCGCAATGGAAAGGCTGATGCACTTTCTAGGATTCATTCAGCAGAGACCCGTCCATTACTCCTCCTAAGACTATTCTTCCTGACTCTAGATTCCTGGGAGTGATTCATAATCAAGACCTACTTAAAGACATCAAGGAAGCATACCATGCGGATTCTTTGTTGGCACAACCCCCAAGGGACGTAAGTCTTGTCTTTAAGAATGGTGTGTGGATTCAGGGACAACGTCTGTATATACCTGAAACAGTCAATTGAGAGTATTGCAACTCATCATGATTACAAGATAGCTAGGCATAGAGGAATTCTAAAGACACAAGAATTTCTTTTCGTTTCTTTTGGTGGCCCACTTACAGGAAAGACGTTTTAAACTATGTCACTTCATGTGAAGTCTGTGCAAGATGCAAAACACCTCGCTCCTCACCGACTGGTCTGTTGCAACCTCTTCCCACCCCGTCCCGCCCGTGGGGATCCATTTCTATGGACTTCATTGTGGAGTTACCAACCTCTCAAGGGAAGAACACCATTCTAGTGGTGGTCGATCGGTTAACAAAGGCAGCTCATTTTATCCCCTGTGTCGGCTTACCCACTGCAAAACAGACATCAGATTTGATGATTAAGAATGTGTTTCGCTTGCATGGAGTACCGGATGAGGTCATTTCTGATCGAGGGGTGCAATTCACTTCAAGGTTTTGGCAAAATTTCTGTGCCGCATTGGACATTAAAGTAAACCTTTCTTCTGCTTTTCATCCCCAGACTAATGGACAGACAGAACGAACCAATCAGACCCTGGAGCAGTATCCTGCTGCTTTATCTGCCACCTACAGGATGATTGGGTGGATCTACTCCCACTGGCTGAGTTCTCTTATAAAACTCTCAAAGCGCCTCCACTAAGCAGTCTCCTTTTTACTCCAATTTAGGTTATCATCCTAACATTCTTCCTCGATTTCCCATAGAAACGCCCTTGCCGGCAGTGGCTGAAAGAATCACGTCTTTACAAAAGAATATGGATCTTCTAAAGGAAAATCTGGAATTGGCTCAGGAAAGGTACAAGAAAGCAGCAGATAAATTTCGTAAACCTGCACCAGCTTTCAAGGTAGGAAACTTGGTCTGGCTGTCAACCAGAAATCTTAAGTTAAAGATTCCATCGTCTAAATTGGGACATAAGTACATTGGACCCTATAAAATCAGTAAAATTATAAGTGCCGTTGCTTGTCGTCTTCAACTGCCCAGAACTATGAGAATCCACCCTGTCTTTCATGTATCTCTACTAAAGGCTGCAACACCCAATACTTTCCTGGACGTTCTTCTCCTTGCCCTGACCCAGTGCTGGTCGATGGTCAGAAAGAATTTGTGGTGGAAAGGATTCTAGATTCCAGGTTGTACAGAAATCAGTTACAATATTTGGATTAATAATGGCAGGTACCCAGACAAGCCTGGTCTGAGGTCATCTGGAGGTTGTCCCTAAAGGGGGAGTAATGTAAGGTTCTTTGTCTCTTTTGACATGTTTCTTGAAACTCAGTTTTTTCCCTCGGCCATTTTGCTTTCTGTCTTGCTGCAGCTATCTTGCCCTCAGTCAATATGGAGTTTCCAGCTTTCATGTTCCCGCCCTGATTCTCTCCCTCTTGCCTCTTAAGCAGCCTCAGCTGAGCAATCAGTGCTTCAGAATCAAGCCTGTGACCTGACTCCTGGAAACTTTGGACTTTGTACTCCAGCCATTTCCTACTGAGGAACTTTGGAACACTTGTGGACTCTGGAAACCTGCTGTTTGGTAAATCCACGTTTGCAAGGGAATTACGGTAACAGAGAAGAGATCCTGAACCTGTTGTGGAGAGTTATTGCTGAGCTTAAAGTTACTCTGGCCTGCTGTGTCTCCTGCCTCTGTACCTGCAAACTTGTGACCCTTTTGCCTACTTGTATGAAGTAATACAAGTCCTTCCATATCAAACCTGTGTCTCATGTGTTTTCCTCGCACCCAAGCACAAGACGCTATATGAACTGTATACCATACATCACAGTGACTCTGTTGTGCTTGTGCCAGTACTTTGTGCCTGTGCTACGTTTTGTCTGTCTGGTTCTGATCTGGCTGTGTCCCTGTTTCGAGTTTTGCCTGTCCCTTTTGTACTCTGCTGCCCTCTACGTGTATGACCCTTGGCTACATTCTGACTCCGCTCTGCCTGCTCCTCTTGTACTTCGTTGCCCTCTATGTGTATGACCCCTTGGTTACGTCCTGATTATCCATTCTGTATATGCCCCTTGGTAACTGTGTCCCGTAGTTACCCTTCTAGGAGTTTTCCTTCACCTCATAGCTCTCTGGAGCTTAGGCCACGCCCACTAGCAGTCACATGCTGAAGGTCCTGTTCCTTAGAAGCACACGTCTTCCCTGCTGCGGCTCTGCTATACAGGTATCTTTGGGCACAGTTTGTTCACTCCGGACACACGCACTGGCTCAGTGAGCAAGTGCAGTGCGGTGTCCATGACAGAAACACGTGCAGTCATCATTGCAATGCACCAAAATGGCCTAACAGGGAAGAGTATCGCAGATAGAAAGATTGCACCTCAGTCAACAATCTATTGCATCATCAAAACTTCAAGGAGAGAGGTTCCATTGTTGCCAAAAAGGCTTCAGGGAGCCCAAGAAAGACCAGCAAGTGCCAGGACCGTCTCTTAAAAGTGTTTCAGCTGTGGGATCGGGCTACCAGCAGTGCAGAGCTTGCTCAGGAATGGCAGCAGGCAGATGTGAGTGCATCTTCACTGCACTGTGAGGCGGAGACTCTTGGAGCAAGGCCTGGTCTCAAGGAGGGCAGCAAAGAAGCCACTTCTCTCCAGAAAAAACATCATGGACAGACTGATATTCTGCAAAAGGTACAGGCAGTGGACTGCTGAGGACTGGGGTAAAGTTATTTTCTCTGATGAATCCCCTTTTCGATTGTTTGGGACATCAGGAAAACGCCTCATTCGGAGAAGACAAGGTGAGCGCTACCACCAGTCTTGTCTCATGCCAACTGTTAAGCATCCTGAAACCATTCTTGTGTGGGGTTGCTTCTCAGCCAAGGGAATTGGCTCTCTCACAGTCTTGCCTAAAAACACAGCCATGAATAAAGAATGGTACCAGAATGTCGTCCAAGAGCAACTTCTCCCAACCCTCCAAGAGCAGTTTGGCGATCAACAATGCCTTTTCCAGCATGATGGAGCACCTTGCAATAAATAAGGTGATAACTAAATGGCTCAGGGAACAAAACATAGAGATTTTGGGTCCATGGCCTGGAAACTCCCCAGATCTTAATCCCATTGAGAACTTGTGGTCAATCATCAAGAGACGGGTGGACAAACAAAAACCTAAAAATTCTGACAAAATGAAAGCATTGATTGTGCAAGAATGGACTGCTATCAGTCAGGATTTGGTCCAGAAGTTGATTGAGAGCATGCCAGGGAGAATTGCAGAGGTCTGAAGAAGAAGGTCAACACTGCAAATATTGACTTGCTGCATTAACTCATTCTGTCAATATAAGCTTTTGTTACTCATATGTTTGCAATTATTATATTTCTGTCTGTGATAAAAACATCTGTCAAACACACATAAAAACCAGAGGGCAGCAGATCATGTGAAAATATAATATTTGTGTCATTCTCAAAACTTTTGGCCATGACTGTACTTTTCTATGCTAACTGCCATTGCCGTGCAATCTATCAATAAAGGGTGAGTTGAATATTCCCCATTTTTATATTGAAATACAACAGAGATTAAAAAGAAAATTAATCCCTTTTTTGAAGATCATTACCTTCTAATGCAAAAAGTACTCTTGTAGCAATTCAGTCTATTAAGAGAAAATCCAATAACTGTCACTGAACTCCTTGTGTTGCTGTTTTAAATATGGAACCAAGTCCTTTGATCAACCGGGCAGCCATGTATTATGAACTAGAGTCAGTAGAGATTCCTGCCAGTTCTGCCCATGTGGTGAAGGATTTGGCTGTTTCACAGAAGCGTGATCATCTAACATTAAAGGATGGCTGTGATGCCCTTTATATGTGGTTCTTATGTGATGTCACTACATGCTCTATCCTGCATATATCAGGTTTTACTCATTTGCATGTTTAGCAGCTGTCATGTGTACAGGGGACAATGTACTACGAGATACCATTTTTTTTTTTAGAAAATCAGATGCATTTTCCAGTTCTCTACCAAAGGTGAGTGCACGCTAAAAAGAATATGAGATACATCTATTTGTTGCAATCTTAATTGTCCATGTTACTCTTACTTCTGGAATAATTCAAGTGTACCAAGAGGATGTTATTATCCCTCAGTACATGCTGCACAGAATAAGTATAATTGGATTTTGCAATTTAATAAATGGAACCAAAGCACAAGCTATTTTGACTGGCTGTAGTACAGTGATACTTTAGGTCAATTTATGGGAAAAGCAGAAAGTTATTTTGCCATCTGTTTGACCAGCTGTAGATTTTTGTTGTGATGAAAATTTAGATTTCTCCAGGGTTAGCATAGATTAAATGATGGTTAGTAGGGCACTAATTTGCCAATTAAATGGAAAACTTAACTAAGTTTGCTGATTTTCATAAAACAAAACTAACAGTATAGATCATACGTGGAATCATGTGGAATGAAACCATTTTCTCTATCCAAAACTGACTTGTTATGACACAGTACATTGTGTTAATATTATTTTTGGAAGGGTATCCATTGTTCTAGTTATAAAACACTGATAATTTCCTGCCTGAAAAAAATAATGTCACCTCCTTGCCAAGTGGCAAGTAATAGAGTGGCAGGTATATGCGGGTGCAGAATATGGCATAGTAAACAGAAGTGTTTCAATGTTACTTGATCTTAATCACAATACAAAACTACATCAATTTGAAAAGTATATTTATGTGATTGTGTAACAAAATGCAACATTAAATAACTCTAAAAGAAGATGTATATTTCAAGTGAACCTGTCATGTAAAATAATCCTATTAACCTGGGGTTAATCTGCTGGCTAATACTGTGTGGTGCCAGCACTGAGAGTCCGTTGCTGGGAGAAAATTAATTTTATTCCCCCAGCAGCCTTAAGCTATGAGTCATGCAGGTGGCACTGGAAAGTCTTGAGTCACCACTCAGGGTATAGAGAACAGCAGCTGAAACCAGACATCTGTCACTGACTGACAACCAGGCCTAATGCTGATACTGCTGTCAGTCAGTGCAAAGGAAGCAGTTACAGCTACCACTCTCTGTACACAGAGTGGTGATTAAAACCATGCCGACTCCACCCCTATGATTGAAAGAGCAAGGCTTGCGGAGGGAATAAACTTAATTTCCCTTTAACTGCAGATTAACCCCATAACTGCAGTTTAATAACGTTATTTCACATTACAGGTTTCCTTTAAATCTGAAAGGATATTCAAACCATTGAGAGAGGGCCTATCACTAAAATTTATATTATTTATATTAAAAAGCTGATGCAATAAGTTTAATGATTTTACCAAAAAACTCATTTGCAAAGGATATGCCAAAATTAAAAATCTCAATTTCATGGCACAAGCCTCTCAATCAAATGAAACCGCTTCATCCACAGTCACTTCCAAAGAGTTCCATGCTTCCCTTCTCTGCTTAAGGCCCCAGTTTTTCATGTCTGTATGCGGTCCGGTTTTTAAGGACCACAAATACGGACAAACGCACACCCATTGTATTTAATGGGTACAGACATGTCAGGTTTTTCACACGGACCATGTGTTCATATGAAAAACCCACAAACTTGTCCATTGTTAGCCAGCACCATTGACGAAATGCGTGCTGCACACATGCACATTCTTCATCGTCATCAGTGTGACACATACTGGCTCCTGGGAAAAGCTGTACAGTTTGCGCTGTTCCCTGATGCCGGGGTGCTGAAGGCAACACTGATCATTGTTACCTGATCTCCCTGCGATCAGCGAGAGCAGACGACTGATGATAGTTGTAGTCAGTGGCCAGCGTGTGTGCATATCACTAACTACAACTGTCATCATTGTCGCCTTCTCTCTATAAGATCAGCAAGAGCAGGTGACTCTGAAAATAGTTGTAGTCAATGGCTGGCTTTTGTCTAGCATGTATTTAGTAAATAAAAAAAGGCGTGGGCTTAGTGTATTTTTCATTACCAGCAGAAGGAAAGTCGACCACTGAGGGATGATGTTAATAATCTAGGGAAGGGCATTTAGCCCTAAATATTCGCAGGCTATTAATAAGAGCTCACTGTTGTTTGCATAGCCTTTACTGGTTAGTTTAAAGGGTGACCCCAGAAAAAACATGACATAGGGTTTCCCTATTAATTCTTACCAGCAAAGGATAAACAGACAGCTGTGGGCTGATATTAATAGACAGGGAAGGGGCCGCGGATATTTGTCACACACATCTCCCTCACACACATTGCCAGTGATCCTGTCACATATCCCCCCTTCTGCCCAAAACCAGGGATCTGGCATCTTCAGACTTCAAATATAACATTTTGGAGAGAGCATCCTCTTTAACGTGTAAGTTCCCGAGTCAGCGCTATAATTGCAACTAAAGTCCTGGAGGCCTAAGAACAACTAGTCACCCTTCTTTTCCCTTAACCATCTCAGAGACGCATGGTCTGACACTATTTGAAACCTACGGCCCATTAGGTAATACTTCAGCATATCCACAGCCCGTTTTATGGCTAAACACTTTTTCTTGACAATGGCATAGTTTTTCTCGAAGGAAGAGAGCTTCCGGCTCAGATGCAGTATGGTATGCTCGTCCCCATTTATTTCTTTAGACAGCACAATTTCCAACCTGACTTCTGAAGCATCTGTCTGTATCACAAGTTCTTTGCTGAAGTCTGTTGCGACCAGGACCTGATCTGGATGTTTACATAGAGCCCATTTCAGCTTCTGTAATGCTGTCTCAGCAGTCCATTTGGTCATCATTGATTTGGTGCTTTTAAGGAGATCCATCGATGATGTGACAGTTGTGGTGAAATTTAGGATAAACTGCCAGTAATATCCCACAATTCCAAGAAACACCCTAACTTGCTTCTTGGAAACAGTTGGAGCCGCTTCTGAATTGCCTCGACCTTGTTTATCTGTGACTTGATTTTGCCTCTCTGACGATAAAGCCTAAGTACTTGGCCTATTCCGTCCCTATGGCACATTTTCTTGGCTTTATAGTAAACTTCGCTTTTCTCAGAGCATCCATAATTACCTGTAGCTTTTGGTAGATGAGTACCCCAGTCTGGGCAGAAGACCACAATGTCATCAAGTCAGGCTGCAGCATACTTCTTATGTGGATCTAGGATCTGATCCATAGCCCTCTGAAGGTGGCTGGGGCCCCCTGTAGTCTCAAAGGCATTCTGGTATATTGAAAACACCCATCAGGTGTCGAGAAGGCCGTCTTCCCCTTGGCACTCTGGGACATGGGGATCTGCCAGTAGCCGTTCATCGAGGGTGGTAAAGTACCTTGTTGGTCCAAGTTTCTCAATGAGTTTGTCAACGAGGGGCATCAGATACTCGTCAAAACTGGACATCTCATTCAACCTCCGGAAGTTGTTACAAAATCTCCACTCACCATCGGGCTTTAAAGTTCTTGAGCAGGTGAACCCGGTGGTTTACCACCTAGCCCTTCCGCCTCGCGTTGGTATCACTGACACCTTTCACGTGTCCCTCTTGAAACCCGTGGCCATTTCCCGGTTTTCCGAGTCATCTGCCCGGACGTCGGGTTCATCTACCGACGATCATGAGGTGAACGCCATTGTTGGGTGCAAGGTGGTACGAGGCAAAAAATTTTATTTGGTGGATTGGAGGGGTTATGGGCCTGAGGATAGATCCTGGGAGCCTGCTGAGCATGTTCACGCTCCGCAGCTCATCGCTGCCTTTGAGCGCAGCGAGGCCCAAAGAAGGGGGGCCCTAGAGGGGGGGTAATGTTAGGGTTCGATTTCCCGCTGCTGCACAAGGGGAGTCTCGAACCCGTCCCGCTGCGGTCTCCCATTCATCTCCGGCCGCAGTGGAGCCTGCTCAGCAGAGACGTCAGTCCAAGCGTCTTGCCCACTCCACTACTGTGCAGTGACTTGCTGCTGCCTTTCCTGGATCTGCTATTACAGCCAGTGCTGGAGCAGACGTCTTTGGGACAAAGTCCTGCGTTTTCCCTTCTGAGCGTGCCCAGAGTGAGATCTCTCATTGGAGATCATGGGTCACATGTTCAGGTGCTGCAGCGGCTCCTATTGGTCCGCCAGGAAGGTCATGTAGCTACATGTGTTTGTAACAGTTTCTCATTGGTCCTTGTTCCTGGAAGGTCCTGTAGCTGTTGCTATAAAAGGGTAGCATGGCTGGGCCGCCATGCGCTAATATCAACCATTGTATGCTATGCGCCGTGGTCATGTGTGTGTGGATAGGGACCCGGCTGAAATAAGCCACTAGAATACCGACTTAATCGGTGAGGAGTTTGGTATGGAAGCTGGTCAGGGTCGGTGTCCTAGATGCCCTAGATTACCGGCATAACCGGGAGGAGTTTTGATTGCCGTATTCAGGGTCTGGCGTTCAGACGCCATAGATTGCGGGTGACTCCCGCGAGGACATTAGCACTTGATCACGCTTTATGTACGCTTAGCACTTAACTGTGTACCTTAGAGCCTTACAGGACACAGTGCTTTTTCTCAGCGGCCCTGTGACGTAACAGGGTTCGCTTTCAACGCTAGTCAGCGCCCTAGCGTGTTTTCTTTGCCACTCAGTTGTGTCTAGTGAGTGCGCACACATCGCCATATAGCGCTGCGGCTCTCCTAGCGGCTCTGTGGAGTAACAGAGTTCGCACTCATTGCCACAGCGCATTACTTCGTTTATGTTGGCGACTCTGGGGATACCAGAGTTTGCTTCTCGCGCCATTTTTACTAGCAGCAGGCTCCGCTTGCACGGTGGACCCCGGGCTGCGAACGCACCTTTCTACATTATATTTTTGGTGTGTTCCGCAGACCCTTAACATCTGGCTTTTGTCAGAGACACTTGGTATGGCTCCCTTTTACCACAAATCCCAAAATAAGGAAAAATCCTGCCCCAATATGACTGGATGTATCAAGTCCTTTACTACCCGACCCCATGGGACTTTGTACTGCAGTCTGTTCCAATGGTCACTCTGGCAACAAGGTAGTCCTTGGCATCTCCGTGTATGCAGTCAATGTCCACGAACTTGTCAGGGATCAAATGGTGAGGAAGTGCAGCACTGATTAAGGTCACCAGACTTCCAGATTCCAAAAGTCAAAGTTCCAGTATCCCGTTAATTGACACGGTACACGTGTGAGGACCCTTGCTGGGTTGACAGCCAACACTACAGACTGGATAGGCATAATAGGCATGCCTAGGCTGCAGTCCATTGATTTGTGGGGATATATGACACCGGGTGACTACGTGTCCAAGATTGTGAGATCGCCCTCAGACCATGTCCTTAATAGACCCTGGGGGATTTGGACGCTTTCCATTTGTGGCTTCAGACCCCTCTGTTGTGAGCCTGCCGCTTTGGGTACTTCAGTAAAGAGAAGTGACAGCATTGTGGGTTTCCCTGGGCAACACAGGTCTGTATTGGCCTGGGAAAGGAGTGAATGAATCTGTCCATTATCGCACGCTTGGCCATCTGGGCAGGAGTGGAAGACTCTGGCTGTAACCACTTTTGGGTTACATGTAACAAGGCAAACATCCGCAAGCGAGGGGTTTGTTGGCAGCATACACCAAGTGTGAACTCTTTGGGCTCAAACCTACATAGTTACTCCCACGCGTTCCAAGATTTCGGTCTTTAACTTGGCGCATTTCTTGGCATCCTGTAGTGCTAAGTTATAATATGCTTTTTGGGGTTCGTCCATCAAATATGGCACCAGCACCTCCACTCACTGATCTGATGGAAGTTTCTTCCGATCAGCCACCCTCTCGAAAACCATAAAAAAACATCATCTCCAGAAGTCATCTTCTGCATGGCCCGTATTACCGCTTTCTGGACGTGAGACTCTTCAGCCTCACTTGGGGGTGGGGCGGTCGTCCTGACCTAGATAACACTCTCCAGAAGCTACATCTGTTGTCGCTGCTCCTGCTGATGTTGTTGGTCTCCTGCTGTTGCTGCATCTGGACGTATTTTGTGATTTTGTGATTATGTCCTCCATGCTGACAGACTCCTGTTGTATGACGGCTTTTACCCAGGACATACAAATAAAGATGGGAGAACCCAAACAGTAAAGTTCGGCATCCGTACTGAACATCTACTGTTCGGGCACGGACACCGAACATGGACTTCACCTGGAAGTCAGTGCTACTGTTCATGTGTAAAAAATGACATGAAGCCCCCCCCCATTTTTAAAAACCAGCCAAGCTAAATCAGACAGCTAGGGCTGGTATTCTCAGGCTTGTAAGGAGTCAAGGGTATTGGCCCCTTCCAGCTTAAAAATAGCAGCCCACAGCCGCTCTGAAAAGGCACATCTATTAGATGTGCTAATTCTGGCACTTTGTCCACTTCTTCCCACTTGCCCTGTAGCGGAGACAAGTGGAGTACATATAAAAATATTTTATGGTTGATATCACCTTTGTTTTGCCTGGCAACCTCAAGCCCATGGCTTAGTAATGGAGAGGCGTGTCCATAAAACACCTATCCATTACTAATCCTATAGTTGTATGGTAAATAAATACACTGCCAGAATAAAGTCCTTTTTTTAAATAAACCAAAAAACTTTTACTTTTTATTTAACAATAATAAACACAGTTATACTCATCTAACTCCCATTCCATTGAATCCCCATTTCCTGTAATAAACCAAAAAAACAACAATATTCCTCACCTGTTGGTCGTTCTGTCCCACACCGTAATCTATGTCTGAGGATAAACAGTTTTCAAACCTGGATGGTGCCAGGATGCAACCGTCCAGGCTGAGAATCACTGGAAACAAGTTACTGCGAGTGCAATATCAATGGCTAGGGGTGACATCATCGAAGTTACCGGTGGTCACTGATGCTGCATTCTCTACTGGGCCAATGAACTGCGATGACCTCGGTGAGATCACCACTATCACAGTGAGAAAAAGTATCACGGTACTGAAGGGAGTTCACCGCAGTTCAAATTCATCGCAGTGAACTCGCCTCTGCACAGTTACACAGTGAGACTTTTTGTCACTGTGCTAGCGGTGATTTCACTGGAAGGAGGTCACCACAGTTCATTGGCCCGGCTGGGAACACAGCCTCAGTGATCTTCAGTAACCTCAATGAAGCCACTGCTAGTCACTGAGGCTCATTCATCAGTGGTTCTGAGACTGGACGGTCACATCTTGGCAACGTTCAGATTGAAAACTGTTTATCCCCCAGACATGGATAATGGCATTTTTTTTATTTTTGTTTTATTACAGAAGATGAGGGCTTCGGTGGAATAGGCATAAGATGAGTATACCTGTGCTTATTATTTTTAAATAAAAATGAAAAAATGTGTTTTGTTTCAAATAAAGGACTTTATTCTGGCTGTGTGTTTATTTACAATACAACTATAGGAATAGTTATGGATAGGTGTCTTATAGACGTTTCTTCATTACTAATCCGTGGGCTTGATGTCACCTGACAATACAAAGAGAAAAACAGAAAGAAATCAACTCATCAAATTGTCAGGATGCAGGCAGGGAGTCTCGCACGGAAAGGCCGCAAAGAGGCAAAGATTCAAATGAAAGGAGAAGTGGTATTCCAGTGAGACAAACGTAGTAAAAGCCAAAGAAAACTTTATTTATTTAGTCAAAAATTAAAAATGGTTATGATTAAGGCTTCTTAAGTTGAAATGATTTGGTTAGTGTGACACTGGTGTTTCTACCATCATAAGATTTTAAATTTTTGACTAATAAAGTTTTCCTTGGATTTTACTAAGTTTGTCTCACTGTTATACCACTCTTCCTTTCATCTGACAATACAAAGGAAACATCAACCCAACAACTATGAACCTCACTTGCCACCGTTACATGGCTAATAGGAAGAGACAGACAAAGAGCCAGAATTGGCGCATCTAATAGATGCGCCTTTTCTGGATAGCTGTGAGCTGCTATTTTTAGGTTGGGGGGCCAATATCCATGGCCCCTTACCAGCCTGCAAATACCAGCCCCAGCTGTCTGCTTTAGCAAGGCTGGTTGTAAAAAAAGGGGGACCCACATCATTTTTTTAAATTATTTTATTTAAATAATTAAAAAAATCAGAGTGGGAAACCTCTATTCTTGATAACCAGTCTTGCTGAAGCTGACAGCTAGGGTTCCAGCCCCAAGCTGTGAGTTTTGCCTGGCAGGTTATCAGAAATACAGGGGAACCCACACAATTTTTTAAAAAAAATAATTTATTTACAGCGCAGGCTGATGAATACTCCCAACATGCGCTGCCTGTTCTCGCTGTTACTAGTGGCAGCAGGCATCAGCTGATGGGAGCAGTAGTCACATCAGCAGACACCAGTGACCGGAGGTAAACTTTAACCTCCAAACACAGCTGCGTGCTTACACTGTCATTTGATAGCATGGAAACCGAGGCTGTCTGACCAGCGGTGATGATTTTACCACCAATCAGAACATGTACATGACAGTGTGGCAAATTCTGTATGTTCGGGGCCCCCATTCAAGTGAATTGGGTCCGGGTTTAGGTCAAGGTACTGTTCTGGTCCCAAAACCTAAACTTTTTTTAACTTTTCAGCCGAACCCACCAAACCCAAACATCCAGGTGTCCGCCTATCTGTACATACAATGGTTTCTGTAGCAGCTACGCATATTCTTGGAACATTGCCTGCATTTGATACACCAACTGTGATAGAATGACTCACTCAACTGCTCTCAGAGGTAGACACAGGAATGCTTCTTGAGTTAATCTTCTGCTGGTTTATTAAAACTTGGCATAAACCATTGCAGGATTTAACAAAATAAACATGGCCTTTCTGTCATAGCAATAAAACAAAAGATAACTTATATCACAGTCCATATACCTATGGGATTCATTTGATCAGGATCCAGTAAACTTCAGCTCCCATGGAGCTACCGACTGAAGACTTCCTTGTCTCCAAACACAGCCATACCCTGAAAATAGCACAGTAGCTGTACATTTAACTTCACCAACCACACCCTTAGGGAGAAGATATTGTGAGTCGCCATCCCACCCATCTCTTATAGCCACTCACAAAAAAACAATCTTGTCATGGCCGATTAACCCTATCCTTTTATATAATATAGCATAACATGCTGTAGAGACACTTCTGGGTTTCACATCATGGAAGATCGCAATCTTTGTGACACATATCTGCCCTCTCATACATCGCCAGTGACTCTGTCGCAACACGGACATGGACATACAGACACATGGATGCATCACATAGCTACACGGTTGGCACACAGACACGGATCACACCGATTCTGTTTTTTTCCTGTAAAAGAATCACGAGGATGTGTGAAGGGGACCTTACCATAATGCATAGTATCAAAGGAATGTGAGTCATTCTAAAAACTTACACTATTGCTACATGTAAATGTCAGCAGCACTTAGTGCATGCAGTCTTAAATCAATCACAGTGCCTGTCAGTGATATGTGCTCAGCACTGGACTGATACATGTGCAGCATTGAGCGCTTATCATCAGTGCATTACAGTGACTGAACTAATTTTTAGTGATGAGCGAGCACTAAAATGCTCGGGTGCTCATTATTCGGGTAGAGCAAATTAGAATACTCGGGTATTTGACCCGAGCAAAAAGCCCAATATAAGTCTATGGGAAAAACCGAGCATTTTTGCTGCGATCCCCCCCAAGGTCCTTTTTAAAGTCTAAAAACATCTGTAAATGATGGAAACACAGTTCAAATGACAAGGGAACATCATGGGGAATGCCCCTGGAAGCATTTCTGACTCCCAGGTCACAGCTGTGAGCAATGTTGTCAGAGTCCTACGCCATTTTTACAGGCACACAAAAAAACATACAAAAATGAAACCAAAATGGATTTTCCTGGGAAATATGTCAATGAACATCCTTTCCAGGCTAATGACTTTTATATAAGGTAAAATAATTTACCCAAAGTAAAAAAGTTCCTCCTCCAATTTGTCTATGTTCACATATAGCGTTTTTGATGCGTTTTTCAACGTTACCATTGCTTTTAAACAATACAAATGCATCTACTGTGAAATGTCATTGTAGCATTTAACAACCTTAGCTGGCCATGTGGTGTTTGACACATCATCAGACATATCTTGTTTCATTAAAGAAGGAGGGACTCTTAAATTCACAAAGTAATTTTTTATAAGGGCATCAGGCAGCATTAATCTTCTAAAGGGCCAATATTAAACAGTGTGACTCCTATACTGTTATTGCCTAGGCACTGAGTGGCTGGGCTGCCAGAAATTTGGATGCACCCCAATACACCTATGATGAGACATACATGGGGGCCTCATGAAAAAGTATTCCAATCATAAGAAAATAGGTGTCCCATAGTGTTAGCCTATGCATTAAATGCAAGGCCTGCCCTGCAGCTAAGTAACACACACCCCAGTAAGCCTTTGAACCTAGGTACTAGATGGCCACAGGAAAACCAAGTTCACATTACTATTTTGCCACTGCCATACTGTTAGCTTCTTCATTGAATGCAAGGCCCGCCCTGCATCAAATTGAAACGCACCCAAAAAGACTTAGAAGCAATCTAGTGTATGTACACAGGAAAACCACGTTCACATTACTCTTTTGCCACTGCCATACTGTTAGCTTACTCAGGGAATACAAGGCCCTGCCTGCATCAAATTGAAACACACTCCAAAAAGGCTTAAAAGCGACCTAGTGGATGTACACAGGAAAACCAAGTTCACATTATTCTTTTGCTACTGCCATACTGTTAGCTTCTTCATTGAATGCAAGGCCCACCCTGCATCAAATTCAAACTTACCCCAAAAAGACTTTGAAGCAATCTAGTGGATGTACACAGGAAAACCAAGTTCATATTACTCTTATGCAACTGCCATACTGTTAGCTTATGCATTGAATAACAGGCCCTGCCTGCATCAAATTGAAACGCACCCCAAACAGGCTTAGAAGCTACCTAGTGGATGTACACAGGAAAACCAAGCTCACATTATTCTTTTGCCACTGCCATACTGTTAGCTTCTTCATTGAATGCAAGGCCCGCCCTGCATCAAATTCCAACGCATCCCAAAAAGACTTAGAAGCGACCTAGTGGTTGTACACAGGAAAACCAAGTTCACATTACTCTTTTGCCACTGCCATACTTTTAGCTTATTCATTGAATACCAGACCCTGCCTGCATCAAATTGAAATGCACCTCCAAAAAGGCTTAGAAGCTACCTAGTGGATGTACACAGGAAAACCACTTTCACATTACTTTTTTGCCACTGCCATACTGTTAGCTTCTTCATTGAATGCAAGGCCCTGCCTGTATCAAATTCAAACGCACCCCAATAAGGCTTTGAATCCATGTACTTGATGGCCACCAGAAAGCATTCTTCCTATCAATTTGTTACTCCCATATTGTTTGGCTACTCAGTGTATAGATGCGCCTGAAGACCCGGCAGCAGACAACTGCATTGCTAATGCTTAAAGCACAGAGGTGGACAATTGCAGTGTTGATGCTGAAGACCCAGCGGTGGACCATTGCAGTGTTAGCGCTAAAGACTGTTTAAAATTGCATTGTTGACACTGAGGAACCAGCAGTGGACAATTGTATTGTTGATGCTAAAGACCCAGTGGTAGACAATTAAAGTGTTGATGCTGAAGACCCAGCAGTGGAAAATTGCAGTGTTGAGGCTGAATAATCGGCAGTGGACAATTGCAGTGTTGATGCTAAAGACCCAGCGGTAGACAATTGCAGTGTTGACCCGGTGGTGGACCATTGCAGGGTTGAGCCTGAAGAACCATCAGTGGATAATTGCACTGTTGAATAGAGTTGAGCATTCCGATACCGCAAGTATCGGGTATCGACCGATATTCGCTGTATCGGAATTCCGATACTTAGTTCCGATATTTTTCATATATCGTATACCGGAATCGGAAGTTCCCATAATTCTTTGAGAGGCAATGTGATTTTAGTCAGCCAATGAGGAATCCTAAGAAGTGTGGGCACATCCTGTACTGCTGCGGTCATTTTAACTAATGGCATGGCTGTGATTGGATGCTGAAATGATGTCAGAATGCACTATAAAAGGCGCCGCCGCCTTTTTAGCGTCACTGTGCTGTGAATTCAGTAAGGGACAGAACGCTGCTCTGCTGACTCTGAGGGACAGTTAGAGATTGCGATTTTGTGTACTGTGCTCTAGGCAGGCTATTTTACCAACCGCTGTGTAAAGCTTCCTTTTGCCAGTGTTGTTTTAACAGCTCTGTGCATGGTGTGTGTGTGAGAGTGCAGGTGACGCTGCAGTTTGCTCTGCATCCAACGCTGTTTGTAGGCATCTGCACGTGTCACTCACAGACTCTTTTTTTTTCTTTAGTGTAATTCTTGCTGCTCCATTCAATTGAAATTATAGTGTGACGCGCTTCCTTCCGTATCCAATACATTGGTTGCAAACACTATAGAATTACAGAAAGGAGCCTTTCAGAGATAGTGAACAGTTGTGTTCAGTGTTCACTCTAGTCTGTGATTTTTTTTTTTTGAGTGCAGATCACGCTCCAGTTAGTTCTTCAACCACTGCTTGTTGTAGTCTGCTGAACGTGTGTCGCTGCCTCATCCTTGTCATTTTTCTCAAATTGGTGCTGCTCCATACCATTTCAAATAACTCAAATCTATTAGTGTAACGCGCTTCCATCCGTATCCAATACATTGGTTGCAAACACTATAGAATTACAGAAAGGAGCCTTTCAGAGATAGTGAACAGTTGTGTTCAGTGTTCACTCTAGTCTGTGAGGTTTTTTTTTTTTGAGTGCAGATCACGCTCCAGTTAGTTCTTCAACCACTGCTGGTTGTAGTCTGCTGAACGTGTGTAACTGCCTCATCCTTGTCATTTTTCTCAAATTGGTGCTGCTCCATACCATTTCAAAAAACTCAAATCTATTAGTGTGACGCGCTTCCATCCGTATCCAATACATTGGTTGCAAACACTATAGAATTACAGAAAGGAGCCTTTCAGAGATAGTGAACAGTTGTGTTCAGTGTTCACTCTAGTCTGTGATTTTTTTTTTTTTGAGTGCAGATCACGCTCCAGTTAGTTCTTCAACCACTGCTTGTTGTAGTCTGCTGAACGTGTGTCACTGCCTCATCCTTGTCATTTTTCTCAAATTGGTGCTGCTCCATACCATTTCAAATAACTCAAATCTATTAGTGTAACGCGCTTCCATCCGTATCCAATACATTGGTTGCAAACACTATAGAATTACAGAAAGGAGCCTTTCAGAGATAGTGAACAGTTGTGTTCAGTGTTCACTCTAGTCTGTGAGGTTTTTTTTTTTTTTGAGTGCAGATCACGCTCCAGTTAGTTCTTCAACCACTGCTGGTTGTAGTCTGCTGAACGTGTGTAACTGCCTCATCCTTGTCATTTTTCTCAAATTGGTGCTGCTCCATACCATTTCAAATAACTCAAATCTATTAGTGTGACGCGCTTCCATCCGTATCCAATACATTGGTTGCAAACACTATAGAATTACAGAAAGGAGCCTTTCAGAGATAGTGAACAGTTGTGTTCAGTGTTCACTCTAGTCTGTGAGGTTTTTTTTTTTTGAGTGCAGATCACGCTCCAGTTAGTTCTTCAACCACTGCTGGTTGTAGTCTGCTGAATGTGTGTGTCACTGCCTCATCCTTGTCATTTTTCTCTAATTGGTGCTGCTCCATACCATTTCAAATAACTCAAATCTATTAGTGTGACGCGCTTCCATCCGTATCCAATACATTGGTTGCAAACACTATAGAATTACAGAAAGGAGCCTTTCAGAGATAGTGAACAGTTGTGTTCAGTGTTCACTCTAGTCTGTGAGGTTTTTTTTTTTTTGAGTGCAGATCACGCTCCAGTTAGTTCTTCAACCACTGCTGGTTGTAGTCTGCTGAACGTGTGTCACTGCCTCATCCTTGTCATTTTTCTCTAATTGGTGCTGCTCCATACCATTTCAAATAACTCAAATCTATTAGTGTGACGCGCTTCCATCCGTATCCAATACATTGGTTGCAAACACTATAGAATTACAGAAAGGAGCCTTTCAGAGATAGTGAACAGTTGTGTGCAGTGTTCACTGCAGTCTCTGCGTAATAACCACACTTAGGCCTTATAACTTTTCTGACTTTCTTTATCAATCTACCAAGATGAAGAAGGCAGGGAGCAAGGCACGTGGTCGTGGCCGTGGAGTTTCAGCAGGGAGAGGATGTGGGGATTCTGTGGCTGCTGCCGCCCCCAGTGACACAGCATCCACCAGTTTTCCCCGTGAGCGTTCCTTTATGTGCAGTTTTGTAGGAGCTCGGCGTACCCCCCTGCTGCGGGAAGAACAAATTGAAGCCGTTGTTGGTTGGATGGCAGCCAATGCATCGACTTCAATTGCTTCCACCTCCTCTCAGGACCACAACACTGTTGATCAACCATCTGTCTGTTCACCGCCTGTCAAATTGCCCAGGCAGTCAGAGAGTTCTGAACTGGAGCCAGCTGAGTCTCTGCTTCTGTTCTCAGAATCTGTTGGCTTGCAAACAGGGGCCCAGCCAAGCAGCATTCTGGAATTTGAAGAAGAGGGAGTATGCAGTGATGCGCAACAGCTGTGTCTCTCTGAATCTGAAGAGGCGGGTGAGCCAGTGCCGATGGTCAGCACACCGCAGAACACATCTGATGATGATGAGACTCAGTTGCCAGTTTCTGTTGAGCATGGTGCTGTCCAGACCACCCAACAGCAGCAGGTGTTGGAAGAGGGTAGTGGAGATGATGAGGTCCAAGACAAACATGGAGTGAGGAACAGGAAGGTGGTGGGAGCAGCTCTGAGGAAGAGATTGGCCCAACGGTACAAACAGGAGGGAGAGGTAGGCTGCAGACTCGGTTGCTTGTAGCCTCCAGTTTGGCACCTGTTGGGAGCAGTTCTCATCCAAAAGTCAAAACGGGCACTCCCAGGACTTGCACTGCGTGGTCCTTTTTTGACACACTTGCAGATGATATTTGCTATGTCAAATGCAAGCTGTGTAAGCAAAAAGTAAAAAGAGGTAAAAGTGTCGGTAACCTCAATACCACTAATATGTGGAAACATGTGCGGACAAAGCACGTAGTTGAGTTACAAAGACACACTGGAGATGTAGGCCAACCTACAGCAGCACCTACATCTTCAGGTCGTGTTGGAGCCTCTTCCTCCAGCTCACACACAGCTGGTTTGGCTTCCTCACACGATCGCCATGGAAGAACCTCGGTCACTGTTGTCCAGAGACAAAGTGTTATTCCACCCACAGCTGCAAGTTCCCTGTCATCCTCACACTCCCAGGCTACAAAACAGCCATCGGTAGCACAGGCATGGGATAAAAGACGGCCATACTCGGCAAACCATCCACGAGCACAGGCTCTGAATGCTGGCATTGCAAAACTCCTGTCCCTTGAAATGCTGTCATTCAGGCTGGTGGAGACTGACAGTTTCCGGAACTTAATGGCATTGGCAGTCCCACAATACAATGTGCCAAGCCGATTTTATTTCAGCAGGCAAGCCGTCCCTGCTCTGCAAAAGCATGTTGAGGGAAAAATTAAACCTGCGCTACTAAACGCCGTCAGTAGCAAGGTCCACCTGACCACTGATGCGTGGACCAGTACCCATGGCCAGGGACGATACCTTTCCCTCACTGCCCATTGGGTCAATGTTGTGGAGCCGGGTACAGATGTTGCGAGTGGCGCTGTATGTGTTCTGCCAACTCCAAGGATTGCTGGAATCCAGTCTGTACACATTGACTCCTCCTCCTACTCCAGTTCCTCAGAATCATCGCTGCAGGAGCCGTCACGGTCTACCTCCACATGGACCCATGAACGCTTACCTGTTGCGACCGATATGAGCACAGCCGTGGCCAAACGTCAACAGGCCGTCCTCAAATTAATTTCCATGGGGAATCGAAGCCACACAGCGCAGGAGGTCTTGAATGCCATCAAGCAGGAGAGCGACGTGTGGTTTTTGCCAGCAAATCTCCAGCCAGGCTTGGTAGTGTGTGACAATGGCCGAAATCTGGTGGCAGCTCTGGCTCTTGGCAACCTCACTCACATACCATGTCTGGCACATGTGCTCAACTTGGTCGTGCAGAGTTTTTTGAGGGACTATCCGGATCTTGATGCACTGCTGCACAAGGTCCGCCTAGAGTGCGCTCACTTGCGACGTTCCAGCATAGCCAGATCGCGCATTGCAGCTCTGCAACGCAGATTGCGCCTTCCTGAACATCGCATCATATGTGACGTACCCACCAGGTGGAATTCCACGTTACATATGTTGGAGCGGTTGTGTGAGCAGCAGACAGCAGTAATGGAGTATCAGCTGCAACAGGCGCAATCAACACGCAATTTGCGCCGTTCACACTTCACCACTACTGAGTGGGCCTCTATGAAGGACATCTGCCATGTTTTGCGTGCGTTTGATGAGTCAACGCGGATGGCGAGTGCAGATGATGCACTAGTTAGCCTGACTGTCCTTCTTATTTGCCTGCTTCAAAAAACACTGCAAGCACTAAGGGATGAGGTTTTGGAAGAGGTGGAGGATGAGGAGACACAAATTCCATCACCTTTTGGACAGTCATCGCAACGTGGTTCCTCCCAAAGGGCTTTGCAGGGCTCACTTTGTGAGGAGGATGAGGAGGAGTCAATGGAGGAGGAAGAAATCGCTACAGAGGGAGGTACACAACGCTCTAGTCAGTATGTAGAGCGAGGGTGGGGTGATGCAGAGCAGGTACAGATGACGCCTCTTACAGAGGACAGCGTTTCTTGGCCAGTTGGGAGTCTGCAGCACATGGTTGATTTCATGCTGCAGTGCCTGAGAAACGACCGCCGCATCGCCCACATTCTCACCACGTCTGATTATTGGGTGTACACCCTCCTAGACCCTCGCTACCGGGACAACTTACAAAGCCTCATCACACCGTTGAACCAGGAGCGTAAAATGCGGGAGTACAAAGACACACTGGTGCAATCCATAATGTTCTCCATTCCAGCCGAGAACGCTGCTGCTACTGCTTTACAAAGCAGCTCTGTGCGTGGAGGCAATGGAGACAGCTCTGCAACAAGAGGGAGCACAAGCAGCACCTCTACACAGGGGGGCAAGACCAGTATGTTCCAAATGTGGCAAAGTTTTGTGTCAGCGCCACCAATGTCTACACCATCCGAGACGCCTCCAGTCACCAGGAGGCAACGTTTCCGTAAGATGGTGACAGACTACTTGTCTTGCCCTCTCAGTGTACTCCCAGATGGCTCTTCCCCTTTCAAGTTTTGGGTCTCTAAGCTGGATACATGGCCAGAGCTTAGCCAGTATGCATTGGAGGTGCTGGCTTGCCCTGCTGCCAGTGTATTATCGGAGCGCGTCTTTAGTGCTGCAGGTGGTGTACTAACAGACCGTCGCATGCGACTATCCTCCGATAATGTAGACCGGCTTTCTTTTCTGAAAATGAACAAGGCATGGATCTCGCCAGAATTTGCCTGTCCGTTTTCAGATTAAATAACTGGTTGGCAACGTTATCCATGTCTCCTGTTATGTTCATCTTTCTACCACCTGAACTCTACTCCCTGGGATACAACACTGCCAGTCTGAGGGGAATGATCAGTTAACAACCAAAATGTTATCCCCAACAGATAGTAGCGCAACGACTCCAGTGCCCACTTGATCGACAGGCACTCTCTCTCTCTACAATGCTGTATCTGGTTTCAGTTGGAGTTAGCTTTTGACTCTGGAAAGTAATGTGATGCTTCTCCCCGTTAACCTCCTGAGACAAAACGGCCCCCACACCTACCTCTGACGCATCAGTCTGGACAATGAATTCTCTTTTGAAGTCGGGTGTGATCAAAAATGGTGACACACACACAGTGCCCCTTTTAGTTTTACAAACGCTTCTTCAAGCTGATCATTCCATCGCACCATTACTAAATTCCTGTCTTTTAGGCAGTCATTTAACGGCGCCGACAGTGTTGCAAAATTGTGAATAAACCGCCGGTAGTATCACACTAACCCCAAAAACCCTTTCACTTGTTTAGTGGTGAGGGGACGGGGCCAGTTTTGGATTGTCTCCACTTTGTTTATTTGGCCTTTGATAACTCCTCTCACAATCACATACCCCAGGTAGCGATCTTCCTCCAACCCTATGGAACAC
The DNA here is from genome assembly GCA_033576555.1 of Oophaga sylvatica. Lineage (NCBI taxonomy): Eukaryota > Metazoa > Chordata > Amphibia > Anura > Dendrobatidae > Oophaga > Oophaga sylvatica. The sequence continues at coordinate 67,101,278 of JARQOD010000001.1, read as the reverse complement.
TTCTTTGGGTTGGCAGTTAGCTCTGCTTGTCTCAGCGAATCTATCACCGCCTGTACATTGACTAAGTGACTTTCCCAGTCTGTACTGTACACCACAATATCGTCCAGATTGGCCGCGGCATATCGGCGATGAGGACGAAGAACAACTTCCATTAACCTCTGGAATGTCGCTGGAGCGCCATGCAACCCGAAGGGTAAGACTATATACTGGAACAGTCCCTCGGGTGTTAAAAAAGCCGTTTTCTCTCTCGCTGCTTTTGTTAGTGGCACCTGCCAATACCCTTTTGTGAGGTCAATGAGTGAAAAATAACGTGCCTGCCCAAACCGCTCTACTAACTCATCGACCCGGGGCATGGGGTAGGCGTCAAAGTTAGAAATTTCATTCAGTTTTCTGAAGTCATTACAGAACCTTAGTGTCCCATCTGGCTTTGGTATTAGGACTATTGGGCTGGCCCACTCACTCTGGGACTATTCAATGACCCCTAACTGCAGCATCTTCTTGACCTCTTCCAAGATGGCTTGTCGCCGGGCCTCAGGCACCCGATATGGCTTTAATCTTACTTTGCCCTGCGGCTCAGTGACAATGTCATGTTGTATTAGGGAGGTACGACCAGGAAGTTAAAAAAAAAACATCTGTATTTCGGCTAACAAACTCTCTGACTTCCTGAACTTGTCTGTGCGACAAAGTGTCTGATTTTTTGACGGCGGAGAGGACTTCTCTTGCCTTCTCCTGAGGCAAGGAAGCCATCTGTACTGGAAATGCAGGCCGTGGACAATCCTGACCAAGCGGGTCTCTGTCTTTCCATGGTTTGATTCACATATTATACGTGTTCTGGCTTTCTCCGCCCTGGTTGGTGTATTTTATAGTTTACTGGTCCCACCTTCTCTATAATGTCGTAGGGTCCCTGCCACCTTGAAAGGAACTTACTATCCACTGTAGGCACAAGTACCAACACCCGATCCCCAGGGTTAAAGGACCTTACCCGTGCCTCCCGGTTATAGACCTGCCTCTGTGACCTTTGTGCTGATTCCATATGTTCTCGGACTAATGGTAGGACTGTCTCCATTCTCTCTTGCATTTTGGCCACATGTTCTATCACACTTTTGTGGGGAGTTGTATGGTTTTCCCAGGCCTCTTTAGCTATATCGAGTAAGCCACGGGGATGTCTGCCATATAATAGTTCAAAGGGCGAGAAGTCCGTAGATGCCTGGGGCACCTCCCGCACTGCAAACATCAGGTATGGCAGCAAGAGATCCCAGTCCTTAGCATCTTTAGAACTTTTTTTTTTCAACATATTGTTCAGGGTTTTATTGAACCTTTCTACTAAACCGTCTGTTTGGGGATGATAGATCGATGTGCGCAACTGTTTAACACGTGGCAGAGTTCCTTCATGATTTTTGACATAAAGGGGGTCCCCTGATCTGTTAAGATTTCTTGAGGGATTCCCACCCGAGAGAACATACCCATGAGTTATTTTGCGATCAGTTTTGACGAGGTGTGTCGCAGGGGAATAGCCTCAGGATACCTGGTAGCGTAATCTAGAACTACGAGGATGTGTTAATGACCCCTTGCTGATTTATTAACCGTCCACACCAGATCCATTGGCTATTCTCTCAAACGGTACCTCTATAATTTGTAATGGCACCAAGGGACTCTGAAAATGAGGCTGCGGACTGGTTACCTAGCACACGGGACAAGAGTAACAATACCGTTTAACTTATTCATAGACCCATAGCCAGTAAAACCGTTGTAGAATTCTGTCTAGGGTTTTCTTTGGTCCCAAATGTCCCCCTAGTACATGCGCATGCGCTAAGTCCATTACCAACCTCCGATATGACTGCGGTACCAGCAATTGCTCGACAATTTCCCCATGTATTTTTTAAACCCCATATAGCAAATCTTGGTTCAGCTCAAATCGGGTAAATACTTTAGCTGTCCTGGGGTGTTGGGGTTCCCCATTGACAACCAGTACATTTTCCCTGGCTCGAGTCAACGTAGGGTCCCGTATTTGCGCCGCACCAAAATTGTCACCTGCCACATTTAAGTATGACAATTCTGGTCCCGGTGGCAAATCTTCCATCTCCCCACCTAACATTTCTATAGGATAGGGGTTTTCCTCCTCCACCGAAGGCTAAGGTACTCCTACCGCCAGTACATCTTCCTCTGGGCCACCAGGTTCATGCCCGATTTCTGGAGAATGCAACCTGTTTGCCACTGGTGCCGACGACTGTTCTGTGGGAGGGGTAATTACAGGCCAAAGCACATAAAATAACGGAAAATCTCTCCCCATTATTAATGCTAATTAACCACCACCCCCACCTCGTGTCACCTCCTCCCCGCTGACGTGTTTATCATCACCAGGGTGGTAGGATAATGTTTGAAGTAACCATGTATACACAACACACCCATTTTCCCAGCAGTATACTCACTGATTTTGACGTGGCTGGCTCGTATTAGGGTCACTCACGAGACCCCCTGAGTCCACTAGAGCCACAGCAGGGTTACCCTCCACCTGCACTTTACACAAATGGTTCATATTGGGTCCCTCTGCTTTGACCACTGCACACATGTGTTCTGCATAGTGAGACTGATAGTAGCCAAAGTTGTTGTCCATGGGCTCTGTCAGGTGGGGCAAACAGCTCTCACATGTCCTGGTTGTTGGCACCGCCAACAGATTATGGGGCCCATTTCGTTCCCCAACCCGTCCTGGGCGGCCCTCCGAGTCTCTGCTCGCCGAGCTGTGGGTGAAGGTTTGTGGAATTTACTTGGTACCTTCCGGGTAGTCTCTCCCTGTATCTCCTTGGTAGCCCCATATCTTTCAATGAGGTCTACCATTTGGAGACCATCAGTAGGGGCTGCCTGTCCAAGCCATGTTTGAAGGGTGTGTGGCAAATTTCTCAAGAATTTATCAGTCACTATACGATCCAGCATAGCGCGGGGTGACAACACCTCCGGCTGCAACCACTTTTCTATTAGGTGTATCAAGTCATAATACTGTGACCGAGCTGGCTCGGAAGGGGAAAAGTTCCACTGGTGTACCCGCTGTGCCCGGACCAAAACATTTACCCCAAGACGTGCAAGTATCTCACCCTTGACGCTCTCATAGTCCTCCTGTTGCTCGGGGGGTAGGTCCCTAGAGGCTTTTGCGGGTCCTGAATTAAAAAAACGGAGCCACGATCTCGGCCCACTGGTACCGGGGCAGTCTCTCCCTTTTAGCCACACCTTCCAACATCTCCAGGTACACCTCGACGTCATCTGATTGCTCCATCTTTCGGATCGCTGTACGCACCGCTTTCCGGACATCCTGCCATCCCCGGGCAGCTCCTGCTGTCTGCGGAGCTGTGATGTGCTGCATCACTAGACTATTGGTTTCCTGTTGCTGTTGATTAAATATCTGCTGCTGCTCCATAGCCTGCTGCTGTATAGCCTGCTGCTGCTCCATAGCCTGCTGCTGTATAGCCTGATGCTGCTGCATAGCCTGCTGTTGCTGCCACATGGCCTCCTCCAGCATTTTTACTGTGTTCTCCATCTTGGGACAGTTATCCACCGGGTTTTGCGTCACTTTCTTTACCTAGGACATTTACTGTCATGCAGGAAAAAACAGCCTGACCTCACTGCGTTGCCCGCATTGAAGCCACCAATTGTAGGGATCCGCTCTGGTAGGCAGGGCTGGGCCGCAGTAATGAGGCAAACACACCGCCTTTTACTTCAAATTTCAGTGGTTTTAATCATGAGTTCAAGAAAAAGTCCAGATAACAAAATAAAAACAGAACATAAATCACCACAGTTTGGAGAACCACTGGTGCCAGACTCACCCTTGCTTGGGACGGGCTTAACTAAGCGGCTGCAGGTCAGCAGAGACCGCCAGGTCCCATTCCGGGTGGTCTGGTACTCGCTTCCTGGTGCACACTGGCACACAGTAACAAAACAATCTTCCAGGCTGACTCCAGCCAAAATCCTTCCTTCCACACACCAACTACAACAGATCCTTGTTTTATAGGCCTACTCCACACCCTCAGGTGAGGTACACATCAGATGACCAGATCACGTGACTATGACCTTATCACAGGTCCTTGTGATCATGGAAAATCCAGAGCAAACTTCAGTCTGCTAGAAGAAATATATCTCACATCCAGCAAGATCCCCTTTGGTGTACCACAGCGGCAAGAAGTCTCCTGTTCCCTACACATGCACAGAAAAACCCATGTCGAACATGCTCCAAATAGGGAAGAGCCGTCACCCTGATTGTTATGCTTAAAACAGGAAAGATTTAAGTTTTCAAGGGCTAAAATGAAAAATTTTTATAAGAAATATGGACAAATATTAATTTGTCATCACAGCGCATATCTGCACATGGCTAGTAGAAATGGTAACAAAAAATAAAACATAGTGTTTACTTTTTTAAATTAATGCATAAAAATACATTTCATAATTATCAATTAATGCTTCTTAAGGAACGTTATCTGTACCTGTAAGATAATGCAGTCAATGGATGTACGAATCATAAACATCATCATCATCATCATCCTCACGAGTTTTATTAATGACAGACATAATAAAATACACAGAGTGAGGACAACTGTAACTTCACACACCATATATGAAATGGCCATCATGTAAACCTGGTAATAATGCGCAATAATAAATTACACCAAGAAAGTGCATCATGCATACAAACAATAGGTAGTTAGACCTGCAAGTGCTGTTGAAACAACCACAACAGATTTAAATTAATAATGCTATATAGCTATCACAGTGCATAGTTACTCATGGACAAGGTCGATCTAATACTGTAACTCAATAAAGGCAGCGTCACCCATCATGCTTGTTTGTCTTGTAGATTGTTGAAGAGGGTTTTTTTTTTTTTTTCTTTTTTTTTTTTTTGAAAGTTCCTTTTTATTTAGATTTTCCAAAAAAAAAAGGTGCTATGTACGGCTTCCACCGGCGGAGGTACCTCAGAATCTTTGTGCGCTTCTCCGGCGCACGCAAGCCTTTGACATTCCAGGAGATGATCTTCATGTTGAATGAGCGGCAGAAAAATTAAGAGTGTGCTGGAGGAGACGGTGTACCCTCTTATGGCCATCGTTGGCACCAACCTGCGAGGAAAGGAGGAAGCAGCACCACAATATCAAATACCTAATCAAGATATATTGACAATTCCAGGATTAATTATTGGAGAGAGGTCCCTTGCTACCCTTTTCTAGTAACTCTTGTTTACCAATAAACCGCTGTAAGCGGTCGCAGTCTCTCCACCACTACCTGTGTTTATGTGACTTCCTTTTTTCTAACCTGTGAGGAGATTACCCCCATCCTCCCAGGCTATTCAGTGTACCCCCCCATGTGTCCAAAGCATGAAACGCCAATAGCCTGCTTCACTTATTGTCCCTCCATATGTAATGTTTAACTCATTTGTCCCACGTTTATCAAGACCCCCACTCTCATGAGAGATCTTCAACATCTAATATCAATTAACTAATTTAACCATCTAAAATTGCAGCAAAACTATCATGCTTTAGCATAGGTATGAAGGAACTCCAATAGAAACGGCTCAAACAGCAAATATATCTCATATGTCATTTAACGTGGAGAGAATCTCTTTCATCTTTCCTGATCTCCTTCATGAACTGCCATCTTGTCGTCGTCTGCATGGGGAGAACCTGGAACTGCGTCGCTGTACTTCCCTATTGTAGCGCCGGTGTCGGCGTCCCTGCCCTCTGCCAGGCAGGGACGCTGTTCCCCTCACCCCTCTGCTCCAGGTCCGGCGTCCTCCTCCCGCTCTGCTGGCGGCGCGCGCTCCTTTCCTGCCACTGTGCTTAGGGCGCGCGCGCGTGCGCTGCCCTCCCTCTTAAAGGGGCCGCGCGCGTCGTCCTAAGGAGTCCCCGGCCAATGGCCGGAGGACTTCACCTTATATAAGGCCCCTCCTCCAAAATGGAGGTGCCCGAGCAATGTTGTTGCACTGTTCACTACTCTGCTTCAGTCCTCAGGGTCCTTGCCAGATACCTGTCTGATTCCTGCCAGGTTGCTGTCTGTTACCTGCCTGCTAGCTCACCTGGGAGCGCTCATCTGTTACCTGCCTGCTGGCCTACCTGGAGGCTCTGCCATCATGTACCGTGATCTTCTGCTATTCCAGTGACTCTCGCCCACTCACCGGGGACGCTCATCTGTTACCTGCTTGCTAGCACACCTGGGAGCGCTCATCTGTTACCTGCCTGCTAGCCTACCTGGAGGCTCTGCCGTCACGTACCGTGATCTTCTGCTATTCCAGTGACTCTCGCCCGCTCACTTGGGAACGCTCATCTGTCACCTGCCTGCTAGCCTACCTGGAGGCTCAGCCATCACAGGTCGTATCTACCTTCTTCCAGAGACTGCCCCGGTCACTTGCCGTGACCTCCTGCCCTCTCATCCAGAGACTGCCCCGGTCACTTGCCGTGACCTCCTGCCTACTCATCCAGAGACTGCCCCGGTCACTTGCCGTGACCTCCTGCCCACTCGTCCAGAGACTGCCCCGGTCACTTGCCGTGACCTCCTGCCTACTCATCCAGAGACTGCCCCGGTCACTTGCCGTGACCTCCTGCCCACTCGTCCAGAGACTGCCCCGGTCACTTGCCGTGACCTCCTGCCCACTCATCCAGAGACTGCCTCGGTCACTTGCCGCGACTTCCTGCCCGTTCATCCAGAGACTACCCCGGTTATCTGCTGTTACTACCTGCCCGTCCACCCTGGTCGCCACCCGCTCTCTTACAAGGTCCGTCCCTTTGTATAGTAGCTCAGAGGTTCCACCTCCCAGACCCGTTACAGCTATCACTTTGTTGATTTCGTTCCAAGGCTGCTTCGGCTTGTTCTGGTGTGTCATTAATGACATATGTCCCGTCAGATCTTTGGAACCGCTAACGCGCTGGGAACAGTAGTTGAAAGCGAACATCTCGCTCAAACAACGTTGTGCAAATTAAACTGAACGCCCTCCTCTTCTTGGACACCGATACTGAGAAGTCATCAAAGAGCAGAATCTCATAGCCATGGAGTAGCACTGGGAGCTGGACAAATGAAACTTGTCGTTATAATATAACAGCTTAATTATTACTTGCCGTGGTCTGTACATCGTTGGTTTCGATGCCTCCCCTTGCCTGTTGTTGTTTTGCGGCGGTCCCACACGATGTGCACGTTACACACGACAGTAGTAGTTAAGTCACAATATTTTCGGTAGATCATTCTCACAGATGGATTGTAAGTCTGCTGATTTAAACGATTCAGGCAGTCCGACGAGACGTAAATTGCTTTGTCTCGAGCGATTTTCCAAGTCCTCTGTTTTGTCTATCAAATTTTGTAACTTCTGCTGAAGGTTCTGTTCTCTGTCTTGGCCAAGTTGCTTCTCCTGTTGTAGCAGCGCCACATCCTGTTGCAGCTTGGTAATTGCAATGGTATTCAGGTGTACAGACTTTTGTATGGAAGACAATGACGATTGCAATGCCGACTCCAGCAGCTTCTGAATGTCTGGTAAGAGAAGGGCTTGACCTCTCTTCAGCCATTTTCTGCGAATCAAATTCCTGAGGAACTCTCAGGTCACATGGTGCTTCTGATAATAGCTCTTGCTGCATGTCTATGGCAGCGCTCAGCATCGCGCCTCTTTCCTCTTTGTCTCCTGCGCCATCTTGTCCTTCTGCTTCAGTTGGATAGGTAAACCGTTCGGGGTCTGTTGTGAACTCCGTAGCAAGTAGCGCTCCATAAATTATGTCCCCACGAATGTAAAAGGTGTCAGTGTTCCCGGGGGTGGTTTTACTGCTCTCCTATGGGCCCGATATGCTTGGATACCTGGGAGGAATTCAGGAGCATCTCCAAACTCCCTCCTCACATGTCAGCGCAGGAAACAGAAGAGGGAACGTGCTTGTTTTGTTGCTCATAGGTGGAGTTTTATACAGTAAATGATTACTGCTGTCGTATTTTTGGCGTCCCTAGGGCAGAATAAGGCTGCGTAACGTCACATTTTAGAGAGAGTCATATAATAGACACACGCTACCCTACCCGTGACACAAGGAAGGTAGTGTTGCCGGATAAAGCCTTGCGCAACCAGACATGCCCCTGGAAAATGACTGCTGCTGCAGGCTAAACTCAACACGGACAAATACTGTTGTAATTTAAAACTTTTGTGACAGCAAGAACGCAAGGATTAAAAATTCATACTTTTACAGATTACAAGTACAGGAATCTCTGTCCAAAATAAGAATATGATGAAAAAGATGAAGATGAAGTAGAATATGAAGAAGAATAGTAGTTGAATAAGAACAATATGAGTAATGTTAACAAAAAGATGAATAGCAAGAAGTTTAAGAAGAAGATAAAGAAGGTGAAGATGAAGAATAATTTGATGAAAAAGATGATGCTGCTGAAGATTATGAAGGAGAAAGTGTGTCAAAAGTTAAAAAGGTGAAGAGCATGGAAGTTGTGAAACATACATATTTGCCAAAATAGAAAATACGTTAACAACATTGTCAATTTCTTCGTCAATCCGAACATCTTTAAAAAAAAAAATATTAATGCTATTCCATTTGATTGGGTTAAACATCTATGCTTTTAATGTCTCCTCAACCTCCCCCAATACATTCTACATTACTCTTTGTTGTTTTCCTTCATGTACAATTAACCAACAAGGCAAGAATGGGTTTTTTTTAATTCCGATATTTTGTTCCCATAGACTTACATTGGATTTCCGGTATCGATATCGGGTATCGCCGATATTTTTGGGGTATCGGCGATACCATTCCGATTCCGATACTTTTGGATATCGGGAAGTATCGCTCAACTCTACTGTTGAGGCTTAAGAACCTGCATTGATCAATTGCTGTGGTGAGTCTGAAGACCCTGCATTTTAGCACTGCAGTGGTGAGGCTGAAAAATTGACATAGAAGACTTGCATTGTTGAAGAATATTAACAACCAACATAGTTCACATTATTATGAGGTGGGTCTCCCATACTATTTTCCTATGCATTGAATGGAAGGCCTGTTCCAAATTTGGTCAAAGAAAAATACCACTTTGAATAAACATGTATGAAGTCCTCCTAAAAATCTGTCTCCATTACAAAGAAGCAGGTCTCCTATACTTGTAATGGACATACACTAAGTGCATAGGCTGAACAACATTTTCCACTGTGGTGGGGCACATTAACCAAAAGTGTAAATAATTGTAGTTATGGACATCCTAAACACCCTGGCAAAACAATATAGTGGCTGTTTCATCACAGAATACAGTCACCCTGGTGATCTAGGCGTGGTGTAGAAAAAGATGTGGAATATGGCCTGCGAAAAAGGTCTTCCCAGTTTAAAGGAGCGTGTCTCCTATACTTGTAATGCACATACACTAAATGCATAGGCTGAAAAACATTTTCCCCTGTTGGGTGACACCTCAATATAGAGTGAAAACATTTTTTGAATGGGCATCAAAACACCCTTGAAAAAATTAATGCTGGCTGTTGCATCACAGACCAAGGTCACCCTCGTGTTGTAGTGATGGTGGATGATGAGGATGAGGAGAAGGACGAGGATAATAAAACACCAAATAGCCAAAGTCAGGAAGCATAAACCCATGTGTGGGTGTGAAGAGGTGCATGGAAATACACCTCCCAAAAAATGTGCTGAATTGAAGGTTATGTTTTGCTGTTCTCATTCGGTGGTGTACAAAAGTCTGCCCCTATCCATGCCTTGTTCATTTTTATAAAAGTCAGCCTGTCACCATTTTATGTTGACAGGTGGATGCCCTTATCAGTTATTATTCCACCAGCGGCATTAAAAACCCTCTCTGACAAAACGCTATCGGCAGGGCAGGCCAGGACGTTCAAGGCGTATAGAGCCAGTACAAGCCACGTGTCCTGCTTGGATACCCAATGATTAAAAGGCAAAGAGGAATCATGGAGGACATTGGTACGGTCAGCAAAGTACTTCTTCAACATCTTCCCAAACGTTCCAGGCCTTGTGAAACTATCCCGTGACTCTTGGCCACGTCGATGGGAGGGTCTAAGAAAAGTGTCCAAGTACTTTGCCAGTGTTCTCCTGCCTCTGCTGGATTGCAGTTGGGTCTCTCTCCGCCTCTACTTCTTGGTTGGCCAACGAACTGTGACCTCTGCCGCCAGCATTTTCAGATGTGAATTTTTTCATTAATTCCGCAACAATGGCCCTCTATTTCTGCATAATTTTAATACAGCTATCTGACTCTGGAATAAGAGATTGAAAGTTTTCCTTGTAGCATGGGTCTAGAAGTGTCACCAACCAGTACTGAGTGTCAGCACAAATTTTGATAATGCGAGGGTCACGGGAAAGGCAGCGCAGCATAAAGTGTGCCATGCATGCCAGACTGCTAACTGGCAAGCCTTCCGTCTCCTCACCAACAGGATGACTGACTATGCTGTCCTCCTCTTCCTCCCTGTCCTCTGGCCATCCACGCTGAACAGACGGTGTGACAGTTGTGCTTGTAGTACCGTCTATAGCTCAGGAAAGTAGCTTCTGTTCTGCCTCCTCCTCCTCTTCCTCATTGTCAACCAATCCATTTTGGGATGACATGAGTCTAGGCTGTTTGTAATCACCCTGTATGGTTCCTTGCTCCATCTGATTGCGATCCTCCTTCAATGCATCCACTTTGATTGTGAGCAGAGAGCTTTTCAGAATACAGAGAAGAGGGATTGTGATGCTAATTATAGCATCATCGCCGCTCACCATCTTGGTGGACCCCTCAAACTTTTGTAGGATGGTACATATGTCTGACATCCATGTCCGCTCCTGAGGTCTTACGTGAGAAGTCTGAACTGAATACCAACACCATTGTTGATGCTGTTATTCAACAAGGGCCCTTTTCTACTCACAAATCCTTTATAGCATATGCTGTGTAGAGTTCCAACGTGTAGGGATATCACACACCAGTCGGTGAGCCAGAAGCTGCAAACGCTGCTGAAGCATGGAAAGGGTGGCTGAAGCTCCAGCTGACTTTCTAAAATTGGCGCACAGGTGGTGTACTTTCACAAACAAATACGGTAGCTCCGGGTAGGTTTTGAGAAACTGCTGAACCACCAGGTTAAGCACACAGGGCCAGGCATGGTACATGTGTGAGCTCTCCTCGCCTCAGAGCCACCACCAGGTTACTGCCATTGTCACACACCACCATGCCTGGCTGTAGGTTCAGTGGTGTCAGCCACATATCTGCCTGCTCTTTCAGAGCTATCCACAACTCTTCAGTATTGTGATGTTTGTCAGTTAAGCATTTTAGCTGCAGCACAGCCTGTTGACGCTTGGCTGAGGCAGTGCTGCAGTGCTTCCAGCTTGAGACTGATGTGGTCATTTTAGAGATGCAGGCTGAAGAGGAGGAGAAGTCAGAGGATGATGTGCAGGAGTTGTAGACTGTGGAGGCAACCATGATTGAGCTAGGGTCCGCAATCCTCAACGTTGATAGGATGTGTTCCATCCCAAGATCAGACTGGGTCCCGGCTTCCACTATGTTAACCAGTATGCCGTCAGCGAGATGTAACGTCCTGTAATACTATTGTAGGAACTCGAGGATTCTGATAGCGTGGGGCAATGAACAATCAGAGACGGGTTTCTTTGAATGCAAATAATGTATTTGTGAAACAGCAAAACCCCCAAAAACAATATTCAAACAACCCGTAGTGACATGCAATGAGTCCATATATATATACACAAGTCCAGTTATATGAATCCGGATATATAAGTCCTAGAACCTCTATAGCGAGGGTGGTAAAGTTCTTACGACGAAGTCCTCACACAAATGTGACCACAAGGTAAGTCTGATGCACAGGTTACGTGGCTGGATTTACACACTGCTGGTGTGTGAAGAGTCAGATCCAGGTATGCAGAAAACACAGGGAGATCCAGGAACAAGTTAATCTCAGTTGTGGCTTAATTCAGTGAAGTCCAACAACAAGTTCATAAGTCAGTAAGGTTCCAGTAATAGTTCCAACAGCTCTCACCAGAGGTAATGCACAAAGGGTTACACAGCAACAGTTCAGAAACACAGTTCTTATCAGATGGAGTGAACCAAAGGTTAAATTCCCAAGTCAACAGTTTAGTGACAACACAGTATGTGCAACTTACATATGCAGAGAATGTCCAGAGCCATGGGTAGCAACTGCTGTGGCAGAGAAACACCTGAAGATAACCTGGTTATGCACTTCCCTGGTAAATACACAACAATCTGTGAGGAACAAGCAGCTGGGTTGCAGGGAAACAGAAGCAGAATATTCCAGCAGTGAAGCCAGCACCTGAGCCGGGTTTTAAACAAACGAACAGGAAGTAGGGCACAGAAAACAGCAAACTCCATCTTAACAAAGGGCAAAATCATTGACAAAGTTACCTAGAAAACCCGGAATACTGACATTACTCCCCCCCTAAAGACGGCCTCCGGACGGTCCTGGACCAGGCCTGTCCGGGTATCTCCGATGAAACTGAGCAATCTTCAGAGGCGCATTGATGTTACTTACTGGTTCCCAAGAATCATTTTCAGGAGAGTAACCTTGCCATCTAACTAGATACTGAAGCCGGTTTCTATGAAGTCTCGAATTAACAATATCCTGTACCACGAATTGTTCTTCGCCATCAACCAACACTGGTGGAGGGGGAGGTACGATACGTCCCTGAAATGTGTTAGGAGAGACTGGTTTTAATAAGGAAACATGAAATACTGGATGTACCTTTAAAGTCCGTGGTAGCTTCAACCGACAGGCAACAGAGCTCACAATCCCCGTGATCTTGAATGGACCGATGAATTTCTGTCCCAGTTTCTGCGAAGGAACACCCAATTTTAGATTCTTGGTGGACAACCAAACTGAGTCTCCTACCTTATACATAGGTGCTGGTTTCCGGAATCTATCGGCCGACTTTTTGTAACGCTCCTGTGCTGTGGTCAGGGAGTCCTTCAAAACTTCAAGATTACGTTGCAACGCCGTCACTCTGTCTTCAACCGCTGGTACCGAAATCGTAACCGGAGACCTAGGCAAAATATTTGGATGATAACCCAGGTTGGCAAAAAAAGGCGTTACCTTCGTGGAACTGCTTTGGGAGTTGTTGTACGAAAATTCCGCTAGAGGAAGTAGCTTCAGCCAATCATCCTGCAAATGACTGACGTAACAGCGTAGATATTGCTCCAAAGTTTGATTTGTCCGTTCGGTCTGCCCGTTGGTCTGAGGATGGTATGCAGAAGACAAGCAAACATTAATGTGGAGCGCAGAACAAAATCCTTTCCAAAATCTAGAGGTAAATTGTATTCCCCGGTCAGAAATGATGTCATCTGGTACCCCATGCAGCCGGAAAATGTTCTGGATAACTAGATCTACTGTCTCTGTAGCTGAGGGAAGACCAGCGCACGGAATGAAATGAGCAGCTTTCGTTAAACGATCTACTACCACCAAAATAGTATTTTTACCACCAGAGGTGGGTAACTCCACAATAAAGTCCATCGAAATAGACCCCCAAGGGCGAGACGGTACAGGTAGCGGTTTAAGAAGACCAGTAGGTGAAACACGAGGAACCTTGTACCGGGCACAAACTTCACAAGAGCGGACATAGTCATTCACATCCTTCAAGCAGGTAGGCCACCAAAAAAAAACGAGTTAACAATTCCTGCGTCTTCTGTACCCCCCTATGACCAGCCAATTTAGAGTCGTGGACCAATCTGAGAACTCGAAGTCTTACAGCCTCTGGGACATAAATACATCGATCTCTAAGCCACACACCATTCCGAAGGACAAGATTCACATTGTCAGGTGGAGCTGCAAGAAATACGTCACCGTCATAGGCCAGCTTGATCTCCTGCCACAAGTCCCGGTTCCGGAGCACTCCAACGAAATTGGCCTCCGACAAGATGGTCTTCGACGGGGTCCCAGGCACGGAATCCACGGTATGGATTCGGGATAATGCGTCAGCTTTCCCATTACGTGAACCTGGGCGGTACGAAATAATAAAATTAAACTGGTTCAAGAACAAACTCCACCTAGCTTGTCGAGGAGAAAGACACCTGGCAGACTTAAGGAATTCCAAATTGCGATGATCCGTGAGTACTACTACCTGCTGAGTTGCCCCCTGCAAATGGTGTCTCCATTCCTTAAAGGCAGAAATAATTGCCAAAAGTTCCTTATCTGCCACATCATAGTTCAGTTCTGCAGAAGATAACCTACGAGAAAAGAAGGCACACGGGTGCAGCAAACCTTTGTCTCCGGTACGTTGTGAGAGGATAGCTCCCAATGCACAGTCAGACGCGTCCACCTCCACGATAAAAGGCTGTGCAGGATCCGGATGCATCAATATTGGAGCTGTGGTAAAACAACCCTTCAGGCGATCAAAGGCTTCCTGAGCTTGCGAAGACCATTCAAACTTCTTCCCCTTCTTGGTGAGGAGAGTGATGGGACGGACAATTTCTGAAAAATTTCGGATAAACCGTCTATAAAAGTTAGCAAAGCCAATGAATCGTTGTACCTCCTTAATGTTTCCTGGTACTGGCCAGTCCAAGATTGCCTGGATCTTGCTGGACTCCATATTCAATCCCTGAGGCGAGATAACATAACCCAAAAATTGAATTTCAGAACAATGGAACTCACACTTTTCGAGTTTGATGTACAAATGATTATCTCTCAAACGTCTAAGTACGGTCTTGACATGTTCCTGATGTTCCTGTAAGGAGTCAGAAAAGATTAAGATGTCATCAAGGTAAATTACCACATATTGGTCCAATAAATCCCTGAAAATGTCGTTGGCTAAATGTTGAAAAGCAGCAGGAGCGTTACAGAGTCCGAATGGCATCACCAAATATTCAAAATGTCCATACCGGCATCTAAAAGCTGTCTTCCATTCGTCTCCGGGCCGTATACGGAGTAAATTATATGCCCCACGAAGATCTAATTTGGTAAATACTTTGGCCTGGCGAACTCTTTCCAACAATTCTGGAATTAGGGGCAACGGGTACCTGTTACGAATGGTTACCTTATTTAACTCCCGGTAGTCAATGCAGGGTCTTAGAGTACCATCCTTCTTCTTTACAAAGAATATTGGAGCTCCCGCTGGTGAAGAAGATGGTCGGATAAACCCCTTGGCTAAATTCTCATCTATATACTCTCGTAAAGATTTTAATTCCGGAGCCGCCAACGGGTAAACATGGCCGAAAGGAATCGCTGCTCCAGGAAGCAATTCTATGGGGCAGTCATACGGTCTATGTGGGGGAAGTTGATCTGCCTTCCTTTTATCACAAATGTCTGAGAATTCCTGATAAATCAGAGGGAGAGTAGGTACCTGTATCACCTCTTCCAAGTTCTGGGTAACTGGAGCCGCTACAGTTGGACTGATGGTAGAACTGCACTTCGGGAGAAAGGTTATCTCCTTGGTTTCCCAATTGATGATTGGATTTTGTGACCGTAACCAGGGAATTCCTAAAATTACAGGAAAATGAGGAGAAGATATTAACATGAATGAAAGTGTTTCTTGATGGTCTGGTTCCATCTTACACTCCAGAGGCACTGTCTCCCGATCTACTGGTCCAGAAACTAATGGGGAACCATCCACCGTTTCCATAGTGATTGGTGAAGCTCTTAGTTGTGTCTTTATACCATGTTTCTCTGCAAAAGAAGAATCCATGAAATTCCCACCTGCTCCAGAGTCTATCATGGCAGAACTTGATATCCACTGTTCCTCCCACTGAATCTGTATAGGAAGAGAACAATGTGAATATTTCTCCCCGTGATCTTTAGGGGAAGTCGGCATCAGTATTGGGGGAAAAACCGCATCTAGATGTAGACTGGTTTCTGAAACTTCAGACTCAGCGTCTGTGTTATCATAATCTCCTACTACCGCCAACACCTTGTTGGGTCGCCTAGGACATTTAGGACAATTGATGAGGAAATGGTCCGATTGACCACAATAGAAACATAAGCGCTCACGGAAACGGTGTTCGCGGCGTTCATTATTCTCACGTCTCTGCAGTGAGTCCACCTGCATAGGCACCTCCTCAGCCTCTCGCGGGTTTTTGCCTGTGGTTTCCCTGGACGGAAGAGAGTAATTAGTAATGCGATTTACAGCGGCCCATTTTCTTGTCTGCGTTCAGTTAAACGGGTATCAATACGTACACAGTGCTGTATAAACAATTCAAACTCCTGTGGAGACTCTGAACGAGCTAGCTCATCCTTGATTACATTTGACAAACCTTTTCTAAAGATTGGTAATAAAGCATTGTTTTCCCACTGGGTGTCCACCACTAACCTTTTAAATTCAGTAACATATTCTATGACTGACCGTTTCCCCTGGCGTAAGGAAAGCAAGGCAGATTCAGCGGTAGCACGGCGGTTGGGATCGTCGAACATTTGCGCCATGGCTGCCAGAAAATTGTCCAAATTATTTAGACGGGTATCATGACTTTCAACCATAGGATTTGCCCAAGCCAGTGCACGTGATGTCAACAACATAATAATACATAGAACCTTAGATCTATCAGACCGGTAGTAAGAGGCATGTACATCAAAAAATAATATACATTGATTAACAAACCCACGGAATTGACTTCGGTCACCATTAAAACGGAATGGAGGCAATTTGGGCATACTGGTGGATGAGGTAGGCTCAGTAGGTAAGGCCTCCAGGACTCCTAACCTAGAACGTAGATCTTGGAGAGCCTGACCAAACCCCTGTGCATTGTGGTTAACCCGAGACTCCAAGTCTCTAATTTGATTGAGTGCAGCCGACACCTCCTGCTGCAAGGAGTTAACTATGGTGAACAGTTTGTCTGCCCGTGTCTCCGTCATTGCCCCAGCAGAATCCTCTTTTTTAGGCTGGAATATCCTGTAATACTATTGTAGGAACTCGAGGATTCTGATAGCGTGGGGCAATGAACAATCAGAGACGGGTTTCTTTGAATGCAAATAATGTATTTGTGAAACAGCAAAACCCCCAAAAACAATATTCAAACAACCCGTAGTGACATGCAATGAGTCCATATATATATACACAAGTCCAGTTATATGAATCCGGATATATAAGTCCTAGAACCTCTATAGCGAGGGTGGTAAAGTTCTTACGACGAAGTCCTCACACAAATGTGACCACAAGGTAAGTCTGATGCACAGGTTACGTGGCTGGATTTACACACTGCTGGTGTGTGAAGAGTCAGATCCAGGTATGCAGAAAACACAGGGAGATCCAGGAACAAGTTAATCTCAGTTGTGGCTTAATTCAGTGAAGTCCAACAACAAGTTCATAAGTCAGTAAGGTTCCAGTAATAGTTCCAACAGCTCTCACAGAGGTAATGCACAAAGGGTTACACAGCAACAGTTCAGAAACACAGTTTCTTATCAGATGGAGTGAACCAAAGGTTAAATTCCCAAGTCAACAGTTTAGTGACAACACAGTATGTGCAACTTACATATGCAGAGAATGTCCAGAGCCATGGGTAGCAACTGCTGTGGCAGAGAAACACCTGAAGATAACCTGGTTATGCACTTCCCTGGTAAATACACAACAATCTGTGAGGAACAAGCAGCTGGGTTGCAGGGAAACAGAAGCAGAATATTCCAGCAGTGAAGCCAGCACCTGAGCCGGGTTTTAAACAAACGAACAGGAAGTAGGGCACAGAAAACAGCAAACTCCATCTTAACAAAGGGCAAAATCATTGACAAAGTTACCTAGAAAACCCGGAATACTGACACGTCCCTGACCAGAAGCACTTGTCCATGTGTCTGTGGTTAAGTGTACTCTCCCTGTAACTGCATTGTTGAGGGCACGGGTAATGTTGTGGGACATGTGCTTGTGTAATTCCGGGACAGCACACCGGTAAAAATAGTGTCGGCTGGGTACAGAGTACCTTGGGACAGCTGCCCCCATCAGGTTATGGAAAGCTTTGGTCTCCACGAGCCTAAAAGGCAACATTTCGAGCTCAAGCAGATGAGAAATGTGTGAATTTAGTACTGTGGAGTACGTGGCATTGGCTGTGTATTTCCGCTTTCGTTCAAATGACTGGGGTATGAACCACTGAAGGTTGTGCTGGGACAAGGACGTGGACGTGCTTGCTGATAGTGGTAGTTGAGTGTGTGCAACGATAGGTGCAGGACAGGAGGCATCTTCGCAGGCACCATGGACAGAGGATTGGCTTTCATGCACAACAGTGGAAGAAGCTGTGGTGTCACAAGCTGAGACTGTTCCTGGACTCTGGGGTTCAGTACACAAAGTCGGGTGCTTCGCTGCCATGTGCCTTATCATGCTGGTGGTGGTCAGGCTGGTAGTTTTGCTACCTCTGCTGATGTGGGCATGGCAGGTGGTGCAAATGGCCCGTTTGGGGTTATCGGCAAAGTCTTTAAAAAACAACCAGTTGTATTGACAGCTTCAGTCATGTTGGTGTTACAAAGAATGGTTGCTCGCCTCACTGCTTCTTCCTGCCTGTTGTGGTGCCACGCCTCTGGAGTGCCTGCCAGGGCTGTGGGCAACAGTGACCCGGTCCGTGACCCTGGGCATCCAAAAAAAGGGGAATGATGAAATGGGAAAATAAAGTTTGTAAAAGATTTAATGTTCGTGATGCCACCCTTGGTGTTCGGTCAGGGTACCAATGCTGCAATGCAGATCCTCTGGGATGATAGGGCAGCAGAGATGGTTAAGCTCTTCATGGGTAGAGCTGTATCCCAGGGCAATTAGGATGTTAGAGGTAATGATAGTAATGATGGTGGTGGTTGTTGTGGTGCAGGGAGGGCGATGCAGGAATGACTCAGAGGACACAATAGGGTGCAGTTTCCAACACTTTACTCACAGTTAACTTGTGCGCAGAAGCCCGCTTGGTGCCGTGTCCTCCAGGTGAGGGGTCCAGCATACTCCCAGGAAGATAGGGCTCCCCCTTTCCAGGACTCCCTTGAGTGTGTACCTCTCCTGATCATCTCACTGTGCTGGTTTCCCCCCTCCTACCTAACACCTTCACAAACAGTGTCCCAAGCCAGCAGCAGTGGACCTTAACGGGCGACGTCCTCTGAGTCCCCTTGCTCCTATATGGCTGCCTTTTCAGTGAATAATTGTGAATGTGGCTGGGGCAACCCTTACCTCTGGCTTGCTAGCTGAATCTTGTAGTCCTCCACTAGTCTCGGGGGCCGGCTTCCCCACTGTGACCTGGTCCCTCCACATCTGGATATGGGGTCCTACGGGAGGCTTCGGCTCTTCCTGTGTCCCTAGGACCCCTTCTGGCCTCCCGGGAACTTCCTTCTGACTCCCCTCACAATTCTCTTTGTAGTCTCTTTGCTGCACTCCTTCTCTTTCAGTCTCCTCAGACCAACTGCTTTGTTCTTCCCGCTCTCTAAGCTGCTCCCTTTCTTCCTACTTTCTCCACCCACACCCCAATGCCCTTTCCTATCCAGCCTGAGATGAGGCCCTCCTCCCTAAGGGTACTCCCTGGTGCACTGACTGAACTAGTGTTAAAATCCTGGATTGTACTCCCTCCTTACCTGAGAGTGGGATACCACACCTCTGGATGAGGTGCAGTACCTCTGTGGCAACTGGACCATCAGGGATGCCACAGCTCTCTCCCCCTGTGTGCTGCTTTCCTCACTCTGCATGTCCTCCTGACAGGTTGGGTCAGTTACTATATCATCCACCACCTCCTCTTCCACTTCCGCATCCTTGTCCTCCTCCTGACTTTCTGGCAATTGTGTCTCATCCTCGTCCACCTCTTGTGACACATTCCCACAGTCACCTTCGTGTGAATGTGGCTGCTCAAATATTTGGGCATTGCTACATGCAATCTAAGTTTTCTCTGCTTCAAGTGGACCAGATGAGAGGCTAGAATCTATAAATGGACAATTAAACAGCTCTTCGGAGTGTCCAAGTATGGGATCAGTAGTCTGCGGGCACTCGGCATGAGAGGTGGAAGGAGGATCAGGGTGAGGAATATGCGGTCCAGACTCACGGCTACTCAGACTTGACCTTGTGGAAGACAGGGAGCTGGTTGCAAACTGACTGGAAGTATTATCTGCCATCCAACCAACTACTTTTTCACGCTGCTCTGGTGTCAAGAGTGGTCTTCTGCCATCCCCTATGAATTCTGACAGGAATCTGTTGCGATAAGATGTGGGTGTTTGTTGTGGCACAATTCCAGCTTCCCCTCTGCCTCTGCATGCACCATCATCATTACGTCCAGTTCCCCGTCCCTTGCCACGCACCTTTTCCATTTTAAATGTAGTACAATATTTCAACGTTCAATAAAAAAGTCACAATTTGGAGCAAAATTAGACGTAATCCGTGTGCGGGCAAAACACACTTTCAAATATCTGGAATGTATTTTATTTGTTTAATAAACTGTTGTAACTGTCAATAACTGTGGTAAGATGAAGAAAAAACTGTCTAATGTAGCCTTGAAATGCTATAATTTTTAGCACACAGAGAGATAGGAGTCTGACACAGATACCACACTGTCACTCTATGTATCCTGTATTTTTTAATTTATACCCCAAAATATTGTACAGAACTAGGGTAACAGACAGCAAATACAGTGGAATGTAGGCCTGAATTGCCGCAATTTTAGGCCACAAATAGCTCAGCCGTCTAACAGCGCTATCACACTGTTCAATAGGTGGGCAGTATTTTTTCAATTTTTAGCCCTAAATAGTGTTTACAGCTAGGGTAACACACAGCAAATAAAGGTGCATGGAAGCCTCCAAAGCACACTTTGTAGCCCTCAGATACATGAGGCGTGTCACAGGGATACTGGACTGTTCAATATGTCCCCAGTCTTTTTGTATTTTTTACACCAAAAAACTGTTTTGAGCTACGTTAACACACAGCAAAAAAAAGCTGAAGGAAGGCTCAAAGGCACACTTTCTAGCCCACAGAAAGATGAGGCGTGCCACTGAGATACCAAACTGTTCAATATGAGGCCGGAATTTTTTAATCTTTTAGGCCAAAATAGTGTATACTAGACTAGGTTAGCAGACAGAAAAAAAGGACAAGATAGGCTTGAAAATAACTATTTTTAGAGCACAGATACAACTGGCGTCTGACGGAGATAACAGACTGTTCAATATTTGACTTGAAGTTTTTACATTTTTTTTTACCCAAAAAGACTGTCTAGAAATAGGGTAAACAAAAAAGAGAGCAGCATCCGTCCAGGTGAAAAAGTATAAATTCTTTATTCTGCCGTAAAAGGTAACGACGTTTCGGCCATATTGTGGCCTTTTTCAAGTACAATTAAACAAGTGCACAGACGGCCTTTAAATGGTGTGGAGGAGCCAATCACCATTCAAGGATACGCCTCCTTGCTAATAGACATATACATGTGTTCACAAAACAATAATCAAACATTAGGGACATAAACAATCAAATAATATAACACATTTAATAACACAAATTCCCAAAATACCGAATCAGAGACAGATGTAAACAGTGATACATGAATATCTCTACCAATCACTAACTAGCTATCTCATAACCATGGTGACAGCAGACTTATCAGCTAACGTTATACATCTACCTGAATCACACCAATCGTAGTACTCGCCTCCCTTTGGCGCCATATCTATCATCCCATCAGCGGTATCGTATCAAACAGCCGCTCTGAAAATAATCCACCGACGCTGAAGCAGCGCCAAACAGTGACGCTTGTGGTCTGCGCCGGAGGGATAAGACAATATCCAATCAGAATTTCTTTGCCACGGCAACCCTTGTCATGTGATACTAAATCACATAGAATCATAGAATGGTAGAGTTGGAAGGGACCTCCTGGGCCATCTGGTCCAACCCCCTGCTCAAGCAGGATTCTCTAAATCATCCCAGACAGATGTCTGTCCAGCCTCTGTTTGAAGACTTCCATTTGAAGGAGAACTTACCACCTCTCGTGGCAGCCTGTTCCACTCCTTGATCACCCTAACTGTCAAAAAGTTTTTTTCTACTATCTAATCTGTGTCTCCTCCCTTCAGTTTCATCCCATTGCTTCTAGTCTTTCCTTGTGCAAATGAGAATAAAGATGATCCTTCTACAATGTGACAGCCCTTGAGATATTTGTAGACAGCTATTAAGTCTCCTCTCAGTCTTCTTTTTTGTAAGCTAAACATTCCCAAATCCTGCAACCGTTCCTCATAGGACATGGTTTGCAGACCGGTCACCATTCGGTGGCTCTTCTCTGAACTTGCTCCAGTTTGTTGATGTCTTTTTTAAAATGTGGTGCCCAAAACTGGACACAGTATTCCAGATGAGGTCTGACCAAAGAGGAGTAGAGGGCAATAATGACCTCACGTGATCTAGACTGTATGCTTCTGTTGATACATCCTAGAATTGTATTTGCCTTTTTGCTGCTGCATCACACTGTTGACTCATGTTCAGTCTGTGATCAATTAGTATACCCAAATCTTTTTTCACATGTGCTGTTACTTAGCCCTATTCCTCCCATTTTGTATATGCTTTTTTCATTTTTATTGCCCAGATGTAGTACTTTGCATTTTTCCCTGTTAAAAAACCATTCTGTTAGTTGCTGCCCACTGCTCCAGTTTATTTATATCTTTTGAATCCTCTCTCTCTCTTCTCTAGTATTAGCTACCCTCCTAGCTTTGTGTCATCAGCAAATTTTGATCAGTTTACCCTCAATTCCTTCATCTAAATCATTGATAAAGATGTTGAACAATACAGGGCCCAAAACAGAGACTTGTGGTACCCACTTGAGACATTCTTCCAACTGGATGTGCAGCCATTTACGACCACTCTTTGAGTCCGATCACTAAGCCGTTATGAATCCACGTAACAGTTGCCTTGTCCATTCCATACTTAGTCATTTTTTCAATAAGGATTGTGTGAGATACTTTGTCAAATGCTTTGCTGAAGTCAAGATATACTATATCTACGCATTTCCCTGATCCACCCAGTCAGTGATTCTGTCATAGAAGGAAATTAAGTTAGTCTGACATGACTTATTAGTTACAAACCCATGCTGACTCTGTTTAATCACGTCATTCTTATCCAGGTACTTACATACATGTTCTTTAATAATTTGTTCAAAGATCTTTCCTGGTATAGAAGTCAGACTCACCGGCCTGTAGTTCCCTGGGTCCACCTTCTTCCCCTTTTGAAGATAGGAACAACATTTGCTCTTCTCCAGTCTTCTGGGACTTCTCCTGTTCTCCAAGAATTTTCAAAGATTATGGACAGTGGTTCAAGAATTTCTTCTGCTATCTCCTTCAGTATTCTGGGGTGTAATTCATCTGGACCTGGAGACTTGAATTCATTTAGGTTAGCTAAGTGTTTCCTCACTGTCTTTCTGTTTATAGATATCCTGGATTCTTCTATTGCTTTAATAGGACAAGTGAAGATCAGTTGATGTTACATTTCCTTTCTGAGAGAAAACAGATGCAAAATAGGAATTTTAAAAGTTCAGCCTTCTCAACTCCTTTCTTACCATTTCATCATTTTCATCCTGTAAAAATCCTATAGCATCTTTGACATTTTTTTTACTTTTGATGTATCCCCAAAATCCTTTTTGTTGCTTTTGACATCTCTTGCAAGCCTTAATTCATTGTCAGCTTTAGATAATCTGATTTGCGCTCTGCAGGTTCTGCAGATGGCATTAATTCTTCTTTAGATATGCCTCCCTCTTTCCATTGATAAACATTTATTTCTTCCTTTTAGCATGTGTTTAAGTTCTGTGTTCATCCATCCTGGTTTCCTTAAATGCTTTCCATTCTTCCCTCTTTTTGGAATTGTTAACGATTGTGCTTTGAGAATTTCTTTTTTCAAGATGTCCATCCTTCCTGGACATTTTTGTCCTTAAGGATATCCTGCCATTGGATCCCTCCAATTCTCTTTCTGAGTCCCGTAAAATCTGCATTTCTGAATCTAACCTTGACGTCTGAGTCTTCACAGGTCTTCCTCCCCTTGTTATCCAAAAAATTTTAAAATGCATGGTCACTACCTCCTAGGGTCCCAGCCCACTCTTACCACCTCAACATTTCCTCCCTGTTTATAAGGATTAGATCCAAAGGTAGCAGATCCCCTTGTTTTCTCCTCTACCTTTTGAAAGATAAAGTTGTCAGCAAGAGAGGAAAAGAATTTCCTTGACCTGTTAGTTTTTTCCTGAGAGAGATTCCCAACAAATGTCTGGATAGTTGAAATCTCCCATGACACTATGTCATATTTTTTGGAGAACTTGGCCATTTGATGCATAAAGAGTTCATCCATATCTCAGCTTGCATAGGCGGCCTGTAGTAAATAAAAAAAATATATATATGTGTGAAGCGGCGCACGTGTATACGTGTCAGATCAGCAGCAAGTACAGAACTCCAACCACAAGGAGAAAGAGAGAGGATTAAGCAATGATAATATTAAATAGTACTCGCGCTAATGGATCAAACACACTCCCAATACTGATTAACACATACCTTAGTTTACAAGGGATAAATATACAATCAATGCACCCGCGGTGGAATTTCATATGATAGTAAGGCTTTCATTAGTGAGGGTACTAGAAGGAAAAGAAAGCATATAATAGAACAATGATCAGTAACACAATAAGTCGCCCTGCGATAGAAAAAAGGGGGGAGGGGGGGGGGGGGATATAGAAAAGCAATAACTACAATACCAAGGAAGTGACAATGGTGGCAACTAAAAAGTGCAAAATATTTAGAGGGCCATTAGGTACAGTGTATCATATTCCCATTTGCTAAATGAATAACGTGGGGTGACATCATGAACCTTAAATCCTAGTGTCCAAAAAGGCACAAAACATGAACCGGTGATACACAACAAATACTCTAGCGATACCCTTTTGTGAAAAAAACAACAACAAAATGCTCACACTCCTGTTAAGAAGAAAAAGGGGAGAGTGGGACTTAGCTGCAGATGCCAGTAATGGAACGATCCGGTGCAATAAGAAAAAAGAATAGAAGTCCTGGAGAGCTGTCCCGGCCGGCGACAGACACTCCTCCTGCCAGCGCCGTTCAGGTACAGTCAGGGAAATGCTTGATGCTCCTCAAGCGCAGTTGCCAGCGAAGCGCTTCCTCATATGCGATGTGGTGTCCGGGATAAAAAAGGCGTCTGCAATGTCCGGGTGCTACCACGTGATCCAACACGTGACAGCTGAGTTGAAACTACGGTGTGCAGATAGAGCCACAATACTTCCTACGGTTTCGGAGAGCTAACGGCCTCCTTCATCAGGATGGCTCTGTCTGCACTTGGCTCATATATATAGGGGTTGGATCATATCGCTTAATTGAAAGCAAATTT
>JARQOD010000001.1:66979815-67075967 GCA_033576555.1 Oophaga sylvatica | reverse complement strand
GCGGGTGGTACTAACAACCGCGCTTTCGACTTCCCCGAAAATGAACCGGCTTTTTTTCGAAAATAACAAGGCATGGATCTCGCCGTTTTCCCCTGTCCTTTTCAGTTTAAATACTGGGGGAAAACGTTACCATGCCCCTGTTTTTATCTTTCTACCCCCTGAACCTACTCCCTGGGATACAACACTCCCATCTGAGGGAAGATCGTTAAAAACCCAAAAATGTTACCCCCAAAGTAGTACGCAACGACCCATGCCAAAATTGTCACAGGCATCTCCCCTAAAATGCTGATTTTTTCGTTGGGTTAGTTTTTTGACTCTGGAAAGTAATGTATGCTTCCCCTTAACCCCCCTGAGACAAAAGGCCCCCACCTACCTCTGAGCATCATTGGGGCAATAAATTTCTCTTTTGAAGCGGGTGTGATAAAAAAATGGTGACACAACACAGTCCCCCTTTTTTTTTTTACAAATTTTCTTCAAGTACATTCCCATGCACCATTACTAAATTCCTGTTTTTTAGGCAGTCATTTAACGGGCCACAGTGTTGAAAAATTGTGAATAAACCCCCGGGGTAGTATCACACAAACCCCCAAAAAAACCCTTTTCCCCGTTTAGTGGTGAGGGAGGGGGCCCGTTTGGTTTGCTCCACTTTGTTTTTTTGGGCCTTTGAAAAACCCCTCTAAATCACTACCCCGGGTAGCGATCCCCCCCCAACCCCTATGGAACACTTCTTTGGGTTGGCAGTTGCCGGTTCAGCGAATCTACACCGCCTGTACCTTGATAAGTACTTTCCCAGTCTGTATGTACACCACAATATCGTCCAGTTTGGCCCGCATATCGGCGATGGGGACGAAAAACAATTCCAAAAATTTGGGAATGTCGCGGGAGCGCCATGCAACCGAAGGGTAAGACAATACGGGAAAGCCCCCTGGGTGTTAAAAAAGCCTTTTCTCTCTCGCTGCTTTTTTAGTGGCACTGCCAATACCCTTTTGTGAGGTCAATGAGTGAAAAATAACGTGCCTGCCCAAACCGCTCTACTAACTCATCGACCCGGGGCATGGGTAGGCGTCAAGTTAGAAATTTCATTCAGTTTTCTGAAGTCATTACAGAACCTTAGTGTCCCATCTGGCTTTGGTATTAGGACTATTGGGCTGGCCCACTCACTCTGGGACTATTCAATGACCCCTAAACTGCAGCATCTTCTTGACCTCTTCCAAGATGGCTTGTCGCCGGGCCTCAGGCCCCGATATGGCTTTAATCTTACTTTGCCCTGCGGCTCAGTGACAATGTCATGTTGTATTAGGGAGGTACGACCAGGAAGTTAAAAAAAAACATCTGTATTTCGGCTAACAAACTCTCTGACTTCCTGAACTTGTCTGTGCGACAAAGTGTCTGATTTTTTGACGGCGGAGAGGACTTCTCTTGCCTTCTCCTGAGGCAAGGAGCCATCTGTACTGGAAATGCAGGCCGTGACAATCCTGACCAAGCGGGTCTCTGTCTTTCCATGGTTTGATTCACATATTATACGTGTTCTGGCTTTCTCCGCCCTGGTTGGTGTATTTTATAGTTTACTGGTCCCACCTTCTCTATAATGTCGTAGGGTCCCTGCCACCTTGAAAGGAACTTACTATCCACTGTAGGCACAAGTACCAACACCCGATCCCCAGGGTTAAAGGACCTTACCCGTGCCTCCCGGTTATAGACCTGCCTCTGTGACCTTTGTGCTGATTCCATATGTTCTCGGACTAATGTAGGACTGTCTCCATTCTCTCTTGCATTTTGGCCACATGTTCTATCACACTTTTGTGGGGTTGTATGGTTTTCCCAGGCCTCTTTAGCTATATCGAGTAAGCCACGGGGATGTCTGCCATATAATAGTTCAAAGGGCGAGAAGTCCGTAGATGCCTGGGGCACCTCCCGCACTGCAAACATCAGGTATGGCAGCAAGAGATCCCAGTCCTTAGCATCTTTAGAGACTTTTTTTTTTCAACATATTTGTTCAGGGTTTTATTGAACCTTTCTACTAAACCGTCTGTTTGGGGATGATAGACGATGTGCGCAACTGTTTAACACGTGGCAGAGTTCCTTCATGATTTTTGAACATAAAGGGGGTCCCCTGATCTGTTAAGATTTCTTGAGGGATTCCCACCCGAGAGAACATACCCATGAGTTATTTTGCGATCAGTTTTGACGAGGTGTGTCGCAGGGGAATAGCCTCAGGATACCTGGTAGCGTAATCTAGAACTACGAGGATGTGTTAATGACCCTTGCTGATTTATTAACCGTCCACACCAGATCCATTGGCTATTCTCTCAAACGGTACCTCTATAATTTGTAATGGCACCAAGGGACTCTGAAAATGAGGCTGCGGACTGGTTACCTAGCACACGGGACAAGAGTAACAATACCGTTTAACTTATTCATAGACCCATAGCCAGTAAAACCGTTGTAGAATTCTGTCTAGGGTTTTCTTTGGTCCCAAATGTCCCCCTAGTACATGCGCATGCGCTAAGTCCATTACCAACCTCCGATATGACTGCGGTACCAGCAATTGCTTGACATTTCCCCATGTATTTTTTAAACCCCCATATAGCAAATCTTGGTTCAGCTCAAATCGGGTAAATACTTTAGCTGTCCTGGGTGTGTTGGGGTTCCCCATTGACAACCAGTACATTTTCCCTGGCTCGAGTCAACGTAGGGTCCCGTATTTGCGCCGCACCAAAATTGTCACCTGCCACATTTAAGTATGACAATTCTGGTCCCGGTGGCAAATCTTCCATCTCCCCACCTAACATTTCTATAGGGATAGGGGTTTTCCTCCTCCACCGAAGGCTAAGGTACTCTACCGCCAGTACATCTTCCTCTGGGCCACCAGTTCATGCCGATTTCTGGAGAATACAACCTGTTTGCCACTGGTGCCAACGACTGTTCTGTGGGAGGGGTAATTACAGGCCAAAGCACATAAAATAACGGAAAATCTCTCCCCATTATTAATGCTAATTAACCACCCCCCCACCTCGTGTCACCTCCTCCCCGCTGACGTGTTTATCATCACAGGGTGGTAGGATAATGTTTGAAGTAACCATGTATACACAACACACCCATTTTCCCAGCAGTATACTCGCTGATTTTGACGTGGCTGGCTCGTATTAGGGTCACTCACGAGACCCCCTGAGTCCACTAGAGCCACAGCAGGTTACCCTCCACCTGCACTTTACACAAATGGTTCATATTGGGTCCCTCTGCTTTGACCACTGCACACATTGTTCTGCATAGTGAGACGATAGTAGCCAAAGTTGTTGTCCATGGGCTCTGTCAGGTGGGGGCAAACAGCTCTTCACATGTCCTGGTTGTTGGCACTGCCAACAGATTATGGGGCCCATTTCGTTCCCCAACCCGTCCTGGGCGGCCCTCCGAGTCTCTGCTCGCTGAGCTGTGGGTGAAGGTTTGTGGAATTTACTTGGTACCTTCCGGGTAGTCTCTCCCTGTATCTCCTTGGTAGCCCATATCTTTCAATGAGGTCTACCATTTGGAGACCATCAGTAGGGGCTGCCTGTCCAAGCCATGTTTGAAGGGTGTGTGGCAAATTTCTCAAGAATTTATCAGTCACTATACGATCCAGCATAGCGCGGGGTGACAACACTTCCGGCTGCAACCACTTTTCTATTAGGTGTATCAAGTCATAATACTGTGACCGAGCTGGCTCGGAAGGGGAAAAGTTCCACTGTGTACCCGCTGTGCCCGGACCAAAACATTTACCCCAAGACGTGCAAGTATCTCACCCTTGACGCTCTCATAGTCCTCCTGTTGCTCGGGGGGTAGGTCCCTAGAGGCTTTTGCGGGTCCTGAATTAAGAAACGGAGCCACGATCTCGCCCACTGGTACCGGGGGCAGTCTCTCCCTTTTAGCCACACCTTCCAACATCTCCAGGTACACCTCGACGTCATCTGATTGCTCCATCTTTCGGATCGCTGTACGCACCGCTTTCCGGACATCCTGCCATCCCGGGCAGCCCTGCGTCTGCGCGCTGTGATGTGCTGCATCACTAGACTATTGGTTTCCTGTTGCTGTTGATTAAATATCTGCTGCTGCTCCATAGCCTGCTGCTGTATAGCCTGCTGCTGCTCCATAGCCTGCTGCTGTATAGCCTGATGCTGCTCCATAGCCTGCTGCTGTATAGCCTGCTGCTGCTGCATAGCCTGTTGTTGCTGCCACATGGCCTCCTCCAGCATTTTTACTGTGTTCTCCATCTTGGGACAGTTATCCACCGGGTTTTGCGTCACTTTCTTTACTAGGACATTTACTGTCATGCAGGAAAAAACAGCCTGACCTCACTGCGTTGCCCGCATTGAAGCCACCAATTGTAGGGATCCGCTCTGGTAGGCAGGGCTGGGCCGCAGTAATGAGGCAAACACAACCGCCTTTTACTTCAAATTTCAGTGGTTTTAATCATGAGTTCAAGAAAAAGTCCAGATAACAAAATAAAAACAGAACATAAATCACCACAGTTTGGAGAACCACTGGTGCCAGACTCACCCTTGCTTGGGACGGGCTTAACTAAGCGGCTGCAGGTCAGCAGAGACCGCCAGGTCCCATTCCGGGTGGTCTGGTACTCGCTTCCTGGTGCACACTGGCACACAGTAACAAAACAATCTTCCAGGCTGACTCCAGCCAAAATCCTTCCTTCCACACACCAACTACAACAGATCCTTGTTTTATAGGCCTACTCCACACCCTCAGGTGAGGTACACATCAGATGACCAGATCATGTGACTATGACCTTATCACAGGTCCTTGTGATCATGGAAAATCCTGAGCAAACTTCAGTCTGCTAGAAGAAATATATCTCACATCCAGCAAGATCCCCTTTGGTGTACCACAGCGGCAAGAAGTCTCCTGTTCCCTACACATGCACAGAAAAACCCATGTCGAACATGCTCCAAATAGGGAAGAGCCGTCACCCTGATTGTTATGCTTAAAACAGGAAAGATTTAAGTTTTCAAGGGCTAAAATGAAAAATTTTATAAGAAATATGGACAAATATTAATTTGTCATCACAGCGCATATCTGCACATGGCTAGTAGAAATTGTAACAAAAAATAAAACATAGTGTTTACTTTTTTAAATTAATGCAT
Organism: Oophaga sylvatica; assembly: GCA_033576555.1. NCBI lineage: Eukaryota > Metazoa > Chordata > Amphibia > Anura > Dendrobatidae > Oophaga > Oophaga sylvatica. Next base: position 67,070,835 of record JARQOD010000001.1, on the reverse strand, counting down.
AAAAATACATTTCATAATTATCAATTAATGCTTCTTAAGGAACGTTATCTGTACCTGTAAGATAATGCAGTCAATGGATGTACGAATCATAAACATCATCATCATCATCATCCTCACGAGTTTTATTAATGACAGACATAATAAAATACACAGAGTGAGGACAACTGTAACTTCACACACCATATATGAAATGGCCATCATGTAAACCTGGTAATAATGCGCAATAATAAATTACACCAAGAAAGTGCATCATGCATACAAACAATAGGTAGTTAGACCTGCAAGTGCTGTTGAAACAACCACAACAGATTTAAATTAATAATGCTATATAGCTATCACAGTGCATAGTTACTCATGGACAATGTCGATCTAATACTGTAACTCAATAAAGGCAGCGTCACCCATCATGCTTGTTTGTCTTGTAGATTGTTGAAGAGGGTTTTTTTTTTTTTTTTTTTTTTTTTTTTGAAAGTTCCTTTTTATTTAGATTTTCCAAAAAAAAAAGGTGCTATGTACGGCTTCCACCGGCGGAGGTACCTCAGAATCTTTGTGCGCTTCTCCGGCGCACGCAAGCCTTTGACATTCCAGGAGATGATCTTCATGTTGAATGAGCGGCAGAAAAATTAAGAGTGTGCTGGAGGAGACGGTGTACCCTCTTATGGCCATCGTTGGCACCAACCTGCGAGGAAAGGAGGAAGCAGCACCACAATATCAAATACCTAATCAAGATATATTGACAATTCCAGGATTAATTATTGGAGAGAGGTCCCTTGCTACCCTTTTCTAGTAACTCTTGTTTACCAATAAACCGCTGTAAGCGGTCGTAGTCTCTCCACCACTACCTGTGTTTATGTGACTTCCTTTTTTCTAACCTGTGAGGAGATTACCCCCATCCTCCCAGGCTATTCAGTGTACCCCCCCATGTGTCCAAAGCATGAAACGCCAATAGCCTGCTTCACTTATTGTCCCTCCATATGTAATGTTTAACTCATTTGTCCCACGTTTATCAAGACCCCACTCTCATGAGAGATCTTCAACATCTAATATCAATTAACTAATTTAACCATCTAAAATTGCAGCAAAACTATCATGCTTTAGCATAGGTATGAAGGAACTCCAATAGAAACGGCTCAAACAGCAAATATATCTCATATGTCATTTAACGTGGAGAGAATCTCTTTCATCTTTCCTGATCTCCTTCATGAACTGCCATCTTGTCGTCGTCTGCGTGGGGAGAACCTGAACTGCGTCGCTGTACTTCCCTATTGTAGCGCCGGCGTCGGCGTCCCTGCCCTCTGCCAGGCAGGGACGCTGTTCCCCTCACCCCTCTGCTCCAGGTCCAGCGTCCTCCTCCCGCTCTGCTGGCGGCGCGCGCTCCTTTCCTGCCACTGTGCTTAGGGCGCGCGCGCGTGCGCTGCCCTCCCTCTTAAAGGGGCGCGCGCGTCGTCCTAAGGAGTCCCCGGCCAATGGCCGGAGGACTTCACCTTATATAAGGCCCTTCCTCCAAAATGGAGGTGCCCGAGCAATGTTGTTGCACTGTTCACTACTCTGCTTCAGTCCTCAGGGTCCTTGCCAGATACCTGTCTGATTCCTGCCAGGTTTCTGTCTGTTACCTGCCTGTAGCTCACCTGGGAGCGCTCATCTGTTACCTGCCTGCTGGCCTACCTGGAGGCTCTGTCATCACGTACCGTGATCTTCTGCTATTCCAGTGACTCTCGCCCACTCACCGGGGAGCGCTCATCTGTTACCTGCTTGCTAGCACACCTGGGAGCGCTCATCTGTTACCTGCCTGCTAGCCTACCTGGAGGCTCTGCCGTCACGTACCGTGATCTTCTGCTATTCCAGTGACTCTCGCCCGCTCACTTGGGAACGCTCATCTGTCACCTGCCTGCTAGCCTACCTGGAGGCTCAGCCATCACAGGTCGTATCTACCTTCTTCCAGAGACTGCCCCGGTCACTTGCCGTGACCTCCTGCCCTCTCATCCAGAGACTGCCCCGGTCACTTGCCGTGACCTCCTGCCTATCATCATCCAGAGACTGCCCGGTCACTTGCCGTGACCTCCTGCCCACTCGTCCAGAGACTGCCCCGGTCACTTGCCGTGACCTCCTGCCTACTCATCCAGAGACTGCCCCGGTCACTTGCCGTGACCTCCTGCCCACTCGTCCAGAGACTGCCCCGGTCACCTGCCGTGACCTCCTGCCCACTCTCCAGAGACTGCCTCGGTCACTTGCCGCGACTCCTGCCCTTCATCCAGAGACTACCCGGTTATCTGCTGTTACTACTGCCCGTCCACCCGGTCGCCACCCCGCTTCTCTTGCAAGGTCCGTCCCTTTGTATAGTAGCTCAGAGGTTCCACCTCCCAGACCCGTTACAGCTATCACTTTGTTGATTTCGTTCCAAGGCTGCTTCGGCTTGTTCTGGTGTGTCATTAATGACATATGTCCCGTCAGATCTTTGGAACCGCTAACGCGCTGGGAACAGTAGTTGAAAGCGAACATCTCGCTCAAACAACGTTGTGCAAATTAAACTGAACGCCCTCCTGTTCTTGGACACCGATACTGAGAAGTCATCAAAGAGCAGAATCTCATAGCCATGGAGTAGCACTGGGAGCTGGACAAATGAAACTTTGTCGTTATAATATAACAGCTTAATTATTACTTGCCGTGGTCTGTACATCGTTGGTTTCGATGCCTCCCCTCGCCTGTTGTTGTTTTGCGGCGGTCCCACACGATGTGCACGTTACACACGACAGTAGTAGTTAAGTCACAATATTTTCGGTAGATCATTCTCACAGATGGATTGTAAGTCTGCTGATTTAAACGATTCAGGCAGTCCGACGAGACGTAAATTGCTTTGTCTCGAGCGATTTTCCAAGTCCTCTGTTTTGTCTATCAAATTTTGTAACTTCTGCTGAAGGTTCTGTTCTCTGTCTTGGCCAAGTTGCTTCTCCTGTTGTAGCAGCGCCACATCCTGTTGCAGCTTGGTAATTGCAATGGTATTCAGGTGTACAGACTTTTGTATGGAAGACAATGACGATTGCAATGCCGACTCCAGCAGCTTCTGAATGTCTGGTAAGAGAAGGGCTTGACCTCTCTTCAGCCATTTTCTGCTAATCAAAATTCCTGAGGAACTCTCAGGTCACATGGTGCTTCTGATAATAGCTCTTGCTGCATGTCTATGGCAGCGCTCAGCATCGCGCCTCTTTCCTCTTTGTCTCCTGCGCCATCTTGTCCTTCTGCTTCAGTTGGATAGGTAAACCGTTCGGGGTCTGTTGTGAACTCCGTAGCAAGTAGCGTTCCATAAATTATGTCCCCACGAATGTAAAAGGTGTCAGTGTTCCCGGGGGTGGTTTTACTGCTCTCCTATGGGCCCGATATGCTTGGATACCTGGGAGGAATTCAGGAGCATCTCCAAACTCCCTCCTCACATGTCAGCGCAGGAAACAGAAGAGGGAACGTGCTTGTTTTGTTGCTCATAGGTGGAGTTTTATACAGTAAATGATTACTGCTGTCGTATTTTTGGCGTCCCTAGGGCAGAATAAGGCTGCGTAACGTCACATTTTAGAGAGAGTCATATAATAGACACACGCTACCCTACCCGTGACACAAGGAAGGTAGTGTTGCCGGATAAAGCCTTGCGCAACCAGACATGCCCCTGGAAAATGACTGCTGCTGCAGGCTAAACTCAACACGGACAAATACTGTTGTAATTTAAAACTTTTGTGACAGCAAGAACGCAAGGATTAAAAATTCATACTTTTACAGATTACAAGTACAGGAATCTCTGTCCAAAATAAGAATATGATGAAAAAGATGAAGATGAAGTAGAATATGAAGAAGAATAATAGTTGAATAAGAACAATATGAGTAATGTTAACAAAAAGATGAATAGCAAGAAGTTTAAGAAGAAGATAAAGAAGGTGAAGATGAAGAATAATTTGATGAAAAAGATGATGCTGCTGAAGATTATGAAGGAGAAAGTGTGTCAAAAGTTAAAAAGGTGAAGAGCATGGAAGTTGTGAAACATACATATTTGCCAAAATAGAAAAAACGTTAACAACATTGTCAATTTCTTCGTCAATCCGAACATCTTTAAAAAAAAAAATATTAATGCTATTCCATTTGATTGGGTTAAACATCTATGCTTTTAATGTCTCCTCAACCTCCCCCAATACATTCTACATTACTCTTTGTTGTTTTCCTTCATGTACAATTAACCAACAAGGCAAGAATGGGGTTTTTTTTAATTCCGATATTTTGTTCCCATAGACTTACATTGGATTTCCGGTATCGGTATCGGGTATCGCCGATATTTTTGGGGTATCGGCGATACCATTCCGATTCCGATACTTTTGGATATCGGAAAGTATCGCTCAACTCTACTGTTGAGGCTTAAGAACCTGCATTGATCAATTGCTGTGGTGAGTCTGAAGACCCTGCATTTTAGCACTGCAGTGGTGAGGCTGAAAAATTGACATAGAAGACTTGCATTGTTGAAGAATATTAACAACCAACATAGTTCACATTATTATGAAGTGGGTCTCCCATACTATTTTCCTATGCATTGAATGGAAGGCCTGTTCCAAATTTGGTCAAAGAAAAATACCACTTTGAATAAACGTGTATGAAGTCCTCCTAAAAATCTGTCTCCATTACAAAGAAGCAGGTCTCCTATACTTGTAATGGACATACACTAAGTGCATAGGCTGAACAACATTTTCCACTGTGGTGGGGCACATTAACCAAAAGTGTAAATAATTGTAGTTATGGACATCCTAAACACCCTGGCAAAACAATATAGTGGCTGTTTCATCACAGAATACAGTCACCCTGGTGATCTAGGCGTGGTGTAGAAAAAGATGTGGAATATGGCCTGCGAAAAAGGTCTTCCCAGTTTAAAGGAGTGGGTCTCCTATACTTGTAATGCACATACACTAAATGCATAGGCTGAAAAACATTTTCCCCTGTTGGGTGACACCTCAATATAGAGTGAAAACATTTTTTGAATGGGCATCAAAACACCCTTGAAAAAATTAATGCTGGCTGTTGCATCACAGACCAAGGTCACCCTCGTGTTGTAGTGATGGTGGATGATGAGGATGAGGAGAAGGACGAGGATAATAAAACACCAAATAGCCAAAGTCAGGAAGCATAAACCCATGTGTGGGTGTGAAGAGGTGCATGGAAATACACCTCCCAAAAAAATGTGCTTAATTGAAGGTTATGTTTTGCTGTTCTCATTCGGTGGTGTACAAAAGTCTGCCCCTATCCATGCCTTGTTCATTTTTATAAAAGTCAGCCTGTCACCATTTTATGTTGACAGGTGGATGCCCTTATCAGTTATTATTCCACCAGCGGCATTAAAAACCCTCTCTGACAAAACGCTATCGGCAGGGCAGGCCAGGACGTTCAAGGCGTATAGAGCCAGTACAAGCCACGTGTCCTGCTTGGATACCCAATGATTAAAAGGCAAAGAGGAATCATGGAGGACATTGGTACGGTCAGCAAAGTACTTCTTCAACATCTTCCCAAACGTTCCAGGCCTTGTGAAACTATCCCGCGACTCTTGGCCACGTCGATGGGAGGGTCTAAGAAAAGTGTCCAAGTACTTTGCCAGTGTTCTCCTGCCTCTGCTGGATTGCAGTTGGGTCTCTCTCGCCTCTACTTCTTGGTTGGCCAACGAACTGTGACCTCTGCCGCCAGCATTTTCAGATGTGAATTTTTTCATTAATTCCGCAACAATGGCCCTCTATTTCTGCATAATTTTAATACAGCTATCTGACTCTGGAATAAGAGATTGAAAGTTTTCCTTGTAGCATGGGTCTAGAAGTGTCACCAACCAGTACTGAGTGTCAGCACAAATTTTGATAATGCGAGGGTCACGGGAAAGGCAGCGCAGCATAAAGTGTGCCATGCATGCCAGACTGCTAACTGGCAAGCCTTCCGTCTCCTCACCAACAGGATGACTGACTATGCTGTCCTCCTCTTCCTCCCTGTCCTCTGGCCATCCACGCTGAACAGACGGTGTGACAGTTGTGCTTGTAGTACCGTCTATAGCTCAGGAAAGTAGCTTCTGTTCTGCCTCCTCCTCTTCCTCATTGTCAACCAATCCATTTTGGGATGACATGAGTCTAGGCTGTTTGTAATCACCCTGTATGGTTCCTTGCTCCATCTGATTGCGATCCTCCTTCAATGCATCCACTTTGATTGTGAGCAGAGAGCTTTTCAGAATACAGAGAAGAGGGATTGTGATGCTAATTATAGCATCATCGCCGCTCACCATCTTGGTGGACCCCTCAAACTTTTGTAGGATGGTACATATGTCTGACATCCATGTCCGCTCCTGAGGTCTTACGTGAGAAGTCTGAACTGAATACCGACACCATTGTTGAAGCTGGTATTCAACAAGGGCCCTTTTCTACTCACAAATCCTTTATAGCATATGCTGTGTAGAGTTCCAACGTGTAGGCATATCACACACCAGTCGGTGAGCCAGAAGCTGCAAACGCTGCTGAAGCATGGAAAGGGTGGCTGAAGCTCCAGCTGACTTTCTAAAATTGGCGCACAGGTGGTGTACTTTCACAAACAAATACGGCAGCTCCGGGTAGGTTTTGAGAAACCGCTGAACAACCAGGTTAAGCACACAGGGCCAGGCATGGTACATGTGTGAGCTCTCCTCGCCTCAGAGCCACCACCAGGTTACTGCCATTGTCACACACCACCATGCCTGGCTGTAGGTTCAGTGGTGTCAGCCACATATCTGCCTGCTCTTTCAGAGCTATCCACAACTCTTCAGTATTGTGATGTTTGTCAGTTAAGCATTTTAGCTGCAGCACAGCCTGTTGACGCTTGGCTGAGGCAGTGCTGCAGTGCTTCCAGCTTGAGACTGATGTGGTCATTTTAGAGATGCAGGCTGAAGAGGAGGAGAAGTCAGAGGATGATGTGCAGGAGTTGTAGACTGTGGAGGCAACCATGATTGAGCTAGGGTCCGCAATCCTCAGCGTTGATAGGATGTGTTCCATCCAAGATCAGACTGGGTCCCGGCTTCCACTATGTTAACCAGTATGCCGTCAGCGAGATGTAACGTCCCTGACCAGAAGCACTTGTCCATGTGTCTGTGGTTAAGTGTACTCTCCCTGTAACTGCATTGTTGAGGGCACGGGTAATGTTGTGGGACATGTGCTTGTGTAATTCCGGGACAGCACACCGGTAAAAATAGTGTCGGCTGGGTACAGAGTACCTTGGGACAGCTGCCCCCATCAGGTTATGGAAAGCTTTGGTCTCCACGAGCCTAAAAGGCAACATTTCGAGCTCAAGCAGATGAGAAATGTGTGAATTTAGTACTGTGGAGTACGTGGCATTGGCTGTGTATTTCCACTTTCGTTCAAATGACTGGGGTATGAACCACTGAAGGTTGTGCTGGGACAAGGACGTGGACGTGCTTGCTGATAGTGGTAGTTGAGTGTGTGCAACGATAGGTGCAGGGCAGGAGGCATCTTCGCAGGCACCATGGACAGAGGATTGGCTTTCATGCACAACAGTGGAAGAAGCTGTGGTGTCACAAGCTGAGACTGTTCCTGGACTCTGGGATTCAGTACACAAAGTCGGGTGCTTCGCTGCCATGTGCCTTATCATGCTGGTGGTGGTCAGGCTGGTAGTTTTGCTACCTCTGCTGATGTGGGCATGGCAGGTGGTGCAAATGGCCCGTTTGGGGTTATCGGCAAAGTCTTTAAAAAACAACCAGTTGTATTGACAGCTTCAGTCATGTTGGTGTTACAAAGAATGGTTGCTCGCCTCACTGCTTCTTCCTGCCTGTTGTGGTGCCACGCCTCTGGAGTGCCTGCCAGGGCTGTGGGCAACAGTGACCCGGTCCGTGACCCTGGGCATCCAAAAAAGGGGAATGATGAAATGGGAAAATAAAGTTTGTAAAAGATTTAATGTTCGTGATGCCACCCTTGGTGTTCGGTCAGGGTACCAATGCTGCAATGCAGATCCTCTGGGATGATAGGGCAGCAGAGATGGTTAAGCTCTTCATGGGTAGAGCTGTATCCCAGGGCAATTAGGATGTTAGAGGTAATGATAGTAATGATGGTGGTGGTTGTTGTGGTGCAGGGAGGGCGATGCAGGAATGACTCAGAGGACACAATAGGGTGCAGTTTCCAACACTTTACTCACAGTTAACTTGTGCGCAGAAGCCCGCTTGGTGCCGTGTCCTCCAGGTGAGGGGTCCAGCATACTCCCAGGAAGATAGGGCTGCCTCTTTCCAGGACTCCCTTGAGTGTGTACCTCTCCTGATCATCTCACTGTGCTGGTTTCCCCCCTCCTACCTAACACCTTCACAAACAGTGTCCCAAGCCAGCAGCAGTGGACCTTAACGGGCGACGTCCTCTGAGTCCCCTTGCTCCTATATGGCTGCCTTTTCAGTGAATAATTGTGAATGTGGCTGGGGCAACCCTTACCTCTGGCTTGCTAGCTGAATCTTGTAGTCCTCCACTAGTCTCGGGGGCCGGCTTCCCCACTGTGACCTGGTCCCTCCACATCTGGATATGGGGTCCTACGGGAGGCTTCGGCTCTTCCTGTGTCCCTAGGACCCCTTCTGGCCTCCCGGGAACTTCCTTCTGACTCCCCTCACAATTCTCTTGTAGTCTCTTTGCTGCACTCCTTCTCTTTCAGTCTCCTCAGACCAACTGCTTTGTTCTTCCCGCTCTCTAAGCTGCTCCCTTTCTTCCTACTTTCTCCACCCACACCCAATGCCCTTTCCTATCCAGCCTGAGATGAGGCCCTCCTCCCTAAGGGTACTCCCTGGTGCACTGACTGAACTAGTGTTAAAATCCTGGATTGTACTCCCTCCTTACCTGAGAGTGGGATACCACACCTCTGGATGAGGTGCAGTACCTCTGTGGCAACTGGACCATCAGGGATGCCACAGCTCTCTCCCCCTGTGTGCTGCTTTCCTCACTCTGCATGTCCTCCTGACAGGTTGGGTCAGTTACTATATCATCCACCACCTCCTCTTCCACTTCCGCATCCTTGTCCTCCTCCTGACTTTCTGGCAATTGTGTCTCATCCTCGTCCACATCTTGTGACACATTCCCACAGTCACCTTCGTGTGAATGTGGCTGCTCAAATATTTGGGCATTGCTACATGCAATCTAAGTTTTCTCTGCTTCAAGTGGACCAGATGAGAGGCTAGAATCTATAAATGGACAATTAAACAGCTCTTCGGAGTGTCCAAGTATGGGATCAGTAGTCTGCGGGCACTCGGCATGAGAGGTGGAAGGAGGATCAGGGTGAGGAATATGCGGTCCAGACTCACGGCTACTCAGACTTGACCTTGTGGAAGACAGGGAGCTGGTTGCAAACTGACTGGAAGTATTATCTGCCATCCAACCAACTACTTTTTCACGCTGCTCTGGTGTCAAGAGTGGTCTTCTGCCATCCCCTATGAATTCTGACAGGAATCTGTTGCGATAAGATGTGGGTGTTTGTTGTGGCACAATTCCAGCTTCCCCTCTGCCTCTGCATGCACCATCATCATCACGTCCAGTTCCCCGTCCCTTGCCACGCACCTTTTCCATTTTAAATGTAGTACAATATTTTCAACGTTCAATAAAAAAGTCACAATTTGGAGCAAAATTAGACGTAATCCGTGTGTGGGCAAAACACACTTTCAAATATCTGGAATGTATTTTATTTGTTTAATAAACTGTTGTAACTGTCAATAACTGTGGTAAGATGAAGAAAAAACTGTCTAATGTAGCCTTGAAATGCTATAATTTTTAGCACACAGAGAGATAGGAGTCTGACACAGATACCACACTGGTCACTCTATGTATCCTGTATTTTTTAATTTATACCCCAAAATATTGTACAGAACTAGGGTAACAGACAGCAAATACAGTGGAATGTAGGCCTGAATTGCCGCAATTTTAGGCCACAAATAGCTCAGCCGTCTAACAGCGCTATCACACTGTTCAATAGGTGGGCAGTATTTTTTCAATTTTTAGCCCTAAATAGTGTTTACAGCTAGGGTAACACACAGCAAATAAAGGTGCATGGAAGCCTCCAAAGCACACTTTGTAGCCCTCAGATACATGAGGCGTGTCACAGGGATACTGGACTGTTCAATATGTCGCCAGTCTTTTTGTATTTTTTACACCAAAAAACTGTTTTGAGCTACGTTAACACACAGCAAAAAAAAGCTGAAGGAAGGCTCAAAGGCACACTTTCTAGCCCACAGAAAGATGAGGCGTGCCACTGAGATACCAAACTGTTCAATATGAGGCCGGAATTTTTTAATCTTTTAGGCCAAAAAAAGAGTGTATACTAGACCTAGGTTAGCAGACAGAAAAAAAGGACAAGATAGGCTTGAAAATAACTATTTTTAGAGCACAGATACAACTGGCGTCTGACGGAGATAACAGACTGTTCAATATTTGACTTGAAGTTTTTACATTTTTTTTTACCCAAAAAGACTGTCTAGAAATAGGGTAAACAAAAAAGAGAGCAGCATCCGTCCAGGTGAAAAAGTATAAATTCTTTATTCTGCCGTAAAAGGTAACGACGTTTCGGCCATATTGTGGCCTTTTTCAAGTACAATTAAACAAGTGCACAGACGGCCTTTAAATGGTGTGGAGGAGCCAATCACCATTCAAGGATACGCCTCCTTGCTAATAGACATATACATGTGTTCACAAAACAATAATCAAACATTAGGGACATAAACAATCAAATAATATAACACATTTAATAACACAAATTCCCAAAATACCGAATCAGAGACAGATGTAAACAGTGATACATGAATATCTCTACCAATCACTAACTAGCTATCTCATAACCATGGTGACAGCAGACTTATCAGCTAACGTTATACATCTACCTGAATCACACCAATCGTAGTACTCGCCTACCTTTGGCGCCATATCTATCATCCCATCAGCGGTATCGTATCAAACAGCCGCTCTGAAAATAATCCACCGACGCTGAAGCAGCGCCAAACAGTGACGCTTGTGTCTGCGCAGGGAGGGATAAGACAATATCCAATCAGAATTTCTTTGCCACGGCAACCCTTGTCATGTGATACTAAATCACATAGAATCATAGAATGGTAGAGTTGGAAGGGACCTCCTGGGCCATCTGGTCCAACCCCTGCTCAAAGCAGGATTCTCTAAATCATCCCAGACAGATGTCTGTCCAGCCTCTGTTTGAAGACTTCCATTGAAGGAGAACTTACCACCTCTCGTGGCAGCCTGTTCCACTCCTTGATCACCCTAACTGTCAAAAAGTTTTTTCTACTATCTAATCTGTGTCTCCTCCCATTCAGTTTCATCCCATTGCTTCTAGTCTTTCCTTGTGCAAATGAGAATAAAGATGATCCTTCTACAATGTGACAGCCCTTGAGATATTTGTAGACAGCTATTAAGTCTCCTCTCAGTCTTCTTTTTTGTAAGCTAAACATTCCCAAATCCTGCAACCGTTCCTCATAGGACATGGTTTGCAGACGGTCACCATTCTGGTGGCTCTTCTCTGAACTTGCTCCAGTTTGTTGATGTCTTTTTTAAAATGTGGTGCCCAAAACTGGACACAGTATTCCAGATGAGGTCTGACCAAAGAGGAGTAGAGGGCAATAATGACCTCACGTGATCTAGACTGTATGCTTCTGTTGATACATCCTAGAATTGTATTTGCCTTTTTTGCTGCTGCATCACACTGTTGACTCATGTTCAGTCTGTGATCAATTAGTATACCCAAGTCTTTTTCACATGTGCTGTTACTTAGCCCTATTCCTCCCATTTTGTATATGCTTTTTTCATTTTTATTGCCCAGATGTAGTACTTTGCATTTTTCCCTGTTAAAAACCATTCTGTTAGTTGCTGCCCACTGCTCCAGTTTATTTATATCTTTTTGAATCCTCTCTCTCTCTTCTCTAGTATTAGCTACCCTCCTAGCTTTGTGTCATCAGCAAATTTGATCAGTTTACCCTCAATTCCTTCATCTAAATCATTGATAAAGATGTTGAACAATACAGGGCCCAAAACAGAGACTTGTGGTACCCCACTTGAGACATTCTTCCAACTGGATGTGCAGCCATTTACGACCACTCTTTGAGTCCGATCACTAAACCAGTTATGAATCCACGTAACAGTTGCCTTGTCCATTCCATACTTAGTCATTTTTTCAATAAGGATTGTGTGAGATACTTTGTCAAATGCTTTGCTGAAGTCAAGATATACTATATCTACAGCATTTCCCTGATCCACCCAGTCAGTGATTCTGTCATAGAAGGAAATTAAGTTAGTCTGACATGACTTATTAGTTACAAACCCATGCTGACTCTGTTTAATCACGTCATTCTTATCCAGGTACTTACATACATGTTCTTTAATAATTTGTTCAAAGATCTTTCCTGGTATAGAAGTCAGACTCACCGGCCTGTAGTTCCCTGGGTCCACCTTCTTCCCCTTTTTGAAGATAGGAACAACATTTGCTCTTCTCCAGTCTTCTGGGACTTCTCCTGTTCTCCAAGAATTTTCAAAGATTATGGACAGTGGTTCAAGAATTTCTTCTGCTATCTCCTTCAGTATTCTGGGGTGTAATTCATCTGGACCTGGAGACTTGAATTCATTTAGGTTAGCTAAGTGTTTCCTCACTGTCTTTCTGTTTATAGATATCCTGGATTCTTCTATTACTTTAATAGGACAGTGAAGATCAGTTGATGTTACATTTCCTTTCTGAGAGAAAACAGATGCAAAATAGGAATTTAAAAGTTCAGCCTTCTCAACATCCTTTCTTACCATTTCATCATTTTCATCCTGTAAAAATCCTATAGCATCTTTGACATTTTTTTTACTTTTGATGTATCCCAAAATCCTTTTTTGTTGCTTTTGACATCTCTTGCAAGCCTTAATTCATTGTCAGCTTTAGATAATCTGATTTGCGCTCTGCAGGTTCTGCAGATGGCATTATATTCTTCTTTAGATATGCCTCCCTCTTTCCATTTGATAAACATTTCTTTCTTCCTTTTTAGCATGTGTTTAAGTTCTGTGTTCATCCATCCTGGTTTCCTTAAATGCTTTCCATTCTTCCCTCTTTTTGGAATTGTTAACGATTGTGCTTTGAGAATTTCATTTTTCAAGATGTCCCATCCTTCCTGGACATTTTTGTCCTTAAGGATATTCTGCCATTGGATCCCTCCAATTCTCTTTCTGAGTCCCTTAAAATCTGCATTTCTGAAATCTAACCTTGACGTCTGAGTCTTCACAGGTCTTCCTCCTCTTGTTATCCAAAATTCTAAAATAGCATGGTCACTACCTCCTAGGGTCCCAGCCACTCTTACCACCTCAACCATTTCCTCCCTGTTTATAAGGATTAGATCCAAGGTAGCAGATCCCCTTGTTTTCTCCTCTACCTTTTGAAAGATAAAGTTGTCAGCAAGAGAGGAAAAGAATTTCCTTGACCTGTTAGTTTTGCCTGAGAGAGATTCCCAACAAATGTCTGGATAGTTGAAATCTCCCATGACCACTATGTCATATTTTTTGGAGAACTTGGCCATTTGATGCATAAAGAGTTCATCCATATCTTCAGCTTGCATAGGCGGCCTGTAGTAAATGCCTACAATGGTGTCCTTTCCATTGTTCTGTCCTTGTATTCTTACCCAAACAGTTTCCACAGAACTCCCAGTCTCTGAAGCGTCAATCTCTGTGCAGATATACGCTTTTCTAACATACAATGCGACACCTCCTCCTCGTTTATCAAGTCTGTTTCTTGCAAATAAGTTGTATCCTTCCAGCCTTGTATTCCAATCATGTGTATCGTCCCACCAAGTTTCAGTGATTCCAATGACATCATACTTCTTCTCCTGCGTTAGTAGTTCCAATTCTCCTTGTTTGTTGCCCATGCTTTGTGCATTTGTATAAAAACATTTTAGTTTGTGCTTGGTTTCTCTTCCTCCAATATTTTTATTATTTAGATTGTTTTGTCTTCGTTCTTCCTTTCCACTTCTAATAGCCGAGTTCTCAATAGCATTTGTCAGGTGTATGGCTTTTTCTGGCGTTTTGCTTCCCTTCCCACATTGTTCTAGTTTAAAGCTCTCCTGATGAGTGTAGCAAGGCGACTTCCAAATACATGTTTTCCAGTCTTCTTAAGGTGCACCCCATCTCTAGCAAGTAGTCCATCGTATAGGTAATTCACTCCGTGATCCAGAAATCCAAATCCTTGCTGACGGCACCATCGACGTAGCCAGTTGTTCACCTGCAGAATCTTATTCCACCTCCTTGTTCCATGGCCATCCACTGGGAGGATGGATGAGAAGACCATGACCCACCACTTCATACGATCCGCGCATGCGCAGAACATATGGTCAGTGGAAGTCTCGCGCTACAGATATCCCTGCTACACATCTCTATGTTAGGAGTTGCTCAAATATCGCGATATTTCAGGACATCATCGCAAATAGATCACAAGTCAGTTACATTAATAAAAGGTGCTCAATAGGGACAGTACAAATAATGCACAAATATTAGCAAATATTGGTGGACAGAAAATTGGAGGGCACAGAGAGTCACCTATATACAAAAATAACAAAAAACAAAAGGAAAAAAATTCTTATGAAAAAAAGCATACAAAATGTAGTAGTAGCTAGTTGAATCACCATGTCCACCAGTCTTTCCAGACCACCAACCTACACAAAAAAAAAGAGAAAAAGAACATTAATTAAAAATTAATAAAAACATATCTAAAAGCAATATACAGAGAAAAAGATACTCAAAACATATGAGAGGGGCGTAACTATAAACAAATATGCAAATTATAGTCCAAATTAAGGCCCTTGGGCTGTAATGTATCAAGAATAGAAATCCAGCGAAGTTCCTTTTCTTCAATAATTTGGACCTGTCACCACCCCGTCTCAAAATCGGAACCCCATCTATCACCCTAAACCTAAGCTGGTTTACTGAGTGTCTGCAATCGACAAAATGTTTAGACACAGGTAATTCTAGAAGTTTGGTCCTGATAGTGCTCTTATGTTTGCTAATACGTGCTCTCACCTCCATTGTAGTCTCGCCCACGTACATCAACCCACATGGGCAGGTGAGAACATAAATGACAAAACTAGAGGTGCACGTATAACGTTCTTTGATAAAGAATCTCTTCCCTGTTCGTGGATGGTTGAAGCTGTCACCCCGCAACATGTTACTACAGCATGCACAACCAAGACATGGAAAATTTCCCGGCTTAGGTGGGCATAATGTACCTTGTCTCACCAATTTACTCGGACCGATATCTGATTTAACAAGAACATCTTTCAAATTACGTCCACGTCTATATGAAAGTATAGGTCTATCTGTAAATTCAACAACATGCGGGAGACCCATCTGCAACAAATTCCAATGTTTATTCAGAATACGACCAATCCTATCACTCACTGGACAAAAGGTGGAAACAAAAGGAACACATTTAGACGTACTTCTGTCACGTCTATGGCCAGCACCATCCGGTGTCAGTGCCATGACATCCCGTTTATAACGTTGTACATTTTCCACTGGGTAGCCCCTTTTGATAAATTTATTGCACATTTCATTGAGTCTCAAATCGAGCCTGTCATCTTCTTTTACAATACGCCGTACGCGCAGCATCTGACTCCAGGGCAGAGATTCTACCATCCTCCTGGGGTGGTTACTATCAAAAAGTAAAAGACTATTTCTGTCGGTTTCTTTTGTAAATAAATCAGTACTCAATACCCCATCCTTCTTATATACCACCGTGTCAAGAAATTGAATCTGTTCCTTTGAATGGGTTACAGTGAATTTCAATTCTGGATAGATACCATTCAGATATTCATGGAAGACAAACAGTTCCTTGACATCACCATCCCACACACAAAAAATATCATCAATGTAGCGCCACATGGCTCCAGTGGCTGGAACTGTACACATATTGGTCCTCGAATACCGCCATGAAGATGTTAGCATAGGTGGGCGCCACGTTAGACCCCATGGCGGTACCGTGCAACTGCAGGTAGTAATCATCCCCAAAAAGAAAAAAATTCCTTCTGAGGATGAAACCCAGCAGTGCAAGGACCAACCGTGCACATTCCGGAGCCATGTCCGAGCCTGACAGCACCACATCGACCGCCTCCAATCCTCTATCATGTTCAATAATGGTATAGAGAGATACCACATCAAAAGACACCAGTATGGTCTCTGATGTTACATTGAGACCCTCGATTTTACTCAAAAGTGACTTGTATCCATAATATAGGGCCAGCCGAGACAGCATGGCAGCGTAGCACCTTGTCAAGGAAGAAATAGGGTAAGACATAGCAAAAAAGGGTAATGTTTCCCTGATATGCCACAATTTTGGTACACAGAGAGATAGAAGATTGACACAGATACCACACTGGTCACTCTATGTAGCCTGTATTTTTAGTTATACCACAAATATTGTGCAGAACTAGAGTAACAAACAGCAAATACAGAGGAATGTAGGCCTGAATTGCCACAATTTGTAGACCACAGACAGATCTGGCGTCTGACAGAGATAGAACACTGTTACATTGTGGGCTGGATTTTTTTGGACCACCAATATTGTGTCAATAACTAGGCTATGACACTAAAAAAAAATATTGTTGGAGTACTAAAATTGTAAAAAAATTATCGCAATGATATGCGATGCGTGTTGCTCTGATAAATATAAGAACTGTAGATAAATATTTTTGGCCACCTAAAGATTTTTGGTCAGCAAAATGTTGGCAAAAAATGTTGCCAGACACTCCAAAAATACTACAGTAACAAAAAAAAAAATAGAATTTTCTGCGCACTCAGATCTGATGCCTGGGCCAAAAAAGCAGTTTCAAGTTGCCAGATTTTCACGCTGTTGTATTAAATCACCTGGCTGTAGTCTGCAGTGTGACCAAGCAAATAAATGTAGAAAAAATATGGTCTCTGGATTGCTTGTAATAAAATTAGCTGGATTCAGGTGCAAAAAAAATTAATCCTAGCCACGGATACCTGCAGCTAGGTTTATGTATAATAGGCAGCACCAGACAGTAATGGACCCTTGAAGTATGCAGTCAGATTTATACACTCACATACAGTGCCTGCATGTCTTGCACTGATGTGAATTGCACACATAGACTCCACAGCCTACCTAGCACTGCAATCTATATACCCCTAATTAGCCCTTAAAAGGACTGTTGGTTTAGCTGGATTTGTGGATTGAACAATGGTAGACCCACACTAACTAATAAAAGCACAAATCTCAGCAGCAACTCTCCCTACACTGTCTGAATCCGGAGATGAATGCGTCGAGCAGGTCGGCGACCGGTTTCTTATAGACCTGATGACGCTGTGAGGCTAGGAAATCACTGTAATACCACAACAAAGATGGCTGCGGCATTACAGTGCTTGGCTGACAATCCCTGCATGTTCATTGGTGCTCTAAAGAGCGCCAAAATTGCAGGGCGGAGACCCGAGCTCCCGCCGAATAATACTGGAAATGATTGGTGCTCGCCGAGTACACTGAGTACAGTGATACTCAGGCGAGTAACGAGTAGTGGTGAGCACGTTAGCTCATCACTACTAATAATGTATTTGCAGAGTGCTGCTGACAGTAATAAGTGGCGTCCACTGTAAGTTATAAGCTGTGCTGCCTTGTACCCAGGGCTGCCACTATGAATTTCGGGGCCCCAAACTGGCAAAATTTTTGGGGCCCTCTTGAGACTCCACCCAGGTTCAACCCCCCATTCCGCCTCCACCATACGAACCTTCCACAGTGGTCCAGGGGGAGACTAGTGGGGACTGGGGGCCGTGTCCAACTGTGCCCAGGGGGAGGCTAGTGGGGACTGGGGACCCTCATCCAACTGTGCCAATGGGTAGGCTATTGGGGACTGGACGTCCTAGTCCAACTGTCCCCAGGGGTAGGCTAGTGGGGACTGGGGGCCCTTGTCCAACAATGCCCAGGGGGAAAGCTAGTGGGCCCTGTAGGACACAGCTCAGGCCCCCAAGTCACCACAAGCTTCACCCTGGGCACTGTTGGATGAGGGCCTCAAGTCCCCACTAGCCTCCCCTGGGCACTGTTGGACGCAGGCTCCCAGTCACCACTAGCCTCCCCATGGGCACTGTTGGACGCGAGCCCCCAGTCACCACTAGCCTCCCCTTGGGCACAGTTGGATGCGAGCACCTAGTCCCCACTAGCCTCCCCTGTGCCTTGCTGAACAGTCACAAGGCCCCAGTCCCCACAAGCTCCCCCTGGACCCTGTTGGACGCTGCCCACAGTCCTCACTAGTCTCCCCTGGGCCAGGGGGAGGCTAGTGGTGACTGAGGGCCCACGTCAAACAGGGCCCAGCGGGAGGCTAGTGTGAACATGGAACCTCGTCCAACAGGGTCCAGGGGGAAGCTAGTAGTGACTGGAGGCCACGTCCAACTGTGCCCAGGGGGAGGCTAGTGGGGAATGGGGGGCCTCATTCAATTGTGCCCAAGGAAAGGTTAGTGGG
This sequence comes from Oophaga sylvatica, assembly GCA_033576555.1. NCBI lineage: Eukaryota > Metazoa > Chordata > Amphibia > Anura > Dendrobatidae > Oophaga > Oophaga sylvatica. The sequence continues at coordinate 67,052,342 of JARQOD010000001.1, read as the reverse complement.
GACTTGGGGGCCCTCGTCCAACTGTGCCCAGGAGGAGGCTAGTGGGGACTGGCGGGGCCCTAGTCCATCTGTGCCCAGGGGGAAGCTAGTGGGCCTTGTAGGATGCAGAGCAGGGTCCCACTGTCATGGGTGCATCGCCACGAGGATCGTCGCGATTGCACATTCTGACTTCTCGCAGCTGAGTTGCCGTTACTTTGTGTTTGGTAGTGAGGGAGTTAATTTTACCTAGCTCTTTGCTAAGACTAGGTCCAGCCTCGCCCGGCTGCTTTTGATTACGTACTAATTAGCTTCCTTTATATTCCTGCCAGTCTGTGTGTTAGATGCCGGTGAAAGCATTCATACAGACTGCAGATAGGATCGGTTCTGAGAAGACTTAAGCTAAGAGCTCCTTTGTTGTTTCTCCTCTCCTTGCTTATAGTTTATCTCCTAGACTTTTGGTGTTCCCTCTGTATTTAAATGTTGTATGCAAGACAGTATTTACTTTATCCCCTGTCTGTCTCGTTAGTCTTTACTGTTTGTTAACCTTTACCTGTCCATTCCCTATGGTGGTAATCAGGGTCCTTCTAAGGACTAGATTACAGTGGTCAGGGATTTATAGGAGACAGGGTTTACGCTGGCGGCCTGGACCTCTGTACCATTAACAGTACCTCCAGGTAGAGGGACTAGTCAGGACCCCAGTTTAGGGTCAGCATAGACCCCGGTCCACCTCTAGCCAGAGACAGCGTGAAAAGGATTCAGTATTGACCCACAGGATATTATGTCAGGTAATACTATGCTATATATACATGTTAATGTTACCTATTTATATGTTATATAGAATGTTGTCCCACTTGATAGATTACTGACATTATTTATATATATATCTGCTAGACAGCGTGACATTTTCACAGGCCCAACTAAAGATTTTCCTCAGCTACCATGGATCCAGTAGCCCAGCTTGCCCTGCAGTTGCAGAGGTTGTCCATGGAGTTTACGGATATTGAGTCCAAGGTTTTGTCCCCCCCGGAGCAAACCAGATCTGAACCTAAGGTTGCTCTCCCGGACAGGTTCACTGGTGGGCGGGACAAATTTTTTGCATTCCGGGAGGCATGTAAATTGTACTTTCAGCTGCGGCCTCGGTCATCGGGGAGTGAAGAGCAGAGGGTGGGAATTGTCATCTCGCTCTTACAAGGGGACCCTCAATCCTGGGCGTTCTCTCTTCCTCCGGGCTCCCCGGCCCTCCAGTCAGTAGATCGATTTTTTGCTGCCCTGGGTCTGGTGTATGATGACCCGGATCGGGTCTCCCTTGCTGAAACGAAGTTACGTAGGATACAGCAGGGAGATCGTCCGGCGGAGGAATTTTCTTCTGAGTTCCGTAGATGGGCCACAGATACTCAGTGGAATGACCCAGCTCTTAGGAGCCAGTTTTGTCAAGGGTTATCTGACAAATTAAAAGATGTTTTGGCTCAGTATGATTCTCCTCCGTCACTGGAGGCTGCTATGGCCCTTGCTATTCGTATTGATAGACGGCTTCGGGGGAGGTGTGAGGTAACTCCGCCCCCTGTTATGACTCCACCTACTACTAAAGTCCCTTATATTGAGGTTCCCCTGGTCTGTTCTGAGGAACCTATGCAGTTGGGAGGGACATCATTTTGTAGGAGGGAATCGGCGGTGCGCCGCAAGACAAGAAGGTGTTTCTTTTGCGGGAGAGAGGGACATTTTGTTGGGGGGTGTCCATCCCGTGCCTCATTGAGCAAAAAAATCGTCGGTCCCTTCAGTACCTGGTTCATTGGAAGGGGTATGGTCCTGAGGAGAGGACGTGGGTCCCTGCGTCGGAGGTTAACGCAGATCGATTGGTTCGGACCTTCCACACAACTTACCCGGGCAGACCTGGCACTGAGGGTCCGGAGGCCCCTCGTAGAAGGGGGGGTACTGTCATGGGTGCATCGCCACGAGGATCGTCGCGATTGCACATTCTGACTTCTCGCAGCTGAGTTGCCGTTACTTTGTGTTTGGTAGTGAGGGAGTTAATTTTACCTAGCTCTTTGCTAAGACTAGGTCCAGCCTCGCCCGGCTGCTTTTGATTATGTACTAATTAGCTTCCTTTATATTCCTGCCAGTCTGTGTGTTAGATGCCGGTGAAAGCATTCATACAGACTGCAGATAGGATCGGTTCTGAGAAGACTTAAGCTAAGAGCTTCTTTGTTGTTTCTCCTCTCCTTGCTTATAGTTTATCTCCTAGACTTTTGGTGTTCCCTCTGTGTTTAAATGTTGTATGCAAGACAGTATTTACTTTATCCCCTGTCTGTCTCGTTAGTCTTTACTGTTTGTTAACCTTTACCTGTCCATTCCCTATGGTGGTAATCAGGGTCCTTCTAAGGACTAGATTACAGTGGTCAGGGATTTATAGGAGACAGGGTTTACGCTGGCGGCCTGGACCTCTGTACCATTAACAGTACCTCCAGGTAGAGGGACTAGTCAGGACCCCAGTTTAGGGTCAGCATAGACCCCGGTCCACCTCTAGCCAGAGACAGCGTGAAAAGGATTCAGTATTGACCCACAGGATATTATGTCAGGTAATACTATGCTATATATACATGTTAATGTTACCTATTTATATGTTATATAGAATGTTGTCCCGCTTGATAGATTACTGACATTATTTATATATATATCTGCTAGACAGCGTGACACCCAGTCCCCACTAGCCTGTCCCTGGGCACTGTTGGACGCGGCCGGGTCCCCCAGTCACCATTAGCCTCTCCCTGGGCCCTGTTGGACGCGGCAAGTCCTCCTGTCACCTTCCTGCCTCATCAGCCACACGCAGCATGCATGTTACCAGTCCAGATGAAGAAGGCATGGTGAGCCACGCCACCTGAAGCCTCTTCTCACCCTGCTCGTCACCTCTGCTCGTCCGGTGCACCCGACGCCGCGCTCCGCCTGCTCATCCATCGTCCACCGTCCGCCTCCACGTGGCACACCGCATTCTGCTCTGCTCCGGAATGAGGAAGTGGAGCAGCTTGTGGTGTGGCATCAGGACCATGATGCACCCGGGGGCCGGGTAGAGTTTAAAGGTACAGGAGTGCCCATTTCCATTCTGGAGGCACCGCTTGCACAAAATGTCCAGGGGTCCAGCGATGAGGAGAAGCAAAGAGAGGGGATCGGGCTGCCAGCATGCTCGGGCCCCCCTTTTTACTTCTAATCAAAGGGCCCCATGCAGTAGTAAAGGCAGTAATTCCCTGATAGCGGCCCTGCTTGTACCTGTCCAGTGCTGAGAGAAATTCAATAGTACAGCAGTCCTTCTGCACACTGTCTGACATCATGAATTAACTGGTGGAGTGTATGTGTGCTAACAGTTACTAGCAGAGATAACTGTGCTGCTCCATAGTGCATCAATTTCCTGCAGCAGATCAGTGCTGAGTGCTGGTAAGTGTAATAAGTATTTCAGCATTCACTCAGCTTTTGCACTGGAAGGCAGTGCTGCTCATACCTTGCATTAGACATCATTTATCCCTGTCATCAATATTGCACATATAAAGTATACGTGCAGTCACAGTGCTGAACAGTTTGCAGGCTTCTGTGTCACTAAAAGTTGCTGGACTGGTAGAAGAATTCCCATTGGAAATCCTTGTACAAGCCTAGCACTGCGTGCTCATCAGCGGAACAGCAATCAGTCAGTCTGCACTCTGGTCATCACTGTAACAGCACTAAAACTGTTTGTGCTGAGCGCTGCCTGGAGTAGTTTTAAACAACTCCTTGCTGCCAAGCGTGATGAGTGTTTAGCTCTGGCCTAGGCGAGTGATTCACAAAGGGAATCAGCTATAAGTACTTATCAGAGTAAAATGCACCTCACTCAGTAGCACTATTGTACCAAGAGGCAGCACTTCTTTTCCCTTGTTGTACGCATCATTCATCCCAGCAAATAACTGTCAGCATTGTGCAGCATATACAGTATTAATACAGTCACTGTGCCAGCCAGGATGAAGACTGACACTTCTTATGAGCATTAACCACTGAACATGTAGATATGTATGGTATATTAGTACCGCTACAATTAACTGTACAGAGTTAAAGTCACATTATCAGTTAGGTCACATAATTTATGCGTACACATGTGGTCAAAATTGTTGTACCCTTCGTTTAGTAACAGAAAAACCCACAATAGTGACAGGAATAACTTGAATCTGATAAAAGTAATAATAAATCAAAAATCTATGAAAATTATCTAATGAAAGTCAGACATGGCTTCTCAACCATGCTTCCACAGAATTAAAAAAATTAAATAAAACTCATGAAATAGGCCTGAACAGAAATGATGGTACCCCTGAAAATAATGTGACAAAAGAGACATGATAAATCAAGGTGTGTCTACTAATTAGCATCATAGGTGTCTACAATCTTGGGATCAGTGACTGGACCTGTATAGAGGGCTACAGATACTCACTGTGCTGTTTGGTGACATGGTCTGTATCACACTGAACATGGACCAGAGGAAGTGAAGGAAAGAGTTGTCTCAGGAGATTAGAAAGAAAATGATAGAGAAACATGTTAAAAGTAAAAGTTATAAGACCATCTCCAAGCAGCTTGATGTTCCTTTGATTACAGTTGCACATATTATTCAGAAATTTAAGCTCCATGGGACTGTAGCCAACCTCCCTGGATGTGGCCTCAGGAGGAAAATTGATGACAAATCAAAGTGATGGATAATATGAAGGGTGAGAAAAGAGCCCAGAAATACTTCTAAATAGATTAAAGGTAAACTTCAAGCTCAAGGAACATCAGTGTCAGATTGCACCATCCGTCGTTGTATGAGCCACAGTGTAAGGTTCTTTGTCTCTTTTGACATGTTCCTTGAAACTCAGTTTTCCGTCGGCCATTTTGCTTTCTGTCTTTCTGCAGCTCTTGCCCTCAGTTAATATGGAGTTTCCAGTTTTCATGTTCCCGCCCTGATTCTCTCCCTCTTGCTTCTTAAGCAGCCTCAGCTGAACAATCAGTGCTCCTGAATCAAGCCTCAGTCAGCCTGTGACCTGACTCCTGGAAACCTAGCATTTTGGACTCCAGCTATTTCCTACTGAGGAACTTTGGAACACTTTTGGACTTTGGAAACCTGCTGTCTGGTGAATCCATGTTTGCAGAGGAATTACGGTACAGAGAAGAGATCCTGAACCTGCTTGGAGAGTTATTGTAGAGCTTGAAGTTACTCTGGCCTGCTGTGTTCTCCTGCCTCTGTTCCTGCAAACTGTGTGACCTTTTCTGCATGCTTGTATGAAGTAATACAAGTCATTTCATATCAACCTATGTCTCATGTGTTTTCCTCGCACCCAAGCATAAGACGCTATAGGAACTGTACACTATACATGACAAGATTCAGGAGCCAATGTTTAGTGTCTTCTGGGTCTGGGAAAGCCATGTCTGCTGTGACTGTGGATATCAGATGTCCGTTTAATACCTTCTGTGATGACAGTGGTTGTGACTTCTCACAACCATTCCAGGTGAGCGCATTCCCTTAAATGTTACTCTGGAGTGTTACCACAGGTAAACACTATTGTTTTTTTTTTTTCCTTTCCTCTTCTCCTTCCAGCACTTCTGCCTTAAAAGATCTGGAAGATGGAGGCCCGCATAAAGGAGCTTTGCGGAGTGACTGATACAATCCTTGCAGATATACAGACTATAAAGACCCGTTTTGCAAGCCTACAGGACCTCACTAATCATAATTTGCAAGTGTTTGGACAAACTACTCAGGAATTACGAGCCAGGATTGAGGCTCTAGAGGAACGAGTCCAGGCTCCTGCCATAACCCCGAGTTCTGGGATCCCCAAGTTACCTCCTTTTCGTTTTGGCGGTGAACGTGAGAAATTCAGGGGATTTATTAACCAATGCAATCTATTTTTCTCTGCACATGCTTCACAATTTCCCACTGAACGATCCAAAGTGCTTACTATAATCATGTTGCTTACCAATAAGGCTTTGATGTGGGCAAACCCTCTGATTGAGACTGAGGATGATTGTTTGAATCACCTTGATGCTTTTATTTCAGCCATGGGGCAGGTGTTTGATGACCCCAATCGAGGTGCAACAGCTGAAGCAGCCATGTTAACTTTGCGCCAAGGTAAGCGTTCAGTAGCCGAATATGCCTTGGATTTCAGGAGATGGGCTCTTGATGCCACTTGGGACACTTCCGCCAAAAAATCTATTTTTCGGAAAGGATTGTCTCCACTGATTAAGGATGAACTTGCTCGTGCCGACCCTCCCACTGCGTTAGGTGACTTTATTAACTATTGTATCCGTATTGATGCTCGTCTGACTGAATGCAGACAAGAGAGATGGTTCGAAAATAATCGCACTAACCTTTTCCTACCTCCCTCCTCAGCTAAGGAACCTTTGAGTAGGATCACAAGGGAACCAGAACCTGAACCCATGCAGGTGGACTCTTTACAAAGACGGGTTAGTGATGCACGCAAAGAACATCGTATAAAGGAAAATCTATGTTTTTACTGTGGTAAGTCAGGGCACTTCATTATAAACTGCCCCAGCCGTTCTCGTAAGACTACTGCAGCAGTCATTCACTGTGAGTGTTGCGAGAGGAGCTCTGTCATGTCCGAGCCTCAGACTCCAGAGAGATCTGCTACAAGAGATCTTGATTTTTCGGACTTAAACTCTGTTAGTTCTGGGGACAATGACGGTATAAACGCTGCAATTTTTCAAGTTTCCTCAGCGGTGTCCCAGCTGAGTTGTAAAAGAAATAATTCTCATTGCTTCCTTTCCATCAAACTCTGGGTGGACTCAGTCTGGGTGTCTAGCTCTGCTATGATCGACTCAGGAGCAAGTTGAAATTTTATGGATATCTCCTTTGCTCTGAATCAGGGGATACGTTCAGTGAAGAAGGCTACTCCAGTACAGATGGAGACTGTGGATGGCTCCCTGCTGACCTCTGGACCAGTGGATCAGGAAACAGAGCCTTTGAGGGTCCTTATGGGTAAAGATCATCAGGAGAAAATGTCTTTTATGCTTATCTCTTCTCCCCACTTTCCCATTATTCTAGGGCTACCATGGCTGCAGGCGCAGAATCCTACGATTAACTGGGAGACCAAGGAATTACACTTTCCGGAGAAACAGATGAGTCAAGGAGTTTCAGCTTGCTCTGTTCCTAAAGGAACCATGTCAGTCCCTGAACTACTAGCTGTATACCAGGACTATGTGGATTTATGTGACAAGAAGAACGCTGATCAGCTTCCTCCTCACCGTCCATATGATTGTCCAATCGAATTATTGCCTGGAGCCGAGATACCTTTTGGTAAGATCTACCCCCTAGCGGGGCCCGAGCTAAAAGCTTTGAAGGACTACATAGATGAAAATCTAGCCAAAGGCTTCATACGCCCCTCTTCATCTCCCGCAGGTGCACCCATCTTCTTTGTGAAGAAGAAAGATGGATCTCTGAGACCCTGCATAGACTATAGGGAACTCAATAAGGTTACTATTAGAAACCGTTATCCATTGCCTTTAATCCCTGAGTTGTTGGAGAGAGTGCGGCACGCCAAAATTTTCTCTAAACTGGATCTCCGTGGGGCCTATAACTTGGTCCGTATTAGACCTGGGGATGAATGGAAGACTGCATTCAGGTCACGCTATGGACACTTCGAATATCTAGTTATGCCTTTTGGTCTGAGTACCGCCCCAGCCACTTTCCAACACTTGGTGAATGACATCTTCAGGGATCTCCTAGATACATTTGTGGTGATTTATCTGGATGATATTCTAATTTTTTCTAACTCCACAGAGGAACATCATGGACATGTGAGAATGGTCTTAGAACGCCTAAGACAAAACCATCTCTACATGAAACTTGAAAAGTGTGAATTCCATAGGACGGAAATTCAATTTCTGGGGTATGTACTATCTACGCAAGGGATTAGTATGGATGGAAGCAAGACCCAAGCCATCAAGGATTGGCCAAGTCCTAGAAATGTGAAGGAGGTGCAGCGCTTCATCGGGTTTGCCAACTTCTATAGACGTTTCATTAGGAATTTCTCTGAGGTAGTGTCACCTATCACCCAACTTACCCGGAAACAGTCTAGGTTCTCCTGGACCCCGCAAGCTCAGGAAGCATTTTCCTGTTTAAAGGATAAATTTACCACCGCACCTATCTTAGTACATCCCAACCCCGAGCTTGCCTTCATAATAGAGGTGGATGCTTCAGACTGTGCAGTTGGAGCTATACTCTCTCAGAGAACAGGTGAGAAGAATGTCTTGCATCCCTGTGCCTTCTTTTCCCAGCAGTTGTCTTCGGCTGAGAGGAACTACGATGTGGGCAATAGAGAATTGTTGGCCATTATTGCCGCCTTCAAGGAATGGAGACACCTTCTTCAGGGTGCTGCACAGCAAATAGTCGTCCTGACAGACCATCGTAACCTTGAATTTATCAGGTCGGCTAAGTGCCTGACTCCTCGCCAGGTTCGCTGGAATCTTTTCCTAAACCAATTTAATTTTGTAATTTCTTATAGACCAGGATCGCGCAATGGAAAGGCTGATGCACTCTCTAGGATTCATTCAGCAGAGACACGTCCACTTACTCCTCCTAAGACTATTCTTCCTGACTCTAGATTCCTGGGAGTGATTCATAATCAAGACCTACTTAAGGACATCAAGGAAGCATACCATGCGGATTCTTTGTTGGCTCAACCCCCAAGGGACGTAAGTCTTGTCTTTAAGAATGGTGTGTGGATTTAGGGACAACGTCTGTATATACCTGAAACAGTCAGATTGAGAGTATTGCAACTCATCCACGATTCCAAGATAGCCGGGCATAGGGGAATTCTAAAGACACAAGAATTTCTTTCTCGTTTCTTTTGGTGGCCCACTTACAGGAAAGATGTTTTAAACTATGTCACTTCATGTGAAGTCTGTGCAAGATGCAAAACACCTCGCTCCTCACCAACTGGTCTGTTACAACCTCTTTCCACCCCGTCCCACCCGTGGGGATCCATTTCTATGGACTTCATTGTGGAGTTACCAACCTCTCAAGGAAGAACACCATTCTAGTGGTGGTTGATCGTCTAACAAAGGCAGCTCATTTTATCCCTTTTGTCGGCTTACCCACTGCAAAACAGACACCAGACTTGATGATTAAGAATGTGTTTTGCTTACATGGAGTACCGGATGAGGTCATTTCGGATCGAGGGGTGCAATTCACTTCAAGGTTTTGGCAAAATTTCTGTGCCTCATTGGACATTAAAGTAAACCTTTCTTCTGCTTTTCATCCCCAGACTAATGGACAGACAGAACGAACCAATCAGACCCTGGAGCAGTATCTTCGCTGCTTTATCTGCCACCTACAAGATGATTGGGTGGATCTACTTCCACTGGCTGAGTTCTCTTATAATAACTCTCAGAGCGCCTCCACTAAGCAGTCTCCTTTTTACTCCAATCTAGGTTATCATCCTAACATTCTTCCTCGATTTCCCATAGATACGCCCTTGCCGGCAGTGGCTGAAAGAATCACTTCTTTACAAAAGAATATGGATCTTCTAAAGGAAAATCTAGAATTGGCTCAGGAAAGGTACAAGAAAGCAGCAGATAAATTTCGTAAACCTGCACCAGCTTTCAAGGTAGGAGATTTGGTCTGGCTGTCAACCAGAAATCTTAAAATAAAGATTCCATCGTCTAAATTGGGACATAAGTACATTGGACCTTATAAGATCAGTAAGATTATAAGTGCTGTTGCTTGTCGTCTTCAACTGCCCAGAACTATGAGAATCCACCCTGTCTTTCATGTATCCCTACTAAAGGCTGCAACACCCAATACGTTTCCTGGATGCTCTTCTCCTTGCCCTGACCCAGTGCTGGTCGATGGTCAGGAAGAATTTATGGTGGAAAGGATTCTAGATTCCAGGTTGTACAGAAATCAATTGCAATATTTGATTAAATGGCAGGGCTACCCAGTGGAGGACAACTCATGGGAACCAGTCAATAATGTAAATGCTCTTCGCCTGCTCCGCCAGTTTCATCAGAGGTACCCTGACAAGCCTGGTCTGAGGTCAACCGGAGGTTGTCCTTAAGGGGGAGTAATGTAAGGTTCTTTGTCTCTTTTGACATGTTCCTTGAAACTCAGTTTTCCGTCGGCCATTTTGCTTTCTGTCTTTCTGCAGCTCTTGCCCTCAGTTAATATGGAGTTTCCAGTTTTCATGTTCCCGCCCTGATTCTCTCCCTCTTGCTTCTTAAGCAGCCTCAGCTGAACAATCAGTGCTCCTGAATCAAGCCTCAGTCAGCCTGTGACCTGACTCCTGGAAACCTAGCATTTTGGACTCCAGCTATTTCCTACTGAGGAACTTTGGAACACTTTTGGACTTTGGAAACCTGCTGTCTGGTGAATCCATGTTTGCAGAGGAATTACGGTACAGAGAAGAGATCCTGAACCTGCTTGGAGAGTTATTGTAGAGCTTGAAGTTACTCTGGCCTGCTGTGTTCTCCTGCCTCTGTTCCTGCAAACTGTGTGACCTTTTCTGCATGCTTGTATGAAGTAATACAAGTCATTTCATATCAACCTATGTCTCATGTGTTTTCCTCGCACCCAAGCACAAGACGCTATAGGAACTGTACACTATACATGACACACAGTGGACTTCATGGGAGATGACAAAAGAGGGCACCATTGTTGAAAAAAATCATAAAGAAGCCAGACTTGAATTTTTCAAACTACATGTTGACAAGCTACAAAGCTTCTGGGAGAATGTCATATGTACAGATGAGACAAAAATTGAACTTTTTGGCAAGGCACATCAGCTCTATCTTCACAGACGGAAAAATGAAGCATATCAAAAAAAGAACACTGTCCCTACTGTGAAACATGGAGGCGGCTCTGTTATGTTCTGGGGCTGCTTTGCTGCATATGGCACAGGGTGTCTAGAATCTGTGCAGGATACAATTGAATCTCAAGACTATCAAGGGATTCTAGAGAGAAATGTGCTGCCCAGTGTCAGAAAGCTTAGTCTCAGTCGCAGGTCATATTTCTTCCAGGATAATGACCCAAAACACACAGCTAAAAGCACCCAAGAATGGCTAAGAGGAAAACATTGGACTATTCTGAAATGGCCTTCTGAATGTCCGTGTTTAAATGTGAGCCCAAAACTGTATCCCATATTCTAGATGTGGCCTCACAAGTGATTTATAAAGGGGTATCAATATGTTGGGATAGTGGGATGATTTTATCTTTCTTTTTATACACCCTATAATCTTGCTTGCTTTTGCGGCTGCTGCTTGACACTGAGTACTACTGCTCAGCTTACTTGTAAACAGAATACTCACTTATTAAACCTGACAGGGCACATCTGTGAAGTGAAAACCATTTCCGATGATTACCTCTTGAAGATCATCAAGAGAATGCCAAAAGATTGCAAAGCAGTCATCAAAGCAAAAGGTGGATACTTTGAAGAACCTAGAATATAAGACATATTTTCAGTTGTTTCATACTTTTTTGCTAATAATATAATTCCACATGTGTTAATTCATAGTTTTGATGCCTTCAGTGTGAATGTACAATTTTCATACTCATGAAAATACAGAAAATTTTTTAAATGAGAATGTGTGTCCAAATTTTTGGTCTTTACTGCATATATATATATATATATATATATAATATACATAAATATATATATATATATATATAATTAATTATTTGTTTTGTATTACCAACTTGATAATTTTAATACTTTTCCAGCAACAGAGCTGTGTGGGCTTTCTATTTGCACAAGATGTAGTTTTATTGGTTTCATTTTTTTAGGGCACATATGACTTTTTGATTATATGTTATGCAGTGAATGCAAGGCACAATGGTATAGAGAATAAAAAATACAATTTTTTGAGTAATAATTAAAATAGTACATACAAAGTTTAAATCAGCCAAGTAAAGAATAAATACAAGAGGTAAAAATAATTGTTTATCAGGTAAAAATGCACAGTGGCATTTACTTGTATTAAAATCTAACTTTAAATCTGAGAGAGATAGAAAGGTTTGGGAATATAAGCTCATGATGACCTTTGACACTCTTAGTGCTGGAATGAATATATCCCAAGGTTTCATGTCTTTCTACATCAATTAAGGAATCTGCTTCTCTGACCTTCTAGGGGCCTCAAAACACAATACCAGACCCCAATCAGAGGGCAATAAAACTTTCACTCCTTATCTATGAACTGTTCCAATATTTATGTTCATCCCTCTGCCATAATGACAGTTCTGCTTCACGTCACTTGTCTTATCTTATTGCATTATTTCTGTGCTGTGTTTTGTATAAATATGTGATTCTTCAGATGTTGTATTAGTCTTTGCCTGATGAAGAGACCTGAGTAGTCTCGAAAGCTTGTAATTTGTTACCATCTTTTCAGTTAGCCATTAAAAGGTATCAACCACTGAGGACTCTCAAGTCTAAATATTTTTCTATCTACTGGCTAACACGGTACGAAGATACACATCTTTCCTATATCAAAATGGAGGATACCAGAATGTACCGCATCTTTATGGAACTAAAACCACTTCTGAAGAAACGTGCACAAATGGACAGCAACATTTTTTTCTTATCTAAATGCAAAAAGGAGAATCTAATTCCCAAAGGACTCTGGATTACAAACCCAATTCTTCACACCTACAATACCCATTATGCACAAAACCTTTGTCACAGGACTTCTGAGAGACTAAGGAACCATCTTTTGCATGTCTGCTACAGCATAAGGAGTAAAGTCCAAGGGCAATTTGAAACTCTGAGGAAAACACTTACAGAAAGCACAGAGCAAAAATTACACCAATACTATAACAAACTATGGACCTTTCTGATTCATAACAAGGAAAAGAAACTACACAGACTGCACCTCAATTCCGGACTCTATACAAACAGATACAAAACAAAACCAAAACCTGACAACTCTGACAACCACTCCATTCCAGACACAAAGGCATCTAACTGTGTCATCAATCTCTCAGATTATAAACCCAACAAAGTGGAGCTTGCCGTGCTTTCTAGAGGACTCTCATTTTGTCCTACTAAGGCCCTGGATAAAACCGAACTCTGCAGTGATATGGAACATTTTTTCAGGAGACTGCGCCTGAGGGAATACTTCAATGATACAGAAGATTCAGAAAATACTCGGACTGAAGTAAAAAGGATCCCAACAACCAAGAAGAGGTCAGACTGGACACCTCCACCTGGACATAACCCTCATTTGGATAAATATATAGACTCATTCAGACATTTGATAAAATCCACCATCATAGCCACCAACAGGAGACTAGCATCCAACATCAGTGCCCAGGAGAGAAAGGCCATACGGTCTCTGAAAACCAACAAAGAAATCATCATTAAACCTGCTGACAAGGGTGGTGCAATAGTCATGATGAACAGATCAGACTACATGAAGGAAGCAAACAGACAACTGATGGACACACTCTGCTACAGAAAATTGGAGTCGGATCCTACACTAGACTATTACAAGGAACTAAGCAAGTTGGTATCTTGTCTGTCTGACAAATCCATAAGAGCTGATGACCTGATACCAGAAAGTCCAAGAACAGGGACATTTTACATGCTTCCCAAAATCCACAAAGCTGGGAATCCAGGGAGGCCGATTATTTCATGTGTGGACACCCTTACTGAGCAGGTATCTGGATGGGTAGAGGGTATTCTTAAACCCCTGGTAAAGGATACACCCAGCTACATTCAGGACACAACTGACCTACTGAATAAACTAGCAGCAATAGGTCCTCTACCAGAAGAACCATCCTGGCCACCATGGATGTGGAATCTTTGTACTCTAATATCCCACACCAGGATGGAATAAATGCCTGCAAAGTCTTCATGGAAAACACCGGGAATGAGGCTGACTCTGTGGTGAAACTCACAAAATTCATCCTCACCCACAATTACTTTGAATTTGACAACAAGATCTATCTTCAGGAGACTGGCACAGCTATGGGAAGTAAAATGGCTCCTCAGTATGCAAATCTTTTCATGGCCAAGCTTGAAAGCGACTTTTTGTCCTCATGTCCCATCAGGCCTCGGGCCTACTACCGCTACATTGATGACATTTTAATCATCTGGACGGAGTCTGAGCAACAGCTAAAGACGTTCCATGAACAGTTCAATCAATTTCATCCCACCATCAATTTAACACTCAACTACTCCAGCACTGAAATTAACTTTTTAGACACCACCATTAAGTTAAAGAACAATGAAATAGATACATCCCTGTATCAGAAGCCAATCGACTGTCCGACATACCTTAAATGGGACAGTTTAAATCCAAAACACATAAAAAACTCTATTGTCTACAGCCAAGCCATCAGATACAACCGTATATGTTCCAACCCCATGGATAGAGATGAACACCTTATTCGCCTCAGAAAGACCTTTTTGAACCAAGGCTACCATCCAAGAACAATTGAAAACCAAATTACAAGAGCCACCAGAATATCAAGGAATCACCTGCTACATTACAAATCTAAAGAGGAAAATAGCTGGGTGCCTCTAGTGGTCACCTACAATCCAAATCTGGAGATGCTAAGGGGAGCTGCACGGAAACTACAACCTTTACTACAAAAAGATGCCCGATTACAATCCATATTTCCAGACCCCCCACTACTGTGTTATAGGCAGCCCCCAAATCTAAGAAGCATCATTGTCTGAAGCTCCCTGTCCTCTCCAACAGCTGCAGGAACCTTTCCTTGCAACAAGAAGAAATGCAAAACCTGTCCATTTATAATGACCACGGACAAGATAAAGATCCCCTACCCACATCAGGACTACAAGATGCCAGGTACTTTCAGCTGCATCACATCTAATGTGGTGTACCTAATTATATGTACTAAATGTCCAACTGGGGGTCTGTATGTGGGGGAAACAGGGCAAAAACTGAGAACAAGGATGAATTCCCATCGCCACACAATAAGAGAAAAAAGAATGGATCTACCTGTGGCAAAAAACTTTTGTATGCCCGGTCATAGCATGATGGACATGGAATTACTTGTATTACAATCTAACTTTAAATCTGAGAGAGATAGAAAGGTTTGGGAATATAAGCTCATGATGACCTTTGACACTCTTAGTGCTGGAATGAATATATCCCAAGGTTTCATGTCTTTCTACATCAATTAGGGAATCTGCTTCTCTGACCTTCTAGGGGCATCAAAACACAATACCAGACCCCAATCAGAGGGCAATAAAACTTTCACTCCTTATCTATGAACTGTTCCAATATTTATGTTCATCCCTCTGCCATAATGACAGTTCTGCTTCACGTCACTTGTCTTATCTTATTGCATTATTTCTGTGCTGTGTTGTGTATAAATATGTGATTCTTCAGATGTTGTATTAGTCTTTGCCTGATGAAGAGACCTGAGTAGTCTCGAAAGCTTGCAATTTGTTACCATCTTTTCAGTTAGCCATTAAAAGGTATCAACCACTGAGGACTCTCAAGTCTAAATATTTTTTTATGTCTTTACAATCATTTTTTATTTTTATTTGAGGAAAAATGAACAAAAATTATCAATTCTGCAGTAGGTCTTAATATTTTTTTCGGGCATTCACATTGCACAAAAAAATGACAATCTTTTCAAATAGTACTGTTCATTACAGGTGGTGTTACCAGATATATATTTTTTTATTATTGCAATAAAAAAAAAATTCAATTTTTTTTATTGAACGTTAAAAAAAATAATAAAAGACTATGTTTTTTACAATATTTATCAGTCCCACAAGAGGACTTGAACACAAGATTTCCTGATTACATTAGTAATATTCTGTGCTACATATTTTGAACATTATTATTATCTAGCCTATGAGGGCTCATTCCCACTTGCCATGAAATCGGACGAATGCAATCCAATAAAAAAAGTTATTCAATGATTGTGTGTTCATCTGCCTTTTTTTTTCCAGCTCAGATCGGATCATGATCGGACTAAAAGAGTCGCAGCATAGTGTGATTGTAATCGGAAATCGGATCACATACCGCAATAGAAGTCAATGGGTGCGAGAAAAACATCACATTGCCCTTGGACCTTGCGAGTGCTGTCCAATTTTTACACACCGATCGCATTTGAAAATCCAGCAATACATGTGCGGCCTACAGTAAGCACACTGACAGGTTAAAATAGAATAGATAGATTAGATATATGCACATAAAATACATATAGATAGATATATAGATGTCAGTGAAACACATAAATCTGTATGTGTATCTATATTACATAGATACATAGAAGAAAAGCCGGTAATTCCATAGCCGCGGTAGTGTGAAATCACAGCAGGAGCTGACAGAATAGGAGAGATGGATTTCATATAGTGATGGGCGAAGCTCCCCCGATGATCGAGATCGGTGGGTTCACCCAAGCTTTTTGTAAAATTCAAGCTCTGGGCCGGAGATGATGCGTACTTGCTTACGAACCCCGAGCTTGGCTTTACAAATAGGGGTCATTATAATATACTTACCCGTACAATGACGCATCCTCCCGACCCACTGTCTCCCAGCAGCATATGCTTCTGGGGCCGTCATTAACTGCCAGCAGTATTCACTCCAGTCGGCAGTCTTCTGCTTTTTCCGGAATCGTTCGTGCGCTGCCGAGTGCAGTGAAAACTGCCGGCAGTTAATGAGCGACCCCGGAGGCACATGCGGGCGGGAGGCAGCGGGACGGGAGTTGCGTTTCTGGACAGGTAAGTATAATAATAATGGCCCTAGACCCGTACCTGAACTGGACCCGAACTTTAACACGGGTTTCTCATGGAAATTCGTGTTTGGGACTTTACTGTTCGGGTTTGCGTATCCCTAGTTACATACAGTAAATACAAATAGAATAGGTAGATATATAAATGTCTGTGACAAATAAAAAGAGTACAGTGTACGTGCAGCTTACTGTACATTTATTTAATTAATAAAAGATTATTTTTTGGAAAAAAATGACATTGGCTCCCAGGCAATTTTTGTTACCATCAGAGGGAAAGCTAACAACTGAGGGCAGATATTTCTTGCCTTGGAAGTTAGTAATACCCATGGAGCTTCACAAGCTATTAATATCAGCTTATAAACAAGCAAGAGGCGTCAAAAAATAAGTGAGAAAAAATGTTCCAAATACAGATATAACCTCACTAAACAAGAACGCAATGCTATTCGCGTACTTCAAAAACAGAAAGACATTGTCATCCGCCCAGCAGACAAGGGTGGGAGCATTGTCATTATGGATCACGTTCAGTATGAGGAAGAATGCCAGCGCATTCTTGGTGACACAAAAACTTATAAGAGGTCCACTGAAGACCCCACGGTTAATTTCACACTAGAATTAGGGCAATTAATAACAAAAGGGCTTAACAATGGAGTGTTGAGTAAACAGGAATCTGAATATATCATCACTCCACACCCTAGAACTGCTGTATTTTATCATCTACCCAAAATCCACAAAGATTTGCAGAATCCACCAGGCCGCCCCATCATTTCGGGAATTGGTAACCTTACGTCTAATCTATCATACATAAGTCACATCATTGCACCAACTATACGCAACTTAGAGCAACCCAGCACCCTGAATCAACCGACAGACCCCTTCAAAACAGCTATAACAGGCTTCACCCTTGTAAAAAGTGCAAAATGTGTAAAACATTAAAACTAACGAAACAAAAATTGATTAAAACCCGAAACGGACCGGAGTTCCCCATTAGGGACTTTATCAGTTGTGATTCTACTGGAGTAATATATGCCATTGAATGCCCATGCCAAAAAATATACGTTCAGCTTGCTTCAGTGACTCCTCCGGCAGGGGTTGTTTATTTGTTTTATTTGTTTGTTTTTTTGCGTTTTATTGTGTTTTATCATACCTCAAGTACCATTTTCATATATACCCATATATACCCATTTTATAAAAATTTATATCTTTGCACTCATTCGAATACTCTTATCTTTTAGATGTATTGCTTTAAATATTTATTTTCTTTTTAGCTTCCTGAAGTACTTTTTGAAAAAGGCGCATTCTTACCTGGAAACTATTCTGCACTTCTTTTACCATCAACACCTTCTATTTGTATTCATATACATTTTAAGGTAAGGGTTTTTATCAGTTTTGTTGATATGCTCTATTCATAGCTCGAGTATAGCTCTTATTTCATTATCAACTGTAAACTTAGCCTTTATTGGCTATTAAAATGGAGGACCCTAAAAAAATGGCATGGGGTCCCCCTATAATTAATAACCAGAAAGGGCTATGCAAAAAGCTGTGGGGCGATATTAATAACCTAGAAAGGAGCCATGGATTTTGCCCCCAGGCTAGAAACATCAGCTCTCAGCCAACCCAGAAAAGGCACATCTCTAAGGCCTCTTTCACATTTCTGGCGGGTGCCTGCGCGCGCCCCGGCATTTTGCCGCAGCGCCGCATCTGAAAATCTGATGCGCCGCATGCGGCTTTTTTCGCATTGACATGCATTAGCGCCGGATGGCGCCGCATGTCAATGCGTTGCATGCGGTTTTGTCCGGATGCGGCGCAAATGTACATTGCGGCGTCCGGAAAAAACGCTGCATGTAACGTTTTTTTGTTTTTGCCGGATGGTTTCTTATCTCTCCAAGCATCAGAAACCATCCGACAAAAAAACGCATTTTGGCCGCCGGAAGTGTGAAAGGTTTTCACATGCGGCGCTGCGGCAAAATGCCGGGGGCGCCGCCAGGCGCCCGCCGGAAATGTGAAAGAGGCCTAAGATGCACAAATTCTGGCACGCAGCCTTGCTCTTCCGACTTGCCCTGTAGCAGTGGCAAGTGGAGCAATAGTTAGGGGGGTTGATGTCACCTGTTGTGTTTCGGTAGCTGAGGAGGACAGGAACAACAGCAGGGCAGCAGAACACCTGAGATGTTGGTAACTGATGGGTTACAGATTCCTAAACTAACGACACAACTAGAGGTAGCCGTGGAGCATTCCTACGTTGATCCTGGATGCCTCGTCACAGCCTGAGAGATAACTACATCTAACGGCAGAAAGATGAAAGCTATCTGCCCCGGAGCAGATCCCAAAGAAAATTGGAAGCCCCCAAACATATAAAGGCGGTTAGACAAGATGAAAACACAAACATAGGCAGAAAATAGATTGAGCAAACGCTGGGGCCACAAGCTGACTAAATAGGATAGGAAAAGAGAGATTACTTTCTGCAACCCAGAAAACCCTACAAAAATCCAACAATTCAAAAATCCCAGGAGGGGACCTGGCTGACCTCCACAAAAGTGCAGAAAACAATGCAAAAAGCAAGCACAAAAAGAAAAGCAAAAAATATCTTATCTGAAAGCAGGAGATGCAGGCAAGACTCCAGCAAACTTCCAAATGAACCAGGAACCACAATTGAGACAAGAACAATTGATCACCGGCAACCAACATTTGAGGGAACCTCCCTTATATCAGACCAGTCAGTGAACCCAGATTGCCATTCCTCGCTGAAAGGTTCAGTACTGTCTGTAACCACCAGAGAGAGCCTCTGCTCAGAAACCATCTCTAGCACATTCATCACAGTCACCTTTGTATTTTCTGGTAACATCAAACCCCAAGGGTGGTAATGGAGAGGCGTCAATAAGACACCACCATTGCTAGCCCCATAGTCACATTGTGTAAGAACACACACACCAAGAATAAAATTCTTTAATTGAAAAAAATGACAGACTCCTTTAATAATCTCAATTAAACTATACTTACAACCTCTTGTCTAATTCCACTGAAGCCCTTGTTCTCCTGTAATAAACCAAAAATAATAAAACAACATTAAACCTTACCTTTCTGTTGTTCTGTCCCATGCCGTAATCCATGTCTGGTGGGGAAATAGTTTTTGACCTGAACAGTGCCAAGATGCGACCGTCCAGGCTGAAAACCACTGGGGAATGAGCTGCTGGGAGTGCAGCATTAGTGACTAGCGATGAGGTGACATCACTTAGGCTGCGTTCCCAGCTGGGCTGTACTGCGGTGACCTCGGTGAGATCACCGCTATCACCGTGAGAAAGTCTCACGGGTAGAGGCGAGTTCACCGGGAGAATTTCATTGCGGTATAAAGTTTACCTCCGGTCACTGGTATCTGCTGATTGGACAACTTCTCCCATCAGCCGACACCTGCTGCCCCTAATAACAGTGAGAGTATTCCTCAGTCGGCGCTCTGTTTGATGACAGTCCAGAACTTATAGATATTGTTATCGCTTCCGTATCCTTCTCTGCTTCCACCTCTTTCTCTAGGACTACCACCTCCTACCGTGGACTATTCAAAATCTGCTCCAGCATGTAGTTAACCAGAATAGGGTTGTTGAAGATGGCATAGTCAGCACTAACCATCTTACTAATAATTTTGAAACTGTGCAGAAGGGTGCAGAGGTCATTCATCTGTGTTAACTCCACAAGCATGATTTGCACAATATCTGTACTGTGTTAGCACAGGGCTCATCACTGCTGCAACAGTTTCTGCACCATGTGGATGAATGCAGAGTAAAATTCCACCATGTTGGCACATCACATATGAAATGAGTAACCTGTCAGCCAAAAGACCTCTGTAGTGATGACCTGCAGGGTGCAAATGGCGGAAGTTAGCACAAAGTGACCGTGCTTTCTGCAGCAGTGCATCCAGGTTGGGATAGTGCCGGAGATATTGTTGTACCACCAGGCTGAGTATGTGAGCCGTGCAAGGCACGTGTGAGGTTGACTCGGTGTAGGGCCATCACCAGGTTCGCACCATTATTGCATATGGCCTTCTCTGGCTCTTGGTTCAGTGGAGACAGCCTTTGCTCAAACATGGCCTGGAGAGCTGTCCACAACTCTTGAGCTGTGTGACTGCGATCTCCAAGGTATATTAATTTAAACACTACCTGATTGCGGTGAGCAGTGGCTTCGCAGTACGGAGGTGGAGGGGAATTCTCTCTGCACTGATGGAATGAATTTCTCATTAGGGAGAGGTTGAGTGAGCAGGTGGAGGCCCTAGTGGAGAGGTAGGAGGAAAAAGCAGTAGACAAAGTGTTAGAGACAGAGGTTTGTCTTGCAAGTCATGGGAATTCCAAGACTTGTGGAGCAGCCCCTTGCCATCCTGCCCCCATAGCCACCATAGTAACCAAGAGCCCAGTCAGCGAAACGTAACGCCCCTGCCCATGTTTGCTCATCTAAGTGTCAGGGGTGAAAGGCACCCTGGCAGACATAAAATTGTTTAGGGAATGGGTGATGTTGTCTGCGATATGTTGGTGTAGCACAGTCATTGCTGTCTTAGAGAAGTAATGATGACTGGCCAACTAGTAGTGGGGGATTGTGACGGCTTTCGGAATCCATCTGTATCCACCAGGAGGAAAGGCAGCATTTCCGTTGCCAACATATTAGAGATGGTGGAATTCAAACCATTAGCTTTGTCATGTGTAGGAGGAAACATCCTTTTATGTTACAACAACTGTGGGACCGGAGGATGGCTGCTGTGCTGAAAGAGGGTGATGTAGGGTGAACATTACAAACTGCTGGACTGTGAATGAGGTGCAGGCGAATTTGTTATGGTGGATTAAAAAAGATGCAGTGTGCTCAGTGAAACAAAAACAGCAGTCATCTCCACTTCTGTAATAACTGATGGGCTTTCACTCACCCCAACTGTAAGGGGTAAACAAGTGGAGCTTCTGGAGACCTGTGTGAGAACATTTACCATAGTGATGGAGGAAGAAGTAGATGAGGTTAATGAGAAGGCTGGTGGCTGACAAGGCCTGCTAGCCACATTTTAGCACAGTGAGATTCCCAGACAAATAGATGTTGATTGCGCATGTGCCGATACATGCATATAGTAGTCAAATAATTGCAATTTTTTGCCTCTACTGAGTTATCTGCTAACTTTGCAAAAAGCATCAGTTGGGTCATCCTTTGCGGTCTCAAAAAAGTACCAGGTTAGGCAACCCTTGCTTTCCCTGCGAACTGCAGACCCATGACCGCTGCTGGCCACAACTAAAGTTGTGACTGAGGATGCAGTGCTTGTCGTGGTTACATCACAGCGTGTCTGTGTGGCAGGCTGCAATGTAACCTCTTTGTGTTCCTCCTTCTCCACCTCCTCTGCTGAGCTTCTCAGTTGCATGCCTCTGGGTTCACACCAAGTGGGATATACAACCTCACCATCCTCTCTGTTACCACACTCCTCACCCTGAGAGTCACCCTCCTCCTCCTCTTCCTGCCCTGACACCACAGTACAATTCATGTGCACCTCAGATATCTGAGTCTCATCAGGATCACCTCCTCCCCCGAGGGTAACATCTCGGACGAGGGTCTGGATTCTGCTCAGACTCTACTTCGTCTGGCCCCGGATGCAATTGAAAAACATTTTGGGCATTGGTGCAAATGCTTTCCTCCTCTTTATTCTGTGAATCTTTGGAGCAGACCTCTGATGCCCATGGAATAGAATGTGTGAACAGCTCTGCAGACTTGTCCATTTGTGGTTCTCCACAGTCAGTTGGGCAGTTGGAAAGTTCTGATGTGGGAGGAAAGAAGGGTAAATGTGGTGCTAACTCTGAAAATTGTACTGTTTGTGATGTTAAGGTGGAGGAAGAGGAGGAGAGGCCACCTGATGCGGCACTTGCCATTGACTAGAGAACATGCTCTTTCTGTCCCTCATCTACAAGATGTACCATTATGCGGCTGCTAAAGGAAGGAAGTCAAGTAGCACGTCAGTAACAGATGTTGTCGTTTGTTTTTGCATAGGATGAGATTGTGTTTGTTTAGTAGAGTTTTCAATAATATTACCACGTAACATATGTACACCTTGAACACCAAGCCTGTTCCCCTCTTCCAACATGACCTCACTTTTTCACACTCATGTTGGAAGTACCCCCCTTTTAACCAGCTGTTTCACAACCCTATGAAAAGACCTGTCAGTCACCTGTCAATAAATAAACAATCAGTATTTATTTGCTGAGAAAGTGTGTCTGGACCACACTATTAGCAAAAAGGATTCAGATTCAGAAATGTGGCCTGGTGTCTGGACCACAATATTAGCAGAAATGATTCAGATTCACAAATGTAGCTTGGTGTCTGGACCACACTATTAGCACAAACCAATATGGTCTGATGTATGTACCACATTATTAGCAAAATAAATTTTGATTCTGAAATGTGGACTCCTGGCTTGACCACACTATTAAACAAACAATTTAGATTCTGAAATGTGGCCTGGTGTATGGCCCACATTATTAGCAGAAAGGATTTAGATTCTGAAATGTAGCCTGGTGTCTGGCCCACACTATTAGCACAAACCATTTAGATTCTGAAATGTGGCCTGGTGTATGGCCCACACTATCAGCAGGAAAGATTTAGATTCTGAAATATGGCTTGGTGTCTGACCCAGATTATTAGCACAAACGATTTACTGTAGATTATGAAATTTGGCCTGGTGTATGGCCAACACTATTAGCAGAAAGGATTTATATTTTGAAATGTTGACTCCTGGCTGGACCACACTATTAGCACACATTATTTACATTCTGAAATATGGTATGTGGTTGCAGACTGGGCTGGTGACTTAACCCCTTTTTGCTATCGGACGTACTATCCGTCCATGTGACCTGGGCCCGTATGACCATGGATGGGATAGTACGTCTCAGCGATCAGACGCGATCCCGGGGGGAGCGCGGACGATCGCGGCAGGGTGTCAACTGATTATCATAGCTGACACCAGGCACTAAGTGCCAGGAGCGGTCATGGACCGCTCCCGGCACATTAACCCCTGGCACACCGCGATCAAACATGATCGCGGTGTACCGGGGCACAGGGAAGCATCGCTCAGGGAGGGGGCTCCCTGCGTGCTCCCCTGAGACCCTCAGAACAGCGCGATGTATCACGCTGTTCCGAGGGACCCTCCTCCCTGCATGACCCAGGATCCAAGATGGCAGCGGGGTCCTTCCGGGTCCTGCAGTGAGGCGGCTTCCTCAGTGCCTGCTGAGAGCAGGCGCTGAGAAAGCCTGCAGCAGTGCCTGTCACATCGCTGGTCTGACAGAGTGCTGTGCACTCTGTCAGACCAGCGATCTGACTTTATACAGTATGTGCCACCCTGGGACAAAGTAAAAAAGCTAAAAAAATGAAAATAACGTGTAAAAAAGAAATTCCAAAATAAAGGAAAAAAAAATATTCCCCAATAAATTTATTTCTTTATGTAAATGAAAAAAACAAAACAGTAAAAGTACACATATTTGGTATCGCCGCATCCGTAACGACCCACACTATAGAACTGTCCCACTAGTTAACCCCTTTAGTGAACCCCTTAAAAAAAAACAAAGCAAAAAACCAATGATATATCATCATACCGCCGAACAAAAAGTGGAATAACACGCGATCAAAAAGACGGATATAAATAAACATGGTACCGCTGAAAACGTCATCTTGTCCCGCAAAAAACAAGCTGCCATACAGCGTCATCAGCAAAAAAGAAAAAATTTATAGCTCGCAGAATAAAGCGATGCAAAAATAATTATTTTTTATATAAAATTGTTTTTATTGCATAAAAGTGCCAAAACATAAAAAAATAATATAAATGAGATATCGCTGTAATCGCACTAACCCGAAGAGTAAAACTGCTTTATCAATTTTACCACACGCGGAACGGTATAAACGCCCCCCCAAAATAAATTCCTGAATTGCTGATTTTTGTTTATTCCAACCTCCCAAAAATCGAAATAAAAAGCTATCAAAAAATGTCACGTGCCCAAAAATGGTACCAATAATAGCGTCAACTCGTACTGCAAAAAATAAGACCTCACATTACTCTGTGGGCCATAATATGCAAAAATTATAGCTCTCAAAACGTGGTGATGCAAAAACTATTTTTTGCAATAAAAAGCGTCTTTTAGCGTGACAGCTGCCAAACATAAAAACCCGCTATAAATAGTAAATCAAACCCCCCTTTATCACCCCCTTTGTTAGGGAAAAATACTAAAATTAAAAAAATGTATTTATTTTCATTTTTCCATTAGGGTTAGGGTTAGGGGTGTGTTAGGGTTAGGTTTGTGGTTAGGGTTATGGTTAGGGTTGGAATTAGGGTTAGGGGTGTGTTGAGGTTAGGGTTGGAGTTAGAAATGTGGGTTTCCACTGTTTAGGCACATCAGGGGCTCTCCAAATGTGTCATGGCGTCTGATCTCAATTCCAGCCAATTCTGCGCTGAAAAAGTCAAACCGTGCTCCTTCCATTCTGAGCTCTGCCATGCGCCCAAGCAGTAGTTTACCCCACATATGGGGTATCAGCGTACTCAGGACAAATTGCACAATAACTTCTGGGGTCTAATTTCTTCTGTTACCCTTGGGAAAATAAAAAATTGGGGGCGAAAATATCATTTTTGTAAAAAAAAATGATTTTTTGTTTTTACGGCTGTACATTATAAACTTCTGTGAAGCACTTGGGGCTTCATAGCGCTCACTACACATCTAGATAAGTTCCTTGTGGGTTCTATTCTCCAAAATGGGGTCACTTGTGGGGGTTTCCACTGTTTAGGCACATCAGGGGCTCTCTAAATGCGACATGACTCCCGCATACCATTCCATCAAAGTCTGCAATCCAAAACGTCACCACTTACCTTCCAAGTCCTGACGTGTGCCCATACAAGTAGTTTTCTCCCACATATAGGAGATCAGCATACTCATAACAAATTGTACAACAACTTATGGGGTTCAATTTCTCCTGTAACGCTTGGGAAAATAAAAAGTTCATGTTTGTTGAAAAAATATGATTTTTTATTTTCATGCTCGGGCGTTATAAACTTTAGTGAAACACCTGGGGGTTCAAAGTTCTCACCCCACATCTAGATAAGTTCCTTGAGAGGTCTAGTTTCCAAAATGATGTCACTTGTGGGGTTTCAACTGTTTAGGCACATCAGGGGCTTTCCTAATGCAACATGGCGTCCAATCTCAATTCCAGCCAATTTTGGTTGGAAAAAGTCAAATGGCGCTCCTTCCATTCCGAGCTCTGCCGTGCGCCCAAACAGTGGTTCCCCCCCACATATGGGGTATCAGTGTACTCAGGACAAATTGAACAACTTTTGTGGTCCAATTTCTCCTGTTACCCTTGGGAAAATAAAAAATTGGTGACTAAAATATAATTTTTGTGGGAAAAAAAATAGGATTTTTTATTTTCATGCCCGGGCATTATAAACTTGTGTGAAGCACTTGGGGGTTCAAGTGCTCACCACAGATCTAGATAAGTTCCATAGGGGGTCTAGTTTCCAAAATGGGGTCACTTGTGGGGGGTTTCCACTGTTTAGGCACATCTGGGGCCCTGCAAACAGAACATGACCCCATCAATGCCTGCATTCCAAAACTTTATTACTTGCTTCCATTCCAAGCCCTTCTGTGCGCCCAAACAGTTTCCCCCCACACATATGGGGTATCAGCGTACTCAGGACAAATTGGACAACAACTTTTGGGGTCAAATTTCCTTGGGAATAATAAAAAATTTGGGACTAAAAAATCATTTTTGTGGAATTTTTTTTTCACACCCAGGCATTATAAACTTTTATAAAACACTTGGGGGTTCAAAGTGCTCACAACAGATCTAGATAAGTTCCATAGGGGTTCTAGTTTCCAAAATGGTGCCTCTTGTGGGGGGTTTCCACTGTTTAGGCGCATCAGGGGCTCTCCAAACGCGACATGGCATCCAATCTCAATTCCAGCCAATTTTGGTTTGAAAAATTCAAACGGCGCTCCTTCCCTTACGAGCTCTGCCGTGTCCTCAAACAGTGGTTTTCCCCCACATATGGGGTATTGGCATACTCAGGAGATATTGCACAACAACTTTATCTGTCCATTTTCTCCTTTTACCCATGTGAAAATAAAAAAAGTTTGTAAAAGATAATTTTTGTGACTAAAAAGTTAAATGTTCATTTTTTCCTTCCACGTTGCTTCAGCTCCTGTGAAGCACCTGAAGGGTTAATAAACTTCTTGAATGTGGTTTTGAGTACCTTGAGGGGTGCAGTTTTTAGAATGGTTTCACTTTTGGGTATTTTCTGCCATTTAGACCCCTCAAAGTGACTTCAAATGTGAGGTGGTCCCTAAATAAAATGGCTTTGTAAATTTTGTTGTAAAAATGAGAAATCGCTGGTCAACTTTTAACCCTTATAATTTCTGAACAAAAAAAAATTTTGGTTCTAAAATTGGGCTGATGTATAGAAGTCATGTGGGAATGTTATTTATTAACTATTTTGTGTGACATATTTCTCTGTTTTAAGGGAATAAAAATTAAGTTTGAAAATTTGACAATTTTAAAAATTTTCGCCATATTTGCATTTTTTTCAAAATTAAACGCAAGGTATATGGATGAAATTTTACCCCTAACGTTAAGTACTATATGTCACGAGAAAACAAACTCAGAATCACCAAGATCCATTGAAGCGTTCCAGAGTTATAACCTCATAAATAGACAGTGGTCAGAGTTGTAAAAACTGGCCCATCATTAACGTGCAAACCACCCTTGGGGGTAAAGGGGTTAAGTGATCGTAAAGAGGCTATTCTTTCAAGCTTGGAGAAAGTTCAACTTCCTGGTCTAGCAGAAAACAGGGCTCTGTAGCCTTGTCATGTACTGAGACAAAGTATGTGTCTGTAGCCCATGCAAGTCAAGAGGTCATTTGGTTAGACCAATTGTTATTCGACAATCAAGGATGCATTAAACTTTCATGCAGTGAGAAGATCAATGCAAGAACCAAACACATTGATGTTGAACATTATCACATGCGTGACTTACATATAATGGGGATTAATTGAGTTTGTTTATTGCAAGACTGACCAGATGAAAGCTGATATTATGACAAAGCCACTCCCAATAGCCAAATTTGAAGAATTCAGAAACATTATGAGACTAACAGAATAAGCAGTTGTTGAATGGAGGTGTTTATTATTATTATATTTACTGCAACAACTTCTATTTACTACTGTTTTACAGTACATTAATTTCTGTCTCCAGCGATAGTGTTATATTGCAAGTAAAGCACTGTTGAAAACAAATAGAAAAACAAAAAATAAAACAGCAAGTTCCTGTTCACTGTGTGTGTATCTGGAGCACTTTTTTACTTTCACTTTGCGAGCTAAAAGAAAATATGCTAAGCTCCTAAGCCATAATGAATACCAGTTGTAAGCTGTGTTATCTTTGTTCTTGAATAAATACATATTCACTGTTGAACTGATGGCAGTACAGAAATTAGTCTACTGCCTACATAAAGTACAAGCCTTTCCTGTTTTCTTAAATGTTTTTCTATGTTTAATTTTTAACATGGAAAAATGCTGTTTCTTAAGTTGAGGAATATAAAATGACAAATTTGATCTCTGAATTAATAAAAGCTGAAAAAAGCGTCAATTGAGCAAAAAAGTGACAAAATGCAATGAAAAACTTTATAAGTGGTTTTTGTAAGTTGATTTTTCTTAGAAAAAAATCCGTCATAATACTTCATGTGAACATACCACTTCCATCTATATCACTATGAACAAAACAAAAAATAAAAAAAGTACAAAATACAGAAAAATGGTACCATGCAACAGTCAAGTGAAATATATACGCCCATAACCCAATTGCTCCCACATTACTGTATATGCTGTGATTGTACATTTCATCAATGAGCTGCACATATTTTGTGACATGTCTTCTGATTCTGTCTGCTGAAGTTGAATTAGTTTCTGATAAGTTTTATGCTGAGTCTGTTCATTATTTCACTCATTTTATCTTGGTTCATGTTCATTAATCTGTTTTTTTTGGACGGGGTCACAGCTGGAAAGAGTCTACTGATCAGTGCATCCCGACTTAATTAACTTTTAATGATTCACATTTTATTTCACTTTCCGGAAAGGCAGATTACATTTTGCATGACAGTACATCTCATTGTCAGTATTCCTGCTAGGTGTCAGCCTTATCACTGCTCCTGCAGTCCGTCCTCTTTACAGATCTGATGTGACATTTATTAGAATTAAAATTCACAAAAAGTGTAAATGTAAAAGACCTTCTACACCCAAGGTGAGAACACAAAGAACACGCAAGGTTAATATGCCTATTATTTCAGAGATCACCAGAACAAGTTCAGAATTAACTAACTCAGGAGCAAGACTCAATGCATTTTAGTTACTGTTTCACATACAGAATTTACCACGTATTTTACTAACCATTTCCTCACTCACGTATGTAAGGCAATTCTCCTAAGTGAAGCTTTCCAATATACTACACCATATATTCTTAGGATTCAGGCAGCTGACCGTATTATTTGTTCAAGCATGATCTGACAAACATTGGATCGCCCTCAGACCAATGTTGGTCACTGAATGTCCTAGTTTGATCCAATATTGTTAGGGTCTGCGGAACGCACCTAATAGATATTGTAGAGAGGTGCGTTCGCAGCCCGGGGTCCACTGTGCAGGCGAAGCCCGCTGCTAGTAAGATGGCGAAAGTAGCGAACTCTGTTATCCCGCAGAGTTGCTAAAATAAACGCCGTAGCGCGCTGTGGAAGTTAGTGCAAACTCTGTTAATCCCCAGAGCCGCTAACGGGAATGCCACAGCGCTATATGGCGGTAAGTACGAACTCACTTAACTTCAGTGAGCCGCAAAGTAAAACGCTAGGGCGCTGAACCAGCGTTATAAAGATAACCCTGTTGCGTCACAGAGCCGCTGATGTTATGTTCTGCTACAAGCACTAAGGAAAGAAGGGAGATCTGTCCCTACGATAGAACAAAGCTGGATCCCTACAATGTATCGGGGAACCTGATCCTGCGATCAGACCCGCTGAAGTCCTCAGCTAGTCTGAACGAAGACCTATAGATGCGAGGAAGGGATCCATACAAGAACTAGGGACTGGGAGAAAGATGGACACCTCCTAACAGAAGTTGTAGCAGTAAAAGACAAAAAAAAACAACATAGAACATAGAGGTCCGAAGACCAAGCAAAACTGACTGAGTAAGGTAACAAAGCACCTGGCTAGCTTAAGAGTAGAAATTACAATGAAGTCCAGCAAAGCCAGAAGGGCGGAGCAGGATTAAATAGGCAAAAAAGGTCATGTGACCAGCAAGATAGAAAAAACCTAACAGGAGAGTTCTAACAGCTGAGAAAAAGACTGTGTCCTCTTAGACTCACAGGGATACACAGATAACTGCTGTGTGGATAGAAATCCGTGATCATGCAGACAGTGTCATGTATAGTGTACAGTTCCTATAGCGTCTTGTGCTTGGGTGCGAGGAAAACACAGGAGACATAGGTTGAAATGAAATTACTTGTATTACTTCATACAAGCATGCTGAAAAGTTCACACAGTTTGCAGGAACAGCGACAGGAGACACAGCAGGCCAGAGTAACTTCAAGCACTACAGTAAATCTCCAAAGCAGGTTCAGGATCTCTTCTCTGTACCGTAATTCCTCTGCAAACATGGATTCACCAAACAGCAGGTTTCCAGAGTCCAAAAGTCTTCCAAGGTTCCTCAGTAGGGAATAGCTGGAGTACAAGTCCAAGGCTTCCAGGAGTCAGGTCACAGACTGACTGAGGCTTGATTCAGGAGCACTGATTGTTCAGCTGAGGCTGCTTAAGAAGCAAGAGGGAAGAATCAGGGCAGGAACATGAAAACTGGAAACTCTATATTAACTGAGGGCAAGAGCTGCAGAAAGACAGAAAGCAAAATGGCCGACGGAAAACTGAGTTTCAAGGAACATGTCAACAGAGACAAAGAACTTTACATTACTCCCCCTTAGGGACAACCTCCGGATGACCTCAGACCAGGCTTGTCAGGGTACCTCTGATGAAACTGGCGGAGCAGGCGAGGAGCATTTACATTATTGACTGGTTCCCATGAGTTGTCCTCCACTGGGTAGCCCTGCCATTTAATCAAATATTGCAACTGATTTCTGTACAACCTGGAATTTAGAATCCTTTCCACCTTAAATTCTTCCTGACCATCGACCAGCACTGGGTTAGGGCAAGGAGAAGAACGTCCAGGAAACGTATTGGGTGTTGCAGCCTTTAGTAGGGATACATGAAAGACAGGGTGGATTCTCATAGTTCTGGGCAGTTGAAGACGACAAGCAACAGCACTTATAATCTTATTGATCTTATAAGGTCCAATGTACTTATGTCCCAATTTAGACGATGGAATCTTTAATTTAGGATTTCTGGTTGACAGCCAGACCAAATCTCCTACCTTGAAAGCTGGTGCAGGTTTACGAAATTTATCTGCTGCTTTCTTGTACCTTTCCTGAGCCAATTCTAGATTTTCCTTTAGAAGATCCATATTCTTTTGTAAAGAAGTGATTCTTTCAGCCACTGCCGGCAAGGGCGTATCTATGGGAAATCGAGGAAGAATGTTAGGATGATAACCTAGATTGGAGTAAAAAGGAGACTGCTTAGTGGAGGCGCTCTGAGAGTTGTTATAAGAGAACTCAGCCAGTGGAAGTAGATCCACCCAATCATCCTGTAGGTGGCAGATAAAACAGCGGAGATACTGCTCCAGGGTCTGATTGGTTCGTTCTGTCTGTCCATTAGTCTGGGGATGAAAAGCAGAAGAAAGGTTTACTTTAATGTCCAATGCTGCACAGAAATTTTGCCAAAACCTTAAAGTGAATTGCACCCCTCGATCTAAAATGACCTCATCCGGTACTCCATGTAAGCGAAACACATTCTTAATCATCAAGTCTGATGTCTGTTTTGCAGTGGGTAAGCCGACACAAGGGATAAAATGAGCTGCCTTTGTTAGACGGTCAACCACCACTAGAATGGTGTTCTTCCCTTGAGAGGTTGGTAACTCCACAATGAAGTCCATAGAAATGGATCCCCACGGGCGGGACGGGGTGGGAAGAGGTTGCAACAGACCAGTTGGTGAGGAGCGAGGTGTTTTGCATCTTGCACAGACTTCACATGAAGTGACATAGTTTAAGACATCTTTCCTGTAAGTGGGCCACCAAAAGAAACAAGAAAGAAATTCTTGTGTCTTTAGAATTCCCCTATGCCCGGCTATCTTGGAATCGTGGATGAGTTGCAATACTCTCAATCTGACTGTTTCAGGTATATACAGACGTTGTCCCTGAATCCACACACCATTCTTAAAGACAAGACTTACGTCAATTGGGGGTTGAGCCAACAAAGAATCCGCATGGTATGCTTCCTTGATGTCCTTAAGTAGGTCTTGATTATGAATCACTCCCAGGAATCTAGAGTCAGGAAGAATAGTCTTAGGAGGAGTAAGTGGACGTGTCCCTGCTGAATGAATCCTAGAGAGTGCATCAGCCTTTCCATTGCGCGATCCTGGTCTATAAGAAATGACAAAATTAAATTGGTTCAGAAAAAGATTCCACCGAGCCTGGCGAGGAGTCAGGCACTTAGCCGACCTGATAAATTCAAGGTTACGATGGTCTGTCAGGACGACTATTTGCTGTGCAGCACCCTGAAGAAGGTGTCTCCATTCCTTGAAGGCGGCAATAATGGCCAACAATTCTCTATTGCCCACATCGTAGTTCCTCTCAGCCGAAGACAACTGCTGGGAAAAGAAGGCACAGGGATGCAAGACATTCTTCTCACCTGTTCTCTGAGAGAGTATAGCTCCAATGGCACAGTCTGAAGCATCCACCTCTATTATGAAGGCAAGCTCGGGGTTGGGATGTACTAAGATAGGTGCAGTGGTAAATTTATCCTTTAAACAGGAAAATGCTTCCTGAGCTTGCGGGGTCCAGGAGAACCTAGACTGTTTCCGGGTAAGTTGGGTGATAGGTGACACTACCTCAGAAAAATTCTTAATGAAACGTCTATAGAAGTTGGCAAACCCGATGAAACGCTGCACCTCCTTCACATTTCTAGGAATTGGCCAATCCTTGATGGCTTGGGTCTTGCTTCCATCCATACTAATCCCTTGCGTAGATAGTACATACCCCAGAAATTGAATTTCGGTCCTATGGAATTCACATTTTTCAAGTTTGATGTAGAGATGGTTTTGTCTTAAGCGTTCTAAGACCATTCTCACATGTCCATGATGTTCCTCTGTGGAGTTAGAAAAAATTAGAATATCATCCAGATAAATCACCACAAATGTATCTAGGAGATCCCTGAAGATATCATTCACGAAGTGTTGGAAAGTGGCTGGGGCGGTACTCAGACCAAAAGGCATAACTAGATATTCAAAGTGTCCATAGCGTGACCTGAAAGCAGTCTTCCATTCATCCCAGGTCTAATACGGACCAAGTTATAGGCCCCACGGAGATCCAGTTTAGAGAAAATTTTGGCATGCCGCACTCTCTCCAACAACTCAGGGATTAAAGGCAATAACCTTATTGAGTTCCCTATAGTCTATGCAGGGTCTCAGAGATCCATCTTTCTTCTTCACAAAGAAGATAGGTGCACCTGCGGGAGATGAAGAGGGGCGTATGAAGCCCTTGGCTAAATTTTCGTCTATATAATCCTTCAATGCTTTTAGCTCGGGCCCCGCTAGGGGGTAGATCTTACCAAAAGGTATCTCGGCTCCGGGCAATAATTCAATTGGACAATCATATGGACGGTGAGGAGGAAGCTGATCAGCGTTCTTCTTGTCAATAAATCCACATAGTCCTGGTATACAGCTGGTAGTTCAGGGACTGACATGGTTCCTTTAGAACAGAGCAAGCTGAAACTCCTTGACTCATCTGTTTCTCCGGAAAGTGTAATTCCTTGGTCTCCCAGTTAATCGTAGGATTCTGCGCCTGCAGCCATGGTAGCCCTAGAATGATGGGAAAGTGGGGAGAAGAGATAAGCAAAAAAGACATTTTCTCCTGATGATCTTTACCCATAAGGACCCTCAAAGGCTCTGTTTCTTGATCCACTGGTCCAGAAGTCAGTAGAGAGCCATCCACAGTCTCCATCTGTACTGGAGTAGCCTTCTTCACTGAACGTATCCCCTGTTTCAGAGCAAAGGAGATATCCATAAAATTTCCACTTGCTCCTGAGTCGATCATAGCAGAGCTAGACACCCAGACTGAGTCAACCCAGAGTTTGATGGAAAGGAAGCAATGAGAATTGTTTCTTTTACAACTCAGCTGGGACACCGCTGAGGAAACTTGAAAAATTGCAGCGTTTATACCGTCATCGTCCCCAGAACTAACAGAGTTTAAGTCCGAGAAATCAAGATCTCTTGCAGCAGATCTCTCTGGAGCCTGAGGCTCGGACATGACAGAACTCCTCTCGCAACACTCACAGTGAATGACTGCTGCAGTAGTCTTACGAGAACGGCTGGGGCAGTTTATAATGAAGTGCCCTGACCTACCACAGTAGAAACATAGATTTTCCTTTATACGATGTTCTTTGCGTGCATCACTAACCCGTCTTTGCAAAGAGTCCACCTGCATGGGTTCAGGTTCTGGTTCCCTTGTGATCCTACTCAAAGGTTTCTTAGCTGAGGAGGGAGGTAGTAAAAGGTTAGTGCGATTATTTCGAACCATCTCTCTTGTCTGCGTTCAGTCAGACGAGCATCAATACGGATACAATAGTTAATAAAGTCACCTAACGCAGTGGGAGGGTCGGCACGAGCAAGTTCATCCTTAATCAGTGGAGACAACCCTTTCCGAAAAATAGATTTTTTAGCGGAAGTGTCCCAAGTGGTATCAAAAGCCCATCTCCTGAAATCCAGGGCATATTCGGCTACTGAACGCTTACCTTGGTGCAAAGTTAACATGGCTGCTTCAGCTTTTGCACCTCGATTGGGGTCATCAAACACCTGCCCCATGGCTGAAATAAAAGCATCAAGGTGATTCAAACAATCATCCTCAGTCTCAATCAGAGGGTTTGCCCACATCAAAGCCTTATTGGTAAGCAACATGATTATAGTAAGCACTTTGGATCGTTCAGTGGGAAATTATGAAGCATGTGCAGAGAAAAATAAATTGCATTGATTAATAAATCCCCTGAATTTCTCACGTTCACCGCCAAAACGAAAAGGAGGTAATTTGGGGATCCCAGAACTTGGGGTTATGGCAGGAGCCTGGGCTCGTTCCTCTAGAGCCTCAATCCTGGCTCGCAATTCCTGGGTAGTCTGTCCAAACAATTGCAAATTATGATTAGTGAGGTCCTGTAGACTTGCAAAACGGGTTTTTAAAGTCTGTACATCGGAAAGGATTGTATCAGTCACTCCGCAAAGTTCCTTTATGCGGGCCTCCATCTTCCAGATCTTTTAAGGCAGAGGTGCTGGAAGGAGAAGAGGAAAGGAAAAAAAAAACAATAGTGTTTACCTGTGGTAACACTCCAGAGTAAAATTTTAAGGGAATGCGCTCAGCTGGAATGGTTGTGAGAAGTCACAACCACTGTCATCACATAAGGTATTAAACGGACATCTGATATCCACAGTCACAGCAGACACGGCTTTCCCAGACCCAGCAGACACTAAACATTGTCTCCTGAATCTTGTCATGTATAGTGTACAGTTCCTATAGCGTCTTGTGCTTGGGTGCGAGGAAAACACAGGAGACATAGGTTGAAATGAAATGACTTGTATTACTTCATACAAGCATGCTGAAAAGTTCACACAGTTTGCAGGAACAGCGACAGGAGACACAGCAGGCCAGAGTAACTTCAAGCACTACAGTAAATCTCCAAAGCAGGTTCAGGATCTCTTCTCTGTACCTTAATTCCTCTGCAAACATGGATTCACCAAACAGCAGGTTTCCAGAGTCCAAAAGTGTTCCAAGGTTCCTCAGTAGGGAATAGCTGGAGTACAAGTCCAAGGCTTCCAGGAGTCAGGTCACAGACTGACTGAGGCTTGATTCAGGAGCACTGATTGTTCAGCTGAGGCTGCTTAAGAAGCAAGAGGGAAGAATCAGGGCGGGAACATGAAAACTGGAAACTTCATATTAACTGAGGGCAAGAGCTGCAGAAAGACAGAAAGCAAATGGCGACGGAAAACTGAGTTTCAAGGAACATGTCAACAGAGACAAAGAACCTTACAGACAGCAACGCAATCAAGCAATCTCCTCACCGGAGAAGCCGGTATTCTAGGAGCTTATTTCAGCCGAGCCCTAACCACATGTGTACATGATCACACTGGCGCAAAGCACATAATGCAATTGATACTAGCGTATGGCGGCCCAGCCATGCCACCCTTTTATAGTAACAGCTACAGGACCAATGAGAAACTGTTCCAAAACACATGTAATTTCAGGACCTTCCTGGCGGACCAATAGGAGCTGCTGCAGTACCTGAACATGTGACCCCTGATCTCCAATGAGTGATCTTACCCTGGGCATGCTCAGAAGGGAAAACGCAGGACTTCATCCCAAAGACGTCTGCTCCAGCACTGGCTATAATAGAAGATCCAGGAGGGGCAGCAGCAAGTCTCTGCACTGTATTGGAATGGGCAAGATGCTGGGACCGACGTCTCTGCTGAGCAGGCTCCACTGCGGACGGAGATGGATGGGGGACTGCAGCGGGACTGGTTCGAAACTCCCCTTGTGCAGCAGCGGGAACTCGAACCCTAACAAATATTTGGATGACATATGGCCATGCAAGTCAATGAGTATGTGGAAACCATTGTACTGCACTCATATGTCATCCAAGTGCAGTCTGATTTCTGCTCATTGACACAATGGAGAAGATGGAAAAAATCAGTTCTTCTTCTCCTCACCGGTGCAAAGATTTTCCTCATCAGAGAGAATCGGATCACACTATTGTGAAGGAAATCAGGGACCCTCGGGGTCTACATATAATACTCTAACATTACATATTAGTTCTAGGTCATTCTGACCATTTGTACATCTTGTACTTCAAACAGCTGACACTAAAGCTACACCCAAGGCAGTATTGATTTAACATGACTACACTGTGTTCCAAATTATTATGCAAATAATATTTTCTCAGATTTTCCCAAATTACCTATATGAATTGCAGTCATTGTAATTTTCCAGTCAAATAACTATTAGAGTACAATTGAAAGGTTTTTGTACAAACTGCCTATGATAACAGTATATTTTTTAAAAAATAAAACACTCAAACTGCACTCAAAATGCATGTTCCAAATTATTATGCACAGCAGAGTTTTCAACTTTTTCATTTTAATAAAGAACAAAAAAATGGTCATTTTTGAAATTATAAGCATTAGCAGGTTGTTACAAACTGAAATCAAACAGTTTTCAACTCAAAACTTTATTCTAGGTGATGTTACATTTGCACATAGGACCCCTTGTTCGAAAGGAGCTTCTGAACTCTCTCGTCCATTGAATTTGTCAGGTTTTGGATGGTTTCTGCTTCAATTGTTTTGCATGAGGACAGAATACCCTCCCAGAGCTGTTGCTTAGATGTGAACTGCCACCTGCCATCATAGACACTCCTTTTGATGATGCTCCAGAGGTTCTCAATGGGGTTGAGGTCAGGGGAGCATGGGGGCCACACCATAAGTTTGTCCCCTTTTATGCCCGTAGCAGCCAGAGATGCAGATGTGTTATGTGCAGCATGAGACAATGCATTATCATGCATGAAAATGATCTTGCTGCGGAATGCACGGTTCTTCTTCTTGAATCATGGCAGGAAGTGCTGTTTGAGAAACTCAACATAAACTATGGAGTTCATCTTTACCCCTTCAGGGATCCTAAAGGGGCTGACAATCTCTCTCCCCCTGATTCCAGCCCAAAACATTACTCCACCTCCTCCTTGTTGGCGCCGTAGCCATGTTTGCATGGGGTGTCCATCAACCAGCCATCCTCCACTCCATCCATCTGGACCATCGAGCGTTGCACGGCTCTCATCGGTGAACAAAACAGTTTTAGGTCAGTCTTCATGTATTGTTTGGCCCACTGGAGCCGTTTCTGCTTGTGTGCAGTGGATAGAGGAGGTTGACAGGATGTCTTACGCACAGCTGCAAACCTCTGAAGGACCCTGCATCTTGTTATTCGGGGGATGTTGGAGGCACCAGCAGCTTCAAAAACTTGTCTGCTGCTATGACAAGGCTTTTTTGCCGCTGCTCTTTTAACCTGACGTAATTGCCTGTAGGAAAGAGTCCTCAATTTTCCCTTATCAGCACGCACACGTGTGTACTGTGAATCAGCTACATACTTCTTGATTGTGCGATGATCACGATGAAGTGTCTTGGCAATGTTGATTGTAGTCATGCCTTGACCTAAACACGCCACAATTTGTTGCTTCTCAGCAGCCGACACATCCTTTTTCTTTCCCATTTTGGCAGAAAATGTAGGCTGCTTAATAATGTGGGACAGCCTTCTTAAGTTGTCTTGCCTTTCATTGGACACACCTGCCAAACTAATTAGCACAGGTGTCTGCAATTGCTTACAGTGATATAAAGAGCCCTGACACACATCACCATCAATGAGTTTAACTGACAAACAAAAAAATTCTTACCTTATCACTCCTAAACAATTTTTGCATAATAATTTTCAATACAGTGTAATATGGATGATGGTGTTAGGACCAGCTAGCTTATACAGATAACGGATTGTAAATTTTATTAGGATAAGGCTAATTACATGGACATTTGGACATTACATAATTGAACACCTGTTCACAGTTTACCTTTAATGGAAAATCACTTTATGGAAAATAATGATCTCATTCCGCTTACTTGCAATAACAAGTTTTGACATGCGCATAGCACAGAGATAACATAATGTACACACCCTCCAAAAGAGTATATAATACCCAAACCTGTTTTAAATGAATTATGACATTTGATTCATACACTTCCTATTTTTGTCTCTATCCATCACCTGCTCGAGCATCCTAATTTGACAACCTTCCAATATATTTGATGGTCTGACTTGAAGACCACCCTAACACTATGCTGACACTTCGATCAGAGTTTGATCAGAGTGTCATTTGTATAATTGGGCCAATTCTCTTGGATTGGAGACTCTACGGCAGTCTGCATAAGCCCTTGTAGTGAACTAGTTTCTGCATATTTATGACTTTGTGTAATCCAATAGGTTGTGCTTACTGTTTCCATATTTATATAATGTAGCCCACATTTGTTTTATTATAAGCTGTATAAGGGCTCATTCACACATCAGTTTTTTTGATGCACGGAAAAAAATTATCGAGGTTAATCAATGTTTTCCATCATAGTGTCAGTTTTTTCACTTGTGACAAAAAAAATAAAAGTGTCTTCACCTTCTCCTGTCAGTCAGTGAATAGACAGTACATGGATGGCATCCCAGTGTTGTCCACTTTTTCCAGACACATAGACTTTCACTTGATCAATATCAGGCATGTGTCCACAACTTAGCTAACAAATTAAAGTTGCACTCTGAAACACTATAATATGCAAACATGGAATATATGACATTGTAATTGCATTACTGGTCTAGAAAAAAGTTAAAATGAAGATATTTAGCGAATAAATTGGCCAATTCATGTGTACCCAAAAGCCAACAACAAGGTGACTTTCTTTGCCGGGAACCTAACCTAATAAGATACTTCTCCTGGGCTGATTGCCTACATTTATATGGGTAGGTAGGAACAAGCTGTAATTAAAATGGTCATAGGCTGATGGGTGGCGTGCCCTGTCACAAAGTCTGTGCACACATATATCAAAGACAGACCATCATTTCCAAACAGAAACACAGGTGTGAACAGGTGCAAGCTAAGAGAGCCACTTTCATAGATCATTAACAAATTAAAACTGCACTCTGTAACAATATAGTATGCAAACATGGAATATATGACATTGTAATTGAATTGCTGTTAAAAAAAAGTAAAATGAAGATGCTTAGTTCACAGAATGGCCAATTCATGTGTGTCCAACAGCCATCGACAAGGCAAACCTCTTTGCTGGAAACATAACCTAATATGATACCGCTTCTGGGCTGATAGCCTACATTTACAAAGGTAGGTAGGATCAAGGTTTGATTAAAACCGCCTTAGTCTGAAGGGTGGAGTGCTCAGTCAGAAAGACTGTGTATACAAATATTAAAGACTGATCCTCACTTCCAAATAGAAACACAGGTGTGAACAGGTGCAAGCTAAAAGAGCCACTTCCATGTGTATACACAGACTTTCTGACTGAGGTATCACAGCTCACTTGATGTACACTCTCCGAACTCCTGATTTGCAGCAATACCAAGACTTGCAAATTCACCAATCTAGTACAGTAACCTATCCTATGCTCCTATGCTCCAATAAAAATGTGATACAGGACTCCCACCTATTATATGTCAGTAATAACCAGCAGTTAAGTTTCATTCTATGTGGACAAATGGCCTTTGAGCCTTCTTATACAATAGATCTCTTATGCAACTGCTACCTTGCTTTCAACAATAAGGCCGGCGTCACACTGGCGACAGAATAGGACGACTGCAATGCGATGAAATATCGTATTGCAGTCTGCCGTATGTTAATCTATGGAGCAGCTCCCAGTATCCGTTATTTTGTGGTCCGTTTTAAACGTCCGTGTGCAATCGCAGCATGCTGCGATTGTCACCGATTGTGGGTCGACTATCGCCAATGCAAGTCTATGGGAGCGATGAAAAATCGGATTACAAACGGACCGCACGTGTGACTTGCGATTAAATCGCACCACTATCCCAGGTGTCAGGAAATTGCATCAGGATAATTGCCAGGAAGGGCTGACATGCTAATTAGGCTACGAAAATTCAAACCCAAACAGGAAACCGCCTCCACGGAGTCCAGAACCATGGCCAGTCACATCAATGTGGAGATGTTGATCGTTCTGGTCCAGGAGAGGCCAGAACTTTGGGACCAGCGGGATCCAAATTATTCAAACCGGTCGCAGAAGGACGCGGCTTGGAGGAGAATATGTGGACAGATGTTCCCGGATTTTGGTGACAGGTCTAGGGAGGAGCAAGAACGCATTAGTAAGTAACGACTTGAAACCGCTTACAATACTGTTTGACCACTCAGTATGTACCAACAGCAATGTGTTATAATGTCCCTGTACCCTTATATGTGAACCCGAAATGTGTTGAATAAATCAGTTATTCCTGTTGAACCCCCAATGCTATGTGAGAAATCCAAGCATATGTAATATTTAGCTCCTGCCACCAAATCCAAAAATATTTAAATGCAAGTGGAAAAAGTGTAACTTCAAAAATGCACAGACTAAAAACATGTAGAGGTAACGTTTCCACCCTGCAATGGGTGTTTCTCAAACCTTAAGGAACATAACTCAAAAGGAACAGAGGAGGCCACTGTGGGATATGATAATTTGAAAACGCTCCATTCCATATATACGGGAATCACACAGGGCAGGGACCAACTGAAGGTCCTGGTATGATGAATGTTCATGTGCCGTCTGTGTTGGTGTGATATTTAGGTCCTACAGCAATGGTGGCCAAATGAAAGTTTTAAATTTGTATGTGTCCTTTTTGTTAATTCCATTGCTGTGTGCCAAATAAATGCTAATTATTGTGACACATATGTCATACAGCTTTCTATGTATGAACCCTTGTAATATTAAATTGTTATTTTAACTACATACAATTTGTATTGCTGTTCTATACCCCTATAACAGATTAAAAAAGTAATATCTTGCTGTTGTAGGGTTATTTATTTGAAAATACATTACAAGGGCACATAATTTAACAATGTTATTGTCTCGGTTAATTTTTCAGCCTCAGATGTGACAAGACGTTGGCGCAGCTGTAGAGACAGCTACAGGAGAGAGAGACAGCTGAGGGGGCGCAGTGGGGCAGCAGCAAGCACTAAGCGCAAATATGTGTATTTTGATCGACTTAATTTTCTTGCTCCAGCTCTGGATTTGCGACCGTAAGTTCATGTCTGTACAAAGTTTATATGATTTTTAATGAATAAATTTTAAGAAATTTTTCTTATTCTCTAGCACCGAGTCAAACCTTACAGACAGAGAGCCAGCTTCTGACTCGGAGGCAGTTATCGACCCTGTGGGGGATGTTGAGGAGGCTGGCCCATCTTCAGCACCAAGTGCAGCAGCAGCAGCATCACCACCACCACCACCAGTGGAGTCTGAGAGATTGGCTGTACAGTCGCAAGACCCTCCCCTGAGCAGCAGCCCTGGTAGGCCCCTGGATGCTGCTTCGCCTACAGCAGATGTTGCATGGCGACCAAGGCGTAGAAGAGAAGGAGTTGGTTATGTCACAAGGAGGCAGGTGGACCGAGGAGTGCTGGACTATTTGTTCACTGTAGCTAATGATGATGGTGAGGAGGGATTTTGCCGCAGTCTGGCCCGTTACCTCCGGGCGATTCCAAGACAGCACATACTGCGGATCAGAAGTGCACTGCATATTGTGTTGGATGCTGGAACACCGCCTAATGATCCAACCAACCTACTAAATTATCTTGATAGATGGGTGGTTGGTCCCGAAAATGTTTTTAGATTGTTGGGTCCAAATCCCTCACAATCTGCATCAGCCTCTGATCCTCCTCCTCATCATCATCCTCCTCCTCCACCTCCTCCTTGTGTCCAACAGAACCCAACTCCTCCTCCTCATCCTACTGCAACTTCTTCTTTATACGGAGCTAACCAGATCCAAGCCATGGCACAGAGTGCACAGTCACAATATGCCCACTCGACCATACCCAATGTTCAATGCTGGCCACAACATGGGTATGGTCGACATGGGCATTTTGGGGGCTATAGTGTAAGTGGGCAGTCATATTATGACTACCCACAACAGTTCCAAAACTTACCATACCCAAACCCACATCCAGAGCAAGCCAGAAGCATGCAGCAAACTGCTCAGTTACCCACCACTCATGGTGACACAGTGGCTGGAGAACAGTCTAGCCAGCCCTCACAAGCTGGACTTCCACCTTCACCACCACACACCTACCAGCAGTTATAGGTGTTATGTATATATTATGTTTATGTTTTAAGTTATAAAATTTTCCTTTGTTTAACTGCTGAGAAGTTATCAGCAAATATGTTTCTAAAAAATTGGGACACATTAGTCCTTTATCATTATGTTTATAGCCACTAAACATAACAGCAGACATAAAAAAAAATTTAAGTGGCATTGATTGTATGTGATTATTTCAAAAGATGATGGGCTGCGTAACTTACACACAACATGACAACAAAAACATCACAACATATACAATCAAGTGAGAAGAAATATCTTTATGACACAGCAACATAGCCACACTACATGTATAAAAATGCCTCCTCTTGCCAGGCAGTAGCACCCTCAGGGGACACAAAATATTGAGTGAACACATCACGTACTTTTATGCCTGAAGGTGGACGACGGTGATGGATGGGTGGTGACATAGGCAAAGACACATTCACAGAGGCTAATTCACCCACATGTTGAGAGGAGCATTCATGTATTCTACAAAAATTATGTAGGACCACACATGCTTTGAGGACCACATTAACATTATCTTCACTCAGTTGAATTGCAGATTGAAGTACCCGCCATTTAGCACAAAGAATTCCAAATGTGCACTCCACCAGACGCCGAGCATGTGACAGCCGACAATTAAATATTCTACGCCGATGGGTGAGATAGTAACGGGGATATGGCCTCATTACATTTCTGGTTAATTGAAAGGCCTCATCCGCTACTATAACATAAGGCACATGTTCTGGAATAGAGTCTGTAAGTTGACTTGCTGGAGGTAGGTCCAGTTGGTTATTGCGTATCCGCCTACCCATTATGGAAGTATTGAAGACTCTTGAGTCTCCAGTCCTTCCATAGGCCCAATGTCTACAATTATAAACATGTAGTTTGTGTCGACCAAGGCCAACAAAACAACAGAAAAATATTGTTTGTAATTGAAGAATTGGGAGCCTGAGTTAGGAGGTTTACGAACACGTATGTGCTTGTCGTCCAGGGCTCCTATACAGTGTGGAAACTGGCAATTTTGTGCAAAACCCTGTGCTATCCTCAAGCAGTCACTCATTTTGGGTTCAGGCATGACTTCTTCATGTAGTCTGTTCCAAATTTCCACACAAGTTGACCGCACAATGCCTAAATTGTTGATCTGCCTATTAGGAACTCTAAGTGCAGAGCAGCGTAGGACATGCCAGTAGAAAGGAACCTGTAACACACATAGAACATGGACAAATCAGTTTAAAAATAAAAAACATTCACAACACTTACAATGCTTGAGTTTGTTACAGCACACATGCTGGAAATTAGATTACAATCCATGGCTTCTGTAGAATACACCATAGACAATAAATGAGATAGCTAACGTTGAGAAATACATTACACACATTATAAGTTTACAATAAATGTGCTCCAACACTTGCAAAGTGAGTATGTGGATGAAAATATCATCAACATATCGTTGACACACATACCTTATTGTTAGGAGAAGACGTTCATCGGCAGAAATTGCTTTTCTTATCCTGGTGTCATGAAATGTAATCCCAGGGCGCACAATGTCAAGCAGCATATCAAAGGTAGCTATGGTCATGCGACAATATAGGAAAAACTTATCTCCATGGCTACGCAGTGACAAATATAGGCGGTGAAAATGGCCTTTTGTTATCCTTCTTGTCAAAAGTGGATGCACCCACATCCTTCGGCATCTTCTGGGATCTGATATTACAGGATATGGCTCCCCAAAACGTCTGGATATAACCCAATGGAACAGCACACGCTCAGTGGGAGTAAATCTGAGTGTGTCGCTCATGTTTGTATAAAGCAGCTAGCAAGCACTAAGCAGAAGGAACAAAATTAAACCAGTCCAAAGGTGGGAGAGTCACACCTGTAGCAGATCACTTAAATATAGCTGTGACTGATGATT
This sequence comes from Oophaga sylvatica, assembly GCA_033576555.1. Lineage (NCBI taxonomy): Eukaryota > Metazoa > Chordata > Amphibia > Anura > Dendrobatidae > Oophaga > Oophaga sylvatica. The sequence continues at coordinate 67,007,721 of JARQOD010000001.1, read as the reverse complement.
TAAATTAGTATCAGGCCTCAAAACCGTTATTGGTCCATTTTGGTAAGCTGCGATAAAAAAACGGTGGTCGGATGAAAATCGGATGTTACAAGGTACACACACATACGACTAAATCGAATATTTGAAGGAGAATCGGATGCCAGAAGGATGTGTGATGTTTGCATTTTGATCCGACAATCGACCGTCTAAAACGGACCGATTTTTTGTCGTTGTGTGTGACGCCGGCCTAACTGTGTCATTGATCAAAGGCAAGTTAATTTTGTATGTACTTTGCTTCTTTCAGTGGGTTGAAATAAAGATAAGTATAGCAGTTACAGTTATAGACAGTCTCTCAGAGAGGACACAAGCCTGATAAATGCTTTGTAATATGTAGGCACAAGTCTTGTTGGTTACACTCCTTCCACTTTCTCAGTTTAAGGATATATTCACAAAATATATATTAATTTGTCATAAACTTCCTTCAATTGGTTCAGATTGACAATAGAGAATGGTTTGCAAATAACTTGCAGTTGCTATCACAAAGCCATTATCACTTTTCATGTGTCTGTTCCTGCAAGTTCATATTGTTATGAGCTCTGACTAAAGATCTCCATAAACATTGATGGTTGGGGTTATACAGAGCTCATGAATATGGAGGACTACATGGCAGCAGGTTAATTAGTCCTCTAATGATAATCTGCTGCTGATAAATGATTTTATCAAAGCTACGGCAAGCAGCCCAGTTAGTGACACGTCACTGGAATCAGGGTATCTGTCTCTACATTTGCTGTACTCAGATTAGAGGGCAACAATCTGCTGTGACATTTTCTGTAATAAATGCTACTTCAAATCGGCACAAAAACACAAAGTAAAACAGAGAATATATAACAAAAATGCAGCAAAAACACAATCAAATAATATTGTTGTTGAATATATGAGGATAAAATGCAGCAGGAAAAAATGCAGCATTTACACTATAAACATGGCCTAACAATATAGTTAGTGATGTCTACAAAGTGCCAGGTGGCATTAACATTTAACGAGACAGCACCCTATACTGGCAATAACAACTGGACTGACGTATATACAATGCAGCATAACATGACTCAGGTTGTCCAGTTGTTTCACTGGACCATTTTCACAATACAGTTCATGTGTCGTGTGTAAGGAAGGGTAGTCATACCTATTATCAGCCCTCTTACAAGTTTACTTCCACTCTAAAAGAATACTGATACGATAAATAACATTTATATACTATATGAGTGATTAATATCTTTGTACAGCCCTATGTATAGAATAAGTTGGTGCTATTTGAAGGGTTATTTCCATATCACTTATTCTAAGGATAAGTAATTACTTGCTTATTGGTGAGAGCCTCACTTAAATGCTCTATTGGATGGGAACGGTGTCCCAACATCCATTCTTTATAGGAGTGCCAGAAAAAGTTGAGTACTTTTGAGTAGGGATGAGCGGACCTGTTGAAGCTCCTGTTCTGCTATCCAACCCAGACTTTAGTCCAAAGTTTGGTTCGGTTACCAAAACTGTACCAGAACATGAACCTGAAACCAAACCCCAATGAAAATATTGAGCACCCGAACTCTCTCCTCCGAACATTAAAACGGACTTCTGGGACAAGTTCTTGTTTGGAGTTTAGCACCGGACACTTAGTAGTCCCATAGAGAATAAATGGAGCCATGTCATGCATTCTGAAGGACTTCAGTGCCTGTTCTCAGGATCGCTTGGGATCCCAATGGTCAAAATCGCCAAAAATACAATAGTTATCATCTATGCTACTTTTAATGAAAAAAATAACCCTTTAAGCAATGGAAAAATTGCATGCAAAGCAGCAAGCAATAAGCCCTTTATTAATGTCAATAGCTGGCTTGGATCGGTAGACGTGGCCTTATTATACAAACCTTTCTAGAAAGTTCCTAATTTGGGTTGTAGAACATAGTAGAAAGTAAGGATTTCTCATTCTCTGCTCTAATAGCTCTTGTAGATTTAGAAGCAACAATGATTTGCAAAAACTGCCTCAGAACTCTGTATGGACCCAATTACACAATTCCCATAGCCACAGGACTTTGCTAACATGATACTTTCTAGCACATCTCTTCTGAGTGAGGCCCTGCAGGATCGAAGCAGAGTCACCAATCATAACATGTCACAATACTTGCACAACCTGATAAAACTGCGCTCAGGGTCTAGTGCTAATGTTTGTGCAGCTCAACGGACTCGCTAAGAGATTGGGCAAGAAAAGTACTAATAAGAGAGTTTACTTTATTGTGAACAGTTACATCTTACTCAGCGATGTTAAAAAATGAAATACCAGTTTTGTAGAGTACAAATAATTTTCATTTAAAGCGTTGTTTGTGGGAAGATTAAAGCTGTAAACCAAAGGAAACAATACTTTATCTCAATGATGATAGGCTCCACACATAGTACAGATATGATTCACTGATATGAAAAAGCCAGAAATATGCAATGAATGTTATGAACTGTTTTCATATTAGAGTCACTGGGGAAGTGAAGGAGGGGAGATACGTGTCAATGCGCATGATGGCGTCAGTGATGCAAAACCAGAGTAGGTTCCTCCAGCATACTACATGTTGGAAGGATTAAATGAAGGTTATTTTATGGGCTGGTTTTAGTGGACCTTTATAGAGCGGGTGGGAGGAGGTCCACCGTATCTCCACCTGCAGAGTTCTGACAGGACCTTTGTGATGTGGAGATCATGTGATCAGTCACATGATGGAGGACTCACATGGTCTGGACTTAAACGGCTGACTGGCAAAGCTTTCAGTGTTCAGTGTGTGCCTGGAGAGGGAGCACTCCATGAAAGTGTGTGTTCAAACTGGAACCATGGACATTGCTGCCTGTGAGCAGGCTGATCCTCGCTAGCAAAAGGACTGTATTTCTTTTTGTTTCTTTGTTTTTCTCAGAGGGCTGTCTTTAACCGCTTAGTGACAGAGCCATTTTGCAGCTTAATGACCGGGCCAATTTTTACAATTCTGACCACTGTCACTTTATGAGGTTATAACTCTGGAATGCTTTAACGAATCCCGCTGATTCTGAGAATATTTTTTCATCACATATTGTACTTCATGCTAGTGGTAAAATTTATTTGATATGACATGTTTATTTATGAAAAAAATGGAAATATGGCAAAAAAATTTAAAATTTTGCAATTTTCAAACTTTCAATTTTTATGCCCTTAAATTCGAGCGTTATATCACACAACATAGCTGCTAAATAACATTTCCCACATGTCATCTTTACATCAGCACAATTTTGGAAACAAAATTATATTTTGTTACGAAGTTATAAGGGTTAAAATTTGACCAGCGATTTCTCATTTTTACAACAAAATTTACAAAACCATTTATTTTTGGGACCACATCATATTTAAAGTCACTTTGAGGGGTGTACATGACAGAAATTACCCAAAAATGACACCATTCTAAAAATTGGACCCCTCAAGGTACTCAAAATCACATTGAAGAAGTTTACTAACCCTTTACATTTTTCACAGGGGCTGAATCAATGTGGAAGGAAATAATTAACATTTAACTTTTTTTTATACCAACATTTTACTTTAGAACCATTTTTTTTATTTTCACAATTGTTAAAAGAGAAAATGAACCACAAAATGTGTTGTGCAATTTCTCCTGAATACGTAGATACTCAATATGTGGGGGTAAACCTCTGTTTGGGTGCACGGTAGAGCTCAGAAGAGATGGAGCGCCGTTTGACTTTTTCAACGCAGAATTGGATGGAATTGAGATTGGATGCCAAGTTGCGTTTGCAGAGGCCCTGATGTGCCTAAACAGTGGAAACCCCCCACAAGTGACACCATTTTGGAAACTAGACCCCCTAAGGAACTTATCTAGATGTGTGGTGAGCACTTTGATCCCCCAAGTGCTTCACACAAGTTTATAACCTAGAGCCGTAAAAATAAAAAAGCATATTTTTTTCACAAAAGTGATCTTTTTGCCCCCAATATTTTATTTTAACAAGGGTAGCAAGAGGAATTGGACCGCAAAAGTTGTTTTTCAATTTGTCCTGAGTATGCTAATACCCCATATGTGGGGGTAAACCTCTGTTTGGGTGCACGGTAGAGCTCAGAAGAGATGGAGCGCCGTTTGACTTTTTCAACGCAGAATTGGCTGGAATTGAGATTGGACTCCATGTTGCGTTTGCAGAGGCACTGATGTGCCTAAACAATGGAAACCCCCTACAAGTGACACCATTTTGGAAACTAGACCCCCTAAGGAACTTATCTAGATGTGTGGTGAGCACTTTGAACCCCCAAAAGCTTCACACAAGTTTATAACGTGGAGCCGTAAAAATAAAAAAGCATATTTTTTTCACAAAAGTGATCTTTTTGCCCCCAATTTTTTGTTTTAACAAGGGTAGCAAGAGGAATTGGACACCAAAAGTTGTTGTGCAATTTGTCCTGAGTATGCTGATACCCCATATGTGGGGTAAACCTCTGTTTGGGTGCACGGTAGAGCTCGGAAGGGAAGGAGCGCAGTTTGACTTTTAATCTAAAAATTGTGAGAGCGGATGCCATGTCGGGTTTGGACATGTGCCTAAACAGCAGAAACCCGCAAAACTGACCCCATTTTGGAGACTACACCCCTCAAAGATTTTATCCAGATGTATATTGAGCAATTTTAACCCACAGGTACGACACAGAATTTGATAACATTTGGTCGTCATATTGAAAAAGTTAATTTTTTCCACAAAAATCTTGTTTTAACACCTGAATTTCTCACTTTTGTCAGAGATTACACCAAAAAGTGAACCCAACAATTTGTTACCCACTTTCTTATGAGCGTGGTGATATCCCTTATGTAGTCCAAAATTTCTGTTTGGACAAAATGCAGTGCTCAGACAGAATGGGGGACAATGTGACAAATTTGGCTTTATTGGAAAATCCTTCCAGGAATTATTACTCACAGAGGGAGGCATGCTCCTAAAAATACATTGGCTGATTATAAAATTTGTTCTTGCTAACAAAACAGTTGTCCCGCATTCGCGTATATTGTAGCAGGAAGAATAAACTGTACTGGAATGATGGGCAAAATGTGGAGGAAAATGCAGTCAACTATGTGGAAAAGCTGAGTTTGTTCCAAAGATGAAAGAACACCAGCAGGGCTAGAATGGCAGACAATTTCAGAGACTGGTCGTACAACGTCCTTTTAGCTCCATCAATCCCTATATGAGAGATGAATGTGCCAATAGACGTGGTGCACCATAGCAAGCTCCCTCCCCCCAAGGTCAAAACCGCTATATGAACAAAACAACCAATCCCCTACAGAATCTGTAAAGTATTGTCTGGAAACAGAGGTTCGGCAAGAACCATACAGTAAAGCCCATAGTGTAGAAGTACAAGACTTCTTCATTTTTAGAAATCCTCCAATTAAATGATCATGCCTGTATCAACAACATAAATATAAATAAATATAAGTAATAGAAATGGAAGCCAAAGTTTTGTGTAGCAAGACATTCATAAAAACAGTCAAAGTTAGATAAATGGTCAAAAATGTTTGTGAGTAATCAAGTCCTAGAATTAATTTTCAGATGACCTGACTTTTCAGGAACATTTGTGGGGTCCACACTTTGGGGTGTACAGACGTGGGTACGTGGACGAATTGTGAATAGTATTTGGTATGTGATTATCAGTCTAGTTATTTAGATGACCTGACTTTTAGATTTGTGGCAAAATTGGTACAACTGTACGGACGAGATTTTGTGGAAATATTTGGTATGTGATTGATTAGTCCTAAAAATTCGATGCCGACTTTTCTGGAACATTTGTGGGGTCCACACTCTGGGGTGTACAGATGTGGGTACGTGGACGAGAATTTGTTGGAATAGTAGTTTGGTATGTGATTGATCAAGTCCTATAATTAATTTTCAAATGACCTGACTTTTCAGGAACATTTGTGGGGTCCACACTATGGGGTTACAGACGTGGGTACGTGGATGAGAATTCGTTGGAATAGAAGTTTGGTATGGGATTGATCAAGTGTTGGAATTAATTGTGGAATGGGGTAAAATGGGATCTACTAATGATAATATTTTCTATTACATGTTCCAAATTACTCTACTGGGGCCTCTAAGCAGAAAATAAAAATTATATTAAAAAAAACAAATAATTGTGGGTCGTGTGGTAGGCCTCAAAGCAGGGGGAGATACAAAGGCCTGGTTGGGATGGGCATGCGGGGCAATAGTATTGGGAATCACTCCGTTTGCCATGCTTTCTGCAAACCCGGCATCATTTTTGAGGATACCTTTAAGTGGGAGTGACAGGGACAGGGTGAGGAAAATGGCGTTCTGAAAGTCTCCGGGAATCCTCAGACTCGAAGGCTTCCCCCGGTGCCATTGAGTCAAACATGAGGCCCTCAATAATTTTTTTGTGATACTGGAGGAATGTCATAGAACAGACTAATAATAAGCAGCCAAAAATTCATATACATCATATGTAAAATGACCACGGTTGCAGGTTGCAATAAAGGACTATTGTATGCTGATCTATCGTGAAAACAATGCACGAAAAAATGGTGGAAGAAATCCACAAAACCACAACCACAGATCAAATATTATGCAGCAGTTATAGCTTGGGTAAGTTTCTGATGGTCTTAGTGCTCTTTGTCCAGTTTTGCACGATTTTCTGCAATTTTGCCATCTAGTCCATATTTGCATTTTACCTGTCTGTACTATGTGCATTCAATAAAATATTATAATTTTTTGCATAAATTTTGATCTGTGGTCGTGGTTTTGTGGATTTCTTCCAACATTTTTTTTGTACTGGAGGAAAGTGAAGGGTCCTTGGGACTTTTTGTATAGGACAAAACTGTTGTAGGTGCCCATTTGGATAAGATAGATTGCCATTTTTTTGTACCAGGCCCTCGTCTTCCGTTTGACCAGGTATGGTTGCAGAACCTGGTCTCATAAATCAACACCACCCATTAATTTATTATATTCTGTGACGCTGACCGGTTTTTGCTTGTCCCTGGTGGCACCCCTCTCTCTGACCGTCAAAGTGGTGATAGCATGCAGTGTGGTCAGCATGTAGACATCCATCCTGTCATTCCACTTCACTGCAAGAAGTTGGTCATTTGCGAGTGAGAATGACGCCCCCTTCTCCAAACGTCTGGACACCAACTGTGACGGAAACCCCACTCTGTTTTTCCTGACTGTCCAACAGGCCCCTGTATTTGCAGCGTGGAGTGATTTATATAGGGGGATGCTGTGTAATAGTTATCGGTATACACGTGTGTCATGAATGCTTTAGAAATGAATTCTGAGCAGAAGCTCCCTCTGGTGGTTACAAACAGTTCTGAACCATTCAATGAGGATTGGCAATCAGGAATTACAGACTGGCTGGATATAAGGGAGGTTTCCCCCCATTATGGCTGCCGGTGATCAATTGTTCTTGTCTCAACGTTGTTTCCTGGTTCACTTGTAAGCTTGCTGAGTCTTGCCTCTTCTCCTGCTCTCAGATAAGATATTTTCTGTTTTTTGTTTTTGTGCTTGCCATTTGCATTTTTCTCTGCATTTCTGTGAGGTTGGCCAGGTTCCCCTCCCCGGGGGGCTTGGGCTCCTCTCGGTTCCTCTGGAGCCACTGTTGTTTGTTCATTTGCCTTCTCCATTTTTTTCTGTGGCTGCGGCTTAGTTTTGTTACACCAGAGAACTAATTTAGGTGGTAGAGGTCGTGTGATCTCAGGTGTTTTTGCAATTAGTAGCGTTGGCTTTTTTTAGGGTTTTTTGGAATTGCAGTAAGTATCCTTCCTATCCTTTTCTGTCTAGGCAGATTGGGCCCCAGCGTTTTCTGTCTGTGTCTGTATTGCCTCTTGTCTAACCGCCACTACATGTTTGGGAGCTTCCTATGTTCTTTGGGGTTCTGCTCCGGGCAGATAGCTTTCCTCTTTCTATCTTTAGGTGTAGTTAGCTTCTCAGGCTGTGACGAGGCGTCTAGGACCAACGTAGGAACGCTCCATGGCTGCCTTTAGTTGTGGTGGTTAGTCAGGGTACTGCAATCCAGTAGATTCCAACCTCTCTGGTGTATTGCCGTTTTTGCCTGCTCTCCTCAGCTACCAAAACATAACAGTATCACCGGCCCAAACTGAAAATTATATTGTACTCACAGAAGGGAAAAATAGTGTGGAAAGAAAAAAGTTGTCAGAGTTGTCAGAGATTTTTTTTTTTTTTTCTGCATTTTTTTCCCTCTTTGTCTCTGGGTGCTGAGGAGGATTTTTTTTCTCTCAATGGAGTTTGCACAGTTGTCTGGCCGTGTGGATCAGCTTGCCACTGAAGTTCGGAGTATTGCTACCTATCTTGCAGGGTTGCCGGTTGTGGAACCTAGGATCCCCATGCCAGGTTTGTTTTTGGGGGATCGAGCTAAATTTCTGAATTTCAAAAATAACTGTAAGTTGTTTATTGCCTTAAAACCTAAGTCCTCAGGGAACGCAGCACAGCAGGTTCAAATTGTCATCTCTCTCCTGCGCGGCCATCCTCAGGATTGGGCTTTTTCCCTGACACCTGGGGACCCTGTTTTGAGTAAGGTTGATCCATTTTTTCTGGCTCTGGGGTTATTGTACGATGAACCTAATGTCACTGATCAAGCTGAAAAAACCTTGTTGGCATTAAATCAGGGGCTTGAGGACTCTGAGTTGTACTGTCAGAAATTCCGAAAGTGGGCAGTTCTGACCAAATGGAATGATGATGCTTTGCAGCCCTTTTTCGAAAGGGTCTGTCAGAGAATGTAAAAGATGTTATGGTGGGTTTCCCTGCTCCCTCTGGTCTCAATGATTCTATGTCATTGGCGATTCAATTGACAGACGTTTGCGTGAGCGTAGAGGTATGCGTGGAATGGTGTTGCCTTGTGAACCAGCTTCTGAACCCATGCAGTGTGATAGAGTGGCTTCTGGGGCACAGCGTCATGAGTTTCGAAAACGCAATGGGTTATGTTTCTACTGTGGTGACGCCTCTCATGCTATTTCAGTGTGCCCAAAGCGGGGAAGACGTTTTGCACGCTCAGTTGTCTTGGGTAGTGTTCAGACTAAATTTCTGTTGACTGTTACCCTGATTTGCTCCCTGTCCACATTTTCTGCTCAGGCTTTTGTTGATTCAGGAGCAGCTATTAACCTGATGGATTTTGATTTTGCTAAACGTTGTGGGTTTCCCTTGATACCCCTACGGAAGTCTATTCCCCTACTGGGGATTGATTCTACCCCTTTGGCTGAGAATAAACCCCAGTTCTCTACTCAGGTGATAATGAGGGTTGAACCTGATCATCAGGAGAGTTGCAAATTTTTGGTGCTGTATAATCTGCATGACAATATTGTACTAGGTTTCCCTTGGTTACAGTCTCATAATCCTGTTTTGGATTGGAAATCTGTGTCTGTAACCAGTTGGGGCTGCCAATGTGTTAATGCCAACACTCCTGTTTTTTCTGCCTCTCCCCAGGCTCAGGATGTTCCTGACTTTTTGACTGATTTTTCTGATGTGTTTAGTGAAAGTAAATCTGCATCCTTGCCCACCCATAGGAGCTATGACTGCGCTATTGAATTAGTGCCTGGTAGTAAATTCCCTAAAGGTCGCCTTTTTAACTTGTCTGTTCCTGAACATGACGCTATGCGGTCTTATATCAAGGAGTCATTGGAGAAGGGTCATATCAGACTATCCTCTTCACCCTTGGGTGCAGGTTTTTTCTTTGTGGCCAAAAAGGATGGTTCATTAAGGCCGTGTATTGATTATCGTCTCTTGAACAATATCACTGTGAAATATCAATATCCATTACCCTTGATTTCTGACCTGTTTTCCAGGGTGAAAAGTGCTACTTGGTTTACCAAGCTTGACCTCAGGGGGGCGTATAACCTTATTCGCATTAAGCACGGGGATGAATGGAAGACGACATTTAATACCCCAGAGGGGCATTTTGAGTACCTAGTGATGCCCTTTGGGCTCACTAATGCTCCTTCCGACTTCCAGTCCTTCATGAATGACATTTTCAGGGATTTTGTGGATAAATTTCTGATTGTTTATTTGGATGATATCTTGATTTTTTCCAATGACTTGGACTCTCATGTGAAACATGTTCGGACTGTGTTCACGATTTTGAGAGAGAATGCTCTGTATGTGAAGGGATCAAAGTGTCTTTTTGGCGTACAGAGGATCTCATTTCTGGGATTCATTTTGTCCCCATCTGTTATTGAAATATACCCGGTCAAGGTTCAGGCCATCTGTGATTGGGTCCAACCTACTTCATTAAAGGTTCTTCAGAGATTCTTGGGTTTTGCCAATTTTTATCGTAAATTTATTGGTAATTTCTCCGGTATTGTTAAACCATTGACTGATTTGACCAAAAAGGGTTCTGATGTGGTGAATTGGCCTCCTGAGTCAGTCTCTGCGTTTCAGGAACTTAAGCAGAGATTCACTTCTGCTCCTGTTCTACGGCAGCCTGATGTTTCTCTGCCATTTCAGGTGGAGGTTGATGCCTCTGAAATTGGGGCAGGTGCCGTTTTGTCCCAAAGAGATCCAGAGACCTCTAAAAGTAACCCTTGTGCCTTTTTCTCTCGAAAATTTTCTCCAACTGAACGTAATTATGACATGGGTAATCGGAAGATATTGGCCATGAAGTGCGCTTTTGAAGAGTGGAGTCATTGGCTGGAGGGAGCCAAACATCAGGTGGTGGTCCTCACGGACCATAAGAATCTGGTTTATCTGGAATCAGCCAAGCGACTTAATCCTAGACAGGCCAGGTGGGCCTTGTTTTTCACACGTTTTAATTTTGTGGTTTCCTTTCTTCCTGGTACTAAGAATGTTAAGGCGGATGCCCTCTCGAAGAGTTTCCTTGCGGACTCTCCTGAGTTATCTGATCCTGCTGTTATTTTGAAAGAGGGTGTAGTTCTTTCCGCCATCTCGCCCAATTAGAGACTGGCTCTGGAGGGGTGTCAGGAGGATAATCCCGAGCCCTGCCCTATTGGGAAATTGTTTGTCCCAGACCGGTGGAAAAAGAGTGTGATGTCTGAGATTCATTGTTCCGCGTTGGCCGGTCATCCCGGAATTTTTGGTACCAGAGACTTGGTGAGTCGGTCCTTTTGGTGCCCTACTTTGTCTCGTGACGTCAGGGAGTTTGAGCAGTCCTGCGGGACTTGCTCTCACTCCAAGCCTTGCTCTCACTCTAGTGGTTTGTTGATGCCATTGCCTGTGCCCAAGAGACCATGGACCCATATCTCTATGGATTTCATTTCCGACCTCCCTGTTTCTCAGAGAATGACCGTTATATGGGTGATTTGTGATAGGTTTTCCAAGATGATAAATCTTGTGCCATTACCTAAGTTGCCTTCCTCCTCAGAATTGGTGCCTTTGTTCCTTCAGCACGTGGTTCGGTTACACGACATTCCTAGGAACATTGTGTCTGACAGAGGAGTCCAGTTTGTTTCCAGATTTTGGAGGACTTTTTGTTCTAAACTTGGTGTTCAATTGTCTTTCTCCTCTGCTTTTCATCCTCAGACCAATGGACAAACTGAGAGAACAAACCAGACATTGGAGACTTATCTGAGATGCTTTGTGTCTACTGATCAAGATGACTGGGTCTCTTTTTTGCCTTTGGCTGAGTTTGCTCTTAATAATAGGGCAAGCTCTGCCACTTTGATGTCTCCATTTTTCTGCAATTTTGGGTTTCACCCTCGATTTTCTTCAGGACAGACGGAGGTTTCAGTCTGTCCAGGTGTTGACTCTGTTGTGGAGCGTATGCAGCAGATTTGGGACCAGGTAGTGGAGAGGTTGTCCCTCTCTCAGGAGAGGGCCCAGCGGTTTGCCAACCGGCATAGGACTGATGGTCCTCGGTTTGAAGTGGGGGACTTGGTCTGGTTGTCCTCGAGAAATATCCCTATGAGAGTTGCATCTCCTAAGTTTAAGCCTAGGTTCATTGGACCTTATAAGATCATGGAGATTCTTAATCCTGTTTCCTTTCGTTTACTTCTTCCAGGGACATTTAAGATCCATAACGTGTTCCACAAGTCCTTATTGAAGAGGTTTGTTGAGCCAGTGGTTCCTATGGCTGCGCCTCCTGACCCTGTTTTGGTTGAGGGCAATCTGGAGTATGTGGTTGAGAAAATATTGGATTCTCGTTTTTCTAGACGGAAACTCCAGTATTTGGTTAAGTGGAGAGGTTATGGTCAGGAAGACAATTCTTGGGTGTTTGCTTCGGACATCCATGCTAGGAGACTGATCCGTGCGTATCACAGAGCTCATCCTGACCGACCTGGTAGCCCCAATGAGGGTTCGGTGACCACTCCTCAAGGGTGGGTACCGTTGGGAATGTGTTAGAAATGAATTCTGAGCAGAAGCTCCCTCTGGTGGTTACAAACAGTACTGAACCATTCAATGAAGATTGGCAATCAGGAGTTACAGACTGGTCTTATATAAGGAAGGTTCCCTCCCATCATGGTTGCCGGTGATCAATTGTTCTTGTCTCAACTGTGGTTCCTGGTTCACTTGGAAGCTTCCTGAGTCTTGCCTCTTCTCCTGCTCTCAGATAAGATATTTTCTGTTTTTATTTTTGTGCTTGCTTTTTGCATTGTTCCCTGCACTTCTGTGGAGGTCAGCTGGGTCCCTTCCAGGGGCTTGTGCCCCTCTCAGTTTGTCTGGGCCACTGTTATTTGTTCATTTGCCTTTTCCAGTTTTTTCAGTGGCTGAGGCTTAGATTTGTTACACCAGAGAACTAATTTAGGTGTTAGAGGTCGTGTGATCTCAGGTGTTTTTGCAATTAGTAGAGTTGGTATTTTTTAGGGTTTTTTGGATTGCAGTAAGTGTCCTTCCTATCCTTTTTCTTTCTAGGCAGATTGGGCCCCAACGTTTGCTCTTACTATTTTCTGTCTGTGTCTGTATTTTCTCTTGTCTAACCGCCATTACATGTTTGGGGGCTTCCTATGTTCTTTGGGGATCTGCTCCAGGGTAGATAACTTTCCTCTTTCTATCTTTAGGTGTAGTTAACCTCTCAGGCTGTGGCGAGGCGTCTAGGACCAACGTAGGAACGCTCCACGGCTGCCCTTAGTTGTGGTGGTTAGTCAGGGTACTGCAATCCAGTATATTCCAACCTCTCTGGTGTATTGCCGTTTTTGCCTGCTCTCCTCAGCTACCAAATCATAACAGTCGGGCATATAGATTTGTTTGGTGGACGATTAATTCTAGGACTTCGGGGCTAATGAAAATTTGGAAAAAATCAATGGGGTAAAATTGGCGACATCTAATCTTATTCCTGGGACAGCAGAAAAAGGGGGAATTTGAGGGGAAAATGAGGTGTCATTACACCACAGCGATGGGGGGACTGCGGTACTTGGTCTTGCCTCCTCTGAACATTCAGCAGTGATGACCTACCATCGGCTGGGGGATCCCGTGGAGGAAGAGTCGTCTTCACTGTCTGAAAAGTGCTCAGCTTCAGAGGCAGATTCTGTTTCACTGCTGGAGCTTCCGGAGCAAAGCAGGCTGTATGCTTGCTCAGCGCTTAATATTCTGTGGGCCATTTTATTTATTTCCCTGCCTAATGATATTCTAACCCTAATCTATCTCTATTATTTTTTTTTCTCCTAACCCTAACCCTAACTTCAAAAAACTGTAAAAAAAATTTATAAAAAATATATATTTTTTTATAATCCCCTGACAATGGGGATGGGGATACGGTGATTTCGAATAACGGAGAACGTCCTAAAAAGGATGCTTGCGGACACTTGTTTTTTTTTTTACTGACAGGGCAGCACTTGAATTGTAGTCTATCTCTCTTATCTCCCTTAACAACTACAGGGAGAGAAGAGAGAAACCACAGCCCAAGTGCTGCCATATTTACAAATATTGGGGGTTTTGATCACTATGATAGGGTCTATTACAGTAATCAAAACTCAGCAGCCAATGAGAAAATTCTCCTTGGTTGCCAGGTGCAGGCATGCAGATCTTTGCGGGCGCACTGCGCATGCGACCGCCATTTTCTTTCTGCCATAGGAAGGAGGGGGCTAGGGGACCAGGGGACCGGGGGACCACTGCATGAGGACCTAAGGCACCGGGGGGTGATCGGAGACCCTAATTCTCACCCCTCTGATGTGCAATCACATCAGAGGGAGAGAATTTTTTTTTTTTTTTGCTGTCGCCGTTATACTGTTTATAACGGCGATCGCAACGCCGGGTTCGGTAAATACCAACCCAGGGGGATCGTTGACCCTATTTCTCTCTTCTCTGATGTCCGATCACATGAGAGGAGAGAGAAATTAAATGACACATCAGATTTTTTTTGTTGCGATCGCCATTATAGGGTTAATAACGGCAATTGCAACACCAGGGTCGGTAAAAACCGACCCGAATCATGTTCTCTGGGGTCTCGGCTATCCACAGCGTATCGGCTGTCGTTAAGAGGTTAATTTTCCCAAGCTTGGTTTATCCTGTGTACATTAAACCAAGAATTTTCTTAAAGAGTCAGTGTTCCAGTTATACCTCTGTGTCCAGCTGAGTGGGCCGATCTACCACTATAAATATGTGTATATATATATATATATATATATATATATATATACAGTACAGACCAAAAGTTTGGACACACCTTCTCATTTAAAGATTTTTCTGTATTTTCATGATTATGAAAATTGTAAATTCACACTGAAGGCATTAAAACTATGAATTAACACATGTGGAATTATATACTTAACAAAAAAGTGTGTAACAACTGAAATTATGTCTTATATTCTAGGTTCTTCAAAGTAGCCACCTTTTGCTTTGATGACTGCTTTGCACACTCTTGGCATTCTCTTGATGAGCTTCAAGAGGTAGTCATCGGAAATGGTTTTCACTTCACAGGTGTGCCCTGTCAAGTTTAATAAGTGGGATTTCTGGCCTTATAAATGGGTTTGGGACCATCAGTTGTGTTGTGTAGAAGTCTCGTGGATACATAGCTGATAGTCCTACTGAATAGACTATTAGAATTTGAATTATGGCAAGAAAAAAGCAGCTAAGTAAAGAAAAATGAGTGACTGGCCATCATTACTTTAAGAAATGAAGGTCAGTCAGTTCGAAAAATTGGGAAAACTTTGAAAGTGTCCCCAAGTGCAGTTGCAAAAACCATCAAGCGCTACAAAGAAACTGGCTCACATGAGGACCGCCCAAGGAAAGGAAGACCAAGAGTCACCTCTGCTTCTGAGGATAAGTTTATCCGAGTCACCAGCCTCTGAAATCGCAGGTTAACAGCAGCTCAGATTAGAGACCAGGTCAATGCCACACAGAGTTCTAGCAGCAGACACATCTCTACAACAACTGTTAAGAGGAGACTTTGTGCAGCAGGCCTTCATGGTAAAATAGCTGCTAGGAAACCACTGCTAAGGACAGGCAACAAACAGAAGAGACTTGTTTGGGCTAAAGAACACAAGGAATGGACATTAGACCAGTGGAAATCTGTGCTTTGGTCTGATGAGTCCAAATTTGAAATCTTTGGTTCCAACCACCGTGTCTTTGTGTGATGCAGAAAAGGAGAACGGATGGACTCTACATGCCTGGTTCCCACAGTCAAGCATGGAGGAGGAGCTATGATAGTGTGGGGGTGCTTTGCTGGTGACACTGTTGGAGATTTATTCAAAATTGAAGGCATACTGAACCACAGCATCTTGCAGCGGCATGCTATTCCATCCGGTTTGCGTTTAGTTGGACCATCATTTATTTTTCAACAGGGCAATGACCCCAAACACACCTCCAGGCTGTGTAAGGGCTATTTGACAAAGAAAGAGAGTGATGGGGTGCTACGCCAGATGACCTGGCCTCCACAGCCACCAGACCTGAACCCAATCGAGATGGTTTGGGGTGAGCTGGACCGCAGAGTAAAAGGCAAAAGGGCCAACAAGTGCTAAGCATCTCTAGGAACTCCTTCAAGATTGTTGGAAGACCATTTCCGGAGACTACCTCTTGAAGCTTGTTTATTACACCATATACAGCAACGTTTCGACCTGCATTAGGTCTTTGTCAAGCAATGCTTGACAAAGACCTAATGCAGGTCGAAACGTTGCTGTATATGGCGTAATAAACGTTCTTCTATTTGAATACACCCGGATGGAGCGCTGTTCCTTTTTGTCTTCTACTGCTGGATTTCTCCAAGAGGGTTCCTTGGTTGCAGCGAGCGCCCCGATGCAGTGAGTGCTGTCAGCGTCTTTTTGTGTTATTACCTCTTGAAGCTCATCAAGAGAATGCCAAGAGTGTGCAAAGCAGTCATCAAAGCAAAAGGTGGCTACTTTGAAGAACCTAGAATATAAGACATAATTTCAATTGTTTCACACTTTTTTGTTAAGTATATAATTCCACATGTGTTAATTCATAGTTTTGATGCCTTCAGTGTGAATGTACAATTTTCATAGTCATGAAAATACAGAAAAATCTTTAAATGAGAAGGTGTGTCCAAACTTTTGGTCTGTACTGTATATATATATATAATATTATATATATATATATAATATATATATATATGTATGTATATATATATATATATACATACATATATATATAATATATATATATATATATATATATATATATCACAAACTGCAGATAAGATATTGTATGCAAACATTGAATACAGAATTGCTGCCATGTAGACTATACTTATATTCTCGATACACTTTGCACACAAATTAGCCAGTTCATGAGTCACAGAAAGGAACCTTTTGAGGTTAAACATCTGAATAAGAACTAACCAGATAACCATATTCAACACTATGGTGGGGCACATTAATCTTGGGTATAGGGCAGTGATTCTAAACTCCAGTCCTCATGGCCCCCAGCAGATCATGTTTTCAGGATTTCCTTAGTATTGGACAGGTCAGAACCTTATTAACATATAATTCCTTATGCCAAAAAATCAACCCTGTAATTGTTGAACAACTCTCAACTCGATATGAAACAAATGCTATTTCCCTTCAAATCGAAAACTACAAGTTAAGTCAAGAAGGAAAAATAACCAAAAGGAGTTTTAATGAAAAAATAGTAAATTTTATTTCAGTATAAATACATAAAAATTACCGTACAAAGAGCACCACAAACCAAAATCACAAATAACCAGGCAAAGAAATTTGTAGGGGAAAAAAATTTTGTTTAACACAGCTGATTATAAAGGATGGCTAGCTCATCAAAATCTCGTGATTATACATAAATAGTAATACAATAGATGGTTAACCGTAGAAATTCGCACATCCACAGTGGTTTATAGCCAAGAAATATACAATCTGTCATTTAATGTATGCTCAAGAAGAGAGAGTTATTATGTATAGTATAGACTGAGCCTAACCATATCCTAGAAAAGGGGATAATATAAAATGCGCTGAGCAAACAGTCTAAATCACCAGGGCCAGCGTACATTGCACCTGGCTGTGAGAAAAAGGCTATAGAATCCGCTGTGCACGCAATCAAAATCACAGTGAGTCTGTCTGTCCTAAAAGAGGATAATATAAGAAACGCTGTGCATACGGTCTAGATCACCAGGGGCCAGCGTTCTATACACCTGGCTGTGAGAGAAACTATAGAATGCGCTGTACACGCAATCAAACTCACAGTAACCCGTTTGTCAAGCGGCCGACTAACCGCTACCACTGCAGATGGAAGACCGGATAGCACGCATAAGCGTAGTTAAGCTGTTATGATATTGTACTCACCAAAAGGAAAAAGACCTGGTTCCCCGTAAAGGTAAGACCGAGTGCTGTGTTCCCCGTGCCTGGCGCCCCTATGCACGTTTCGAAAATACTTTGTCAGGAGTCGTGTTTGCAATTAGCCCTGGCAGCTGTTTATATGTGATGTAAGAGCCAATCCCTAAGCCTCTGCTAAGATGCGTGCTGATTGAGATAAGGCGCATGCGTAGGAGAACTCCCTCCTAGTAAACAGGAGTCTTTCATTTGCGTGGTGGAGGTAAAAGGCGAACCCGTTGCCTAGGCAACCTGGAAAGCCAGTGCCCTCCTAGTACGCATCAAAAAGCTCCAGGACGGGTGAGACCTAGGCATGCGCACTACAGCATAAGCAGTTCCTATGTCGTTTCCCTGTGAATTGTTCACTAATTTAAAGAAAGAAAGAGACAACACTAATAAAAAATATATATAATATCAGGTTACGGCAACCATAAATGGAGCATAATACCAACTTATAGTGTCAGGTCTAATGTATAAAGTGCTAAACATAGTGATCCCACTAATAAATAAAATAAAATAACTAATAATATGATGAAATAAAAAACATGAATAAAAGAAACTAAATTAGATTGCAATAAACCGTGACATAATATAATTATAATAAACGATAAATGTAAATAATACTGTGTATAAAAGGATGCCCCAAAAAGACATATTTATGAGTGCACAAACATCTTAGATAGTATACAATAAGAAATATATCAAAAATAAATAAGATTATATTGCATATATAATCATGTTTAGCCGACAATATAGAACCCCTAATGTCCATGGAAATTATTATTTCAATCATGAATTATCTTCTTTCGCCAGTTGATAGCAGCCGTCTTTTACTTAGTTCAAGCCAAAAAGAGAAGATTCTTGAGAGGACATGGCAATATTGGATATACGCATCTCAGCAAGAAAAAGCATTATACTAGAAAAAGGAAAGAATTGGAAAAAATATTAAAATAAGATAAAACCAGAACTAATAAAACTAATACCCATGACGGCACACTATTCTAACTTCAAAGGAACGACCCAAAACCGTGGCTTTCGTTTAATCCCAAGGGTGCCATGGACTTGAGTCTATAAATCCATCTACTTTCGATTTGTGAGAGGATCCTAAAGAGGTTCCCACCCCTAATTCCCAAATTAGTCTGATCTATGGCCACAACCTTGAGACCACCCGACTCAGAATTATGATATTTCCTGAAGTGTCTGGGCAGAGTTTTTGACTGTTCTACTTGATCCGTGTCTTTCGCTTTCTCAATGTCACGGACGTGCTCACGTATTCTGACTTTTAGTTCTCTAGTGGTCATTCCCACGTATATTTTTTCACATGGACATTTGGCCAAGTATATCACTCCTTTTGAGGAACATGTCAGACATTTTCTAATAGAAAAAGTTTGAGTACCGCAAGCGTCCTGAAATTCTTTAGCTTTTGATGTATTGAGACACGCTTTACACTTTCTGCATGTAAAAAATCCCTGCACTTCATTCAAAAAATTATTTTTCAGCTCATTTTTATGGGAAACGAAGTGGCTACGGACAAGAAGATCAGATAGATTTTTTGATCTTTTAGCTGTAATGCTAGGTCTTTCTGAGAGGGATTTATTGAGAATGGGGTCGGTTAATAAAACCTTCCAATGATTCCGAATTACGCCCGTGAACTGATCCCACTGTTCATTAAAGGGGGTGATGAGTCTCACCACCTTTGAGTCTATTTCCATACTCTCTTTCTTTTTGTATAGTAGATGACTTCTAGTTGTACTTTGTGCCCTGTTATATGCCCGTCTAATTGGTCTATGGCTATAACCTCTCTCACGGAATCTAGAGTACAGGTCACAGGCTTGTTTTTGGAAGGTTTCTTCTGTGGAGCAAATTCTCTTAGCCCTCAGATATTGACTCACTGGTATCGATTGTATAGTAGATTTAAGATGTGATGACTTGGCATGTAATATAGAGTTGGTGGAAGTAGGCTTGCGATAGATGTCAGTACAGATAGATCCATCATCCTGGACAAGTATAGAGATATCTAGGAAGTTCACCTTTCTACCATATGAATAGGTAAGATGGATATTCAAATTATTGTTGTTCAATGTGGACATGAAACCTTGAAGCTCCTCCACTGAACCATCCCAAACAAAAGAACATCATCGATGTATCTTACCCAGTCATGGATTTTTTCGGAGCCGGCAATGGGGGTGCTTTGAAAGATTTCTCTTTCCCATAGGCCTAGAAATAGATTGGCATAAGACGGAGCACACGCAGCCTCCATTGCCGTGCCCTGTAACTGGAGATACATCTGCCGATCAAAGGTGAAACAATTATGAGTGAGTACATATTCCAAAAGTGTCAAAATAAAAGTACTCATAGAGGATTCCAGATTGCTGTTCTTAAGGAACCAAGATACTGCATTGAGGCCCTGTGAATGCCGAATGGAAGTATACAACGCCTCTACATCCACCGCTACCAAAATCATGTTGTCACCCAATTGTAGTTGGTCTAATTTCCTCAAGGCCGCTGTAGTATCTAGGATGAAAGAAGGCAAAGTAGACACCAAAGGTTTAAGGTAGTAATCAATAATTTGGCAGACAAGTTCATTTAGTCCCTCATTTCCTGACACTATGGGGCGCCCGGGGGGATCCAGTGGATTCTTATGAATTTTGGGGATCAAATAAAAGGTGGGCAATTTGGGTTTGAGCGATTCTATGTTATTCAAAAATTGTTTAGGTATAATTCCTCCCTCATATCCATCAATCATAATACCAATCAATTCTTTATGATAATCAACTAGAGGCTTACTGCTCAGCTTTTTGTAGCATTTGGAATCCCCCAATAGACGATATGCCTGGTTTATATACATTTCTTGTGGCCAAATCACAAGATTGCCCCCTTTATCCGCCAATTTAAAGAGTACGTCATTCCATCCCCTCATTTCCTGGATGATTTTCTCTCATTTAGGTCTTTTGGACTGGGGAAAAAGTTTTTGCACATATTCTCTATCTCTTTAGTTACTAGATTCACAAAAACCTCTACTGCAGGACAGGTACTGATGCTTGGGAATTTTTTGTTTTTTTTGAGTAAATGAGATGGAAATTCACTCACCATATTGGAAGCTTGGTTTTCTTCCGCTAAGGATTCAAGAATTGCCAATGCTTCCCTTTCTTCCTCTGAGTTCAATGTTATACCCATAGCATTCTTCTCGTGAAATCTTTTTAATATTAATTTTCTGGCAAAAAGATGTACATCTTTTATTGCCGTGAAGGCATCTAGAGGTTGAGGTGGAGAAAAAGTTAAACCTTTCTCCAACAGATTGATTTGATCCTGAGACAATATGTGTGAAGAAAGATTAATTACCTTTGGATGGTCATTACGTCTATTGCCATTATCGTTTATACGAAAAGGTGTTCTATTTCTTCCCCCAAATCTAGTTCTTATGCGTCTATGATTGGAATATTCTCCATCATGAACTGAGGACGCTGCACTTGAGACTGAAGAAACGGATGAAGTAGAGGGACTTCTAGGATGTGATTGTTTCTTAGTATGTCCATTTATTCTTGTTTGCCATCGATAGACTTTCTTTTGTTCATAATCAAGAATATCTCTCTGTAGTTTTTTCTTTTTAGTAGCGCTAATCTGTTGTTCCCATTTCTCCAATTCTTGATTAATATTCAGATAGAATTTTTCCAATTGTTCCCCATTCAGTTTAGCAGACAGATCACGTTGGATCCCATTTAATTCACTATCAATATCTCCCAATATATTTGTATTTTTGAGATTTATAATCTCCATAAATGCAAAAGAGCATGCATTGGAAGTAGATTCCCATCTATTAATGAGATCCTGATCATTCAGCTCAAAAGTGGGATACAATTGGATTCTCAATCCACGTGGGATCATTTTTTGCTTTATATAATTATCCAAAGATGCCTTTGTCCACCATACACGGGTTTTTTTTTTACCAAATTTTTATATTTCTGCATCAAATCCTTAACGTCATCATGGGTATCATTAAAATTGGTAACGGAGCTCGTTTTGAAAAGGTCTGTGGCCTTTTCCTGCCAGGCTTTTTCCCTAGCTTTCAGGTCCATAGCTGGAATCAATAACTTTTTATAAAACAGAACAACAATATTAACATATAATTCCTTATGCCAAAAAATCAACCCTGTAATTGTTGAACAACTCTCAACTCGATATGAAACAAATGCTATTTCCCTTCCCAATCGAAAACTACAAGTCAAGTCAAGAAGGAAAAATAACCAAAAGGAGTTTTAATGAAAAAATAGTAAATTTTATTTCAGTATAAATACATAAAAATTACCATACAAAGAGCACCACAAACCAAAATCACAAATAACCAGGCAAAAAATTTGTAGGGGAAAAAAATTTTGTTTAACACAGCTGATTATAAAGGATGGCTAGCTCATCAAAATCTCGTGATTATACATAAATAGTAATACAACAGATGGTTAACCGTAGAAATTCGCACAACCACAGTGGTTTATAGCCAAGAAATATACAATCTGTCATTTAATGTATGCTCAAGAAGAGAGAGTCATTATGTATAGTATAGACTGAGCCTAACCATATCCTAGAAAAGGGGATAATATAAAATGCACTGAGCAAAAGTCTAAATCACCAGGGGCCAGCGTACATTGCACCTGGCTGTGAGAAAAAGGCTATAGAATGAGCTGTGCACGCAATCAAAATCACAGTGAGCCTGTCTGTCCTAAAAGAGGATAATATAAGAAACGCTGTGCATACGGTCTAGATCACCAGGGGCCAGCGTTCTATACACCTGGCTGTGAGAGAAACTATAGAATGCGCTGTACACGCAATCAAACTCACAGTAACCCGTTTGTCAAGCGGCCGACTAACCGCTACCACTGCAGATGGAAGACCGGATAGCACGCATAAGCGTAGCTAAGCTGTTATGATATTGTACTCACCAAAAGGAAAAAGACCTGGTTCCCCGTAAAGGTAAGACCGAGTGCTGTGTTCCCCGTGCCTGGCGCCCCTACGCACGTTTCGAAAATACTTCGTCAGGAGGCGTGTTTGCAATTAGCCCTGGCAGCTGTTTATATGTGATGTAAGAGCCAATCCCTAAGCCTCTGCTAAGATGCGTGCTGATTGAGATAAGGCGCATTCTATAGCCTTTTTTTCACAGCCAGGTGCAATGTACGCTGGCCCCTGGTGATTTAGACTGTTTGCTCAGCGCATTTTATATTATCCCCTTTTCTAGGATATGGTTAGGCTCAGTCTATACTATACATAATGACTCTCTCTTCTTGAGCATACATTAAATGACAGATTGTATATTTCTTGGCTATAAACCACTGTGGTTGTGTGAATTTCTACGGTTAACCATCTGTTGTATTACAATTTATGTATAAACACGAGATTTTGATGAGCTAGCCATCCTTTATAATCAGCTGTGTTAAACAAAATTTTTTCCCCTACAAATTTCTTTGCCTGGTTATTTGTGATTTTGGTTTGTGGTGCTCTTTGTACGGTAATTTTTATGTATTTATACTGAAATAAAATGTACTATTTTTTCATTAAAACTCCTTTTGGTTATTTTTCCTTCTTGACTTAACTTGTAGTTTTCGATTTGAAGGGAAATAGCATTTGTTTCTTACAGGTCAGAACCTGCAGCAATTTCTGATGCCTTGATAATGATTCCATCATCTGTGCAATACTAAGGAAATCCTGAAAACATGATCTGTTGGGAAGCTGTGGGGACTGAGCTTTGGGAAATACTGGGAATCTCATTAGATGATCATGCTGTTACTGAAAAAATGATTATGCAAAGACTGATATTACCGCCACATGGTGAAAAATATAGTGGTAGATACTGGTCCTGCAGAACATATAAGAGGTTACAGTACAGTTACAGACAGTGACTGACTGGTGATATTTTTCAGATGGAGTCGTTCACCTTTCCTGACTTTTCCATCTAGCCCAGACCAACACGACAACTTCTTCCATCCCCAACTGGTCTACAGAGTTTACAGCAAAGACACATCTGACTTCTAATGTTTCTTGAACCATAAAATGACCAACACCATATTTCCACCACATAGTACCAATATAGTGGTAGATACCAGTCCTACAGAACATTTAGGAGATTACAGTACAGTTATTTATAGTGACTGACAGGTGACATTTTTTCTTAAGGATTCATTCACTTTTACCGTCTTTTCTATGTGGCCCAGACCAAAATGGCAAACTTTTCCAATCATGACTCTTCTACAGAGCATACAGCAAAGACACATTTGACTTCTCACATTTCTAGCATTGTCCCCATTTTTTCCCAGCCTGCACAAACTCTTCATCTTACTTTCACCCATTGCTAAGCCTGCCCTATTTGTCCTTGTTATTTGTTGTGTGTTAAAAAAGAGGGCATTTCTTAGTGCCCCACATAATAATCCTCCCTACTGTGCTCCTTATAAAGTAAAATTCTTCCTTTGTGCCCTCAAGAAGGAACAATTTTCCCCGAAAAAATATTAGTGCCATGTGCAAGTGTCCTAGGAGACAGGGCCCACTTTTTGCTCAGTGAAAAGTAATGATGCCCCTGTGTCTTGCTTTGACAAACCCTGCTTTTATAGTAATAATAATAATTTATAAGTACCCCCAAAACATTTAAATATGTCCCCTCAGTCTGCCCCAAGTATAGTAATGCCGTTCCCTGAGTTCCTCCTACCAGGAGTGGCCATGCCAGGATTAAGCCAGTCCACTTACAACTCCAAAGTAGGTGGAATTGTGGAGTATTATGAGCTGTTCATCAGCAAAGAGCCCATACATTGTTCTTGAATTGAAGAAGAGGTGAATCTAAGGGTTCAGCTTATGGAGTAAGCAAAAGATCTGAGTGGGCCACTAACCAGGTAACCGTGATTACACGATGCACCCCAATTGTGGATATAGGAGAACCTCAACTGATGATCATACAGTTACTGAAAATAAGTCTCTATGCAAAAAACAACACTGATATTACTATCGTATGGTGAACGCATAGTAGTAGATATCAGTTACAAGTTATGGATAGTAACTTACAGCTGATATTCTTTTTTTTAATCATTCACTTTCTTGTCTTTTTCATCTCACCCAGGCCAACTTGACAACGTCTTCCAGCTATGACTCATCAGCAGAGATTACAACAAAGACACATTTGACTCCCCTCACATGTACAGCATCGTCCCAATCTATCCCCAACTCCTCATCCTGTTGATACCCCATGCTGAGCTGTGTCTGCTTTACTTTTCACTATTACTACACCTACTGTGTGGCATAAAAACAGTGGTGCACCCTACAACTTTAAATGACTCCTCTGGCCCATCTAGATCATAAAATTGCCCCTAGAAAATATTATTGTCCTGTCTAAGTGCCCTAGAAATCAGAGCCCATATTTTTCGCCTAGGAAGTAATAATTCCTCATGTGCACCTTTGACGGTCGCAATACCATGAATGCCTCTATAAGGGTTTGCTCATATCTTTTTAAAAAATTTTGCGAATGTAATATGAGAAAAAAATCACATTGAATTTGCACCAATGTTATTCAAGGAGGCAGTGTTCATCTGCGATTTTTTTTCCCTCACTTGGAATTGGAGTTAGGAAAAAATTGAAGCATGCTGTGTATGGCCACGTAAAACAGCCTAGACTCACCAGTGTGAGAAAAAAATCACACACCCCAAAAAATGACGTGGGGTACCCCTTATTTTTTTAATAACTAGCAAATGCTAAGCAAATAGCTGCAGGCTGATATTATATTATTAGGTTGGTAAGGGGCCATGGATATTGGACACTTGCCAGACTAATAACACTAGCACTCAGCCACCCAAGAAATGGCGCATCGATAGATGTGCCAATTCTGATGCTTAGCCTTCCCGATTGCCCTGGTGCGTTGGCAATTGGGGTAATGGTTTTGGTGTTTATGTCAGCTGTGTAATGTCTGCTGACTTTTAGCCCAGGAATTAGTAATAGAGACGCATCTGTTAAAAAAACACCCATTCCTAACCTCGTGGTCAAAACACACACACACAAATATACACAGAACAAGTCATTTAATTGTAAAAACCACTCCCCAACAATTACCCTCCTTTACCCATTTATTAATAAAAATAAAAACAAAATCCATAAGGGTTGGCCGTAAATTCATAATAGGGAGGTCCACCATGATCCCTGACTGCTGCATCCGGAAGCAGTGTTGAGCTGTGAACTTCCTGCCAGTTCTCAGGCTGTGAGCGGTGACGTTCTTTGGCTGTGAACTGTGATAACCTTACTGATGTCACCGCTCGTCACTGCAGCCATATTCTCACTATACTCTCATTGTGTTCCTGTGGGCTGTGGTGAGTTGTCATGTTGCTGATGTCACCACTCATCACTGCCTCCAGTAGTAGCAGAGTCGGGGATCGACGTGGGACCTCCTTATTATGGATTTATGGCAGACAGTTAAGGATTACTTTTATTTTTAGTAATAAATAGGTAAAAGAAGGTAATTGTCAGGTAGTGCTTTTTACCCAGTATAATACCCACATAGCTTCCTTATGCACAGTGTAATGAGTCAACAGCTCCCCTATGCAAAGTATAATGCCCTCACTGCTTTCTTATACTGAGTATTATGGGTCCATAGCTCCACTCTTCACAGGATGATGTCCACACACAGCTCTTGTATACATAGCATGATGTCCCAACTTCTCCCTCAAAATATCACGCTGTCACTGCATACAGGAGGTCCGGGGTCTATGCTGACCCTAAGCAGGGGCCCTGACTAATCCCTCTACCTGGAGGTACTGTTGATGGTACAGAGGTCCAGGCCGCCAGCGTAACCCTATCTCCTGCAAATCCCTGACCCTCAGTAATCTAGTCCTGAGAAGGACCCCGATCACAACACAGGGGACTGGAAGGTATATGCCTAAACACAGCAATAGACAAACGAGACAGTACAAGGGGTAAACTAAAATCCACCTTGCATACAAAACTCACTCCACAACAACAGAGGGAACACCAACTTGTACGGAGATAAATGATAAAGTGAGGAGGGGAAAAAACCACACCAGGTACTCTTCACTTCAGACTTCACAATACCACGATCCGCTCTGCTGGTCTGCATGAATGCTTTCACCGACACATTCCTAGCAGACCGGCAGGTATCTGAAGGAATCTCATTACTGCAGCATTAACTGCAGCTGGGCGAGACTGGGCCTCGTCTAGCACAGAGAGAGAGAGAATTAACTCCCTCAGTGCCGAAAAACACCAAGCACCAAAATCTCAGCTGTGCGAAGTCAGGTTGTGTAATCGTGACGATCTTCGTGGCGACACACCCGTGACAGTACCCCCCCTTCTACGAGGGGCCTCCGGACCCTCAGAGCCAGGTTTATCCGGGTGAGTCGTGTGGAAGGCCCGAATTAATCGGTCTGCGTTAATATCCGACGCAGGAACCCACGTCCTCTCCTCAGGACCATACCCCCTACAATGAACCAGGTACTGAAGGGACCGGCGGTTAAGACGTGAATCGATGATTTTCGACACCTGAAACTCCAAGTTACCATTGACCACCAGAGGAGGAGAGGTAAAGGTGACGGTATCACTGGCGCCACATACCTCTTAAGCAAAGATCTGTGGAACACGTTGTGAATTTTAAACGTAGGGGGAGGTCAAGACGGAATGCCACCGGATTAATTATAGAACTGATCCTGTATGGCCCGATGAACCTGAGACCCAGATTCCAAGAGGGAACCTTAAGTTTTATATTCTTGGTAGACAACCATACCCGATCGTTCACACATAGGTCCGGACCAGACACTCTCCTCCTGTCAGCCATACATTTGTATCGGTTCCCCATAGTACTCAGATTGTTCAGCACTCCTCTCCACACTGAAGTGATGACGAAAATCGTTCTTCCTCAGGAACCCCCGAAGAGCCCCCCCTACTGAAAGCACAAAACTGGGGGTGAAAACCATATGCCCCAAAAAACGGGGACTTACCAGTGGACTCGCTCCGCCTATTGTTAAGAGCAAATTCCGCCAGAGGCAAGAAAGAAGCCCAGTCCTCCTGGTTCTCTGACACAAAACACTGGAGATATGTCTCCAACCTCTGGTTCAGACGTTCTGTCTGACCATTGGTCTGCGGATGAAAAGCCAATGAAAACGACAACTGCATCCCCCGCCGTGTACAAAATGCCTTCCAGAATTTGGACACAAACTGAGACCCTCGATCCGACACCACATTG
>JARQOD010000001.1:66951543-66979715 GCA_033576555.1 Oophaga sylvatica | reverse complement strand
AACCAGGAGATGACCACGGGTTTTAGGAGGGACACATGGAAGGTGTTGGAGATACCAAGGTGAGGCGGAAGGGCCAAACGGTAAACCACAGGGTTCACCTGCTTGAGAATCTTGAAAGGGACCCAAATAGCGGGGTGGACAACTTAGTGGATTCCACCCATAGCCTGATGTTTCGGGCGGAGAGCCACACTAGGTGCCAGGAGCAAATGTCGGAGTGGGACTCCGATGGGCATCGGCAGAAGACTCATCCTTTCCTTGAAGCCTGAATGGCATCCTGGGAGCGGTCCCATAGTCCCGTGCCTCCACAGCCCAGTCTGCCACAATGGAGTCAGCGGAAGCCACGGGCATGGGCACCGGTACCCGCAGATGCTGGCCGTAATTTAAGAGGAATGGGGTCTGTCCGGTGGAGTCAGCCACAGCATTGTTTAGCGCGAACTCCGCCCATGGGAGCAAGGTTGCCCAGTTATCCTGCCAGGCAGAGACAAAATGTCACAATTAATGTGACCAAGTCTGGTTGGCCCGCTCTACCAACCCCATTCGTCTCGGGATGATATGCAGAGGGGAGGTTTAACTCTAATACAGAGTAGATGACACAACTCTCTCCAGAACCGAGACGCAAATTGGGGACCTCAATCGCTGACAATCTTGTCTGGCATACCGTGTAGATGGAAGATGTGTCTAATAAATAATGCTGCCAAGGCCCGTACAGAAGGTAACCGGGGTAGCGGCACTAAGTGCACCATTTTGGAGAAGTGATCGGTGATCACCCAAATGATAGTGTAACCCGAGACTTGGGTAAGCCCACCACAAAGTCCATCCCGACCATCTCCCAGGGCCTGTCTGCCACTGGCAAAGGAAAAAGTAACCCAGTGGCCGTTGTCGAGGGGACTTGTTCCGGGCGCAGGAGACAACACGCCTGAACATACTCCCTGACGTCACGGGCCATATGTGGCCACCAGTATGTCCTCGCCATTAATTCTGTTGTCCTCTTTGCCCCAAAGTGTCCACCCACCTGGACGAGTGTGCCCAAGAGAGTACCACCGTCGCAAATTAGTGGGTACAAAAGTCTTGCCCGGAGGCACAGACTCTAGCGAAACCGGGGCTACAGTTCTCAGGCTCTCTTCGGGACAATAAGCCGAGGCTCCTCATCCTCCCCCTCTGATGACACTAAGGAGCGAGAGAGAGCGCCGGCCTGAACATTCTTCTCACCGGAGAGAAAATGGATGTGAGTGAAACCGAGAGAAGAATAGGAACCCTCTGGCCTGGCGAGAATTTAGCCACTGAGCGGTTTGCAAATATACCAAGTTCTTGTGGTCGGTGAAGACTTGGAAGGGAAAACGAGCCCCCTCCAAAGATGTCTCCACTCAGAGAAGGCCTACTTCATAGTCAGCAACTCCCTGTCCCGATGGAATAATTCCTCTCTGCTGGTGTAAAGGTCTTAGAAAAGAAGAAGCAGGGATGCTTTCGACCTTGAGCATCCTTTTGATAAAGGACTGCTCCAGCACCAACAGAAGAGGCATCCACCTCTAAAATAAACGGCTTATCAACATCAGGGCGATGTAATATGGTAGCACTGGCAAAATGCGACTTGATGGAAGAGAACGCCTTGGAGACCTCCTCAGACCACAACTTGGGATTTTGCTCCCTTCTTGGTGAGGGCTACCAAGGGAGCTACGAAAGTCGAGAAATGGGTGATGAACTGACGATAATAATTAATGAACCCATAAAGCGCTGCACCGCTTTAAGAGAATGGGGTTCTTGCCAGTCCATTACAGCCTGTAGTTTGGCAGGATCCATAGCCAATCCTGGGCGGAGATGATATAGCCCAGGAAAGGTAAGGACTCCTGCTCAAACACACATTTCTCCAGCTTGGGGGAGGGAGCTTGCCCGTAAGAGGTTGAAGACTTTGTCGACATCCTTCCGGTGAGAGTTTAATCTGGTGAATAGATGAGAATATCATCCAGATAGACTACTACAGAGGTGGAAAGCATATCCCGGAAGATGTCATTAACAAAGTCTTGGAAAATAGCGGGAGTATTACAGAGCCCGAAGGGCAATCACCAGGTATTCATAATGCCCATCCCTGGTATTAAAAGCTGTCTTCCACTCGTCCCCCTTACGGATGCGAATTAGGTTATAGGCACCACGTAGATCTAGCTTGGTAAATACCTTGCCCCTCGGAGCTATCAAAGAAATCAGAGATTAAGGGCAACGGGTACTTATTCTTGACGGTGATGGCGTTAAGACACCTATGGTCAATACATGGATGTAATTCTCCATTCTTCTTTTGCACAAAGAAGAACCCTGCCCCTGCTGGTGACACCGACTTCCTAATGAACACTCTTGCCAGATTCTCCTGAATATACTGGGACATGGCCTCCGTCTCAGGAAGCGAGAGGGATAGACTCTTCACCGAGGAGGTTCTGCTCATGGCAAGAGATCAAAAGGACAGTCGTAGGGGCGATGAGGCGGATGAGTCTCCGCCGCCTTCTTGGAGAAAACGTCTGCGTATGACCAATAACACTGGGGGAGAGAAGTGAGATCTACGGGTATCTCTGTGGTGGTGACCTGACCGCACTCTCCTGATGGGAAGGGACATAGACAACGTGAGAGGGATAGTCTGGTGGGTGATTTGTGAGGGCAGAGTCGATCCATTCACTACTCGCACAGTCACCGGTTTGGCGAGCATCACCTGATATATAGTGTGGCGGAGAGCAAAGACAGAGGACATGATTTTTCCCTCGGCTCCAGAACCCACACAGAGCTCGGCGGTGAGAGTGGATGGACTTACAGTAAATGTCCCCTTAAAGGACAACTTGGTGGAAAAATGCCGCAGTGTCTAGTGAACCTCCTCCCAAGATCACTAGACGAGACCGTTTTCCCAACCGCTGTGGACATTTGTTGGCATAATGTCCTAACTGCTGGCAGATGTTACAGACCACGGGTACTTGAGCGGCCCAGGACTTAGGTCCTGCTCGAGAAACCTCCATGGACTCATGGGAGTCGGGCGCCTGGCTTAAAGATTCCAGAGGTCTGGCGAAGGTGGGAGCCAGCCGTAACCTCTGCCAACAATGGGACCGCTCCAACCTCCGCTCGTGAAAACAGAGGTCGATGCGGGTAGATATGGCGATAAGCTTCTCGAGTGTGGCGGGAATCTCCCTGGTAGCCAAGGCGTCTTTCACATGGCCCGCTAGTCCTCTCCAAAACACGGGAATGAGGACTTTATCTGGCCAGTCCAACTCCGAGGACAGAGTCCGAAATTGGACAGCAAAACAGCTGACCAAGGACAAACCCTGTGAACTTGCCAGGAGTTGGAGCGCCGCATCGTGGGTGACCTGAGGTCCTAGAAAGACCTTTTTTAGAGCCTCCAGGAAACGAGGAGCACTCTGCACCACACGGTCATCACGCTCCCACAGCGTGGTGGCCCACTCCAACACTCTGCCCGACAAAAGAGATATTACAAAGCCCACTTGTGCCTGATCCGTGGGGAAACGTGCAGCCAGAAGCTCGAGTTGTATAGAGCACTGACTCACGAATCCCCGACATTGCTTGCTGTCACCAGTAAACTTGTCTGGAAGTGGGAGGTGGGATAATGTGGGGACAGAGGTGGCAGTGGACACACTGGCTGCAGCCACGCTAGCAGCCTGAACAGCGACTGCGGTAACATCCACAGCTGTGTTTGTGCGCTCAAGAGCCGCCAACCTACCCTCCAGCTGCTGGATGTCCTGCAGTAGACGCTGATCGTCCGCCATTTTGCTAGCCAGACCCTGGCGCTAGTATTATGTTAGGGCTGGCGGAACGCACAAAATAAATATAAATAATAAGTGCGTTCGCAGCCCGGGGTCCATCGTGCAGGCAGAGCCTGCTGCTATTAGGATGGCGGTATGAGCGGACTCTGTTACTTCACAGAGCCTCAACTATGGACAATGAGGCCCTATATGGCAGTGTAAGCGAACTCTGTTACTCCACAGAGTCGCTAATGTAGAAACGCAGAAATATGGACTGTATCCTGTTAACTCCACAGGTATGCACAGACAACTGCAGTGCGGACAGCAGTCCGTAGTAACGCAATCAGCAACGCAATCAGACAATCTCCTCACCGGAGAAGCAGGAATTCTAGGGGCTTATTTCAGCCGAGCCCTAAACACGTGCATACAATCTCCTCACCGGAGGTGCCTGTATTCTAGGGCTTATTTCAGCCGAGCCCTAACACATGCGTGCAAGATCACCCTGGCGCAAAGCACATAATGTGATTGATACTAGCGCATGGCGGCACGACTATGCCACCCTTTTATAGTTGCAACTACAGGAACTGCCAGATAAGGACCAATAGGAAACTGCTCCAGAACACAAGTGGTTTCAGGACCTTCCTGGCGGACCAATAGGAGCTGCTGCAGTACCTGAGCATGTGACCCCTGATCTCCAATGAGAGATCTTACTCTGGGCATGCTCAGAAGGGGAAAGCAAGGACTTTGTCCTAAAGACGTCTGCTCGCCGCTAACCAGTACTGGCTACAATAGCAGAGCCTGGAAAAGCAGCAGTAATCCTCTGCACAATGTTAGACTGAGTGAGATGCTGGGACCGACATCTAAGCTGAGCAGAGTCCACTGCGGCTGGAGATGGATGGGAGACCACAGCAGGGACGGTTCGAGATTCCCCTTGTGAAAAAGCGGGAACTTGATCCCTAACATATATGACTTTGAAATGTATAGAATAATCCACCATTATCTTTTAACCATATTTTGCATCCTAAATTTTCTGGCAATGCAGATATAGTCCACAATCTTCCTTGATAACATTTCCTATTAGGTCGCTAGCAGACTTCTGGATCTGCGGCAGCTGACCTGTAAGTAGAGTTGAGCGATACTTTCCGATATCCAAAAATATCGGATCGGAATGGTATCGCCGATATCACTAAATATCGGCGATATCCGATTCCGATACCGGAAGTCCCATGTAAGTCTATGGGAACAAAATATCGCAACTAAAAAAAAACCTTTATTTCCTTGTAAACACTAAATATACACACATAGAATACATATATATATATATAATATATATATATATATATACATGTCATTGTGACATATATATACATATATGTATAGTTTATACACTTCTACATAGTAAAATAGCCTCTGATTCAATTGCCGGGTAAAGCCGGCTTCTGTGAAAAGACAGAAGCACCCGACATGAAATGACACTTGGTGTACATAGGGTTAACCATGTCTTTTCATGTCGTTTGCTATCTGATTTGTACAAACAATTACATCAGTCTATGTGTGCAAAATTTCACACTGTAGGGGTTAATTAAAGGTGTAAATTCGTTGTAAAAAAAACGGACTTTTTTGCTACGAATTTACACCTTTAATTAACCCCTACAGGTGTGAAATTTTGCACACATAGACTGATGTAATTGTGCAAATCAGATAGCAAAGGACATGAAAAGACATGGTTAACCCTATGTACACCAAGTGTCATTTCATGTCGGGTTCTGCATTTTCACAAAATCCGGCAATTGAATTAGCGGCTATTATACTATGTAGAAGTGTATGAACTATAAATATAAATATATATATATATATATATGTGTCACAAATTCAATGACATGTATATATATATATATATATATATATAATATATATATATATATATGAGGTGTAAAATTGTTTAAAAAAAATGCTTGTGCTCCCGCCCTATTTTCGCAACCAGACAGACAAAGTCCCTCTCTAGGACCATTATTTTTGGCCCCCCCCCTGGCTACTAACATCTGCCCCAGACACCTCAGAAAAGACAAATCTATAATTAAATTCGCCCTTTCTGGCACTTTGCCCGTCTATTCCCATTGCCCTGTAGCAGTGGCAATGGGTTAATATGGGGTTAAAGCCACCTTGCAATTGAAAGGTGACCTTAAGCCAGGTTAATAATTGAGAGCTGTCAATTAGACAACTATCAATTATTAATCCTATTGCATGAAATAAAAATAAAACACACACACTTTAATTAAAAATCATTTTAATGAAATAAAGACACATTTTTGACCATCTTTTATTTGACTGCAAAAACCATTTCCTGTAATAAAAATAAAATAAAAAAGCAAAATTATTCTTACCTATCCCATGCACAGTCAGGTCCCACGGTGTAATCCTTCAGAAAGGGTTAATGTTTACTGCAGGGACCGCAGCTAATGCTGCAGCCTCACAGTAAACCCCCAAATGAATGAGTTCCTCTCCTGGCTGACAGGAGAGGAAGTGGAAAGCTTAATTGATTGCTTTCCACTTTCACTTCAGGTCAGCCAGGGACACAATCAGTGACGTCAGAGGGAACTGATTAACAAAAATAGGTGTTCCCTTCGAAAAAAAAATGGCGTCGGGTCCCCCCTATTTTTGTTGACCAGCCTGATGAAGCAGACTGCTGAGCAGTGGCGTACCGTGAATGAAGCAGACCAAGCAGCTGCTATAGGGCCCGGACAGGTGAGGGTGCCCTCGACGGTTGGGTAGCTGTGCTGACACAGTACTACCAGGGGGTCGGCGGGGGAGGGGGAGCGCAGCTCTTCTATATACTCACCCCTCCTGGTGCGGTCTCTGCAGCCCCTGCTCTTCTCCCACGGTCTCCGACGCCTGTGTTCAGCGGTCAGGTGGTACCGCTCATTACACTCATGAATACGCACATATTCATGACTTTAATGAGCTGTCCCTCGTGACCGCTGAACACTGGCGGCGGAGACCGTGGGAGAAGAGCAGGGGCTGCACAGAGACGCGCGGCGGAAGGGTGAGTATAAGGGATATTTACCTGTCCCGTTCCACCGTTGCTCGCGTCCTCTTGCTGCAATGTTCAGGTCAGAGGGCGCTATGACGTCGTTAGTGCGTGCCGCGCCCTCTGCCTGATCATTCACTGCTGGAGGACCCTGAAGACAGCGGCACTCAGCAGTGGAGAGAGGACAGGTAAATATCTCAGGTGCCGGGGCCCTGAGCGAGCGGTGACATCGGCACCTGGTGTCACCCCCTGCTCAGGACACCGGCACCTGGCCCCAGCGACGAAAGGTGAGTATGTCTTTTTTTTTTTTTGGGTTGCAGCAGCTGCGGCAGCATAAGGGCCTATATATGGAGCATCTATGGGGGCACAATCTATGGGGCATAATACATTTTTTTGTTTAATGTGTCCCCTCACTGTGCTGGCACTTTACATTTACAATGGCTCTGGGTTTTTTTTTGGGGGGGGCCCATTCAGACTTTTGCTATGGGGCCCCATGATTTCTATGTACGCCCCTGCTCCTGAGGCATGGTATTTAAGGCTGTTAAGGAGCCAATATCCATGGACCTTGCCAGCAGCGTCGGACTGGAGTACCTTGGGCCCACCAGAGAAAAAATATTCTTGGGGCCACCATCATACTTCCCAACCTTTGAAGAAGGGAAAGAGGGACAAAGGCTGTGGCACGCTGTGCCTGCTGCAGCAAATTTTAGGCCATGCCACGTTGCACCACAGACTGTCCAGGAATTGGTGGATGCTTTAGTCCAGGTGTGGGAGGAGATCCCTCAGGAGACCATCCGTCGCGCTCATCAGGAGCATGGCCAGAAGTTGTAGTGAGGTCATACAGCATACCTCCCAAATTTTGAAGACAGGAAAGAGGGTTAAAGGCTGCGGAGCGCGTAGGGCGTCGCTGCAAATTTTAGGCCACGCCCCGACCACACCCATTTAACAGCTAATCACACCCATATCCTGGCCCCAAGCGTACCCATTTAGCACTGCTGATCACACTGACTGGTAATGAGGGCACAGTGGCTGGTACTGAGGAAAAGAAAGAAAGAGCAGCGAGAGAGAAAGAACAAACAGAGAAAGAAAGAGGAAAGAAAGAAAAGAGAGAGAGAAAGAAAGAACAGAGAGAAAAAAGAACAGAGAGCGAGAAAGAAAGAACAGAGAGCGAGAAAGACTAGAGAGAGAAAGAAAGACTAGAGAGAGCCAGAGGCGTAGCTAGGGTTTTGGTTTAGTGGGTGCGAAACTTCTGAGTGGGCCCCTAATCAGAGAACCTCAGCAAATGACCGCGCTGTTGCCAAAAATAATCTATATATAAAAAGACCAATATTGATATTACCGCCATATGGTCTGTGGTAAATAATACCAGTCCTACAGAACATATAATAGATTACAGCACAGGTACAGATAATGACTTACCGCTGATGTTCTTTCTAATGGAATTGTTCACTTTTCATTTCTTTTCCATCTGGCCCAGACCGACATGACGACTTCTCCAGCCAGGACTCGACTGCAGAGATTACAACAAAGACACATTTCACTTCTCATATTTTTAGCACTGTCTTGGTCACCAATTGGACTATTCTCAACCTGCACAAACTCCTCATCCTGCTGATACCCCAATACTGAGCCGCTGCTGCCATATGTGTCCCTATTACTGCACCTGATACCCCAATACTGAGCCGCTGCTGCCGTATGTGTCCCTATTACTGCACGTGATACCCCAATACTGAGCTGCTGCTGCTGCCGTATGTGTCCCTATTACTGCACCTGCTGTGTGGTTCTGTGTGACCTCTAAATTTTAAAGCACCCCTCTAGAATATAGTAATGCCGGGTGCAAGTGCCCAGGAAAACAGTGACCACATTTTGTCCCCTAGACTGTAATAATGCCCTGTGTGCCCCTTTGACAGTCACAGTAACCCGAGTTCCCCTATAACAATAAGTGTCCACTTTACATTTAATAATGTCCCAAGTCTCCCCCTGTACATCTCCCCTATACACAGAATAATGCCCCTCACTGGATATATACTGACCCCTTAATGTCCCTAAACTATTTAATGGGTCCAACACTGTATGATGGCCCCTAGATAGCATCCATACAGCATAATACACCAGATAGTCCTCAATATAGTATAATGCACCCCCATAGGCAGCCTCTATATTATAATAAACCCCCATAGGCAGAGTCTATAATATAATGCATCCCCATAGGGAGTCTCTGTAGTATAATGCACCCCAATATGGAGCCTCTGTAGTATAATGCAGCCCCCATATACAGCCTCTGTAGTATAATGCACCCCCCATATACAGCCTCTGTAGTATAATGCACCCCCATTAAAAAAAAAAAAACAATACTCACCTCCCGGCTCCTGTGCTGCTCACTGTTCTCCCTCTCAGCGTCTGACAGCGGGCGCCGGCAGGTGATGTCATCGCGCCCGCTGTCAGACGCTGAGAGGGGGATTATGGGAGAGAAGGAGCACTCGCTCCTTCTCTCTCTATGCGGTCAGCTGTATCGACTGGATGCCAATACAGCTGACCCTCCGATGACGGGTGGGGGGCCCACTGCTGGCACCGGGCCCCCCCAATGCCTGTTCAGGCCCCATAGCTTCTGGGCGGCAGAGCAGGAAGATCGATTCTCCCTGCTCTGCCGCAGAATGTAACTGTAGCGTAGCTCTGGGTGGGCCCCCTCAGAGTGCGGGGCCCCGGGGGCCACCGCCCCCTCTGCCCCGCGACCTATCCTTTCAAATCAGGGCCCACCAAGCAGGAGCTGGGGCCCACCGGAGGTTTCTCTGGTGTCCCGGTGGCTCAGTCCGACCCTGCTTGCCAGCCTGATAATACCAGGCCACAGCAATCTGCTTATCTTTGCTGGTTAACAAAAATAGGGGATCCCCTCGAAAAAAATTGGTGTGGGGTCCCTCCTATTTTTGTTAACCAGCCAGATGAAGCAGACCGCTGAGGCCTGGATTTTCAGGCTGTTAAGGAGCCAAGATCCATGGACCTTGCCAGCCTGATAATACCAGGCCACAGCAGTCTGCATATCTTGGCTGATTAACAAAAATAGGGGATCCCCTCGAAAAAAATTGGCGTGGGGTCCCCCCTATTTTTGTTAACCAGCCAGATGAAGCAGACCGCTGAGGCCTGGATTTTCAGGCTGTTAAGGAGCCAAGATCCATGGACCTTGCCAGCCTGATAATACCAGGCCACAGCAGTCTGCATATCTTGGCTGATTAATAACAATAGGGGATCCCCTCGAAAAAAATTGGCATGGGGTCCCCCCTATTTTTGTTAACCAGCCAGATGAAGCAGACCGCTGAGGCCTGGATTTTCAGGCTGTTAAGGAGCCAAGATCCATGGACCTTGCCAGCCTGATAATACCAGGCCACAGCAGTCTGCATATCTTGGCTGATTAACAAAAATAGGGGATCCCCTCGAAAAAAATTGGCGTGGGGTCCCCCCTATTTTTGTTAACCAGCCAGATGAAGCAGACTGCTGAGGCCTGGTTTTTCAGGCTGGTAAGGATCCAATATCCATGGACCTTGCAAGCCTGATAATACCAGGCCACAGCAGTCTGCTTAGCTTGGCTGGTTAACAAAAATAGGGGATCCCCTCGAAAAAAAAAACGGCGTAGGGGTCCCCCTATTTTTGTTAACCAGCCAAGTAAAATGCAGACTGCTGCGGCCTGGTATTAAAAGACTGTCAAGGCCCATGGATTTTGGCCCTCAACAGCCTGATAATACCAGGCTACAGCAGCCCCACATTTGGCGCATCAAAAGATGTGCCAATTGTGGCACTTTACCCGGCTCTTCCCACTGCCCTGTAGCGGTGGCAAGTGGGGTAATAAGGGGTTAATGTCACCGTTGATTGCACGGTGACAATAAGCCCGGTTAATAATGGAGAGGCGTCAATAAGACACCGATCCATTATTAATCCCAAAGTTTTTAAATGTATAAAAAAAAAGACAAAGCAAGAAAAAAGTCTTTTAATGAAATAAAAGAGACAACACAGTTTTCATTTCTTTTCTTATACTCTCATTCCTGAGACGCCATCGATCTCCTGTAAAAAAAGGAAAAAAACAAACCAACAGTATACCACCTGTCCGACGCAGTCCATAGTAACGACTGTCCCACAACGATCCAGCTCTGCTATATCGCAATGACAGGCAGAGCCTGTCATCGCGACGCAGCACAGCTGATTACCTGCTTCCCCGGCGGTGACGTCATCGGACTGACTGCTTTACGGCCGGGATTACCCAGCAGTCACTGCAGTTATCGTGAGAAACTACATGTGACCGCCGGGGAAAGATGATGGCGGCCATCAAGCAGTCCAGGCCGTGACCGCCGGAGATCTTCTGCCAGGTAAGTGCCGCTGACTCCTGACAGACCCGACCGACGGACACTGACAGTGACAGTGACAATTCCGATTCCGGTATCCGATAAGACGACAATATCGGAACTCGGAATCGAAAGTCCGATACAGCTAATATCGGCTGATACCCGATATTTGCAGTATCGTATCGCTCATCCCTACCTGTAAGCCTTAATAATAATAATAATAATAATAAGCTTTATTTATATAGCGCCAACAGATTCCACAGTGCTTTACAGTTTAACAGTTTCAAAACACAAGTAATAAGTAACAACGTTAACAATACAATAATTAAAGCAAAATAAGCCGCCCCTGCTCATGAGAGCTTTCAATCTACAATGAGGTGGGGGAGATACAAAGTACAGGTGTGTATATACAATGGTGCATTTACAATGATGGTACAGCCATTTTGAGGGAGTGAGGGATGGATGGAGATAGTAAATGGGCTACACATACACACTTAGAATGACTTTGATTAGTGAATGTGATAGGCCGCTCTGGACAAATGTGTTTTGAGGGAGCGCCTGAAACCATTCAAATTGTGGATAGTCCTAATTTCTTGGGGTAGAGCATTCCAGAGGATTGGCGCAGCGCGGGAGAAGTCTTGGAGTCGGGAGTGGGAGGTACGGATTAGTGCAGAGGTTAGTCGAAAGTCGTTTGCCGAGCGCAGCAGTCAGTTAGACCGATAGATAGAAATGAGGGAGGAGATGTAGGGGGGTGCTGCACTGTGGAGAGCTTTGTGGGTGAGAACAAGCCTTATTTCTACTCCACCAGGTGAGCAGTTTTTGATCAAAATTGTGTAACATGGGATCTGACGCTATTTGCTTTGCGCTTCTCTATTTTGCTCTATTGCACTACTAGTACTTCATGTTCATGTAACTTTCCGTTTAGACATCTAAGCATTTTTCACTTTTACTAGAGTCCTGGATAATACTCTAGAACTTTACTTTAAGTGGATCCAGTCAGATGATTTGCTGCCTCTATTATTGCCATGTATGCTTTAATCTCATGTGTTGTGACAGTTCAGAAAAAACATACTTCATAAAGCCAGTTGGGAACTATGTACCTCAGCTGATAACTAGTTTGAGATCAAGATCTCCTTGACTGATAGGTCTCTCCCAGTACACAGACTTAGGGAAAGCCTTAGGGAGTGCAGCAGTGAAAAGCGATTGAGGATCTTCAAAGAGTAGTCATCTGAAACACAATTGTCCCAATTTAATAAGACTAGTGTATCATAAACCAATCTTAATGAGGAGCATTCACCAATAAGATGGGCTAAATTAATCAAGAGGCGCACTCCTCTTACTGAATTTATAACCAAAAAGAGGAGTCCCTATCCAATTCAATCATGATAAATAATGAAACACTAATATATAAATTATATGACCAATTAGACGGAAAGTTGAACCCCAGAGACAAAACAAGTTTGCAACTTGAATGAAATTTTATTAACACAAAAATTACACATATAATATACAAGAAAATGGTAGCATTGAATAGGAAGACATTTAAAAGATGACAAGGTATGAAAAAATATCTAAATCTAGAAGAGAATACAATCCTCAATAGATGTTCCTGGCAGGCATAAGTCTTTTTTAAAATTATAGGTGAAATCCTCATGATAAGTCTATGTAGATATGATTATGAAATCTACTCTTATGAATAGCCAAAGTAAGGTACTATGAGTGTGTACTAAAATGTATGAACAATAGATGATGGAACGTGATAAATATCTACAGGTCAGTAGGGCGCAGAATAAATACAGTATAAACCACACCATTACCTATGATGTGTGTGCAAAAAATGCAACGCGTAGATAATGAGGATCCAATGAGCACAATATAGAAATGACCTCTACCTTTAAATATAAATAGGGGGATCATGGATTATAAGTTGGTGCAGAGAAGTCTGATAAATAATTCTCAGAGTTCAAATAATCGCACTAACTCAACCCCATCAAATAATATGCATAGCCCAGTAATGTCACATAATTATAAGGAAAATTTACCTTGAGACATGATTTTATGCAGAACAGGAGCACTCTAGGAGTGTACAGGAAGCCTCGATGTGCATTTCACCTGCATGGCTTCGTCAGGAGGTGTTTTATAACAGTTAAACTATGGTTGCTATTTAAATGAAGCTACTAGGTCTTGTAGCGAATCGGCACACTTCGGCTGCATGCCACGCACGATGAGAGGGAGAATTTGCACCATCACCCCCCATCACCACGGCAACGCAGTCCAATCTGCGACGCCACCGGAGACGAGCAGCACATGCGCGAGGTGTGTCAGAGCTGTGTGGAAGTGTAGGATCCCTGCAGCACAGTGCTTGCCCAATGAGACCTGAGCCCAGTGATGAGATGGATGGAGCCATGCCACATTTAGTGAGGAGAGAGAAGCTCTCAGTCACCATGACGAGGCAGCACAGCTGAATTTTGCTCACCTCAATGCACTTTTCCAGAAATGTTACCCTAGTCATGGACTGCAGTAAAATTCTTGTCATACATCCCATCCTGCTCCAGCTCTGTCAGTTTTAGCAAACCAATTTGAAATTGGTGTGAAAAAAGATAAGGTCACAAATTTTTTCTGCAACTCCACATGGCGCACAAAAATTGCAGATATTGAAAGTGTTTTACACTGGTGTAAGCATTGTGATGCATTGGCCCCACAGCCTCTGATTGTCTTTAAAAAACATATTTTCTCTAAAATGCTGCATTATTTCAGAGTAAAACATGCCTCCCTGCCATCATACTGCCAGTATTGAAGCACAGTCCAAAAATTGTTTGATAAAGCAAAAAACTGCCTTCAAATTAGATATCATATCAAACACATCCCCAAATAAGTGATAATTTTTAGGGAAAAAGAGGATCCATTGGACAAAAATACATTTTAACCTAACGACCACAGTTACGCCTTTTAACGGCGGCAGTTAAGGGTACTTATGCCTCAGAGCTGCTGTTTAACGGCGCTGAGAAATAAGTGTTTAGTGCCCCCAGTGTCAGAATTTCACTGCGGTCTCGGCTAACTGAGACCCCAGAAAACATGATTCGAGTCAGTTTTTACCAAGTTCAGTTTTGCCATCACCGTTATTCATGGAATAATGACAGCCGCCAAAAAAAAAATTCAGATTTCCAATTTAATTTCTCTCTCCTCTGATGTGATCGCATATCAGACTAGAGAGAAATGGGGTCCCCCAATTCCCCCTTGGAGCCTCCAGGTGTCCCTGAACCCTCCTGCATCCCCCCTACCACCGGCGTCTTTTTCCAGGAAGAAAATGGATGGCGCATGCACAATGCGCCCGCAGAGATCTGACGGCCGGCATCCGGCAACAGTAAGAAATTTTTCTTATTGGTTCATTTTGATCACAGTGATAAACCCTATCACAGTGCTCAAAATAGAAAATAGTAAATCAAGCCCCTTTCATCACCCGCTTAGTTAGGTAAAAATAATAAAATAAAAAATTTATTTATTTCCATTTTTCCATTAGGGTTAGGGTTATAGTTGGGAATATAATTGGAGTTGGGCTAAAGTTAGGGATGGGCTAAAGTTAGGGTTGGGCTAAAGTTAGGGTTGGGCTAGAATTAGGGTTGCGCTAGGGTCAGGTTTGGGGCTAGAGTTAGGGTTGGGGCTAAAATTAGGGTTGGGCTAGGGTTAGGGTTGTGGTTATAGTTGGGATTAGGGTTAAAGGTGTGTTAGGGTTAAGTTTGTAGTTAGGGTTGTGGTAAGGGTTGGGATTAGGGTTAGGGGTGTGTTGGGGTTAGGGTTGGAGTTAGACTTTGGGGGTTTCCACTGTTAAGGTACATCAGCGGGTCTCCAAACGCGACATGGTACCACCATTGATTCCAGCCAATTTTGCATTCAAAAAGTCAAATGGTGCTCCCTCTCTTCTGAGGGCTGCCATGCGCACAAACATTGGCTTTCCCCCACAATCGGGGTATTTGTGTACTCAGGAGAAATTGCACAACCAAATTTGTGGCCCATTTTCTCCTATAACCTTGTGTAAATAAAAAACTTGGTTCCCAAGTAAATTTTTGTGAAAAAGCTAAAATATTCATTCTTTTTTTCTATATTGCTTTAGTTCTTGTGAAGCACCTGAAGGGTAATAAAGTTCTTTAATGTGGTATTGCTCACCTGGAGGAGTGCAATTTTTAGAATAGTGTTAGTTTGGGGTATTTTCTGTTTTATTGACCCCTAAACACACTTAAAATATGAAGTGGTCCTAACAAAAATGGTTTTGGAAATTTAGCTGGAAAAATGAGAAATCTCTGGTCAATTTGTAACCCTTATAACGTCCTAACAAAAAAAATTATATTTCCAAGATTGTGCTGATGTAAAGTTGACATGTGAGAATTGTTATTTATTAACTTTTTTGTGCGACATGACTATGATTTAAGGTACAAAAATTAAAAATTTGAAAATTGCAAAATTTTCTAAATTTTTGCCAAATTTCCATTTTTTTCATAATTAATCGCAAGGTATAATGAAGAAATTTTACGACTATCATGAAGTACACTATGTCATGAAAAAATAGTCTCAGAATCAGTGGGATACATTGAAGCGTTCCAGAGGTATAACCTCATAAAGTGACAGTGGTCAGAATTGTAAAAACTGGCTTGGTCATTATGTACCAAATTGGCTCTGTCATTAAGGGATTAAAAATAAATATATTTTATTAAATCATATTAAAATAATGTTAAAAATTCAAGCATATAAACAATAGTGGCTTACTTGCAAAATTTGAGTGTATGCATCCTGTGTAGAGCCTTCATATCAGGGCAAAATATTAAATATTGCACTTTCCTGGCTTAACCTACCCATAGATTCCATGCCATAAAGTTGTTTAATCATAAATGCATA
The DNA here is from genome assembly GCA_033576555.1 of Oophaga sylvatica. NCBI lineage: Eukaryota > Metazoa > Chordata > Amphibia > Anura > Dendrobatidae > Oophaga > Oophaga sylvatica. The sequence goes on along the minus strand of JARQOD010000001.1, from coordinate 66,963,741 downwards.
ATAGTTAAGAGCCTAATATAAAGTGCAAGTGCATAATTCATAAGGCTATATATAAAGTCTAAGTGCTTCAGGCATTTAGAATAAAGTGCAACGTTTTAGGCTATGTGCACATGTTCAGGATTTTTTGCGTTTCTTAAGCATTTTTTGCGGCAGGTTTCCACATTAACCATCCTATGAATAGAATGCATTCCGCAATTTTTGTGCACATACTGCGTCTTTTTCCTCGAAAAAATACGCATTGCGGAAAAAAACTCAGCATGCTCATTCTTTTTCCAGAATCGCGGTGATTCCGGCGCCATAGGAATGCATTGAACCGCTTACTTTCTGCATGTGGCTATGCCCGCCATGCGCAAAGTGAGCAGTTCAACTGCGGATGGTACCCAGGGTCTGGAGGAGAGGAGATAATTAAAATAAAAAATAGTGATATTCTCACCTACCGGCGGCCCCCGCAGCTTTCCTGCCTCTCAGCGACGCTCTCGGCCAATCCCGTTTCCTGGCGTGCTTAGCGACAATGACCCCAGATGACGTAGCGGTCTCGCGTGATGCTACGTCATCTGGGGTCATTGTCTCTAGGTATCACTGGGAACGGAACTTGCCGGCTGCATCGAGAGGACCAGGAAGGCTGTGGGGGCCGCCGGAAGGTGAGAATATCACGATTTTTAATTTTTTTTATTATTTTTAACATTAGATCTTTTTCCTATTGATGCGACATAGGCAGTATCAATAGAAAAAAGTTGCTCACACTTGTCAACCACTATTTTTGACTCGTGTGACCAACCTGTCAATCAGTTTTCCAAGCGATGCTACAGATCGCTTGGAAAACGCTAGCATTCTGCAAGCTAATTACGCTTGCAAAAGGCTAGTTTCTGGTGGGAATACGCATACTAATAAAATGCGTATTTCCCACAGCAGGGAGGTGTGGGATTGCAGTGGAAATTTCCGCTGCAATTATCCTATGTGTGCACATAGCCTTAGGTAAATCAAGCCATGCAGAGCAAACATACTTACAAAGTGCCCAGTGCTTTTAGACGTGGTGTCTTACTGCAGCTATACCTAAAGGCACTGGGCACTTTGTAAGTATGTTTGCTTGATGCACTTAGACTTTATATATAGCCTTATGAATTATGCACTTGCACTTTATATTAGGCTCTTAACTATTATGCATTTATGATTAAACAACTTTGTGGCATGGAATCTATGGGTAAAAGCGAGGAAAGTGCAATATTTAATATTTTGCCCTAATATGAAGGTTCTATACAGGATGCATTCACTAAATTTTTTGCAAGTAAGCCACTATTCTATCCACTTGAATTTGTAACATTATTTTAATAAGATTCAATAACATTTATTTATTTTTAAAATTTATTTTTGTGCAATGGATCTTCTTTTTCACTAAAAATAATAATTTATTTGGGGATGTGTTTGATATGATCATCCTGACAGTATCTGATTTATACTGCCTGTAGTTTAGGCAGCATGAACCAGATGACCAGTTCTTATTAGATCATTGAAAATAAAGTGTCAAGGAGGTGAAGATGCTGGAGCGCTAAAACATATGAAGAGAAATAAAAATACAGATATTTCAATCCCTTTATCTATTACTGTTGGTCCCCATTCCCCAACAATTTGTTACTATTAATTTGTATTATTTTGAGAAGCATAATTTTAAGCTACATGAAAAATTTATTAAAATTTTAAATTTGTTTCCTTGATAATATAAATATATTTTTTCATATTAAGATATGGCAGAATTAAAATATCAGATAAAATCATTATCTCATATCTTAGACAACTTCAGAAAATGCTTTATGATATCATCATATGATATGATGTCATAAGAAATATGCAAATGATGCTCTGAGACACAAGTTGTAGGAATAGGAGGAATAAATAAAATATATATTTATAAACTCTATTTGATTATGTATACATAGCAATCTTATATCTATACATTGTAATAACTCAATCACATGTTCCAATTCTGAGTTACAGGGTATAATTTAATGTATTCATGCATTTGTTGGCTGTTATTATGTACAGATGACAAGCTGGGCTAGATTCACTCCTAACAGCTTATCTGAGGTTCTAGAATGTGGATTAACAATATGTTTCTCATTTTTCTGTTCAGTAAAATGACAATTCGTAGAATGCTCAAATTTTGTTTAAGTCTAAAAAATGTGAATTCATCTCTGGAATATGAGGCAAATTAGGATCAAAATAACTAACAATATTACAAAAATAAACAATATGTGTATAGAAAATGTAGCTAAATTTTTCACATTTATTACAGTACGGACCAAAAGTTTGGACACACCTTCTCATTCAAAGATTTTTCTGTATTTTCATGACTATGAAAATTGTAGAATCACACTGAAGGTATCAAAACTATGAATTAACACATGTGAAATTATACATTACACTTTACTAAAAAGTGTGAAACAACTGAAAATATGTCTTATATTCTAGGTTCTTCAAAGTAGCCACCTTTTGCTTTGATTACTGCTTTGCACGCAGAAAAGGTGAACGGCTGGACTCTACATGCCTGGTTCCCACCGTGAAGCATGGAGGAGGTGGTGTGATGGTGTGGGGGTGCTTTGCTGGTGACACTGTTGAGGATTTATTCAAAATTGAAGCGGTGAGCGGTCTAGCTCACCCCAAACCATCTCGATTGGTTTCAGGTCTGGTGACTGTGGAGGCCAGGTCATCTGGCGTAGCACCCCAACACTCTCCTTCTTGGTCAAATAGCCCTTACACAGTCTGGAGGTGTGTTTAGGGTCATTGTCCTGTTGAAAAATAAATGATGGTCCAACTAAATGCAAACCAGATGGAATAGCATGCTGCTGCAAGATACTGTGGTAGCCATGCTGGTTCAGTATGCCTTCAATTTTGAATAAATCCCCAACAGTGTCACCAGCAAAGCACCCCCACACCATCACACCACCTACTCCATGCTTCACAGTGGGAACCAGGCATGTAGAGTCCATCCGTTCACCTTTTCTGCGTGCAAAGCAGTAATCAAAGCAAAAGGTGGCTACTTTGAAGAACCTAGAATATAAGACACATTTTCAGTTGTTTCACACTTTTTTGTAACGTGTAATGTATAATTCCACATGTGTTAATTCATAGTTTTGATGCCTTCAGTGTGATTCTACAATTTTCATAGCCATGAAAATACAGAAAAATCGTTGAATGAGAAGGTGTGTCCAAACTTTTGGTCTGTACTGTATATCGATGAACTGTGAAAGGAATATAAAACTAGTTAATTTGACAAATAATGCACCATTTTGATAACTTGTTACAGAAGATAATGAAACTTAATATGATTAAGATAAACTAATATTGTAAAAGCCAGTGATGCAGCGTTCGACTGGGGTGCCAATTGTCCACCAGTAGCCAACTCCAGTGCCCTAATTTTCAATTACATGCAAATTTGACATACAATCACAAATTTATGTAGCAATGAACAGGGTAGATTGTTAAATGAATACGATGTTACCTTTGTCTGTACATAGTGATTCAAGCATGTTGTGCCAATTACTGCTCATATAAGAGGGTGGTGGCTCACTCTTGCACAGGGGCCTACTGGAGAATTCTCCTGTTCTCTTGTGGGCCAGTCCAAGCCTGCATCGATTGAAATCATGTAAGGTGGCAATTTACATTTTTTTTTGTGCAATGTTATCCTAGTGTTGTTATTTTTTTAAAGGGTAAACTTACTAGATCATATCTTCACATAACAGGTATCTCTTTAGTGAACAAAGTCTGCATCACCCCTATTAACCCCTTTCTGACATTAGACATACTATCCCGTCCACAGGGTGAGTGCGGCTGATTGTGGTCGGGTGTCAGGTGATTCTCACAGCTGACACCCAGCACTAAGTGCCAGGAGTGGTCACGGACCACTTGCTGCTCTTTAACCTCCGGCACACTGCGATCAAACATGATCGTAGCATTCCGGTGGCATAGGGAAACATTGGACAGAGAGGGATCTCCCTGCGTGCTTCCCTGAGAATCTAAGAAAAACACAATGTGATTGCGTTGTTCCGATGACTTCCTACCTGCATGCCCCCAGATCCAAGATGGCTACGGGGTCCTTCTGCGTCCTACAGGGAGGTGGCTTGTCAGTGCCTGCTGACAGCAGGCACCAGCAAGCCTCCAGCACTTCTTGTTAGATCGCTGATCTGACACAATGCTTTGCAAAATGTTAGATCAGCGATCTGACATTATATAGTAATGTCCCACTCTGGCACAATGTAAAAATGTAAAAAAAAAATTATACTGTGTAAATATATTTTTAAAAAATCCCTAAATAAATAATATATACAGTGCCTACAAGTAGTATTCAACCCCCTGCAGATTTAGCTGGTTTGATAAGATGCAAATAAGTTAGAGCCTTCAAACTGCAAACGAGAGTAGGATTTATTAACAGAAGCATAAATCTTTCAAAACAAAAAGTTATGTTGCTCAGTTGAATTTTAATAAATTTTAAACATAAAAGTGTGGGTCAATTATTATACAACCCCTATGTTTAATATTTCGTGGAATAACCCTTGTTTGCAATTACAGCTAATAATCGTCTTTTAAAAGACCTGATCAGGCCGGCACAGGTCTGTGGAGTTATCTTGGCCCACTCTTCCATGCAGATCTTCTCCAAGTTATCTAGGTTCTTTGGGTGTCTCATGTGGACTTTAATCTTGAGCTCCTTCCACAAGTTTTCAATTGGGTTAAGGTCAGGAGACTGACTAGGCCACTCCAACACCTTGACTTTTTCCCTCTTGAACCAGGCCTTGGTTTTCTTGGCTGTGTGCTTTGGGTCGTTGTCTTGTTGGAAGATGAAATTACGACCCATCTTAAGATCCTTGATGGATTAGCGGAGGTTCTTGGCCAAAATCTCCAGGTAGGCCGTGCTATCCATCCTCCCATGGATGCGGACCAGATGGCCAGGCCCCTTGGCTGAGAAACAGCCCCACAGCATGATGCTGCCACCACCATGCTTGACTGTAGGGATGGTATTCTTGGGGTCGTATGCAGTGCCATCCAGTCTCCAAACGTCACGTGTGTGGTTGGCACCAAAGATCTCGATCTTGGTCTCATCAGACCATAGAACCTTGAACCAGTCTGTCTCAGAGTCCTCCAAGTGATCATGAGCAAACTGTAGACGAGCCTTGACATGACGCTTTGAAATTAAAGGTACCTTACGGGCTCGTCTGGAACGGAGACCATTGCGGTGGAGTACGTTACTTATGGTATTGACTGAAACCAATGTCCCCACTGCCATGAGATCTTCCCGGAGCTCCTTCCTTGTTTTCCTTGGGTTAGCCTTGACTCTTCGGACAAGCCTGGCCTCGGCACGGGAGGAAACTTTCAAAGGCTGTCCAGGCCGTGGAAGGCTAACAGTAGTTCCATAAGCCTTCCACTTACGGATGATGCTCCCAACAGTGGAGACAGGTAGGGCCAACTCCTTGGAAAGGGTTTTGTACCCCTTGCCAGCCTTGTGACCCTCCACGATCTTGTCCCTGATGGCCTTGGAATGCTCCTTTGTCTTTCCCATGTTGACCATGTATGAGTGCTGTTCACAAGTTTGGGGAGGGTCTTAAATAGTCAGAAAAGGCTGGCAAAAGAGATCATTAATCCACACATGTGAAGCTCATTATTCTTGGTGCCTGAACTACTTCTTAATACTTTAGGGGGACCAAACAGAATTCTTGTGGTTTGAGGGGTTGAATAATAAATGACACTCTGAATTAACTTTTAACTTTTTTTTAAAAAATTAAAACAAAAATTTTTGCTGCAGTGCATTTCCCACTTCCAGTCTGATCTACAGTACAAATGTCACAATGCCAAGTTAATTCCGCATGTGTCAACCAGCTAAATCTGCAGGGGGTTGAATACTACTTGTAGGCACTGTATATATATATATATATATATATATATATTTTTTTTTTTTTATATATATATATAATATATATATATATATATATTTCCCCAATAAACACATTATTATTATGTAAATAAAAAAACAATAAAAGTACACATATTTATTATCGCTGAGTCCGTAATGACCTGCCCTATAAAACTGTCCCACTAGTTAACCCCTTTAGTGAACCCTTTAAAAAAAAAACAAGGCAAAAAACAATGCTTTATCATAATACTGCCGAACAAAAAGTGGAATAACACGCGATCAAAAAGATTGATATAAATAAACATGGTACCGCTGAAAAGACCATCTTGCGCTGCAAAAACGAGCTACCATTCTGCCATTCAGCATCATCAATGAACAAATAAAAAAGTTATAGCTCTAACAGTAAAGCGATGCAAAAATAATAATTTTTTTTATAAAATAGTTTTTATTGTATAAAAGTGCCAAAACATAAAAAATGATATAAATGAGGTATCGCTGTAATCGTACTGACCCGAAGAATAAAATTGCCTTATCAATTTTACCACTCGTGGAATGGTATAAACGAACCTCCAAAAGAAATTCATGAATTGATGGTTTTTGTTCATTCTGCATCCCAAAAATCAGAATAAAAAGTGATCAAAAAATATGTGCCCGAAAATGATACTAATAAAAACGTCAACTTGTCATGGAAAAAACAAGACCTCACATGACTCTGTGGTCCAAAATATGGAAAAATTATAGCTCTCAAAATGTGGTGATGCAAAAACTATTTTTTGCAATATAAAGCGTCTTTTAGTGTGTGACAGCTGCCAAACATAAAAACTTGATATAAAGACCCGCTACAAATAGTAAATCAAAACCCCTTTATCACCTCCTTAGTTAGGTAAAAATAATAAAGTAAAAAAAAAAATATTTATTTCCATTTTCCCATTAGTGTTAGGCTGGGTTCACATTGCCTCAATGGCAATGCGCTGACGGCATCCGTTACATAGCGGCACTAACGCTATGTAACGAATGCGTTAGCGCACCCATAGACTGCAATTATGTAGTGCATTGCTAATGCATGTCATATTCGGCATGCTTTACCAATGTGCCGTCATTCTGTGACGGACTCTCGGACGCGGTCAGCATCGTCCGAGGGTGCGTCGGGTCTAGCGCACAGCGAACGGACTCGTTCGCTGTGCATAGACCTGTATGGGCTAACGCATGGTAGTACATGGTACCAAACTGCTACCATGCGTTAGTGCATACGTTAGCGCTATGGTCACAAATTATGTAAAAAATGACATCTGCGTTAGAGCATCTGTTAAACGTTAAATCCGTTAAACGGATGCCCCTAACGCAATGTGAACCTAGCCTTAGAGTTAGGGTTGGGGCTAAAGTTAGGCTTAGGGTTGGGGCTAAATTTAGGGTTAGGGTTGGGGTTAAAGTTAGGGTTGGAGCTAAAGTTAGGGTTAGGGTTGGGACTAAAGTTAGGGTTGGGGCTAAAATTAGAGTTAGGTTTGGGGCTAAAGTTAGGGGTAGGGTTGGAGCTAGAGTTGGGGTTAGGCTTGGATTAGGGTTAGGGTTGGGATTAATGTTGGGATTAGGGGTGTGTTGGTGTTAGGATTGAAGTTAGAATTATTGTTTTCCACTATTTAGGCACATCAGGGGCTCTCCAAATGCGACATGGCATCCGATCTCAATTCCAGCCAATTTTGTTTTGAAAAAATCAAATGGCGCTCCTTCCCTTCCAAGCCCTGCTGTGCATCCAAACAGTGGTTTTCCCCAGTGGTCGTACTCAGAACAAATTGTACAACAACTTTATTTGTCAATTTTCTCCTTGCACCCTTGTGAAAATAAAAAAAAGTTTGTAAAAGATCATTTTTGTGACTAAAAAGTTAAAATGTTCATTTTTTCCATCTTCATTTCAAAAATTCCTATGAATCACCTGAAGGGTTAATAAACTTCTTGAATGGGACAGTGGTCAGAATTGTAAAAATTGGTCTGGTTATCAACGTGCAAACAACCCTCGGGGTTAAAGGGGTTGATACCCTTTTGAGTATTATGCAATTTTCCAAAAATACATTGAATATCTGATGAAGGTTCATTATTGAATGAAACATCATTAGCTGTTTTCACTGACTTTTTCTGTTTATATAAAATCCACATTGTTTTGCAAAGCATCATATTGACTGCCGAGATTTCTACCTCTATTTTTATGGATTGGAGCCCTACTCTGGAACCTCATCACCTTCTACTCGAGTGCTTATAATATTCATTTAAAGAGTAAATTTAGCTACATCTGTATATATATTTTGTTGTAAATTGTTTCTGATATCATTCAGTTGAAAAATACTGAAATTATTAAGCTTCCTGAGCTGTTTATATTTGTTATGACTGCTAAAGCACATTCACATGATGTGAAAACAAATACCTGTTCAGATTTGGTAAAGGCCTTCCCTGACTCTGGTCTGTGCCTGCCTGACCACGAAGGTTGGCTCCCTAAGATTCGCAATGGCAATCCTGCTCAATGGCAGCTTATCCTTGGAAGCTCCTAAGATCCCTAGAGTAGTTCTCTAAAGAGAAAAGGAATCACACACAAAACAACAGGAATTAGCACATACTACAACACAGTGAATGAATCCAGCAAAATGTATCACCAGCAAGAAACACCAGCAAGGGAAGGTATTTAAAGCTGCACCCAAAAGGTGATATGACAGATAAACAGAGTAAATGAAAACTACCTGTTACTAAAAACTGACAGAAACAAAGATAAGAGAATTAAAACATCTCAGTGGCTTAGTGGAAAGAGACACCGACCACAAAAAACAGAATTTAAGGTTCGAATCCAGAAGCAAGACAATATTTTTTAGACATTAACCCCTCTCTGACATCAGACGTACTATCCCGTCCATAAAACCCGTGACAATCTGACCACGGACGGGATAGTACGTCATAGCGATCAGCTGCGCTCCCAGCTGATCGCCGCCGGATGTCAGCTGATTATTACAGCTGACACCCGGGACTGTGTGCCAGGAGCAGTCACGGACCGCTCCCGGCACATTAACCCCTTGCACACCGCGATCAAACATGATCGCGGTGTACTGGGGGCACATGGGAGCACAGGGGAGCATCGCGCAGGGAGAGGGCTCCCTGCGCGCCCCCCTGAGACACTCAGAACAGCGCGATGTGATCGCGCTATTCTGAGGGCTTCCTCCCTCCCAGGACCCGGATCCAAGATGGCGCCGGGGTCCTGGAGGGAGGCGGCTCCCTCAGTGCCTGCCGAGAGCAGGCACTGAGAAGCCTGCAGCGCTGCCTGTGAGATCGCTGGTCTCACAGAGTGCTGTGCATACTGTGAGACCAGCGATCTGACATTTTACAGTGATATCCCACCCTGGGACAATGTAAAAAAGTAAAAAAATAAAAATAAACGTGTAAAAAAAAAAATTCCAAAATAAATAAATAAAAAAAAAAATATTCCCCAATAAATTCATTTCTTCCTGTAAATAAAAAAAAATAAAACAATAAAAGTACACATATTTGGTTTTGCCGCGTCCGTAACGACCCACCCTATAAAATTGTCCCACTAGTTAACCCCTTTTGTGAACTCCTTAAAAAAAATAATAAAAACAAAGCAAAAAATCAGTGCTTTATCACCATACCGCTGAACAAAAAGTGGAATAACACGCGATCAAAAAGACCGATATAAATAAACATTGGCACTGCTGAAAACGTCATCTTGTCCCGCAAAAAATGAGCCATGACACAGCATCATGAGCGAAAAAATAAAAAAGTTATAGGTCGCAGAATAAAGCGATGCAAAAATAATTATTTTTTATATAAAATTGTTTTTATTCTATAAAAGCGCCAAAACATAAAAAAATGATATAAATGAGGTATCGCCGTAATCGTACTAACCCGAAGAATAAAACTGCTTTATCAATTTTACTACACGCGGAACGGTATAAACGCCTCCCCCAAAAGAAATTCATGAATTGCTGATTTTTGTTCATTCTAACCTCCCAAAAATCGAAATAAAAAGCTAAAAAGCGATCAAAAAATGTCACATGCTCAAAAATAGTACCAATAAAAACGTCAACTCGTACCACAAAAAATAAGTCCTCACATGACTCTGTGGGCCAAAATATGCAAAAATTATAGTTCTCAAAATGTGGTGATGCAAAAACTATTTTTTGCAATAAAAAGCGTCTTTTAGCGTGACAGCTGCCAATCATAAAAACCCGCTATAAATAGTAAATCAAACCCGCCTTTATCACCCCCTTAGTTAGGGAAAAATAATAAAATTACAAAAATGTATTTATTTCCATTTTCCCATTAGGGTTATGGTTAAGGTTAGGGTTGCGGCTAAAGTTAGGGTTAGGGTTGGCGCTAAAGTTAGTATTAGGGTTATGGTTGGGATTAGGGATAGGGGTGTGTTAGGGTTATGTTTGTGGTTATGGTTGGGACTAGGGTTAGGGGTGTGTTGGGGTTAGGGTTGGAGTTAGAATTGGGGGGTTTCCGCTGTTTAGGCACATCAGGGGCTCTCCAAATGTGACATGACGTCTGATCTCAATTCCAGCCAATTCTGCGTTGAAAAAGTCAAACGATGCTCCTTCCCTTCTGACCTCTGCCATGCGCCCAAACAGTAGTTTACTCCCACATGGGGTATCAGCTTACTCTGGACCCTAAGAGTTATTGTGCAATTTGTCCTATTTCTTCTGTTACCCTTGGGAAAATAAAAAACTGGGGGCAAAAATATCATTTTTTAAAAAAAAAATGTTTTTTTTTGTTTTTACGGCTGTACGTTATAAACTTCTGTGAAGCACTTGGGGCTTCATAGCGCTCACCAAACATCTAGATAAGTTCCTTGTGGGGTCTATTTTCCAAAATGGGGTCACTTGTGGGGGGTTTCCACTGTTTAGGTGCATCAGGGGCTCTCCAAATGCGACATGACGCCCCCAGACCATTCCATCAAAGTCTGCAATCAAAAACGTCACTACTTCCCTTCCGAGCCCTGACGTGCGCCCATACAGTAGTTTTCTCCCACATATTGGGTATCAGCGTACTCAGGACAAATTGTACAACAAATTTTTGTGTCCAATTTCTCCTGTTACCCTTGTGAAAATAAAATATTGGGGGCAAAAAAAATAATTTTTGTAAAAAAAAAAATATTTTTTATTTTTACGGCTGTTCGTGATAAACTTCTGTGTAGCACTTGGGGGTTCAAAGTGCTCACCACACATCTAGATAAGTTCCGTGAGGGGTCTAGTTTCCAAAATGGTGTCATTTGTGGGGGGTTTCCACTGTTTAGGCAGATCAGGAGCTCTCCAAACACGACATGGCATCCAGCCAATTCTGCGTTGAAAAAATCAAACGGCACTCCTTCCCTTCCAAACTCTGCCATGCACCCAAACAGTGGTTTACCCCCACATATGGGGTATCAGCATACTCAGGACAAATTGCACATAACTTTTGGAGTCTTGTTACCCTTGGGAAAATAAAAATTGGAGTGAAAAGATCAATTTTGTGGAAAAAATATGATTTTTTAATTTTACGGCTCTACGTTATAAACTTGTGTGAAGCACTTGGGGGTTCAAATTGCTCACCAAAGATCTAGATAAGTTCCTTAGGGGGTCTTGTTTCCCAAATGGGGTCACTTGTGGGGGGTTTCCACTGTTTAGGCACATCAGGGGCTCTCCAAATGCAACATGGCGTCCAATCTCAATTCCAGCCAATTTTGGTTGGAAAAAGTCAAATGGTGCTCCTTCCATTCCGAGCTCTGCCGTGCGCCCAAACAGTGGTTCCCCCCACATATTGGGTATCAGCGTACTAAGGACAAATTGGCCAACAACTTCTGTGGTCCAATTTCTCCTGTTACCCTTGGGAAAATAAAAAAATAGTGACTAAAAATAATTTTTGTGGGAAAAAAATAGGATTTTTTATTTTCATGCCCGGGCATTATAAACTTGTGTGAAGCACTTGGGGGTTCAAAGTGCTCACCAAAGCTATAGATAAGTTCCTTAGGGGGTCTAGTTTCCAAAACGTATTCACTTGTGGGGGGTTTCTACTGTTTAGGCTCATCTGGGGCACTGCAAACGGAACATGACCCCCATCAACGTCTGCATTCCAAAACGTTACTACTTCCTTTCCAAGCCCTGCCGTGCGCCCAAAAAGTCCCCCCCCACATATTGGGTATCAGCGTACTCAGGAAAAATTGGCCAACAACATTTGGGGTCCAATTTCCTTGGGAAAAATCAAAAATTTGGGACTAAAAAATCATTTTTGTGGAAAATTGTTTCTTTTTTTTCACACCCAGG
>JARQOD010000001.1:66873424-66951443 GCA_033576555.1 Oophaga sylvatica | reverse complement strand
CCAAGCACCATAGAGTCGGCTAACCCGACCGCAACACGACAGGACAACTTATTGGAGGCTAAGTGACGTTTACACTGACAGGAAACAGATGTCGTGCTGTAACCAGTCTGGGCAGGAGTGAGTACCCGTGCCAATGAAACTTCCGAGCAACAACTGGCGGTGTTGAAGCCCAGGGATGAGAAGACAACATGGTGGAGGCAGCAGGACTTTTTGCCGTTCACACAGCAGGGGAACAGCTGACATTACTGAACCCCAGTAACACACGAGCAAGTGTTGACTGTGCTAACAGCACTTCCGAGCAACAACTGGCGGTGTTGTAGCCCAGGAATGAGAAGAGAACATGGTGGAGGCAGCAGGAATTTTTGCCGTTCACACAGCAGGGGAACAGCTGACATTACTGAACCCCAGTAACACAGGAGCAAGTGTTGACTGTGCTAACAGCACTTCCGAGCAACAACTGGCGGTGTTGTAGCACAGGGATGAGAAGAGAACATGGTGGAGGCAGCAGGACTTTTTGCCGTACACACAGCAGGGAACAGCTGACATTACTGAACCCCAGTAACACAGGAGCAAGTGTTGACTGTGCTAACAGCACTTCCGAGCAACAACTGGCGGTGTTGTAGCCCAGGAATGAGAATAGAACATGGTGGAGGCAGCAGGACTTTTTGCCGTTCACACAGCAGGGGAACAGCTGACATTACTGAACCCCAGTAACACAGGAGCAAGTGTTGACTGTGCTAACAGCACTTCCGAGCAACAACTGGCGGCGTTGTAGCCCAGGAATGAGAAGAGAACATGGTGGAGGCAGCAGGACTTTTTGCCGTACACACAGCAGGGGAACAGCTGACATTACTGAACCCCAGTAACACAGGAGCAAGTGTTGACTGTGATAACAGCACTTCCGAGCAACAACTGGCGGTGTTGTAGCCCAGGAATGAGAAGAGAACATGGTGGAGGCAGCAGGACTTTTTGCCGTTCACACAGCAGGGGAACAGCTGACATTACTGAACCCAGTAACACAGGAGCAAGTGTTGACTGTGCTAACAGCACTTCCGAGCAACAACTGGCGGTGTTGTAGCCCAGGAATGAGAAGAGAACATGGTGGAGGCAGCAGGACTTTTTGCCGTTCACACAGCAGGGGAACAGCTGACATTACTGAACCCCAGTAACACAGGAGCAAGTGTTGACTGTGCTAACAGCACTTCCGAGCAACAACTGGCGGTGTTGTAGCCCAGGAATGAGAAGAGAACATGGTGGAGGCAGCAGGACTTTTTGCCTTCACACAGCAGGGGAACAGCTGACATAACTGAACCCCAGTAACACAGGAGCAAGTGTTGACTGTGCTAACAGCACTTCCGAGCAACAACTGGCGGTGTTGTAGCCCAGGAATGAGAAGAGAACATGGTGGAGGCAGCAGGACTTTTTGCCGTTCACACAGCAGGGGAACAGCTGACATTACTGAACCCCAGTAACACAGGAGCAAGTGTTGACTGTGCTAACAGCACTTCCGAGCAACAACTGGCGGTGTTGTAGCCCAGGGATGAGAAGAGAACATGGTGGAGGCAGCAGGACTTTTTGCCGTTCACACAGCAGGGGAACAGCTGACATTACTGAACCCTAGTAACACAGGAGCAAGTGTTGACTGTGCTAACAGCACTTCCGAGCAACAACTGGCGGTGTTGGAGCCCAGGGTCAAGGAGGATGTTTAAATACTATATCAAGTATTTTCCTTGTTACGTGTCAATTAAAAATGTCTATACTCCAAACAAGAGAAATATAACCTTTAGTACCATAAGATGATGATTTAACTTAAAAAAATATATGTAACTTAATAATTTACAAACATAAACGCATACATTAACATGTTGAAAAGCAATGCAAACCACAATTAAAATAGGTTAAATAATCTGCTATACGGTTTAAAATAAAAACATACAAATACATATCAGAATCCTTTAATGATGGCTAAGTAACAGTATGTACACCATTTTTATTGTGTAGACAATGAATGGCTGACTTAAAAACATAATCAGCATTACAAGTTATCTTTGACATTCATAAAACTTTACATTTGGTGAATAATATCACTAAAATTTTTTAAAAAATATCTAAAATTTCCATCATGTAATACTGATAATATGTGCCAATCATTTATATTAACAAACAAAAAATTTAAAAAGTGCATAGTGCAGAGTGAAAACAGATATTTATGCCTGACTGTGGACTTGCAAGCATGACAACTGATAGATAAGGTATATATAGATGAGACTGCATAGCCACAGATGGTGAATGACGATGTAATACTGTACCTCAATAAAGTGTGCATTACTACTACATACTTTTTTTTATATAGCTTTATAAAAGGTTACGTGCATGTATGGTTGCGCCTTTGTTTGGACGCACAGACTGGCTTCCTGCTGTGACGCGTTGGGTATTGGAGCGTCTGTACGTCTTATGACGCAGACTAACATTCACGGTGCGCATCGTTCATCATCGCAAGCGTACCGACAACACAAAGGCGTTGTGATGCCTGCTTTACTCAGTAAACATGCACCTATGATGAAACATACACGCATGTGCCCTATTACATAACAAGCTACAAGAAAAAGAGTGTGAGGTGTGACACAGCTGTTTTGTTAGGTACAGTATTATATCGACATTGTACAGGTGTCGCTATTCAGTCTGATAAATAGATATCATTCACCTATTCTATAAGTTGTCGTTCTTTCAGCACCACTTACAGGTATATATTTTGCTATTGTGACCATGCACTATTGACTTTAACAAGGTAATGCATGATTTTTGTTAGCGATTATCATGTTTACATGAAGGACCTTTATGATATGGGCTGTTAACTTTCTAATTAAATATGTATTTTTTAAAATGACACAAATTTAAGTAATGTTGAAGAGGACTATTCCTACATGCATTGTTTGCACAATATTACAGATGTACATCACGTCCCTTAATCAACATTGGATTATTATATTTACTTGTATGCTTTTATTTATAAAGACAAGAACACTGAAGTATAACCTTCGCACTGCAGCAGTTGTCAAAGTTCAACCCACATTATGCACTTCCAACATTGCAGCATTTGAGTCATGATGTGAGTTGGATTTGTCTAAGCTATGGAGTGACAAGGTTGACCATCAGTATCCTATAGCATAAGTAGGCTTTTGTGTTTGCATTTGTTTTCGACATGTGTATATCTGTAATAATATGTCACAATTATTTTGTTACAGATTTGTGACAAAGACTAATCATTTTATGGTTTTAAAGTTGACGTTTCAAATGTTTACAGCTTAGAAATCAGGGTGTAGCCTCATATCTATGTGTAGCACTAGACACTTTGACATGTCATGTTTTTTTCACCTTGATTAGGTAGCTAGCAGTAATTTTTGTAAATTCTCTGTTTATTTCACAAAGAGAGTACAACAGTATAAAGCAAAGAAACAAAGAAACAAACATTACGTTACATCACGTTTAAGCAAAAACAAATTAAAACCAAATGAATTAAACCTCATGTAGAACAAGGAAAAAGAAGAAAACAGAGAAGAAAGAAAATAAGGAAGAGAGCCCAATGTGTGGGAGAATAAGTCAAGGGCGACTTGAGTACAAATCAGAGGAAAGATAGAATGAGTGAAGATATAGAAATGGAGAAGCGGTGGGGAGGAAGGAGTGAAGGAAAGGAGGTGACGGAGTCCGATGTCTACCATTCAACCACTCAACCATCCAAGTGGCACTGGATTCAGAGCTAGTCTGAAGCCTTGTAGTCTACCCAAGGAGCCCAAAGTTTCTCAAATGCCGTGTAACGCAATTCCAATCTGGCTGTGAGGTCTTCCAATTTGTATATGTCGTCCACTTTTGCAAGCCACATATCTAGTGTCGGCGGAGTCACCGATCGCCATTGAAGAGGGATCAACCATCTGGCTGCCATCAGAAGGTGAGTGCTAAGTTTCTTTTTATGTGGGGTATAATTAGGGGTGTTACACCAGAGCAGTACCAAGTCCCTGGTGAGTGTAAAGTTCGGATCACAGATCCTACGGGTGGTGTCTTCTACTGTTTTCCAAAAAGGGGCAACCGCAGCGCAGTGCCACCAAATATGTGACAAAGTACCTCTGGCAGATCTACATCTCCAGAATAAAGCATCAACAGTGAGGCCCCATTTCTGCAACATCTCCGGTGTTATGTACCAGCGGGTCAACAATTTAACGAATTTTCTTTTAGCCGTACACAACGTGAGAATCCGTGTGAGCGGTTCAAGATCTGCTGTGTTGTTTCTTCTGAAAAGCAACAACCCAACTCGCGTTCCCACTCAATTAAGTAGGAAGGCTTAAACACTTCAGCAGGTGTTATCCGAGATGCGTACATAGTAGAGAGAGAACATCGGGGAAATGAGGCCTCAAGTAGTTGTTGTTCAAACTGGGTGGCGCTGCGTGTAGTTGAATGGTTTAAATTAAAGGTTTTACAATTGAATTGAAAATGTCGTCGTTGTAGAAAGTTTGGGACAAAAGGTAAGAGGTGTTCCAAGAGAAACGTCTCAGAGGGCAGTGAACCATGCGGCATGAAGAATGATATGGGAACACGCAGTCGGGACCACAGGTCTAAGGAAATGGCGTCTATATCAGATGACGAGTTAGCGAACGGGATAAGACTGGCCGGCAACAGCGGAGAGGGGAAGGGCGACAGACGTGAGTCTGACCCGTTGCGTTTCCATACAGTCATTAACCCCTTCAGCATCGGATTTCGTAGCACCTTAGTCGTGTTTCCCAAAGCGGGAACCCAAAAAGCAGCTCTATCCCTGCTCGACAGTAATTCCAGGTCTATTATGGCTGAGTCCGAGTTCCCAACATGTCTGCAAATGTCTAACCAGCGTAAGAGCTGTATTGATTCATAGTAGGTCTCCAAATCCGTGAGGTTAATACCTCCGGCTCTACGAGGTAGCCTCAAAATTTTATAAGCAACTCTACTTCTACCGCCCCTCCACAAAAAGTTCAGAAAGAGGCTCCGTACATTCTTAAAAAAGGACTTTGGTACAAACACAGGAGCAGCCTGGATAATGTACAGCAGTTTGGGCATTAAATAAGAGACCAAATATGTTTTCCGGCCAAGCTAAGACATGAAGGGGACTCGTAGTGACTCAAGTCTCTTCCTAATCTTTTCCAGGGCCGGGATATGGTTATTCGGGAAGATCGCAGAAATATCTCTGCTCAACTTTATACCAAGATATATAATACCTCGTGACGGCCATTGGAAGGGAAACATACTGCGCAAAGTAGCAATGTGACATGAGGGGACCGACACATTTAAGGCCTCAGATTTCTGGTAGTTGACTTTGAAATTCGAGATCTCACCGAACATCTCGAAAATCTTCATCAACTCGGGAAATGCTTGCTGTGGGTCAGAGAGGAATAGTAACAGGTCATCAGCATATGCAGCCGTTAGATGGTGTCGCTCCCCAACTATGAGACCCCGCAACTGATGTCTCCATGGGCCAGAAAGAACAAATAGGGATGGAGACAATGGGCATCCCTGCCTGGTTCCGTTGGCGACCAAGAACGAACGCGAGAAGGCACCGTTCACTTTGACTGAAGCCGTCGGTTGATTGTAGAGCGAGAAAATCGATGTCACAAAGGCCGGCGGCAGACCAAACCTCAGCAATACCGATCTCATGAAAGTCCAATCGATTCTATCAAATGCCCTATCCGCGTCCGTCCCCAGCAACGCCAACGGAACTCCCCGACTCCCAGCATAATGTATTAAACTAAGAACTCGGCACGTGTTACTCCTGCCCTCTCTCCCAGGGACAAACCCCGTCTGGTCTGGGTGAATCAAGCGGGGTAGGAGACTCTGCAAGCGGGAAGACAATAATTTTGCCCATAATTTTACGTCTACATTTAGCAAGGAAATTGGTCTATAACTACTGCACAGGGTGGAGTCCTTCCCCTCTTTTGGTATCACAGCTATATGGGCCATCAGGGCCTGCGCCGGAAGCCCTTCACCCTGTGCTAGAGACCCGCACCATTGCTCCAATTGCAGCAGTAATACTTGGCTCAATTTTTTGTAATAAGTTATCGGAAGACCGTCAGGACCTGGGCTCTTCCCCGATGGGATGGACTTAAGTACCTGCAAGATATCCTCCCCGCTGAAGGGTTTCATAAGAGCTGCCTGTTCTTCCGAAGAGAGAGATGGAAGTTGCAATGAGTTTAAAAAGGATTCGACCTTTCCCAGATGTGCACGTTGTTGGGATGAGGATCTGTTAGGGTGTAGACCATATAAGGTTTCATAGTAGGAACAAAACTATTCCCTATCAATTTAGAGGTGGACACCCGGGAACCATCCGGTTTGCGAATCGCGGAGATGAATGTGTTCGGCCGGGTGGCTCTAACATAAGATAACATAATCAACTTACCACCGCGGTCCCCGTGAGCATACAGTCTCTGTCTCGCGTAGAGGAGGGACCTCATGAATTTCAAGGACAAATATGTCTTAAGTTTGGTCCTAGCTGACAGTAGTTCCTCCAATGTACTTTCCGCTTTGGATAACTTATGTGTTTGTTCAAGAGTGTTGATTGTGCGTAGAAGCGCATCAATCTCCTCATTGCGTTGTTTTTTCTTAAAGGAACCCAGAGACATAAACAAACCACGTACATAAGCCTTATGGGCCTCCCATTGTATCGGGATAGAGACTTCTTCATTGTCATTTAGGGTAAAATATTCTTTAAGTTTCCCACTAAAGTCTCGCACAGTACTTTCGTCATTTAAAAGGATTCATTAAGTTTCCAAGTGAAAGGACGATTGAACTCAGTAGGAAGGCGTAACTTCAAAGTTACAGGAGCATGATCCGAAATTGCTATATTACCAATGGAGACTCCTTCCACGCAAGACAGAGAACGCTTAGATAAAAAGACGTAGTCCAAGCGGTGGTAAGATTTGTGTACTATAGAATAAAAGGTGTAATCTCTCGCCAGAGGGTGGGCGGCTCTCCAGGTGTCCACCAGATCCAAAGCCGCCAGTGCCCGTTTAACAGCGGAAAGTTTAGAGTTCCCCACGAGAGGCCTCCTGCTGGAGGAATCCACAAGGGGGCACAACACCAGATTTAGGTCCCCACCCAACACAATCGTACCCTCTGCAAAGGCCCGAACCTTGGGGAGCACTGACAGAATCCAAGGAGTTTGGTTAGTGTTTGGAGCGTATAAATTCACAATGGTCAGCGTCATGGGGCCTAGCTTACCTTTAACAAAAAGATATCGACCTTCACAGTCCGTCAGATGTGTCTGGGGAACAAAGGGGAGACCAGACCTGAAGGCAATACTAACCCCTCTTGCGGCCTTAGAACCAAAGTGGCTGTGAAACCAGGAGGAATAGCCAAATTTAGTGAGCGTAGGGATATTCGATTCTTTAAAATGGGTTTCCTGTAGAAGGAGAATCGCAGGTTTCTGCTTTTTCAACAGGGCAAAAATTTGTGAGCGCTTTTGTGCGGTATTGAGCCCTTAACATTGAGGGAGCAAATAGTTGTTAGGTCAGGCATCATAATGTCTTTGCCATCCACAACTTAAAACACCAAGAGGATAGACCAGTAGAATATGAGTAACCGTATCACCGGACTCCGTCGGGGAAGGGAAGGAGTAAGTTGGAGTAGGGAAGAGGGAGAAACAGAGAGAGTAAGAGACAGAAAAGAGAGAAGGAGAAGAGATAAATGTGTCCCGTATTGACCCACCAGATTCCCCCCATATGAAGACAGATGGGAGGGAGTAGGGGTCGGACACATGAAAATGTCCCGCCGGGCGAACACCCCCGGGCCACCAGGAGGGGCCCGACTGCGTCGCCAACAAGGACCAAGGGGGTATGAGTGCAATAGCAACCTGGAACACGAAGCACCAGCTGTACCGCCCACCCCTAATAATGCAACATTACCCCAACATGGGCTATCTCTGAGAGGAGAGGCATATATTGATTAAGCATAGCAATGCACATTCTTAACATATAGATACTTAAAAACAACTGTATACCCACAAAACTGGCAGGGCATGATACAAAACCATACACCTCCCGGTTAATCAGCACTAAATGTACGTATTAGCCCTCAGATGCTCAAAACCGAACATTCCCTTATAGATACCAGAAGAGAACAAGATCAGCATCTTCACCATCAGGGTACCTCCGTGACCTCCCAAATTAAATAACATCTTACATCAACCAACAATAATTGGGATTGAAAATTAGGTACATTGTTGTTAGGGCAGTCAAGATGTAATAGGAGCTTCTCATTGGTAACGCAAAACTCCAACAGTCATATGTAGCCGCGGGGAGAATCCAAGGGGGAACTATAAATATATAACTCACGGTTCCCAAATGTGAAAGATTGATAACGACCTCGTCCAACCGCTCAGTTAACAAGTGAAGAGGGGTCCGGGTTATAGTGATGACGTCTACGGGAAGTGTACAACGCGGACCATAAGAACAAAAAGACTGGCAAAGCCTCGCTTCTAAAAGATCCAGTTCACAGAACAAGTAATCCAGGGACAAATCCGGACAATAGAAACAGGTGAAGACTGTACATAAGCGATCTCCAGGTCCTGACTTCTCAGTCGTTTGTAGGTAAGTGGCAATCATCAGACTACTAATTGTCTTATAGGTGACATCAGATGTCAGAAATCATTGCACAGACACTGATACTCTGTGTAATCATAAAAAGGAAGGAGTACAGGGAGATCCGGCACGGAAAGTCTACAGAAGATCTGAGATGCAAATAAAGAGAGCCTTAGAATTCACAAATGAGGAGGGAAGAAACCGCAAACTTGAGTCAGGCAGTGTCGGAGCAGGGCTCAGTGCGAATACGCTCTGGAGCTGCCGCTAACTTACGTTTAGCTTTAGAGGACTTGGATTTACCTTCAGCATTTACCCAAATGTCTGAATCTGGAAGCGGAGGCAGATCCTCGTCAAGGGGAATTGGAAGCCAAGACGGTACTCTGATTGGAGGTATGTCAAGCTTCTCCCAGGCTCCCGGTAAATCATCAGGGGTCCGGATTGACACCCTGAGGCTGCCTTTACTGATCAACAAACCAAATGGGAACTGCCACCTGTAGATAAGGTTATGAGCCCGTAGATGGTCCAGGAGTGGTTTGACAATCCGTCTCTTGGCTAAAGTAGCTTGTGATAGGTCCGGATAAAGAGCAATAGTATGTTCTCCCAGTTTCGGGGAGCCATTTTTACGAGCCGCCGCCAGTAGCGCCGCTGCATCTACAAAGCGCAGGAGGCCGCAAACCACATCACGTGGCGGGTTATCCTCGTTAGGTTTGGGGCGGAGGGCCCTATGTACCCTCTGAATTTCAATCGCAGTACCTTTGTCTTTGTCAGTGCTGATCAGTGAGCTGAATATCACTTGCACCGTAGCCTCTAGTTCAGCAGCGGTAACCGTCTCCGGGATGCCTTTGAGCCAGATGTTTGAGTGACGATTACGGTTTTCAAGGTCTTCAACCATAGTGATCACCGTATTCATATGGCTCTGTTGTTCTTGAAATTTAGCCCTCAGAGCTTGGCCAAAACGGACCACTGATGTCTGAGTCTTCTCCAGGCAGTCCACTCTGGTCCCTAGTTTCTGAAGTTCTTGCTTGATGTCCTTCAGCTCAGACAAAATAGGAGCGTGTGCTTGGTCAAGTAATTTCTTAAAATTACTCATTGTCATGCGGCTGGATCCTCTCGTGGAAGTATGTGTGGAGCTGTCATCGTCTGAAGAGTCCCCTGCACACTCAGAGTCTATGGCGGGAACTTCCTCCATTAAGTTCAGCGGTCGGCCAGAAGCAGATTTGTGCTTTGTGATGTAAGAATCCATGTCTCTCTGGTTTTTGGTAGTCCTGGAGGAGTTCAAGGTTCCTTTAGACTTATCTCGAGTTGATTTGCCCATGTTGGGGTGAATAAATTGGCTGAAAAGGCTTTTAGAAGGAGCAGCACGGTGAGGAGCTCAGACCTAAGCTTCCTTCCTCATATGCAGCCAGGCTCCGCCCCCTAGCAGTAATTTTTGCCGGACACACAGCAGGGGAACAGCAGGCGTTACTGAACCCCACAAACACATCAGCGATTGTTTTCATCTGTGCATCTAACACTTCTGAGCAGCAACTGGCGGTGTTGAAGCCCAGGGTCAAGGAGGGTGTAGGCAGAGGCCTAGTATGAGATGTTTGAAGTTGAATTTGTAGTTAGCAGCAGTAATTTTTGCCAGACACACAGCAGGGGAACAGCAGGCGTTACTGAACCCCACAAACACATCAGCGATTGTTTTCATCTGTGCATCTAACACTTCTGAGCAGCAACTGGCGGTGTTGAAGCCCAGGGTCAAGGAGGGTGTAGGCATAAAATATTGAGTTATTGCCTTGTTACGTGGCCATTGCAAATGTATGTACTTCAAACAAGAATAAATGAAGTTTTACTAGGACAATAAAATGATGAATTTCAATTCCAAGAATAGAAAAATATTTATACTTGAGAGTCCTCTGTGGTTGATACCGTTTAATGGCTAACTGAAAATATGGTAACAAATTCCAAGCTTTTGAGACTACTCAGGTCTCTTCATCAGGCTAAGACTAAAAAAAAAAAGGAAGAATCACATATTTCTACACACAACAGGACACAGGAATAGGTAAGACAAGTGAGGGAGGGACAAGTGAAGGGAGACCGGCCAAAAAATGAGAACAAGGATGAATTATCAGCGCCACACAATAAGAGAAAAAATAATGGATTTACCTGTGGCAAAACACTTTTGTATGCCCGGTCATAGCATGATGGATATGGAATTACTGGTATTAAAATATAACTTCAAATATGAGAAAGATACAAAGGTTTCAGAATATAAGCTCATCATGACCTTTGACACTGTTAGTGATGGAATGAATAGATCACACGGATTTATGTCATTCTATATCAATTAAGGAATCTGCGTCTCTGCCCTTCCAGGGGCATGAAAACACAAAACCAGACCCCAATCAGAGGGCAATAAAACTTTCTATCCTTATCTAGGAACTGTTCCAATATTTATGTTCATCCCTCTGTGATAATGACAGTTCTGCTACACGTCACTTACTTGTCTTACCTATTGCACTATTCCTGTGTCCTGTTGTGTATAGAAATATGTGATGCTTCATTTTTTGTTTTAGTCTTTGCCTGATGAAGAGACGTGAGTAGCCTCGAAAGCTTGCAATTTGTTACCATCTTTTCAGTTATCCATTAAAAGGTATCAACCACTGCGGACTCTCAAGTCTAAATATTTTTCTATCTACTGGCTAACACGGTAGAAGATACACATGTTTCCTAACTTCAAGAATAAAAATAAAGACACTGCAAATATAAATGCATATATGCACATGCCAACAAGAAATGGAACAACACACCACCCAAAAAATTGGTTACAAAATATAGTGTTGTAAATTTAAGAATAAAAGTCCTTTTTTGTATTTATGAATAATGCTTAAGGAACGCTATGTTAAACCATAACATAGTGAAGACAATGGATTTTGTAATAGTCACTCATCATCATCATCATTGCAATTTAGATGTGACAGTCACAGACATTTCAATTATTTAAGTTAATAAAATCGTTACTTTGTACAGCATGTATGACATGTCCAGCATGGACTCATCAATGTGATGACACAATAATGTACGATAAAAAATAACCATTTAAAAAAACATAATGCATTGTCACAATTTAAGTGTGTGCCTGCAAGTGTAGGTGAAACAAAGGCTACGGATAGCAAAGGTATATTCTATGTCTGTATCAGACAGTGGACAGCCTCTGATGGGTAATGGCGATGTTATACTGTACGTCAATAAAGTATGCGGCTGCAATCATGCATTTTTTGCTTGTACAGTGTTGAAGAGGGTAAAAGCATGTCTGGTTGCGCAAGGCTTTATCCGTCAACACTACCTTCCTACTGTCATGCGTAGGGTAGGGTAGCGTGTGTCAATTAGATGACTCTATAAAATGTGACGTTACGCAGCGTTATTGCGCCCTAGGGATGCCAAAAATACGACAGCAGTAATCATTTACTGTCTAATACTCCACCTATGACCAACAAAAAAAGACCGTTCCCTCTTTAACAATCTACAAGACTAACAAGCATAATGATTGACGCTGACTTTATTGAGGTACAGTATTACATCACATTGTCCTAGTAACTGCACTGTGATACCTATATACCATTATTAATTTATATCTGTTGTGGTTGTTTCAACAGCACTTGCAGGTATAACTACCTATTGTCAGTATGCATGATGCACTTTCTAGATGTAATAATTTATTATTTCACATTATTACCAGGTTTAGATGCTGGCCATTTCATATATGGTGTGTGAAGTTACAGTTGGCATCAGTATGTGTATTTTATAATGTCTGTCATAAATAAAACTCGTGATGATGATGATGAGGATTTTATGATTCGTACATCCATTGACTGCATTATCTTACAGGTACAGATAAAGTTCCTTAAAAAGCATTAATTGATAAGTATGAAATGTACTTTTATGCATTAATTTCAAAAAGTGAAGACTATGTTTTAGTTTTTGTTACCATTTCTAATAGACATGTGCAGATATGCGCTGTGATGACAAATTATTATTTGTCCATATTTGTCATAAAAATTTATCATTCTAGGCCTGGAAAACTTCACAATTTCCTGTTTTAAGCATAACAATCAGGGTGACGGCTCTTCCCTATTTGGAGCATGTTCGACATGGGTTTTTCTGTGCATGTGTAGGGAACAGGAGACTTCTTGCCGGACACACAGCATGGCAACAGCTGGCGTTACTGAACCCCACTAACACTATAGCTTGTGTATTGGTCTGTGGACACGACACTTCTGAGCAGCAACTGGCAGTGTTGTACACCAGGGAGTAGAGTTCAGGTGGTAGAAAGATGAACATAACAGGAGACATGGATAACGTTGCAAACCAGTTATTTAATCTGAAAACGGACAGACAAATTCTGGCGAGATCCATGCCTTGTTCATTTTCAGAAAAGTAAGCCGGTCTACATTATCGGAGGATAGTCGCATGCGACGGTCTGTTAGTACACCACCTGCAGCACTAAAGACGCGCTCCGATAATACACTGGCAGCAGGGCAAGCCAGCACCTCCAATGCATACTGGCTAAGCTCTGGCCATGTATCCAGCTTAGAGACCCAAAACTTGAATGGGGAAGAGCCATCTGGGAGTACACTGAGAGGGAAAGACATGTAGTCTGTCACCATCTTACGGAAACGTTGCCTCCTGCTGACTGGAGCCGTCTCGGATGGTGTAGACATTTGTGGCGCTGCCACAAAACTTCGCCACATTTGGAACATACTGGTCTTGCCCTGTGCAGAGGCGCTGCTTGTGCTCCCTCTTGTTGCAGAGCTGTCTCCACTGCCTCGACGCACAGAGCTGCTTTGTAAAGCAGTAGCACCAGCAGTGCTCTCGGCTGGAATGGAGAACATTATGGATTGCACCAGTGTGTCTTGGTACTCCCGCATTTTATGCTCCCGGTTCAACGGTGTGATGAGGCTTTGTAAGTTGTCCCGGTAGCGAGGGTCTAGGAGGGTGTACACACAATAATCAGACGTGGTGAGAATGTGGGCGATGCGGCGGTCGGTTTCTCAGGCACTGCAGCATGAAATCAACCATGTGCTGCAGACTCCCAACTGGCCAAGAAACGCTGTCCCCTGCAAGAGGCGTCATCTCTGCCTGCTCTGCATCACCCCACCCTCGCTCTACATACTGACTAGAGCGTTGTGTACCTCCCTCTGGAGCGATGTCTTCCTCCTCCATTGACTCCTCCTCATCCTCCTCACAAAGTGAGCCCTGCCCAGCCCTTTGTGAGGAACCACATTGCGCTGACTGTCCAGAAGGTGATGGAATTTGTGACTCCTCATCCTCCACCTCTTCCAAAACCTCATCCCTTAGTGCTTGCAGTGTTTTTTGAAGCAGGCAGATAAGGGGGACAGTCAGGCTGACTAGTGCATCATCTGCACTCACCATCCGCGTTGACTCATCAAACGGACGCAAAACGTGGCAGATGTCCTTCATAGAGGCCCACTCAGTAGTGGTGAAGTGTGAACGGCGCAAATTGCGAGTTGATTGCGCCTGATGCAGCTGATACTCCATTACTGCTGGCTGCTGCTCACACAACCGCTCCAACATATGTAACGTGGAATTCCACCTGGTGGGTACATCACATATGATGCGATGTTCAGGAAGGCGAAATCTGCGTTGCAGAGCTGCAATGCGCGATCTGGCCATGCTGGAACGTCGCAAGTGAGCGTACTCTAGGCGGACCTTGTGCAGCAGTGCATCAAGATCCGGATAGTCCCTCAAAAAACTCTGCACGACCAAGTTGAGCACATGTGCCAGACATGGTATGTGAGTGAGGTTGCCAAATCCCAGAGCTGCCACCAGATTTCGGCCATTGTCACACACTACCAAGCCTGGCTGGAGATTCGCTGGCAAAAACCACACGTCGCTCTCCTGCTTGATGGCATTCCAGAGCTCCTGCGCTGTGTGGCTTCGATTCCCCATGGAAATTAATTTCAGGACGGCCTGTTGACGTTTGGCCACGGCTGTGCTCACATCAGTCGCATCAGGTAAGCGTTCACGGGTCCATGTGGAGGTAGACCGTGACGTCTCCTGCAGCGATGATTCTGAGGAACTGGAGTAGGAGGAGGAGTCAATGTGGACAGACTTGATTCCTGCAATCCTTGGAGTTGGCAGAACACGTACAGCGCCACTCGCAAGATCTGTACCCGGCTCCACAACATTGACCCAATGGGCAGTGAGGGAAAGGTATCGTCCCTGGCCATGGGTACTGGTCCACGCATCGGTGGTCAGGTGGACCTTGCTACTGACGGCGTTTAGTAGCGCATGTTTAATTTATCCCTCAACATGCTTTTGCAGACCAGGGACGGCTTGCCTGCTGAAATAAAATCGGCTGGGCACATTGTATTGTGGGACTGCCAATGCCATTAAGTTACGGAAACTGTCAGTCTCCACCAGCCTGAATGACAGCATTTCAAGGGACAGGAGTTTTGCAATGCCAGCATTCAGAGCCTGTGCTCGTGGATGGTTTGCCGAGTATGGCCGTCTTTTATCCCATGCCTGTGCTACCGATGGCTGTTTTGTGGCCTGGGAGTGTGAGGATGACAGGGAACTTGCAGCTGTGGGTGGAATAACACTGGGTCTCTGGACAACAGTGACAGAGGTTCTTCCATGGCGATCCTGTGAGGAAGCCGAACCAGCTGTGTGTGAGCTGGAGGAAGAGGCTCCAACACGAGCTGAAGATGTAGGTGCTGCTGTAGGTTGGCCTACATCTCCAGTGTGTCTTTGTAACTCAACCACGTGCTTTGACCGCACATGTTTCCACATATTTGTGGTATTAAGGTTACTGACACTTTTACCTCTTTTTACTTTTTGATTACACAGCTTGCATTTGACAGCAAATATCATCTGCAAGTGTGTCAAAAAAGGACCACGCAGTGCAAGTCCTGGGAGCGCCCGTTTTTGCTGTTGGAAGAGAACTGCTACGAACGGGTGCCAAACTGGAGGCTACAGGCAACCGAGTCAGCAGCCTACCTCTCCCTACTGTTTGGACCGTTGGTGCAATCTCTTCCTCAGAGCTGCTACCACCACCTTCCTGTTCCTCACGCCACGTTGGGTCTTGGACCTCATCATCTCCACTACCCTCTTCCAACACCTGCTGCTGTTGGGTGGTCTGGCCAGCACCATGCTCAACAGAAACTGGCACCTGAGTCTCATCATCATCAGATGCGTTCTGCGGTTTGCTGACCATCGGCACTGGCTCACCCGCCTCTTCAGATTCAGAGAGACACAGCTGTTGCGCATCACTGCATACTGCCTCTTCTTCACATTCCAGAATGCTGCTTGGCTGGGCCCCTGTTTGCAAGCCAACAGATTCTGAGAACAGAAGCAGAGACTCAGCTGGCTCCAGTTCAGAACTCTCTGACTGCCTGGGCAATTTGGCAGGCGGTGAAGAGACAGATGGTTGTTCAACAGTGCTGTGGTCCTGAGAGGAGGTGGAAGCAATTGAAGTCGATGCATTGGCTGCCATCCAACCAACAATGGCTTCAATTTGTTCTTCCCGCAGCAGGGGGGTACGCTGAGCTCCTACAAAAGTGCGCATAAAGGAACGCTCACGGGGAAAACTGGTGGATGCTGTGTCACTGGGTGCGGCAGCAGCCACAGAATCCCCACGTCCTCTCCCTGCTGAAACTCCACGGCCACGACCACGTGCCTTACTCCCTGCCTTCTTCATCTTGGTAGATTGATAAAGAAAGTCAGAAAAGTTATAAGGCCTAAGTGTGGTTATTCCTCAGAGACTGCAGTGAACACTGCAGACAACTGTTCAGTAGCTGTGAAAGGCCCCATTGTGTACTTCTATAGTGTTTGCAACCAATGTATTGTATACGGATGGAAGCGCTTCACACTAATAGATTAGATTTTTTTCAAATATAATGGAGCAGCACCAATTAGAGAAAAATGTGAAGGATGAGGCAGTGACACACGCTCAGCAGACTACAACCAGCAGTGGTTGAAGAACTAACTGGAGTGTAATCTGCACTCAAAAAATGAAAAGCTCACAGACTACAGTGAACACTACAGACAACTGTTCAGTAGCTGTGAAAGGCCCCTTTGTGTACTTCTATATGTTTGCAACCAATGTATTGTATACGGATGGAAGCGCGTCACACTAATAGATTAGATTTTTTTCAAATATAATGGAGCAGCACCAATTAGAGAAAAATGTGAAGGATGAGGCAGTGACACACGCTCAGCAGACTACAACCAGCAGTGGTTGAAGAACTAATTGGAGTGTGATCTGCACTCAAAAAATCAAAACCTCACAGACTGCAGTGAACTCTGAAACACAACTGTTCACTATCTGTGAAAGGCTCCTTTCTGTACTTCTATAGTGTTTGCAACCAATGTATTGTATACGGATGGAAGCGTGTCACACTAATAGATTAGATTTTTTTCAAATATAATGGAGCTGCACCAATTCCACAAAATAAAATAAAAAAAAGAGTCAGTGAGTGACACGTGCAGATGCCTACAAACAGCGGTGGATGCAGAGCAAACTGCAGCGTCACCTGCACTCTCACACACACCTTGCACAGAGCTGTTAAAAACACTGGCAAAAGGAAGCTTTACACAGCGGTTGGTAAACTAGCCTGCCTAAAGCACAGTACACAAAATCGCAATGTCTAACTGTCCCTCAAAGTCAGCAGAACAGCGTTCTGTCCCTAACTGAGTTCACAGCACAGTGACTCTAAAATGGCGGCGGCGCCTTTTATAGTGCATTCTGACATCATTTCAGCAGCCAATCACAGCCATGCCATTAGTTAAGATGACCGCAGCATTACAGGATGTGCCCACACTTCATAAGATTCCTCATTGGCTGACTAAAATCACATTGCCTCTCAAAGAATTATGGGAACTTCCGATTCCGGTATACGATATTGGAAAAATATCGGAACTAAGTATCGGAATTCCGATACAGCGAATATCGGCCGATACCCGATACTTGCGGTATCGGAATGCTCAACACTACTCAGCAAACTTCCAAAAGAACCAGGAACCACAATTGAGACAAGAACAATTGATCACCGGCAACTATCATGGGAGGGAACCTCCCTTATATCAGACCAGTCCATGATCCCAGATTGCCATTCCTCGCTGAAAGGTTCAGTACTGTATGTAACCACCAGAGGGAGCCTCTGCTCAGAAACCATAGTAAAAAGACTCAGAACTGAGCTTCAGTGATGCGTGGTTTTTAATCGTGTCCACAGTGGTAACAGAAACGTTTCAGTCCTAAAATTTGGACCTTCATCGTCACATGGACTACTGAAAGTAGGTGGACTCAGCAAAAGGAGAAGGGCTGTTGTCACTTCTTTAGTGACCGATGACAGGGAGGAGTTATAAGAGTTGGTTGAACGATTCATGGAGGTCCACTTCTCTTGTCATCGTTCAGACAGACGGGTGTCAACCCGGATGCAATGCTTGATGAAATCATCCAGATCCGAAGGGGTCTCCCCACGGGCAAGTTCGTCCTTTACTGCACTAGAAAGTCCTCTTTTAAAGAAAGTTACTTTTGCTGCATTATTCCATTCAGTGTCGACGGCCCACCTCCTATACTCCATAGCATACTCTGCGACGGGGCGTTTGCCTTGTCGTAATGCCAGCAACGTTGATTCAGCGGTAGCTGCACGGTTTGGGTTGTCAAACATCTGCTGCATCGCTCGAATAAACTCGTTCAGATTGTCTAAACATGCGTCCCGAGTCTCAATCAGAGGATTAGCCCAAGCGATCGCTTTGTGGGTTAACAGCATAATGATTCATAGCACCTTTGACCTATCAGTCGGGAACTGATTAGCATGTGTATCGAAGAACAGGTAACATTGATTCAAAAATCCACGAAATTTATCTTGATCACAGCCAAAACGAAAAGGTGGTAGCTTGGGGGGCGTGGCAGACGCTGAGACGGAAGCTTGTCCTTCTAGCTGTGTAATTCGAGCAGTCAACACTTGTACCGCATTCTGCAGATCTTGGATAGCTTGTTGGTGATTCTGGACATTATGATCGCTTTGTGCAATAAATGCGTCCATCCGTGATTTTCCATTCATCTGTTCGGTGTGCAGACTGGATATTGCACCCTGCAGTTTTCTGACACGTGTATCCATAGTTTCTGCTCCAGCGGCCTCCATTTTTGAGAGGCTGAGTATTCTGTCACGTTACTGGCGATACTGGACTGGAGGTCAGTGGCCGGAGCAGAAGTGTGCAGATTACCGGACCGTGGAAAGGCTTCTGGAGGTGCAGAATATGGCTGTGGTAGTCCACTATGTAGGCAGATGCGGGAGCCCGCCCGCGCACGGGCCGGCCGAGATCACACACAGCACCAAGTCCGTTTAGGTGATGGAAGTTCGAGGTAGGAACAGCAGGGTTTCCACAAGATACAGGAAGGCGCCAGCAGAACACCTTCCAGATCAGGAGCTCAGATAATTTTTTTTTTTTTTTTCTCTCTCAGATGGGAAGTTCCACAGTCAGATAACCAAAACTATAAGGAACTCGACTCCCAAACAGCGTGTACACTTACATAATGCAGCAGCTGTTCCCATCATCATCAGAAAACCAACTTTATTTACAAGCACAAAAAAACACAAAACTAAGACACATTAACAAGGTGTTTACACTTTTTAACTTTCCAAATTCCCTCTGCGTCCTCCTCCCCCCTCTTTCTCTTATCACACACAAAACAAAAATACAATTTTCCCAAAACAATTTTTAACCTTAATCTCCTTCCTCTTAAACACATACACGTTCCTCATATCGCACAACACCTCTTTTATACATGCAAGCATCAACCACAACACTCTTTCCTTTTCTACACACATACCCAACCCAAACATAAATAACTCAAACGTCAAAAAATTCACATCACACAACTCTATACACAACGGGCCCAAACCTGAAATCACTTTTCTAGCATACTGACAATTCCAAAACAAATGCACCACACTCTCTCTCCCACCACATCCCCTCCTCGGACACATCTCACTCCTCACTAAACCCCGGTTTCTCTGGAACTCTCTCACCGGTAACACCTCATGCAATGACTGCCACACAATCTCGCTCTGTCTATTTGTCATACCATCCAAACGTACCTTCTTCCATACCTTCTGCACATCACTTCCTCTCACCATATTGATACCACATTCCATCTCTCTACACTCAATCATCCTATATACCGCTTTCTTCTTCTCTAACAACCTCACATCCACATCACACAGTTCATACTTCACCAAAAATTTGTAAACCCACACATACCACACAGGCACCTCAAAAGCCACTGGGCACCTTAGATCCCTCTCCCGCCACTTCAAACGGAACAGAAAACTTCCAAACAAATACCTGCACATACATGCACACTTCCCATCCATCCTAATCACACCCAATACAAACACCATAATATTCACGCCAAAAAATACATGCAAATTGGGGAATCCCAGCCCCCCCTTATCCATTCTCTTCATCACAACCTCTCTCCTTGCACGCTCTATACTTGAACGCTAAAAAAATACAAACAAAACCCTATTTAATCTTCTAACACACATATAACCTGGTGGAAAAACCACCGCAACATGCAAAAAAATTGGTAACACCACACTCTTAATAACTAAAATTTTACCAAAAAACGTCAGATCTCTCATCTTCCAAAAATTTAACTTGCGCTCCACTCTCTCTCTCACATCCACCCAACTTTCCTCTCCATCCAACTTCTCTGAAAATTTCACACCCAGCACCTTTATCGGTCCACTCACCACATTCACCCCAATATCATTGCTCAGAGTCCTCCCACCAAAAATCTTACATTCAGCCTTCTCCCAATTCACTTTAAATGCAGACGCTCCACAAAAAACAGATACCAACAACTTCACACGACGCACCGAACACTCTGAATCACACAATACACACACATCATCCATGTAGCCATTCACCTTCCACACCCTCCCCCCCGCCCCCGGCACTTGCACACCCCAAATCACCTTATCTTTCCTCAACATACACAACAATGGCTCAATCGCGCAAATGAACACGACAGGGACAATGGGCACCCCTGCCGTACACTGGAAAACACATTCATTCTCCTCCCTACATTCCCATTCAACAAAACACAACTATAAATATTTTTATACAAACTTCTCACTCTCTCAACAAACTCAGCCGGAAAACCCATCTTCACCAACACTCTAAACAGAAAACCATGCGCCAACCTATCATACGCCTTCTCAAAATCCAAACTCAACACATACACCCCCTTCTTACAGTTCAAACAGTCCCACAAACAATCTCTCAGCATACACATACCCTCATGTAACCGCCTTCCAGGCACCGCACAACACTGCTCCTCACCCACCACACTCCCTACCACATCACGCATCCTATTTGCCAAAAGCTTCGCATAGATCTTATAATCACAATTAAGCAACGTGATCGGCCTCCAGTTTTTTAGATTTTTCAAATCACCTTTTTTTGGCAACAGCACAACCACTCCTGCTCGCATACCATTCGCCACCTCTGCATTCGCCCACATATACTTACATACATCCACAAAATCCTTCCCAATCACATCCCACGATAAAATTCCACCGGGAGACCATCATCCCCCGGCGTTTTATTCAGCGCCATGCTACACACCACCTTCCATATTTCTTCACTCGTCACCTCCCCCATCAAACTCTCCCTTTCTGTCCCATTCAATCTATTTTCCAAAACACTCAGCACATCACTTTCCAAACCTTCATCCCTCCATTTCACTGCATACAAATCATCATAAAACTTTGCCACTTCCTCACATAAGTCCACACCACTCACCTCATTTCCATCCACTCCATTCAGAACACTCATGCTCTGTCTTTTTCCAAAAACTTTCTTGAAAAAAACCCGCAAACACTTCACATTCTTTTCCAAGTTCTCTATTTTAGCCCTATACACAATACTCCTCCCTCTGTCTCTCAAAAACTTGTTCACTTCTTTTTTTACTCTCAACAAATCTTCACTCACATCCATCCCTCCCTCTCTTAGCTTATATAACACACTCAATCTTGCATTCAACCCAGCAAACCTTTCTCTCTTAGCAGCTGCACACTTGTAACCAAGTTTTTTTAAAAAAACCCTTGGTTTTCCATTTAACCCAATCCCACCATTCACACACATTACTGAATTCACTTCTGCTCTCACACCACTCCTTATAATGTCTCTCATACTCCTCTCTCACCTCCACCCCCTCCAGCAAACTCACATTCAGCTTCCATATACCTTTCCCAGTTACCTCCTCAGTATGCACATCCACTTCACATTTCATACACACATGATCTGAAAATGGCACACTCTCCTGAGCATAACTAACAGCAATCAGATTTTTTGAAACAAAACAATAGTCCAGTCTAGACGCCACCCTCCCACTCTCAGAAAAAAACGTATTTAACAATGGAGTTACTTTACACTCCCTCTGCATATCCCTCAAACCAAAATCACTCACCATGTCCATTAACTCTTTCCTTGACACATCCATATTCACCTTTCCCACATCAACATTCATATCACCCACAATCACAACAGGCACTCTACCTGGAATAAAAAACTTAATTTTTTCAAATAAAACTTTACGCTCCTGTTTTTTCCACAGGAGCATACACATTAATAACACTAAAACGAATATTTCTAAACTCAAAATTTGCTAATACGCATCTCCCAACCTCAATCACCATATAGTCACACAAGCTCACATTACGCCCCTTCACCAAACAACCAACACCGTCATTTCTATTACATGCACTCCCTGACCACACAGACGCACCATGATGCCATTCACTCCCCTTCACACCATCCACAATCCCACACTCCTGTAAACAAAAAATTTCCGCATTTTGAGCTGCAAAAAACTCAAAAATGGCCGCACGTCGCAACTTATTTTTAAAAACCCTCACATTTTGAGATATAATTCTAACACCCATACTAAACACAAAACAAAAAGCTTAAAAAAAACACTTGTCCAAAGAAGCCAAAAAAGGATAAAAAATACAAAAACAACCTACAGATATAACATGACACACATTACATAAAACACACAAAAAAACAGATAGCCATTGCTTAAAGAGCAAAGCTATGTACACAAAAAAACCCTACCTGGCTACTGGAAAAGTAAAACGTACTTAACCAGTACCGCCAGTGTCCTCCTCCACCATTTGTGCCGAGCAGCTTTCTGAGCCGCTGGCCTCCATATACTCCTCCACCCGTGCCTTTTTCTGCCCAGTCTTCCTCTGGGCCATTCCTTCTTCGAACACCTCAATGTCTCTGTTTTCCCCACCACCCTCCCTGTGACACTTTAACCCTCCTGAGTCCTCTTTCGAGGAGAAGGCACCAATATTTCTCGGATCAGACTCATGAACAAAAACCTCAGCCTCCTCCTCTGCCACAGATATATCGAAATCCATCAGGCATTCTGACCATGATTCAGCGACTGGGACTTCTTTTTTTACTTCTTTTTTAGACCATGAACGCTCCTCTCGCCTTATGGCCTTCCAAAATTCCTTGTCCTCCTTTTCCTCCTGTTGCTTCTCCCTCCTTCTCTCAGCCTCCTTGTCCCCCTGCCGCTTCTCCCTCCATCTCTCAGCAGGAGTGGGTGGCGCCCTCACAACGCTTTGCAGCGCGGCGACTTTGCTTTCCCTCCGCTTCTTCTCCTCCTCCCCCTCTTAACCTCCTCCTCTCTCTTCCTTTCTTCCTCCCGCCTCCGCTCCTCCTCACGTCTCTTTCTTTCCTCCTCCTCTCTAGTTGACCTCCTCGGCACACCAAAAGTGGCAGTCTCTATACAGGTGCTCTGAACTGCCACACCTGTCACATTCACGAGGCATCGGACACCAAGCCGCCACATGACCCTCTTGCTTTCAATTACGGCAAACCAACTCTTTGCTACACATGTTTATCAGGTGCCCGAAATGAAAGCACCTCCTGCAGTATAGTGGCTGCCCTGGGTATGACAGGAAGCCCCTATGACCCGCCACTGAAAAGTTCGCTGGTGGGTGGGTGAAACCTCCCAAACAACCTGGGTCCTTCTTCAATTTCACCCGAAACACATACTTGCAGTTGAAAATGCCCAAGACATTTTTCTGCTTCTCCCCTCCATTCACGTAGTCACAGTACCGCTCCAGGAACTGCCCCAGTAGTGCTACTTCTGTATAGGGGTTGTACACAGTCACAGTCACCACTTTTTCCATGAGCCTAAACAGGGCTCCACCCGCACTCCCTCCAGGCATGGATCACCTTCATTACTTCTGAGCCATTCAAAGACGGTCAAACAGCATCCCTCATTCACAAAGGTTACATCATATGTACCTTGACTCCGGAATTCAATGACGCTGTAGATATCCTGACGATGGGCTCCAGCCTTTCCCTCCAACAGGTCACGAACGACGTACACCAGGTTGTTTTTCTCACCACCTTCCACCACCACACGGATCGTATTCTTTATGAACATCCTCAGTCCAGACTGCCGATAAGGATACCGCAGTAGAAATTCAGCAGCACACTGCCAGCAAAGCCCCTAGATCACTCCAGTTTGCTTCACTCAGTTAGACTGAGCACCACAATATACTCAGCAACAGGAAGCTGCACAGGGCCAGGTATATATAGCAGGTCCAATCAGTCTTAATCAGGGCGAGAACAATCAGCCCGGCAGGTGATGATCTCTATCCAATCAGTCTCAATCAGGGTGGGAACAATCAGCAGGGCAGGTGATGATCTCTATCCCAGACGATGTTCATATGGTTTCAGGCTGAAGTTATTCAAGTTCCAAATAGCTCAACAGCAAAGGAATAGACTAGCAAGCCATGGTTCACAGGTTCAAATCCTAACAGCTGTGCCCAAAATATCAGGTTTAGATATTGTCCGTTTAAGGTGATTGAATTTGTGGCAGTGGTAACCTGTGAGGGTCCCAGTGGATCAGGATGTGCCTGCGTTATCCGACGCTTGTCCGTGCATAACACAGACAAGCGGCGGATACCGCAGGCACATCCTGATCTACCGGGACCCTCACAGGTTACCGCTGCCACAAATTCAATCACCTTAAACGGACAATATCTAAACCTGATATTTTGGGCACAGCCCTTGTCCTTTTGCTGGGTCCACCTACTTTCAGTAGTCCATGTGACTGATGAAGGTCCAAATTTTAGAACCGAAACGTTTCTGTTACCACTGTGGACACGATTAAAAACCACGCATCACTGAAGCTGAGTTCTGAGTTTTTTACTATAGTTATATGGTGTGGGAACCTACTCAGACACTCTTACAAGGCTGTGCACATGATTATTCTTTATGTTCTGCTCAGAAACCATCTCTAGCACATTCATAACAATCCACATAGCATGATGCTGCCACCACCATGTTTCACTGTTGAGATTGTATTGGGCAGGAGATGAGCAGTGCCCGGTTTTCTCCACAGACACCACTTAGAATTATCACCAAAAAGTCCTATCTTCGTCTCATCAGACCAGAGAATCTTATTTTTCATAGTCTGGGAGTCCTTCCTGTGTTTTTTTTTAGCAAACTATGCGGGATTTCATATGTCTTGCACTGAGTAGAGGCTTCTGTCAGGCCACTCTGCCATAAAGGCCTGACTGGAGTAAGGCTGCAGTGATAGTTGACTTTGTTGAACTTTCTCCCATCCTCCTACTGCATCTGTGGCGATCAGCCACAGTGATCTTCGGGTTCTCCTTTACCTCTCTCACCAAGACTCTTCTCCCACAATTGCTCAGTTTGGCTGCATGGCCAGGTCTAGGAAGACTTCCTGTGGTCCCAAACTTCCTCTATTTATGGATTATGAAGACCACTGTGATCTTAGGAACCTTGAGTACTGCAGAAATTCTTTTGTAACCTTGGCCAGATCTGTGCATGGGTACAATTCTGTCTCTGAGCTTCTTGGTCAGTTCTTTTGACCTCATGATTCTCATTTGTTCTGACATGCACTGTGGGCTGTGAGGTCTTATATAGACAGGTGTGTGTGGCATCAGAAATTAATTCCTATCAGTTTAATTAAACACAGCTGAACTCCAAAGAAGGAGTAGAACCATCTCAAGGAGGATCACAAGAAAATAGACAGCATGTGACTTAAATATGAGTGTCTGAGCAAAGGGTCTGAATACTTATGAGCACGTGATATTTCAGTTTTTATGAATGATTGAAATATTCTCATTGAATACTTTATTCTGTACAAAGTTGAATGTGCTTACAACAAAATCACACAAAAAATCATCAATGGAAATCATATTTATTAACCAATGGAGGCCTGGATTTGGAGTCAAACACAAAATTAAAGTGGAATGTAATGTCCATAAAACAAGTCAAAATGATACTCAGCAGTGTGTGTGGCCTCCAAGTAACTGCATGACCTCCCTGTGCCTGTATGACCTCCCTACAATGCCTGGGCATGCTCCTGATGAGGTGGCGGATGGTTTCCTCCCAGATCTGGACTAAAGCATCTGCCAACTCCTGTACAGTCTGTGGTGCAACATGACATTGGTCGATGGAGCGAGACAAGATGTTCCAGATGTGCTCAATCGGATTCAGGTCTGGAGAACGGGTGGGCCAGTCCATAGCTTCAATGCCTTGATCTTGCAGGAACTGCTGACACACTCCAGCCACATGAGGTCTGGCATTGTCCTGCATTAGGAGGAACCCAGGGCCAACCGCACCAGCATATGGTCTCACAAGGGGTCTGAGGATCTCATCTCGGTACATAATGGTAGTCAGGCTACCTCTGGCGAGCACATGGAGGGCTGTTCTGCCCTCCAAGGAAATGCCACCCCACACCATTACTGACCCACTGCCAAACCGGTCATGCTGAAGGATGTTGAAGGCAGCAGATCGCTCCCCATGGCGTCTCCAGACTCTGTCACGCCTGTCACATGTGCTCAGTGTAAACTTGCTTTCATCTGTGAAGAGCACAGGGCGCCAGTGGCGAATTTGCCAATCCTGGTGTTCTGTAGCAAATGGCAAGCATCCTGCATGATATTGGGCTGTGAGCACAACCCCCATCTGTGGATGTTGTGCACTCAGACCATCCTTATGGAGTCGGTTTCTATCCATTTGTGCAGACACATGCACATTTATGACCTGATGAAAGTCATTTTGCAGGGCTCTGGCAGTTCTCCTCCTGTTCCTCCTTTACAAAGGCAGAGGTAGTGGTTCTACTGCTGGGTTGTTGCCCTCCTATGGCCCCCTCCACATCTCCTGGTATACTGGCCTGTCTCCTGTTAGCGCCTCCAGCCTCTGGACACTACGCTGACAGACACAGCAAACCTTCTTGCCCCAGCTCGCATTGATGTGCCATCCTGGATGAGCTGCACTGCCTGAGCCAGTTGTGTGGGTTGTACAGTCAGTCTCATGCTACCTCGAGTGTGAAAGCACAACCAACATTCAAAAGTGACCAAAACATCAACAAGAAAGCATTGGCACTGAGATGTGGTCTGTGGTCCCCACCTGCAGAACAACTCCTTTATTGAGTGTGTCTTGATAATTGCCAATAATTTCCATCTGTTGTCTATTCCATTTGCACAACAGCATGTGAAATTGATTGTCAATCAGTGCTGCTTCCTAAGTGAACAGTTCGATTTCACAGAAATTTGAAAAATATTTAGAGTTGAGAGTCCTCAGTGGTTGATACCTTTTAATGGCTAACTGAAAAGATGGTAACAAATTGCAAGCTTTCGAGACTACTCAGGTCTCTTCATCAGGCTGAACTAATACAAAATCTGAAGAATCACATATTTATACACAAAAACACAGAAAAAATGCAATAGGTAAGACAAGTGACGTGAAGCAGAATAGTCATTATGGCAGAGGGATGAGCATAAATATTGGAACAGTTCATAGATAAGGAGAGAAAGTTTTATTACCCTCTGATTGGGGTCTGGTAATGTTTTGTGATGTTTTCACAGGGTATTTGGAGTAAATTCCTTAATTGATGTAATAGGCCATAAAACCATGTGACAGGTTCATTCCAGCATTAAGAGTGTCAAAGGTCACCATCAATTTGTATTCACAAATTCTTCTCTGCCTCTGAGATGTGAATCTGCTTCTTAGTACCAGTATTTTCATATCTGACATGCTATGATCAGGGGAGCAAAAATGTTTTGCCACAGGTAGATCCATTCTTTTTTCTCTTATTGCGTGGCGATGAGAATTCATCCTTGTTCTCAGTTTTTGCCCGGTCTCCCCCACATACAGACCCCCAGTTGGACATTTAGTACATATAATTAGGTACACAACAATAGATGTGATGCAGCTGAAAGTACCTGGTATCTTGTAGTCCTGATGTGAGTTGGGATCTTTATCTTGTCCGTGGTCATTATAAATGGACAGGTTTTGCATTTCTTCTGATTGCAAGGCAAGGTTCCTGCAGCTGTTGGGGAGGACAGGGAACTTCTGACAATGATGCTTCTTAGATTTGGGGCTGCCTAAAACACAGTAGTGGGGGTCTGGAAAGACCTGAGTAGTCTCGAAAGCTTGCAATTTGTTACCATCTTTTCAGTTAGCCATTAAAAGGTATCAACCACTGAGGACTCTCAACTCTAAATATTTTTCTATCTACTGGCTAACACGGTACGAAGATATACATCTTTACTGTATCAAAATGGAGGATACCAGAATGTACCGCATCTTATGGAACTAAAACCACTTATGAAGAAACGTGCACAAATGGACAGCGATATTTTTTCTTATCTAAATGCAAAAAGGAGAATTTAATTCCCAAAGGACTCTGGATTACAAACCCAATTCTTCACACCTACAATACCCATTATGCAAAAACCTTTGTCACAGGACGTCTGAGAGACTTAGGAACCATCTTTTGCATGTCTGCTACAGCATAAGGAGTAACATCCAAGGGCAATTTGAAAGCCTAAGCAAAACACTTCCAGAAACCACAGAACAAAAATTACAACAATACTACAACAAACTACGGACCTTTCTGATTCATAACAAAGAAAAGAAACTACACAGACTGCGTCTCAATTCCGGACTCTATACAAACAGATCCAAAACAAAACCTGACAACTCTGACAACCACTCCATTCCAGACACAAAAGCATCTAACTGTGTCATCAATCTCTCGGATTACAAACCCAACAAAGTGGAGCTTGCCGTGCTTTCTAGAGGACTCTCATTTTGTCCCACTAAGGCCCTGGATAAAACCGAACTCTGCAGTGATATGGAACATTTTTTCAGGAGACTGCGCCTGAGGGAATACTTCAATGATACAGAAGATTCAGAAAACACTCGGACTGAAGGAAAAGGGATCTCAACAACCAAGAAGAGATCAGACTGGACACCTCCTCCTGGACGCAACCCTCATTTGGATAAATATATAGACTCATTCAGATATTTGATAAAATCCACCATCATAGCCACCAACAAGAGACAAGCATCCAACATCAGTGCCCAGGAGAGAAAGGCTATACAGTCTCTGAAAACCAACAAAGAAATCATCATTAAACCTGCTGACAAGGGAGGTGCAATAGTCATGATGAACACATCAGACTATATGAAGGAAGCAAACAGACAACTTACAGACACACGCTACTACAGAAAACTGGAGTCGGACCCTACACAGGACTATTACAAGGAACTAAGCAAGTTGGTATCTTGTCTGTCTGACAAATCCATAAGAGCCGATGACCTGATACCAGAGAGTCCAAGAACAGGGACATTCTACATGCTTCCCAAAATCCACAAAGCTGGGAATCCAGGGAGGCCGATTATTTCATGTGTGGACTCCCTTACTGAGCAGGTATCTGGATGGGTAGAGGGCATTCTTAAACCTCTGGTAAAGGATACACCCAGCTACATTCAGGACACAACTGACCTACTGAATAGACTAGCAGCAATAGGTCCTCTACCAGAAGGAACCATCCTGGCCACCATGGATGTGGAATCCTTGTACTCTAATATCCCACACCAGGATGGATTAAATGCCTGCAAAGACTTCATGAAAAACACAGAGAATGATGCTGATTCTGTGGTGAAACTCACAAAATTCATCCTCACCCACAATTACTTTGAATTTGACAACAAGATCTATTTACAGGAGACTGGCACAGCGATGGGAAGTAAAATGGCTCCACAGTATGCAAATCTTTTCATGGCCAAGTTTGAAAGCGACTTTCTGTCCTCATGTCCAACCAGGCCTCGGGCCTACTACCGCTACATTGATGACATTTTAATCATCTGGACGGAGTCTGAGCAACAGCTAAAGACGTTCCACGAACAGTTCAATCAATTTCATCCCACCATCAACTTAACACTTAACTACTCCAGCACTGAAATTAACTTTTTGGACACCATCATTAAACTGAAGGACAATGAAATAGAGACATCCCTGTATCAGAAGCCAATCGACCGTCCAACATACCTTAAATGGGACAGTTTCCATCCAAAACACATAAAAAACTCTATTGTCTACAGCCAAGCCATCAGATACAACCGTATATGTTCCAACCCCATGGATAGAGATGAACACCTTGGTCGCCTTAGAAAGACCTTTTTAAATCAGGGCTACCATCCAAGAACAATTGAAAACCAAATTACAAGAGCCACCAGAATATCAAGGGATCACCTGCTACATTACAAAGCTAAAGAAGAAAATAACCGGGTGCCTTTAGTGGTCACCTACAATCCAAATCTGGAGGTGCTAAGGGGAGCTGCACGGAAACTACAACCTTTACTACAAAAAGATGCCCGGTTACAATCCATATTTCCAGACCCCCCACTACTGTGTTTTAGGCAGCCCCCAAATCTAAGAAGCATCATTGTCAGAAGTTCCCTGTCCTCCCCAACAGCTGCAGGAACCTTGCCTTGCAATCAGAAGAAATGCAAAACCTGTCCATTTATAATGACCACGGACAAGATAAAGATCCCCAACTCACATCAGGACTACAAGATACCAGGTACTTTCAGCTGCATCACATCTAATGTTGTGTACCTAATTATATGTACTAAATGTCCAACTGGGGGTCTGTATGTGGGGGAGACCGGGCAAAAACTGAGAACAAGGATGAATTCTCATCGCCACGCAATAAGAGAAAAAAGAATGGATCTACCTGTGGCAAAACATTTTTGCTCCCCTGATCATAGCATGTCAGATATGAAAATACTGGTACTAAGAAGCAGATTCACATCTCAGAGGCAGAGAAGAATTTGTGAATACAAATTGATGGTGACCTTTGACACTCTTAATGCTGGAATGAACCTGTCACATGGTTTTATGGCCTATTACATCAATTAAGGAATTTACTCCAAATACCCTGTGAAAACATCACAAAACATTACCAGACCCCAATCAGAGGGTAATAAAACTTTCTCTCCTTATCTATGAACTGTTCCAATATTTATGCTCATCCCTCTGCCATAATGACTATTCTGCTTCACGTCACTTGTCTTACCTATTGCATTTTTTCTGTGTTTTTGTGTATAAATATGTGATTCTTCAGATTTTGTATTAGTTCAGCCTGATGAAGAGACCTGAGTAGTCTCGAAAGCTTGCAATTTGTTACCATCTTTTCAGTTAGCCATTAAAAGGTATCAACCACTGAGGACTCTCAACTCTAAATATTTTTCTATCTACTGGCTAACACGGTACGAAGATATACATCTTTACTGTACAGAAATTTGATTTACTTTTCATTATATTCTGTTGTTTAAATTTTCCCTTTATTTTTTTGAGCAGTGTATATACAGTATGTATATATATTCTGC
The DNA here is from genome assembly GCA_033576555.1 of Oophaga sylvatica. NCBI lineage: Eukaryota > Metazoa > Chordata > Amphibia > Anura > Dendrobatidae > Oophaga > Oophaga sylvatica. The sequence goes on along the minus strand of JARQOD010000001.1, from coordinate 66,920,097 downwards.
TATACAGAGGCCCTTTTATACTTTTATATATTTCTCCACATATAAACACAAACATTTATAAACACTTTTTTCCACAGAAAATTACTAGCAGATACAGACACCCACATAGACACACAAAAACCCTTATATGTTTTCATATACTGTACTTGTGCCAGAAATACAGTACACTTAATTATACTGTATCGTTATAATTTTAATGGACTAAATCATGGAACCATGTTCTCTCTTTTCGAACATCTATTGGGGGTAGTGTTCTTAAAAGTCAATATCAACCCTTGCCACATGACTTTTTATAAAGCAAGAAGATCTATAAAATTTACAGTCAGCTTCTTTTTTTACATGAAAAAAATAAACAAGTGGTAAAAACTGCACCATGTGTACTGTCGACCTGATTTCCAAATGGAATTTATAAGAATCTTATTTACTGTATATACTCATGTATAAGCCGACCCGTGTATAAGCCAACCCCCCTAATTTTGCCACAAAAAACTGGGAAAACTTATTGACTCGCATATAAGCCTACGGTGAAAAATGATTATGCCCCCATATGATGCTCCACAGATTATGCCCCCATATGCTGCACAGATTATGCCCAATATGCTCCACAGATTATGCCTCCATATGCTCCATATTATGCCCCCATATGTTCCACAGATTATGCCCCCATATGCTCCCATATGCTCCAGATTATGCCCCATATGTTCCACAGATTATGCCCCCATATGCTTCAGATTATGCCCCCATATGTTCCACAGATTATGCCCCCATATGCTCCAGATTATGCCCCATATGCTCCAGATTATGCCCCATATGTTCCACAGATTATGCCCCCATATGCTCCATATTATGCCTCCATATGTTCCACAGCTTATGCCCCATATGCTCCAGATTATGCCCCCATATGTTCCACAGCTTATGCCCCCATATGCTCCAGATTATGCCCCCATATGTTCCACAGCTTATGCCCCCATATGCTCCATATTATGCCTCATATGTTACACAGCTTATGCCCCATATGCTCCATATTATGCCTCCATATCTTCCACAGCTTATTCCCCCATATGCTCCAGATTATGCCCCCATATGTTCCACAGCTTATGCCCCCATATGCTCCAGATTACGCCCCCATATGTTCCACAGCTTATGCCCCCATATGTTCCACAGCTTATGCCCCCATATGCTCCAGATTATGCCCCATATGTTCCACATCTTATGCCCCATATGCTCCAGATTATGCCCCATATGTTCCACAGCTTATGCCCCCATATTCTCCACAGCTTATGCCCCTATATGCTCCAGATTGTGCCCCATATGTTCCACAGCTTATGCCCCCATATGCTCCATATTATGCACCCATATGCTCCAGATTATGCCCCATAGTATAGGCCTCATATGCTGCTGCTGCTGCATAAAAAAAAAATAACATACTCATCTCTCTTCGCTGGGGGCCAGGTGCCAGTGTCCTGAGCAGGCGATGACAGAGGCGCGCTATGGGGGACAGGTGCCGGTGTCACCGCTCGCTCAGGACCCCGGCACCTGAGATATTTACCTGTCCTTTCTGCACCGCTGCGCACTGCTCCCTCGGTCTGACTCTTCTGGCTGTGTATGATCTGGCAGGGGGCGGGGCGTGCACTAACGACGTCATCGCGCCCTCTGCCTGATCATTCACAGCAAGAGGAGTCAGACGAGGACGCAGCGTGCAACGGTGGCACGGGGACAGGTAAATATAGCTATACTCACCCCTCCGCAGCGCGTCTCTGGAGCCTCTCCTCTTCTCCCGGCGGTCTCCGCAGCGCTTCAGTCCTGCAGCGGTCACATGCTACCGCTCATTAAAGTCATGAATATGTTCATATTCATGACTTTAATGAGCGGTGCCATGTAACCTCTGCAGAAAGGAGCCGGAGATCGTGGGAGAAGCAGGGGGGCTGCAGAGACTGCACCGGCGGAGGGGTGAGCATGATCCGACACCCCCGCTCCCCCTTCCCCACCGACCCCCGTATATGACCCGCGTATAAGCCGAGAGGGGGACTTTCAGCCCTAAAAAATGGGCTGAAATTCTCGGCTTATACATGGGTATATCCGGTAAGTAGTGTTTGACATTGTCTTTCATGGTAAACTTTGGTGCTGAACTCCAAAATCCATGGGAAAATTATTCTGTTTGAAAATAACTTTAGGACTCACGCGCTTAGAGTAATTGTCTGCTCTTGAGTTGCACCACACAACATTGATAGATATTACAACCGTTGTTCATTTTTCTGCACATAGACTGTTTACTGTAGATTCACTTTATATATCGTGGAACATATCCAGAAAGGGAAATACTTCTAATCACACCATAAACATTTTTGCTAAATCAGATCAGCGTCTATATAACCCTTGATAATGCACTGATGTTTGAGATAATATTTCAGGCTATGTTGCACTTTCTCAGTGCCGGGAATGAATTTCTCTATTTTCAAATATAATCTTATTGATTTGGACTTAGGAGACATTTTTGTCTAATATGTGCCACCTATTGGCACTCCTTAGCCGTAATATCATCTCTTTAGCTTTTCAATTTAGCATGGCGTTAGGAAAATGAGGTCCGTTCTTGCTCTGTTTGTGCATAACAACACCCTGCCATCACAAAACATGTGAAGACGCGATGCATCACATTCTGTGCACCTTTCTCTCTGTTTGGTAAAATTGTATTTTTAGACATTTGATTAATATATGAGCAGTTCAAATGATTTTTCATTATTTAAAAACAAAACTTTCGATGCGAGCCATAGAGATTTACCATGGCAACTCCGCCTGGCAGAAGAAAAAAGCAGATTTTATTGTGACTTGTTCAAATATTAAATAATATCAATTGCAAATGGTTTGGTGTCTGCAAAAGGAGATCATATCCCCCATAAGCTTCTATAGAGACCACTTTGGTCGTAGGAGAGAATAAGAATTGGCTATTGTGATTCAGTATTAAATAACTTTTTGTGTAGAAGTGAAATAGATTGCATAAATGCTAATCTCATAATGTAATTGTTTTTTAATTAAACTTGGGAATGATGCTTTAATTTAAGGTGAAAATTATGTTTTGCATGAATCACAACTTGCAAATTGGAATACAATTTTAGCGTGACTGTTTTCACAGTAACACATATGTATTTTGTTTGCCGCAAAACTAATGTGAAATAGACTTTTTTTTTTATAGAATAATGTAATTTTCAGACAAGAACAGTAACCAAGGCTGTAAGGGTGAAATGCGCACTGATATCTGCAACGTACATTGACATAATGCAGACTTCAAATCCACAGAACTGGTCAATTTATGTTTTTGGAATGTTTCTAAAAATCTTATTCATAAAACTACTACTGTATTACAGAGTGGATTTTACATCCCAAAAATCAGTGCAGAAATTCTGATGTGTTTTGCCCCATGGCTCTATTTAATGGCTCTGTTTTGTATACGGTTGCCCTAAGGCAGGAAAGGGAACCTTTTTTCTGCCAAGGGCCATTTGGAAAATTAAACCATCATTCAGGGGCCATACAAAATTATCAATGTGAAATTGATCCTGCTATATCTGGTCAAACATTTCAATTATTCACCCCCTGATGGCTGAAACTGCTTCTCTTTCTTGAGGAGTGATATGTTAAGTGGTATAGACGATACCATGGACAACTTTTTTCCAGATTTGTGTCAGCTTGGAGTGCTGTCAACTCCTTGATATAAATTTTTTAAAAAAACTTGCAGCAGTAAGTTCTCATCACAGATACATATTATTCCGCGTGTCTCCTCATAGTGGGAGGATCGTCAATGCTAATGTAACATTTATAGAACTCAAGCAGTGGGAGGTCTGCTGTTTATACATCAAATAGCAAACATCAAGACTATTGTGTACATCACAAAGAATACACAGAGGCTGCTATATATACATCATATAGGAGACATCGAGACTGATCTACAGTATATACATCAAACTGGTGATACTGGGGCTGCGGCATATAAATCACAGGAGGTGAAGGGTCTTATTCATCACAGGTGACACAGGAGCATATACACTACAGGAAACAGTGAAGCATACAATGACATGTAAAGGTTTGGGCACTACTGATCAAAAATACTGTTATTGTGAACAGTTAAGCAAGTTGAAGATGAAATGATCTGTAGAAGGTCTAAAGTTAAAGATGACACATTTCCTTTTTATTTTAGGCAAAAAAAATATTTTAAACTTTTACATTTTAAAAATGACATAAAGGAAAATGGGCCAATGCAAAAGTTTGGGTACCCTGCATGGAAGTAGCTTTATTTTAAAGCATCACAGCTCCTAAATGCTTTTCATAGCCACACAAGTGTCTTTCAATTCTTTCTTGAGGGATTTTCATCCATTCTTGATTGGAAAACTCTTCCAGTTCTGTGAGATTCCAGGGTCGTTTTGCATGTACTTATATTTTGAGGTTTAGCCATAGATTTTCAATGTTTTTTAGATCCGGGGACTGTGAGGGCCATTGTAAAACCTTTAGCTTGCACTTTTTGAGGTAGTGTAATGTGAATTTTGAAGTGAGTTTAGGATCATTATCCATTTGCAGAAGCCATCCTTTTTTCAACTTCAACTTTTTTACAGATAGTGTTATCTTTGCATCAAGAATTTCTTGAAATTTCATTGACTCCATTCTTCTCACTACCCAAGAAATATTCCACCCCAATGGTTAATGGTTGGCGAGATGTTCTTTTCCTGAAGTTCTGTGCCCTTTTATGTCCACACATACCTTTGTGTTGTGAACACATTTGATCTGGCTTCTAAGTTTGGGCTCCCTCTGGTGGTTGCTGCTGGTAATTGAACGGGTCTGGCAGACAGAAGTCAATCACCTGAAGGGGATGATTGGAGATCAGGTGTTACAGACTGGGGAGATTTAAGTGAGCAGCCTTCCCTTGGTTGTTGCCTGTGATTTGTTCTTCTTCCTGAGCCTTTTGTAAGTCAGCTTGCTCCCTGCTTTATCCTGTATCTTTCAGATAAGTTATTTTTCTGTTTCAGTCTGTGGCATTTGTTCCCTGCCTTGCTGGTGTGAGTTTAGCCAGGCTCCCTGTGGGACCCTGTGCTGGACTTTGTTTTCCTTTGCCACAGCTTATGTCAGTCATTTCTGTATTTCTAGTCTTCTGGTAGTTCAGTATCTATTGTTTTGTGTCCAGTTCACACCATAGTTCTGATTTAGTGGGGAGAGGTCATGTGGACTCAGTATTTTTGCATATCAGATGTGTTGGAATTTTTCTTAGGGTTTTTGCGGGTTTGCAGACAGGATCCTTTTCTGCCCTGTTCTATCCAGATAGTTTGGGCCCTAGCATTTGCTTTTTCTATTTCCTGCCTGTGTTTTGTACTTCATCTGTCTCACCGTCAATATATGTTTGGAGGCTACCTTGTTATGTTACGGTAGCTGAGGAGTGCAGGTAAAAAAGGAAATACACCAGAGCAGTTGGAATCTATGAGATTGCAGTACCCTGACTAACCACCGCAACTAGAGGCAGCCGTGGAGCGTTCCTACGTTGGTCCTAGACGCCTCGTCACAGCCTGAGAAACTAACTACACCTAAAGATAGAAATAGGAAAGCTATCTGCCCCGGAGCAGAACCCCAAAGATAATAGAAAGCCCCCAAACATGTAATGGCGGTTAGACAAGAGGAAATACTGACACAGAAAGAAAATAGTATGAGCAAACGCTGGGGCCCAAACTATCTAAATAGAAAAGGATAGGAAGGGTACTTACTGCAATCTCAGAAAACCCTGAAAAAACACCAACTCTACTAATTTCAAAATCACCTGAGATCACACGACCTCTACCACCTAAATTAGTTCTCTGGTGTAAAAAAAATCAAAACAGCAGCCACTGAAAAAACTGGAAAAAGCAAAAGTACAAAACACAGTGGCTGGACTAAACTGAGAGGGCAAAAGCCCCCGGAGGGGACCCTGAAGGCCCCCCACAGAAGTGCAGGACAAAATGCAAAAATATAGCAAAAACACAAAATAAGAAATTGTCTTATCTGATAGCAGGAGATGCAGACACGACACAGCAGGCTACAAGGGAAACTGGAAAGAAGGATTCAGACCAGAACAATTGATCACCGGCAACCCTGATGGGAAAATGACTCCCTTATAAAAGACCAATCAGTAACACCTGATTCCCAGTCCTCACAATCTTCACTAGTACAGCTTGTAACCACCAGAGGGAGCCTCTGCTCAGAACTCATCTCAAACCCATTCACAACAGTACCCCCCCCTTGAGGAGGGGTCACCGAACCCTCATTTGAGCAACCAGGTCGGTCAGGATGAGTTCTATGATACGCACGGATAAGTCTCCTAGCATGGATGTCCGAAGCAAACACCCAAGAATTGTCTTCCTGACCATAACCTCTCCATTTAACCAAATACTGGAGTCTTCGTCTAGAAAAACGAGAATCCAATATTTTCTCAACCACATACTCCAGATTGCCCTCAACCAAAACAGGGTCAGGAGGCACAGCAGCAGGAACCACTGGCTCAACAAACCTCTTCAACAAGGACTTGTGGAACACGTTATGGATCTTAAATGTCCCTGGAAGAAGCAAACAAAAAGAAACAGGATTAATAATCTCCATGATCTTATAAGGTCCAATGAACCTAGGCTTAAATTTAGGAGATGCTACTCTCATAGGAATATTCTTTGAGGACAACCAGACCAAGTCCCCCACTTTAAACCGAGGACCATCAGTCCTATGCCGGTTAGCAAACCGCTGGGCCTTCTCCTGAGAGAGGGACAACCTCTCCACTACCTGGTCCCAAATCTGCTGCATACGCTCAACAACAGAGTCAACACCTGGACAGACAGAAGCCTCCGTCTGTCCTGAAGAAAATCGAGGATGAAACCCAGAATTACAGAAAAACGGAGACATCAAAGTGGCAGAGCTAGCCCTATTATTAAGAGCAAACTCAGCCAAAGGCAAAAAAGAGACCCAGTCATCCTGATCAGCAGACACAAAGCATCTTAGATAAGTCTCCAATGTCTGGTTTGTTCTCTCAGTTTGACCATTGGTCTGAGGATGAAATGCCGAGGAGAAAGACAATTGAACACCCAGTTTAGAACAAAAAGTCCTCCAAAATCTGGAAACAAACTGGACTCCTCTGTCAGACACAATGTTCTCAGGAATGCCGTGTAAACGAACCACGTGCTGAAGGAACAACGGCACCAATTCAGAGGAGGAAGGCAACTTAGGTAATGGCACAAGATGTATCATTTTGGAAAACCTATCACAAATTACCCAGATGGTGGTCATTCTCTGAGAAACAGGAAGATCGGAAATGAAATCCATAGAGATATGGGTCCATGGTCTCTTGGGCACAGGCAATGGCATCAACAAACCACTAGAGCGAGAGCAAGGCTTGGAGCGAGAGCAAGTCCCGCAGGACTGCACAAATTCCCTGACATCGCGAGACAAGGTAGGCCACCAAAAGGACCGACTAACCACGTCTCTGGTACCAAAAATTCCGGGATGCCCAGCCAATGCGGAACAATGAATCTCAGACATCACACTCTTTTTCCATTGGTCCGGGACAAACAATTTTCCAACAGGGCAGCGCTCGGGCCTATCCTCCTGACACCCATCCAGAGCAAGTCTCAAATTGGGCGAGATGGCGGAAAGAACTACACCCTCCTTCAAAATAACAGAGGGATCAGATAGCTCAGGAGAGTCCGCAAGGAAACTCCTCGAGAGGGCATCCGCCTTAACATTCTTAGTGCCAGGAAGAAAGGAAACCACAAAATTAAAACGTGTGAAAAACAAGGCCCACCTGGCCTGTCTAGGATTGAGTCGCTTGGCAGATTCCAGATAGACCAGATTCTTATGGTCCGTAAGGACCACCACCTGATGTTTGGCTCCCTCCAGCCAATGTCTCCACTCTTCAAAAGCCCACTTCATGGCCAATAACTCCCGATTACCCACGTCATAATTACGTTCAGTAGGAGAAAATTTTCGAGAGAAAAAGGCACAAGGGTTACTTTTAGAGGTCTCTGGATCTTTTTGGGACAAAACGGCACCTGCCCCAATTTCAGAGGCATCAACCTCCACCTGAAATGGCAGAGAAACATCAGGCTGCCGTAGAACAGGAGCAGAAGTGAATCTCTGCTTAAGTTCCTGAAACGCAGAGACTGCCTCAGGAGGCCAATTCACCACATCAGAACCCTTTCTGGTCAAATCAGTTAATGGTTTAACAATAACCGAGAAATTACCAATAAATTTACGATAAAAATTGGCAAAACCCAAAAATCTCTGAAGAGCCTTTAATGAAGTAGGTTGGACCCAATCACAGATGGCCTGAACCTTGACCGGGTCCATTTCAATAACAGATGGGGACAAAATGAATCCCAGAAATGAGATCTTCTGTACGCCAAAAAGACACTTTGATCCCTTCACATACAGAGCATTCTCTCTCAAAATCTGGAATACAGTTCGAACATGTTTCACATGAGAGTCCCAGTCATTAGAAAAAATCAAGATATCATCCAAATAAACAATCAGAAACTTGTCCACAAAATCCCTGAAAATGTCATTCATGAAGGACTGGAAGACGGAAGGAGCATTAGTGAGCCCAAAGGGCATCACAAGGTACTCAAAATGCCCTTCAGGGGTGTTAAATGCCGTCTTCCATTCATCCCCGTGCTTAATGCGAATAAGGTTATATGCCCCCCTGAGGTCAAGCTTGGTAAACCAAGTAGCGTTTTTCACCCTGGAAAACAGGTCAGAAATCAAGGGTAACGGTATTGATATTTCACAGTAATATTGTTCAAGAGACGATAATCAATACACGGCCTTAATGAACCATCTTTTTTGGCCACAAAGAAAAAACCGGCACCTAAGGGTGAAGAGGATGGTCTGATATGACCCTTCTCCAATGATTCCTTGATATAAGACCGCATAGCGTCATGTTCAGGTACAGACAAGTTAAAAAGGCGACCTTTAGGGAATTTACTACCCGGCACTAATTCAATAGCGCAGTCATAGCTCCTATGGGGAGGTAAGGATGCAGATTTACTTTCGCTAAACACATCAGAAAAATCAAACAAAAAGTCAGGAACATCCTCAGCCTGGGGGGAGGCAGAAAAAACAGGAGTGTTGGTATTAACACATTGGCAGCCCCAACTGGTTACAGACACAGATTTCCAATCCAAAACAGGATTATGAGACTGTAACCAAGGGAAACCCAGCACTATAATGTCATGCAGATTATATAGAACCAAAAATTTGCAGCACTCCTGGTGATCAGGTTCAACCCTCATTATCACCTGAGTAGAAAACTGGGGTTTATTCTCAGCCAAAGGGGTAGAATCGATCCCCAGTAAAGGAATAGACTTCTGTAGGGGTATCAAGGGAAACCCACAACGTTTAGCAAAATCATAATCCATCAGGTTAATAGCTGCTCCAGAATCAACGAAAGCCTGAGCAGAAAATGAGGACAGAGAGCATATCAGAGTGACAGTTAATAAAAACTTAGTCTGAACACTACCCAAGACAACTGAGCGTGCAAAACGTCTTCCCCGCTTAGGGCAGACTGAAATAGCATGAGAGGCATCACCACAGTAGAAACATAACCCATTGCGCTTTCGAAACTCATGACGCTGTGCCCCAGACACCACTCCATCACACTGCATGGGCTCAGCAGCTGGCTCACAAGGCAACATCACTCCACGCATACTTCTCCGCTCACGCAAACGTCTGTCAATTTGAATCGCTAATGACATAGAATCATTGAGACCAGAGGGGACAGGGAATCCCACCATAACATCCTTTACATTATCCGACAGACCCTTCCGGAAAAGGGCCGCCAAAGCGTCGTCATTCCACTTGGTCAGGACTGCCCACCTACGGAATCTCTGACAGTATAACTCAGCGTCATCAAGCCCCTGATTTAATGCCAACAAGGCTTTTTCAGCTTGATCAGTGACATTAGGCTCATCGTACAATAACCCCAAAGCCTGAAAAAATGCATCAACATCACTCAAAACAGGATCCCCAGGTATCAGGGAAAAAGCCCAATCCTGAGGATCGCCGCGCAGGAGAGAGATGATAATTTGAACCTGCTGCGCTGCGTTTCCTGAGGACTTAGATTTAAGACAAGAAACAATTTACAATTATTTTTGAAATTCTGAAACTTAGCTCGATCCCCTAAAAACAAATCTGGCATGGGGATCCTAGGTTCCACAACAGGCAACCTAGCAAGATATGCAGCAATACTCTGAACCTCAGTGGCAAGCTGATCCACACGGCCAGACAACTGTGCAAACTCCATTGGGAGAAAAGATCCTCCCCAGCACCCAGAGATACAGAGGGAAAAAAAAAAAATGCAACAAACAGAAAAATGTCTCTGACAACTTTTCTTCCTTCAAAATATTTTTTCCCTTCTGTGAGTACCATACAATTTTTATGGCCGGTGATACTGTTATGTTACGGTAGCTGAGGAGTGCAGGTAAAAAAGGAAATACACCAGAGCGGTTGGAATCTATGAGATTGCAGTACCCTGACTAACCACCGCAACTAGAGGCAGCCGTGGAGCGTTCCTACGTTGGTCCTAGACGCCTCGTCACAGCCTGAGAAACTAACTACACCTAAAGATAGAAATAGGAAAGCTATCTGCCCCGGAGCAGAACCCCAAAGATAATAGCAAGCCCCCAAACATGTAATGGCGGTTAGACAAGAGGAAATACTGACACAGAAAGAAAATAGTATGAGGAAACGCTGGGGCCCAAACTATCTAAATAGAAAAGGATAGGAAGGGTACTTACTGCAATCTCAGAAAACCCTGAAAAAACACCAACTCTACTAATTTCAAAATCACCTGAGATCACACGACCTCTACCACCTAAATTAGTTCTCTGGTGTAACAAAAACAAAACAGCAGCCACTGAAAAAAAACTGGAAAAAGCAAAAGTACAAAACACAGTGGCTGGACTAAACTGAGAGGGCAAAAGCCCCCGGAGGGGACCCTGAAGGCCCCCACAGAAGTGCAGGACAAAATGCAAAAATATAGCAAAAACACAAAATAAGAAATTGTCTTATCTGATAGCAGGAGATGCAGACACGACACAGCAGGCTACAAGGGAAACTGGAAAGAAGGATTCAGACCAGAACAATTGATCACCGGCAACCCTGATGGGAAAATGACTCCCTTACATAAGACCAATCAGTAACACCTGATTCCCAGTCCTCACAATCCTCACTAGTACCGCTTGTAACCACCAGAGGAAGCCTCTGCTCAGAACTCATCTCAAACCCATTCACAACAGTTCTGCAGATAGGAGTTAATCTTCAATCAAAAAAAGAGAAATGTAGCTCAACGAACTTGTGAACAAACTTATTTCTTTCTTTATTCACCAAAAGTGCTCAGCAGTGGGTAAAACAGCATCAGCATTGACAGGTACATGATATGCAACATCAACGCATTTCAGATGGCTGCGCAGGTGAAATGCGTTGATGTCGCATATCATGTAACTGTCAGCGCTGATGCCGTTTTATCCTCTGCTGAGCATTTTTGGTGAATAAAGAAAGAAGATAGTTCACAAGTTTGTTGAGCTGAATTTCTCTTGTTTTTCACTGCTCCACGCCTTGACACAGCGTTTCATGGGCTCCGAACACCTAACGATGTCCATTACAGTGAGCTTGGCTTTTTTCTACTTAATCTTTAGTGCCTAGAAGATTGGTTAGCATTATTAAATTTAATGATAACCCCTTTGACTCTTTACCAAAGTTGGACATGCTGTTACATCCAATGTCGGCAACTTGACTTTAATAGAGGCTCATGAATGGAGCCTGTAAATTTCTGGGAAAATGTTGGCTGAGTTATTCAGCAATCATCTGCCTCTAACAGCCACAACTGGAAATCAGCTCTACTCGCAGCTGCTGATTTTTTAGAAACCATTGGTAATCTGTCACAGCGGCATCTACAAAATGCAGCCTGAGGAGCGCTTTTTCCAGCTTTATTGTACATGACATGATAAAATAGATGGTGCCATTCAAAAGCACAACTCATTATGCAAAAATAAACCCTCATACATTTATTTCAAAGGAGAAATAAAAGTTATGGCTTTTGGAAGAAGGGGAGAAAAAAAAATGGCAAAGATGGGGAACCAGTTGGGATGGAGTCAAATAGATATAAACTGTTCAGTCCTCAACACTTTCAACTGTCCAATTTATATGAATATATAAATTATAAAAATGATGAAGACGTCACTCCTTTTTTAGAAAAATATGGTGGTTTATTAGCCCAAATGGGCTTCTGCGACGTGTCAGGTATGAGCCTGTCTCAAGCCTTGAGCCGAAAGAGAAGCCCATGTGGGCTATTAAACCACCATACTTTTTCTAAAAAAGGAGTAAGGTCTTCATCATTTTTATACTATATTGAGGATTGGTCCATGCATGGAAGATCTGGCACCCACTTTTCACCTACTGCTTGCTAGTGCTGCTTTTCAATTTTTCATATCTATCTATCTATTTATCTCTGTCTTTCTATTCACTGCAATGTACAGATATAGCAGTGCTGAATTTGTTATTGGGTATTCTTCAGAATATTGTAGTAAAGGTATCTGCAGTCTTATGAAAACAAAGTGAAACCTAATAACTAAAACTCAAATTATGTAATAAATAATACAGAATCTGACAAATTCTAAAATTCTCCTCCACAAAACAAAAGAATGAAAACTGGAAACATGGCAATCTTCAGATATTTCTTCTACCTACTTCTATTTATGGAAAGCGGTACCATCTGGAACAAGATGGCTCCAGATTTTCTTGTTATATGGATCTAAGCAAAGCGAGACACGTCAATGTGAGAACTCTGGACATACATATGTGCAGGTTTGTTTTGATCAGTTTCCTTCATTTCATTTATCTAGTTTACCATCAGTCTTAGTTTCTCATTTACTTTTCTGCTGTCAGGTTCATTTTGGGCAGTATCAACTTGAAGAATCAAGAGCAGAAAAGATTTTGGCATTGATCAGTGTTTGCAAAAGTGATTCACGGTCTGCAAAAAAAGGACTTTAACAAAAAAAATAGATCTGCTTTAAAATGAATCTCCATATTCTCTTTTCTATTCTTTATCTGTTGACAAAAGTGGACCACAAAGCTGTGGTTCATCCAAAATCAATCTCTTTTTTGCTGCAAAAATGATACAGACTGGATATGACATACATACTTGTAACTAAAGATGAGTGAATGCACTCAATTGAAATCTACTCGAATTTAAAAAAAAAATTGCAATCGCCAAAATGCTGATTTTTTTGAAATTTGCTTCTGTGCTGATTCAGCAAAATGAAGGCTGCTGGCTGCCCTTTTTCTGAACATTAAAGGGTCTTCAAAAGCTTAAAAGAATAGAAATTTCCCCATACTCACTTTACCTTTTTTTTTTCTGTCTGTCTGCTATTGATTGCCACCCGTATGGCCCTCGCCGCATCTTCTGATTCCCCATGGCACGTTCTGGAATTCTGCGCATCTCCGGTTGAGCTGAGACTTCGAACTTTGAGTCTTGGCAGGGTTCTGTTGCATGATGTGACTTCAAGGCGATATGACATTCCACGTAATTGGATCGCCCTCCAGGGCAGTGGGATACTGGGTGCTGGGCCGGTGTCTTAAAGGGATGTGTCACGGCAGCAATGTCCCATTCCATGGCCCTGGGCGTCCAATAAAAGGGGAATATTTACAGGGGATGATAAGAGTTTGTGGTAAAGTGTTCGTAACGCCAACTGTGGTTTCTGATCAGAGGTGACCAGTGCTGCAGTGCAGATCCTCTGAGACTGATGGTTGATGGCGAGATGCAGCAGAGTTGAAATAGCTCTCCACAGGCAGAGCTTGTTGTCTCAGGGCAGGGAGATGTTGTAGAAAGTAATGGTGCTGGGAGATGTAGCAGAGTGGAGTGTGTTCCGCAGGAAGAATTTGAGAGGACACAGTCAGATGCAGTTTCCAAGGCTTTACTCACAGTTCAGGTGCATGCAGCACAGGTGCCCACTTGGTGCAACGTCCTCCAGGTGAGGAGTCCGGCCAACTCCCCAGTAGATGGAGAACACCAGTCAAAAGCTTCCTGTCAGTGTATGCCTTCCCTGGCCGTCTCACTGTGCTGATTCCCACTCCTTCTTCCTTCCCAGCACCACGCTAAGCAGTGTCCCAGTCCAGTAGCTGCAGATCCTGTAGGACAACGTGACCCAGGCGTTTCCTTGATCCTATATAGCTTTTCTTCCCGGAGAAGATGCTTGCGGTTGTGGCTATGACCCCTAAAGTTATCACAGCTGTCAGCTTGCTAGCTGAGTCCTAAAGTTCTCCACTAGGCTAGGGGCCGAGTCCCTTCCGCGACCTGGATTCTCCCAGCTGACGTCCGTCAGCCTGGAACGAGCCCCACGGGTAGCCTTCTGCTCCGCCGTGTCTCTGAGAAATCCATTTTCCCTTCCAGGGAACCTTCCTTCTTTCTTTCCCTCTGTGAGCAGCTCCTCAGGACTTGGAGCTTGCTGCATGGTTGCATCTCTTTCCCCTCTCCCCTATGGGAGAGCTGCCTATGAGCATCTGTCCTCTTCCTTCCTGAAGGGAAGACTCCTCTCTTGCTTCCCTCTAATTCCTGCTCTGACCCACAAGCTCCACCCACCATCTAACACCCTTTGCTAGCTGCAGACATGCTAGTGGAACTCAACTAGTGTGTGTGATGGATGCAGTGTTGCCAAAGCCAGGTGTAGTGTCTCCATCTTACTTGAAAGGTGGGATACCACATCTCTGGCTGAGATGCAGTACCTCTGTGGCGACTGAATCCTCAGGGACGCCACATAATTACACTAAGGTATTCCAGCATGAGTGGCGACAGTTCACAGGTTTGACAAGGAGGAGTTGGATGGTGGATGGTAGTGAGTAACAGAAGGGCCACAGAGGTGAGCTTTCAGGTGACTATAAGGATATTTTTTATTTTTTCACTTATGTAATTTATTATACCCTGGGGTTCAGAAAAAATAAATATATTGGATACATACTGCAAATATTCTTCTCACACACTAACACGTACAGTACAGACCAAAAGTTTGGACACACCTTCTCATTCAACGATTTTTCTGTATTTTCATGACTGTGAAAATTGTGGAATCACACTGAAGGCATCAAAACAATGAATTAACACATGTGGAATTATACATTACACTTTACAAAAAAGTGTAAAACAACTGAAAATATGTCTTATATTCTGGGTTCTTCAAAGTAGCCACCTTTTGCTTTGATTACTGCTTTGCACGCAGAAAAGGTGAATGGATAGATTCTACATGCCTGGTTCCAACAGTGAAGCATGGAGGAGGAGGTGTGATAGTGTGGGGGTGCTTTGCTGGTGACACTGTTGGGGATTTATTCAAAATTGAAGGCATACTGAAGCAGCATGGCTTCCACAGCATTTTGCAGCGGCATGCTATTCCATCCGGTTTGCGTTTAGTTGGACCATCATTTATTTTTCAACAGGACAATGACCCCAAGCACACCTCCAGGCTGTGTAAGGGCTATTTGACCAAGAAGGAGAGTGATCGGGTGCTACGCCAGATGACCTGGCCTCCACAGTCACCAGACCTGAAACCAATCGAGATGGTTTGGGGTGAGCTGGACCGCTCACAGCTTCAATTTTGAATAATCCCAACAGTGTCACCAGCAAAGCACCCCCACACCATCACACTACCTCCTCCATGCTTCACGGTGGGAACTAGAGTAGAACTAATGTAGAGTCCATCCGTTCACCTTTTCTGCGTGCAAAGCAGTAATCAAAGCAAAAGGTGGCTACTTTGAAGAACCTAGAATTTAAGACATATTTTCAGTTGTTTCACACTTTTTTGTAAAGTGTAGTGTATAATTCCACATGTGTTAATTCATAGTTTTGATGCCTTCAGTGTGATTCTACAATTTTCATAGTCATGAAAATACAGAAGAATCTTTGAATGAGAGGGTGTGTCCAAACTTTTGGTCTGTACTGTATTACACTCAATTATTTGACACACTGTCCACCTGTTGGACACAATTCTTTGACACACTAGATACCATCTGCCAACTGAATGCCACCCACAAACTGGGCACATACTGCACACAAATCTTTAAAACACAGTACACATTTGGCACACATGTCTGACACAACTTGCAAAATTAAAACCAGTCAGACACTGAATACACTGCTACGACAACACATTCCATTGACATTGCTTCGTTATATGTAGCATATATATACCATCTGCCAACTGAATGCCACTCACATACTGGTCTCATACTGCACATAAATCTTTAAAACACAGTACACATTTGGCACACTTGTCTGACACAACTTGCAAAATAAAAGTCACTCAGACTCTGATTACACTGCTACGACAACACATTCCATTGACATTGCTTCGTTATATGTAGTATATATATATATGTATATATATATGTATATAGTTTAGTGGCATGTTTAGGGGTTTACAGTAGGGACATTTGTCCTGGGTATAGTCAGAAAGGAGGCGCCGCCAGGCTGCCCGATGCTGTTGGGTAATGTGTATTCCATGTTCCTGCATTTTGTCACTCCACAGAGTGACATTCAGCCATTCAAACTGACAGCTAACACCCAACATTTCATTGTACAACTGAAGCACTGATTGCTGGCACTTCCAGATCAGGGCAACATCAGAAGAGTGATCAGGTGAGCGGATCACACTACTCCCATCACTCCTGTACCACAGAGGACATATTCAGTGGCAAGATTAGTTTGGCAAGAGTTGACAGGGTAGCAGGGGGAGTGGAATATGTGAGAACACATTATGGCCAAGGAAACTGGGAATGTGTGAGAAGATATTATAGGCATGTGAGCTAGGAATGTGTGAGGTGACAGTATAATCAGGAGGGGGTGAAATGTGTGAAGAGACACTATATGCAGTATTTACTTCATTAGGAGCTATGGAGGCATCATATTGATTTGGGGGAAGCTTTTAACCATAGAATAAAGGCTTAATAATATGATATACTGCTTTTTATAAATTTTAGAAAAATCTGTAAATTATATTGTTTTAATATGCTCAAAAATGATCAATAAAATTAATATCATTGTAACCCCTGTAGGGAAGCATGGTGTACAGATCTGAGGCAGATAATGTAGGAGCACACAGTGTTTCTCAGTAAGGGCCCCATCTCACATAGCGAGATCGCTAGCGAGATCGCTGCTAAACAGCGATCTCAGCAGCGATCTCGCTATGTCTGACACATACCAGCGATCAGGCCCCTGCTGTGAATCGCTGGTCGTGTCAGAAATGCCAGGACTTTTTTTTATCGCTGGTCTCCTGCTGGCCAGCACGCATCGCTGCGTGTGACAGGCAGGAGACCAGCGATCTACTGGTAACCAAGGTACACATCGGGTTTCCAGGCGCGGGGCTGTGCCTGGAAACCCGACGTGTACCTTGGTTACCAGCTCCCTGCATCAGCGCGCTGGTATCCAATGTAAACTGCAGGTAACTAGGCAACGTTACCGCAGTGTTGCTGTCCTGATTAGTGCCTGAGCTGCCTGTTTGGCAGCTCAGCAGCGATCATGTAGCGACACACCAGCGATCCTGATCGTTGTCGAGATTGCTGGTGTGTCGCTATGTGAGATGGGGCCCTAAGTGATAATAAAGAAAGTCTGTCAGCAGGTTTTTGCTATCTAATCTGCAGACAGCAGGAGATAGAGGATGAGATAGATTTTAAGGATGTGTCACTTGACAAAGTGCCTAAGGGTCCCATTACACATAGCGACTCACCAGCAATCCCGACAGCAATATGAAGTTGTCAGGATCGCTGGTGTGTCGCTACATAATCGCTGGTGAGCTGCCAAACAGGCAGATCTCTGCAGCGATCAGGACAGCGACTACACGGGTAACAAACGATGCACGCCGCTTAGTTACCCACATTATACGTTAGATACCAGTGCGCTGGTGCAGGGAGCTGGTAACCAAGGTAAACAGCCGGTTTCTAAAAGTCGTGCGGTGCTTAGAAACCCACTGTTTACCTTGGTTACCAGCTCCCTGAACCGGCGCGCTGGTATCTAACGTACACATTGGGTTTCTAAGCACCGTGCGGCGCTTAGAAACCAGCTGTTTACCTTGGTTACCAGCTCCCTGAACCAGTGCACAGGTATCTATCGTACACATCGGGTTTCTAAGCACCGCGCGGCGCTTAGAAACCCGATGTTTACCTTGGTTACCAGCTCCCTGAACCAGTGCACAGGTATCTATCGTACACATCGGGTTTCTAAGCACCGCGCGGCGCTTAGAAACCCGATGTTTACCTTGGTTACCAGCTCCAGCTTGCTGATCGCTGGTCTCCCACCTGCCACATGCAGCGATGCGTGCTGGCCAGCGGGAGACCAACGATCAAAAAATGGTCCAGGACATTCAACGACGACCAGCGATGCCCAGCAGGGGGGCTGGTTGTCGCTGAGTGTCACACTAAGCGATATCGCTAGCTAGGTCGCTGTTGTGTCACAAAATCGGTGACGTTTCAGTGATATTGCTAGCGATCTCGCTTAGTGAAATGGGGGCTTAACTGTGAAGGATTTATCACTAAATTTGTGAAGGATTTGTCACGAGATTAACATTGCTGGACTAGTCCAGCAACTAAGCACCTCACTGTCTGCAGACTTTGTACATGGAGAGCCTGATGTGTGCAAGGGAAGATTTTTTTTGACTCTGCTGCATTGCTAAATATAAAAGCTCTGATTGTGTAAGAATGGTTGCACCCAGTATAAATGATACATCGTTGGATTCAGCTTCTTTTCGCCTACATCAATCTGCTCTTATAAGAGGTAGCAAAAACCTGTTAACAGATTCCCTTTAATCCCTTTCTGACGTCAGGCATAATAGTACGCCGACGTCGGACTCCCTTCCTTTGATGTTAGCTCTGGCGCTAAGCCCACATCTTTCCTGGGACATGTCAGCTGTTTTGAACAGCTAACATGTGTCCACAATAGCGGCTAGTGGAATCGCAATCCTCATGCAGCTATTAACTAGTTAGATGCTGCTGTCAAACGCTAACAGCGGCATTTAACTTGTGCTTCTGGGCATCAGGTCGGAAATCCGCCTATCAGGCCAGATATCTGCCCACCGGTGACCCCGTCACGTGATCGTGGGTCACCCGTTCTTTGGTATGACAGCCAGAGGTCTCCTGGAGACCTCTATGGTTGTCATTGCCGTATTGCAGTGAGCACCACCCGGTGGTTGGCACTCATAGCAAGTGAGTCATTCTGCTATACGAAGGCGATCTGATCATTGCCTCTATGCAGTAGAGCCGATTGGGTTGTGGCAGCTTCTAGTCTCCCATGGAGACTATTGAAGCATGCCAAAAGTAAAAAAAAGTTTTTAAAAATATAAAAAACGAAAAATATAAAAGTTTAAATCACCACCCTCTTGCCCCATTCAGAACAATTCAAACAATAAAAAAATCAAACATACACATATTTGGTATCGCCGCATTCAGAATAACCCGATCTATCAATAAAAAACTATTAAGCTGATCCAGTAGCGTAGCTACCAGGTGGGCAGAGGGGACGGTGGCCTCGGGCCGCGCTCTTTGAGGGGGCCCACCCAGAGCTACGCTACTGTAACTGTATCGGCGTGCACAGCACGCCGATACAGTTACTTTCTGTGGCAGAGCAGGGAGAATCGATCTCCCTGCTCTGCCGCCCGGCCGCTATGGGGCCCCTGAGCAGGCGGTGGGGGGCCCGCTGCTGCCCAGCATCGCATTAAGAGTGAAGGAGCGAGCTCTCCTTCTCCCATCATTCCCCTCTCAGCGTCTCACAGCGGGCGCGCTGACGTCACTGCTCGGCGCCCGCTGTCAGACGTTGAGAGGGAAAGCAGTGAGCAGCGCAGGAGCCTGGAGCAAGAGAGGTGAGTACTGGATATGTTATTTTTGTAATGGGGAGTGCATTATACTACAGAAGCTGTCTATTGGGGGCTTATTACAATACAGAGGCTGCCTATGGGGGCACATTACAATACAGAGGCTGCCTATGGGGGGCGCATTACAATACAGAGGCTGCCTATGGGGCACATTACAATACAGAGGCCTATGGGGGCACATTACTATACAGAGGCTGCCTATGGGGGTGCATTACTATACAGAGGCTGCCTATGGGGGCGCATTACAATCCAGAGGCTGCCTATCGGGGCACATTACAATACAGAGGCTACCTATGGGGGCACATTACAATACAGAGGCTGCCTATGGGGGTGCATTATAATATAAAGGCTGCCTATTGGGTACATTATAATATAGAGGTTGCCTATGGGGAGAGCATTATACTATATTGAGGACTATCTGGTGTATTATGCTATATGGAGGCTATCTAGGGGGCCATCATACAGTGTGGGGATTACAGTGGTGTGGCCATCATACAGTGTTGGAGTCATTAAATAGTTTGGGGATATTAACGGGTCTGTATATATCCAGTGAGGGGTCATTATACTGTGTATAGGGGAGGTGTACAGGGGGAGACTTGGGACATTATTAAATGTAAAGTGGGCACTTATTGTTATAGGGGAACTCAGGTTACTGTGACTGTCAAAGGGGAACACACAGGGCATTATTACATTCTAGGGGGCACAATGTGAGCACTATTTTCTAGGGTACTTGCACCCGGCATTACTATATTCTAGAGAGCTGCTTAAGAATTTAGAGGCCACACAGAACCACACAATAGGTGCAGTAATAGGGACTAGAGTTGAGCATTCCGATACCGCAAGTATCGGGTATCGGCCGATATTCGCTGTATCGGAATTCTGATACTTAGTTCCGATATTTTTCATATATCGTATACCGGAATCGGAAGTTCCCATAATTCTTTGAGAGGCAATGTGATTTTAGTCAGCCAATGAGGAATCCTAAGAAGTGTGGGCACATCCTGTACTGCTGCGGTCATGTTAACTAATGGCATGGCTATGATTGGATGCTGAAATGATGTCAGAATGCACTATAAAAGGCGCCGCCGCCATTTTAGCGTCACTGTGCTGTGAATTCAGTAAGGGACAGAACGCTGCTCTGCTGACTCTGAGGGACAGTTAGAGATTGCGATTTTGTGTACTGTGCTCTAGGCAGGCTAGTTTACCAACCGCTGTGTAAAGCTTCCTTTTGCCAGTGTTGTTTTAACAGCTCTGTGCAAGGTGTGTGTGTGAGAGTGCAGGTGACGCTGCAGTTTGCTCTGCATCCAACGCTGTTTGTAGGCATCTGCACGTGTCACTCACAGACTCTTTTTTTTTTCTTTAGTGTAATTCTTGCTGCTCCATTCAATTGAAATTATAGTGTGACGCGCTTCCATACGTATCCAATACATTGGTTGCAAACACTATAGAATTACAGAAAGGAGCCTTTCAGAGATAGTGAACAGTTGTGTTCAGTGTTCACTCTAGTCTGTGAGGGTTTTTTTTTTGAGTGCAGATCACGCTCCAGTTAGTTCTTCAACCACTGCTGGTTGTAGTCTGCTGAACGTGTGTCACTGCCTCATCCTTGTCATTTTTCTCTAATTGGTGCTGCTCCATACCATTTCAAATAACTCAAATCTATTAGTGTGACGCGCTTCCATTCGTATCCAATACATTGGTTGCAAACACTATAGAATTACAGAAAGGAGCCTTTCAGAGATAGTGAACAGTTGTGTTCAGTGTTCACTCTAGTCTGTGAGGTTTTTTTTTTTTTGAGTGCAGATCACGCTCCAGTTAGTTCTTCAACCACTGCTGGTTGTAGTCTGCTGAACGTGTGTCACTGCCTCATCCTTGTCATTTTTCTCTAATTGGTGCTGCTCCATACCATTTCAAATAACTCAAATCTATTAGTGTGACGCGCTTCCATCCGTATCCAATACATTGGTTGCAAACACTATAGAATTACAGAAAGGAGCCTTTCAGAGATAGTGAACAGTTGTGTTCAGTGTTCACTCTAGTCTGTGAGGTTTTTTTTTTTTTTTGAGTGCAGATCACGCTCCAGTTAGTTCTTCAACCACTGCTGGTTGTAGTCTGCTGAACGTGTGTCACTGCCTCATCCTTGTCATTTTTCTCTAATTGGTGCTGCTCCATACCATTTCAAATAACTCAAATCTATTAGTGTGACGCGCTTCCATCCGTATCCAATACATTGGTTGCAAACACTATAGAATTACAGAAAGGAGCCTTTCAGAGATAGTGAACAGTTGTGTTCAGTGTTCACTCTAGTCTGTGAGTTTTTTTTTTTTTTTTGAGTGCAGATCACGCTCCAGTTAGTTCTTCAACCACTGCTGGTTGTAGTCTGCTGAACGTGTGTCACTGCCTCATCCTTGTCATTTTTCTCTAATTGGTGCTGCTCCATACCATTTCAAATAACTCAAATCTATTAGTGTGACGCGCTTCCATCCGTATCCAATACATTGGTTGCAAACACTATAGAATTACAGAAAGGAGCCTTTCAGAGATAGTGAACATTTGTGTTCAGTGTTCACTCTAGTCTGTGAGTTTTTTTTTTTTTTGAGTGCAGATCACGCTCCAGTTAGTTCTTCAACCACTGCTGGTTGTAGTCTGCTGAACGTGTGTCACTGCCTCATCCTTGTCATTTTTCTCTAATTGGTGCTGCTCCATACTATTTCAAATAACTCAAATCTATTAGTGTGACGCGCTTCCATCCGTATCTAATACATTGGTTGCAAACACTATAGAATTACAGAAAGGAGCCTTTCAGAGATAGTGAACAGTTGTGTGCAGTGTTCACTGCAGTCTCTGCGTAATAACCACACTTAGGCCTTATAACTTTTCTGACTTTCTTTATCAATCTACCAAGATAAAGAAGGCAGGGAGTAAGGCACGTGGCCGTGGCCGTGGAGTTTCAGCAGGGAGAGGACGTGGGGATTCTGTGGCTGCTGCCGCCCCCAGTGACACAGCATCCACCAGTTTTCCCCGTGAGCGTTCCTTTATGTGCAGTTTTGTAGGAGCTCGGCGTACCCCCCTGCTGCGGGAAGAACAAATTGAAGCCGTTGTTGGTTGGATGGCAGCCAATGCATCAACTTCAATTGCTTCCACCTCCTCTCAGGACCACAACACTGTTGAGCAACCATCTGTATGTTCACCGCCTGTCAAATTGCCCAGGCAGTCAGAGAGTTCTGAACTGGAGCCAGCTGAGTCTCTGCTTCTGTTCTCAGAATCTGTTGGCTTGCAAACAGGGGCCCAGCCAAGCAGCATTCTGGAATTTGAAGAAGAGGGAGTATGCAGTGATGCGCAACAGCTGTGTCTCTCTGAATCTGAAGAGGCGGGTGAGCCAGTGCCGATGGTCAGCACACCGCAGAACACATCTGATGATGATGAGACTCAATTGCCAGTTTCTGTTGAGCATGGTGCTGTCCAGACCACCCAACAGCAGCAGGTGTTGGAAGAGGGTAGTGGAGATGATGAGGTCCAAGACCCAACATGGCGTGAGGAACAGGAAGGTGGTGGGAGCAGCTCTGAGGAAGAGATTGGCCCAACGGTACAAACAGGAGGGAGAGGTAGGCTGCAGACTCGGTTGCCTGTAGCCTCCAGTTTGGCACCTGTTGGGAGCAGTTCTCTTCCAAAAGTCAAAACAGGCGCTCCCAGGACTTGCACTGCGTGGTCCTTTTTTGACACACTTGCAGATGATATTTGCTATGTCAAATGCAAGCTGTGTAAGCAAAAAGTAAAAAGAGGTAAAAGTGTCAGTAACCTCAATACCACTAATATGTGGAAAAATGTGCGGACAAAGCACGTAGTTGAGTTACAAAGACACACTGGAGATGTAGGCCAACCTACAGCAGCACCTACATCTTCAGGTTGTGTTGGAGCCTCTTCCTCCAGCTCACACACAGCTGGTTAGGCTTCCTCACACGATCGCCATGGAAGAACCTCGGTCACTGTTGTCCAGAGACCCAGTGTTATTCCACCCACAGCTGCAAGTTCCCTGTCATCCTCACACTCCCAGGCCACAAAACAGCCATCGGTAGCACAGGCATGGGATAAAAGACGGCCATACTCGGCAAACCATCCACGAGCACAGGCTCTAAATGCTGGCATTGCAAAACTCCTGTCCCTTGAAATGCTGTCATTCAGGCTGGGGAGACTGACAGTTTCCGGAACTTAATGGAATTGGCAGTCCCACAATGCAATGTGCCAAGCCAATTTTATTTCAGCAGGCAAGCCGTCCCTGCTCTGCAAAAGCATGTTGAGGGAAAAATTAAACATGCGCTACTAAACGCCGTCAGTAGCAAGGTCCACCTGACCACTGATGCGTGGACCAGTACCCATGGCCAGGGACGATACCTTTCCCTCACTGCCCATTGGGTCAATGTTGTGGAGCCGGGTACAGATGTTGCGAGTGGCGCTGTACGTGTTCTGCCAACTCCAAGGATTACTGGAATCCAGTCTGTACACATTGACTCCTCCTCCTACTCCAGTTCCTCAGAATCATCGCTGCAGGAGCCGTCACGGTCTACCTCCACATGGACCCGTGAACGCTTACCTGTTGCGACCGATATGAGCACAGCCGTGGCCAAACGTCAACAGGCCGTCCTGAAATTAATTTCCATGGGGAATCGAAGCCACACAGCGCAGGAGGTCTGGAATGCCATCAAGCAGGAGAGCGATGTGTGGTTTTTGCCAGCAAATCTCCAGCCAGGCTTGGTAGTGTGTGACAATGGCCGAAATCTGGTGGCAGCTCTGGCCCTTGGCAACCTCACTCACATACCATGTCTGGCACATGTGCTCAACTTGGTCGTGCAGAGTTTTTTGAGGGACTATCCGGATCTTGATGCACTGCTGCACAAGGTCCGCCTAGAGTGCGCTCACTTGCGACGTTCCAGCATGGCCAGATCGCGCATTGCAGCTCTGCAACGCAGATTGCGCCTTCCTGAACATCGCATCATATGTGACGTACCCACCAGGTGGAATTCCACGTTACATATGTTGGAGTGGTTGTGTGAGCAGCAGACAGCAGTAATGGAGTATCAGCTGCAACAGGCGCAATCAACACGCAATTTGCGCCGTTCACACTTCACCACTACTGAGTGGGCCTCTATGAAGGACATCTGCCACGTTTTGCGTGCGTTTGATGAGTCAACGCGGATGGCGAGTGCAGATGATGCACTAGTCAGCCTGACTGTCCCCCTTATCTGCCTGCTTCAAAAAACACTGCAAGCACTAAGGGATGAGGTTTTGGAAGAGGTGGAGGATGAGGAGACACAAACTCCATCACCTTTTGGACAGTCAGCGCAACGTGGTTCCTCCCAAAGGGCTTTGCAGGGCTCACTTTGTGAGGAGGATGAGGAGGAGTCAATGGAGGAGGAAGACATCTCTCCAGAGGGAGGTACACAACGCTCTAGTCAGTATGTAGAGCGAGGGTGGGGTGATGCAGAGCAGGTACAGATGACGCCTCTTACAGAGGACAGCGTTTCTTGGCCAGTTGGGAGTCTGCAGCACATGGTTGATTTCATGCTGCAGTGCCTGAGAAACGACCGCCGCATCGCCCACATTCTCACCACGTCTGATTATTGGGTGTACACCCTCCTAGACCCTCGCTACCGGGACAACTTACAAAGCCTCATCACACCGTTGAACCGGGAGCGTAAAATGCGGGAGTACAAAGACACACTGGTGCAATCCTAATGTTCTCCATTCCAGCCGAGAACGCTGCTGATACTGCTTTACAAAGCAGCTCTGTGCGTGAAGGCAATAGAGACAGCTCTGCAACAAGAGGGAGCACAAGCAGAGCCTCTACACAGGGGGGCAAGACCAGTATGTTCCAAATGTGGCGAAGTTTTGTGTCAGCGCCACCAATGTCTACACCATCCGAGACGCCTCCAGTCACCAGGAGGCAACGTTTCCGTAAGATGGTGACAGACAACTTGTCTTGCCCTCTCAGTGTACTCCCAGATGGCTCTTCCCCTTTCAAGTTTTGGGTCTCTAAGCTGGATACATGGCCAGAGCTTAGCCAGTATGCATTGGAGGTGCTGGCTTGCCCTGCTGCCAGTGTATTATCGGAGCGCGTCTTTAGTGCTGCAGGTGGTGTACTAACAGACCGTCGCATGCGACTATCCTCCGATAATGTAGACCGGCTTACTTTTCTGAAAATGAACAAGGCATGGATCTTGCCAGAATTTGCCTGTCCGTTTTCCGATTAAATAATTGGTTGGCAACGTTATCAATTTCTCCTGTTATGCTCATCTATCTACCACCTGAACTCTACTCCCTGGGATACAACACTGCCAGTCTGAGGGGAATGATCAGTTAACAACCAAAATGTTATCCCCAACAGATAGTAGCGCAACGACTCCAGTGCCCACTTGATCGACAGGCACTCTCTCTCAATGCTGTATCTGGTTTCAGCTGGAGTTAGCTTTCGACTCTGGAAAGTAATGTGATGCTTCTCCCCGTTAACCTCCTGAGACAAAACGGCCCCCACACCTACCTCTGATGCATCAGTCTGGACAATGAATTCTCTTTTGAAGTCGGGTGTGATCAAAAATGGTGACACACACACAGTGCCCCTTTTAGTTTTACAAACGCTTCTTCAAGCTGATCATTCCATCGCACCATTACTAAATTCCTGCCTTTTAGGCACTCATTTAACGGCGCCGACAGTGTTGCAAAATTGTGAATAAACCGCCGATAGTATCACACTAACCCCAAAAACCCTTTCACTTGTTTAGTGGTGAGGGGACGGGGCCAGTTTTGGATTGCCTCCACTTTGTTTATTTGGCCTTTGATAACTCCTCTCATAATCACATACCCCAGGTAGCGATCTTCCTCCAACCCTATGGAACACTTCTTTGGGTTGGCAGTTAGCTCTGCTTGTCTCAGCAAATCTATCACCGCCTGTACCTTGGCTAAGTGACTTTCCCAGTATGTACTGTACACCACAATATCGTCCAGATTGGCCGCGGCATATCGGCGATGAGGACGAAGAACAACGTCCATTAACCTCTGGAATGTCGCTGGAGCGCCATGCAACCCGAAGGGTAGGACTATATACTGGAACAGTCCCTCGGGTGTTAAAAAAGCCGTTTTCTCTCTCGCTGCTTTTGTTAGTGGCACCTGCCAATACCCTTTTGTGAGGTCAATGAGTGAAAAATAACGTGCCTGCCCAAACCGCTCTATTAACTCATTAACCCGGGGCATGGGGTAGGCGTCAAAGTTATAAATTTCATTCAGTTTTCTGAAGTCATTACAGAACCTTAGTGTCCCATCTGGCGTTGGTATTAGGACTATTGGGCTGGCCCACTCACTCTGGGACTCTTCAATGACCCCTAACTGCAGCATCTTCTTGACCTCTTCCAAGATGGCTTGTCGCCGGGCCTCACGCACCCGATATGGCTTTAATCGTACTTTGCCCTGCGGCTCAGTGACAATGTCATGTTGTATTAGGGAGGTACGACCAGGAAGTCAAAAAAAAACATCTGTATTTCGGCTAACAAACTCTCTGACTTCCTGAACTTGTCTGTGCGACAAAGTGTCTGATTTTTTGACGGCGGAGAGGACTTCTCTTGCCTTCTCCTGAGGCAAGGAAGCCATCTGTACTGGAAATGCAGGCCGTGGACAATCCTGACCAAGCGGGTCTCTGTCTTTCCATGGTTTGAGCAGATTCACATGGTATACGTGTTCTGGCTTTCTCCGCCCTGGTTGGTGTATTTTATAGTTTACTGGTCCCACCTTCTCTATAATGTCGTAGGGTCCCTGCCACCTTGAAAGGAACTTACTATCCACTGTAGGCACAAGTACCAACACCCGGTCCCCAGGGTTAAAGGACCTTACCCGTGCCTCCCGGTTATAGACCTACCTCTGTGACCTTTGTGCTGATTCCATATGTTCTCGGACTAATGGTAGGACTGTCTCCAGTCTCTCTTGCATTTTGGCCACATGTTCTATCACACTTTTGTGGGGAGTTGTATGGTTTTCCCAGGCCACTTTAGCTATATCGAGTAAGCCACGGGGATGTCTGCCATATAATAGTTCAAAGGGCGAGAAGCCCGTAGATGCCTGGGGCACCTCCCGCACTGCAAACATCAGGTATGGCAGCAAGAGATCCCAGTCCTTAGCATCTTTAGAGACTTTTTTTTTCAACATATTGTTCAGGGTTTTATTGAACCTTTCTACTAAACCGTCTGTTTGGGGATGATAGACCGATGTGCGCAACTGTTTAACACGTGGCAGAGTTCCTTCATGATTTTTGACATAAAGGGGGTCCCCTGATCTGTTAAGATTTCTTGAGGGATTCCCACCCGAGAGAACATACCCATGAGTTATTTTGCGATCAGTTTTGACGAGGTGTGTCGCAGGGGAATAGCCTCAGGATACCTGGTAGCGTAATCTAGAACTACGAGGATGTGTTGATGACCCCTTGCTGATTTATTAACCGTCCACACCAGATCCATTGGCTATTCTCTCAAACGCTACCTCTATAATTTGTAATGGCACCAAGGGACTCTGAAAATGAGCCTGCGGACTGGTTACCTAGCACACGGGACAAGAGTAACAATACCGTTTAATTTATTCATAGACCCATAGCCAGTAAAACCGTTGTAGAATTCTGTCTAGGGTTTTCTTTGGTCCCAAATGTCCCCCTAGTACATGCGCATGCGCTAAGTCCATTACCAACCTCCGATATGACTGCGGTATCAGCAATTGCTCGACAATTTCCCCATGTATTTTTTAAACCCCATACAGCAAATCTTGGTTCAGCTCAAATCGGGTAAATACTTTAGCTGTCCTGGGGTGTTGGGGTTCCCCATTGACAACCAGTACATTTTCCCTGGCTCGAGTCAACGTAGGGTCCCATATTTGCGCCGTACCAAATTGTCACCTGCCACATTTAAGTATGACAATTCTAGTCCCGGTGGCAAATCTTCCATCTCCCCACCTAACACTTCTATAGGATAGGGGTTTTCCTCCTCCACCGAAGGCTAAGGTACTCCTACCGCCAGTACATCTTCCTCTGGGCCACCAGGTTCATGCCCGATTTCTGGAGAATGCAACCTGTTTGCCACTGGTGCCGACGACTGTTCTGTGGGAGGGGTAATTACAGGCCAAAGCACATAAAATAACGCGAAATCTCTCCCCATTATTAATGCTAATTAACCACCACCCCCACCTCGTGTCACCTCCTCCCCGCTGGCGTGTTTATCATCACCAGGGTGGTAGGATAATGTTTGAAGTCACCATGTATACACAACACACCCATTTTCCCAGCAGTATACTCGCTGATTTTGACGTGGCTGTCTCATATTAGGGTCACTCAGGAGACTCCCTGAGTCCACTAGAGCCACAGCAGGGTTACCCTCCACCTGCACTTTACACAAATGGTTCATATTGGGTCCCTCTGCTTTGACCACTGCACACATGTGTTCTGCATAGTGAGACTGATAGTAGCCAAAGTTGTTGTCCATGGGCTCTGTCAGGTGGGGGGCAAACAGCTCTCACATGTCCTGGTTGTTGGCACCGCCAACAGATTATGGGGCCCATTTCGTTCCCCGACCCGTCCTGGGCGGCCCTCCGAGTCTCTGCTCGCCGAGCTGTGGGTGAAGGTTTGTGGAATTTACTTGGTACCTTCCGGGTAGTCTCTCCCTGTATCTCCTTGGTAGCCCCATATCTTTCAATGAGGTCTACCATTTGGAGACCATCAGTAGGGCTGCCTGTCCAAGCAATGTTTGAAGGGTGTGTGGCAAATTTCTCAAGAATGTATCAGTCACTATACGATCCAGCATAGCGCGGGGTGACAACACCTCCGGCTGCAACCACTTTTCTATCAGGTGTATCAAGTCATAATACTGTGACCGAGCTGGCTCGGAAGGGGAAAAGTTCCACTGGTGTACCCGCTGTGGCCGGACCAAAACATTTACCCCAAGACGTGCAAGTATCTCACCCTTGACGCTCTCATAGTCCTCCTGTTGCTCGGGGGGTAGGTCCCTAGAGGCTGAATTAAAAAAACGGAGCCACGATCTCGGCCCACTGGTACCGGGGCAGTCTCTCCCTTTCAGCCACGCCTTCCAACATCTCCAGGTACACCTCGACGTCATTTGATTGCTCCATCTTTCGGATCGCTGTACGCACCGCTTTCCGGACATCCTGCCATCCCCGGGCAGCTCCTGCTGTCTGCGGCGCTGTGATGTGCTGCATCACTAGACTATTGGTTTCCTGTTGCTGTTGATTAAATATCTGCTGCTGCTCCATAGCCTGCTGCTGTATAGCCTGCTGCTGCTCCATAACCTGCTGCTGTATAGCCTGCTGCTGCTCCATAGCCTGTTGCTGTATAACCTGCTGCTGCTGCATAGCCTGCTGTTGCTGCCACATGGCCTCCTCCAGCATTTTTACTGTGTTCTCCATCTTGGGACAGTTATCCACCGGGTTTTGCGTCACTTTATTTACCTAGGACATTTACTGTCATGCAGGAAAAAACAGCCTGACCTCACTGCGTTGCCCGCATTGAAGCCACCAACTGTAGGGATCCACTCTGGTAGGCAGGGCTGGGCCACAGTAATGAGGCAAACACACCGCCTTTTACTTCAAATTTCAGTGGTTTTAATCATGAGTTCAAGAAAAAGTCCAGATAACAAAATAAAAACAGAACATAAATCACCACAGTTTGGAGAACCACTGGTGCCAGACTCACCCTTGCTTGGGACAGGCTTAACTAAGCGGCTGCAGGTCAGCAGAGACCGCCAGGTCCCATTCCGGGTGGTCTGGTACTCGCTTCCTGGTGCACACTGGCACACAGTAACAAAACAATCTTCCAGGCTGACTCCAGCCAAAATCCTTCCTTCCACACACCAACTACAACAGATCCTTGTTTTATAGGCCTACTCCACACCCTCAGGTGAGGTACACATCAGATGACCAGATCACGTGACTATGACCTTATCACAGGTCCAAACTTCAGTCTGCTAGAAGAAATATATCTCACATCCAGCAAGATCCCCTTTGGTGTACCACAGCGGCAAGAAGTCTCCTGTTCCCTACACATGCACAGAAAAACCCATGTCGAACATGCTCCAAATAGGGAAGAGCCGTCACCCTGATTGTTATGCTTAAAACAGGAAAGATTTAAGTTTTCAAGGGCTAAAATGAAAATTTTTTATAAGAAATATGGACAAATATTAATTTGTCATCACAGCGCATATCTGCACATGGCTAGTAGAAATGGTAACAAAAAATAAAACATAGTGTTTACTTTTTTAAATTAATGCATAAAAATACATTTCATAATTATCAATTAATGCTTCTTAAGGAACGTTATCTGTACCTGTAAGATAATGCAGTCAATGGATGTACGAATCATAAACATCATCATCATCATCATCATCCTCACAAGTTTTATTAATGACAGACATAATAAAATACACAGAGTGAGGACAACTGTAACTTCACACACCATATATGAAATGGCCATCATGTAAACCTGGTAATAATGCGCAATAATAAATAATTACACCAAGAAAGTGCATCATGCATACAAACAATAGGTAGTTAGACCTGCAAGTGCTGTTGAAACAACCACAACAGATTTAAATTAATAATGCTATATAGCTATCACAGTGCATAGTTACTCATGGACAATGTCGATCTAAACTGTAACTCAATAAAGGCAGCGTCACCCATCATGCTTGTTTGTGTTGTAGATTGTTGAAGAGGGTTTTTTTTTTTTCTTTTTTTTTTAAAGTTCCTTTTTATTTAGATTTTCAAAAAAAAAAGGTGCTATGTACGGCTTCCACCGGCGGAGGTACCTCAGAATCTTTGTGCGCTTCTCCGGCGCACGCAAGCCTTTGACATTCCAGGAGATGATCTTCATGTTGAATGGGCGGCAGAAAAATTAAGAGTGTGCTGGAGGAGACGGTGTACCCTCTTATGGCCGTCGTTGGCACCAACCTGCGAGGAAAGGAGGAAGCAGCACCACAATATCAAATACCTAATCAAGATATATTGACAATTCCAGGATTAATTATTGGAGAGAGGTCCCTTGCTACCCTTTTCTAGTAACTCTTGTTTACCAATAAACCGCTGTAAGCGGTCGTAGTCTCTCCACCACTACCTGTGTTTATGTGACTTCCTTTTTTCTAACCTGTGAGGAGATTACCCCCATCCTCCCAGGCTATTCAGTGTACCCCCCCATGTGTCCAAAGCATGAAACCCCAATAGCCTGTTTCACTTATTGTCCCTCCATATGTAATGTTTAACTCATTTGTCCCACGTTTATCAAGACCCCCACTCTCATGAGAGATCTTCAACATCTAATATCAATTAACTAATTTAACCATCTAAAATTGCAGCAAAACTATCATGCTTTAGCATAGGTATGAAGGAACTCCAAAGAAACGCCTCAAACAGCAAATATATCTCATATGTCATTTAACGTGGAGAGAATCTCTTTCATCTTTCCTGATCTCCTTCATGAACTGCCATCTTGTCGTCGTCTGCGTGGGGAGAACCTGGAACTGCGTCGCTGTACTTCCCTATCACTTTGTTGATTTCGTTCCAAGGCTGCTTCGGCTTGCTCTGGTGTGTCATTAATGACATATGTCCCGTCAGATCTTTGGAACCGCTAACGCGCTGGGAACAGTAGTTGAAAGCGAACATCTCGCTCAAACAACGTTGTGCAAATTAAACTGAACGCCCTCCTCTTCTTGGACACCGATACTGAGAAGTCATCAAAGAGCAGAATCTCATAGCCATGGAGTAGCACTGGGCGCCTCGTTTCTCTGAATGGCCGTAACAATGAAACTTTGTCATTATAATGTAACAGCTTAATTATTACTTGCCGTGGTCTGTACATCGTTGGTTTCGATGCCTCCCCTCGCCTGTTGTTGTTTTGCGGCGGTCCCACACGATGTGCACGTTACACACGACAGTAGTAGTTAAGTCACAATATTTTCGGTAGATTATTCTCACAGATGGATTGTAAGTCTGCTGATTTAAACGATTCAGGCAGTCCGACGAGACGTAAATTGCTTTGTCTCGAGCGATTTTCCAAGTCCTCTGTTTTGTCTATCAAATTTTGTAACTTCTGCTGAAGGTTCTGTTCTCTGTCTTGGCCAAGTTGCTTCTCCTGTTGTAGCAGTGCCACATCCTGTTGCAGCTTGGTAATTGCAATGGTATTCAGGTGTACAGACTTTTGTATGGAAGACAATGACGATTGCAATGCCGACTCCAGCAGCTTCTGAATGTCTGGTAAGAGAAGGGCTTTGACCTCTCTTCAGCCATTTTCTGCGAATCAAATTCCTGAGGAACTCTCAGGTCACATGGTGCTTCTGATAATAGCTCTTGCTGCATGTCTATGGCAGCGCTCAGCATCGCGCCTCTTTCCTCTTTGTCTCCTCCATGCGCCATCTTGTCCTTCTGCTTCAGTTGGATAGGTAAACCGTTCGGGGTCTGTTGTGAACTCCGTAGCAAGTAGCGCTCCATAAATTATGTCCCCACGAATGTAAAAGGTGTCAGTGTTCCTGGGGGTGGTTTAACTGCTCTCCTATGGGCCCGATATGCTTGGATACCTGGGAGGAATTCAGAAGCATCTCCAAACTCCCTCCTCACATGTCAGCGCAGGAAACAGAAGAGGGAACGTGCTTGTTTTGTTGCTCATAGGTGGAGTTTTATACAGTAAATGATTACTGCTGTCGTATTTTTGGCGTCCCTAGGGCAGAATAAGGCTGTGTAACGTCACATTTTAGAGAGAGTCATATAATAGACACACGCTACACTACCCGTGACACAAGGAAGGTAGTGTTGCCAGATAAAGCCTTGCGCAACCAGACATGCCCCTGGAAAATGAGTGCTGCTGCAGGCTAAACTCAACACGGACAAATACTGTTGTAATTTAAAACTTTTGTGACAGCAAGAACGCAAGGATTAAAAATTCATACTTTTACAGATTACAAGTACAGGAATCTCTGTCCAAAATAAGAATATGATGAAGAAAATGAAGATGAAGTAGAATATGAAGAAGAATAATAGTTGAATAAGAACAATATGAGTAATGTTAACAAAAAGATGAATAGCAAGAAGTTTAAGAAGAAGATAAAGAAGGTGAAGATGAAGAATAATTTGATGAAAAAGATGATGCTGCTGAAGATTATGAAGGAGAAAGTGTGTCAAAAGTTAAAAAGGTGAAGAGCATGGAAGTTGTGAAACATACATATTTGCCAAAATAGAAAAAACGTTAACAACATTGTCAATTTCTTCGTCAATCCGAACATCTTTAAAAAAAAAAAAATAATGCTATTCCATTTGATTGGGTTAAACATCTATGCCTTTAATGTCTCCTCAACCTCCCCCAATGAATTCTACATTACTCTTTGTTGTTTTCCTTCATGTACAATTAACCAACAAGGCAAGAATGGGCTTTTTTTAATTCCGATATTTTGTTCCCATAGACTTACATAGGATTTCCGGTATCGGTATCGGGTATCGCCGATATTTTTGGGTATCGGCGATACCATTCCGATTCCGATACTTTTGGATATCGGAAAGTATCGCTCAACTCTAATAGGGACACATATGGCAGCAGCGGCTCAGTATTGGGGTATCAGCAGGATGAGGCGTTTGTGCAGGTTGGGATAGATGGTGACAGTGCTGAAAATGTGAGAAGTGAAACGTGTCTTTGTTGTATTCTCTGCAGCTGAGTCCTGGCTGGAGGAGTCGTCATGTCGGTCTGGGCCAGATGGAAAAGACATGAATAGTGAACAATTCAATTAGAAAGAACGTCAGCGGTAAGTCATTATCTGTAACTCTGCTGTGCGCTCTTATATGTTCTGTAGGACTGGTATTATTTACCACTGACTATATGGCGGTGATATCAATATTGGTCTTTTATATATAGATTATTTTTGGCAACGGCGCAATCATTTGCTGAGGTTCTCTGGTTAGGGGCCCACTCAGAAGTTTGGCCCCCCCTAAACCAAAACCCTAGCTACGCCTCTGACCTGATCGCTAAATGGTGTAGCGAGAAAAAAGTCAAAAGCCAGAATTCCATTTTTTTGGTCGCTGTGACATTGCATTACAATGCAATAATGGGCAATAAAAAGATTGTATCTGCACCAACATGGTATCGTTAAAAACTTCAGCTCGACACGCAAAAAATAAGCTCTCACCCAACCCGAGATCACAAAAAAATGGAGACTCTACGGATATCGGAAAATGGTGCAATTTTTATTTTTTTAACAACGTTGCAAATTTGTTTACCACTTAGATAAAAAAGAACCTAGACATGTTTGGTGTCTATGAACTCATAATGACCTGGAGAATCATAATGGCAGGTCAGTTTTAGCATTTAGTGAACCTTGTTAAAAAGCCAAACAAGTGTGGGATTGCACTTTTTTTGCAATTTCACCGCACTTGGAATTTTTTTCCCATTTTCTAGTGCATGACATGGTAAAAGCAATGGTGTTGTTCAAAAGTAAAACTCGTCCCGCAAAAACCAAGCCCTTACACGGCCATATTGATGGAAAAAAAAAAAAGTTATGACTTTGAGAATAAGGGGAGCAAAAAAACGACAACGCAAAACCAAAAAAAGCTCCGGTCAAGAAGGGGTTAATCCCTCTTTAGCTGCATTGCCTTGGCAATCTGGAAAATGAGGATCAGCAGTTGATGACAGGACTGATTGACTGAGCAAGCTGGACAAGAATGTTGGAGCTAACAGCACTAAAGAACGTATGGGTTCTTGACATCTTGCCCACGTAGGTGACTTAAAGGGTGATACATTGGAGGCATTGAGATAGATCAAGATAGGTAACTTTTTTTGGAAATCTTAACTGAAGCACGATTGTCCATGTGGTGTGGGAAGAGTAGCATGACAGCGGAACGCAGTTTTTAAGTATGCATGGTGAGTTTACTGATGCCTCTGATGAAGAGGTGCTAGCGAGCATGAACCGACTGCAGGAAGTTGTTAATCCCTCGGTGGTTGACAGACAGAGGATGGAGGGAGCCAATCATCAGCATCCCTGATCTCTACTGAAAGAACCCTGGAAAAGGAGTACTTCCCATAAGTCATTACTGTGCCATTAACACATGGGTAGCAATGGAAGATCACTTGGCCTGAGAGGCCTGCAGGAGAGGGATCATATCCAGAATCAAGTACACAGCCTATAAGATCTAGTCATTTTCTACCTACCATCCCAGCTTGGGACAAGCTTGAGGAAACTGCCACTACTGTAGATGTGGTAGTGGCATGGAAAAGCTTGTCACCCAGTTTACAAAATGCAGCCTGAAAGGGCCTACCGTCATCTGATAAACTTTTCGGGTGTCACTCCCATCCAATCTGGTGAAGAATGGTATGACACGTGAAGGAATGTTACTGTGCAGTATCTAGAAGAATGGCAGTGCAACAATGCTGTGAATAAAGAGAGAATTGTCGAGAGTATAAAAGGTCCTACTATGGAAGTTGTGAAGGCTGCTTGTCTCAGCCAGCCAGAAACAACTTCTAAAGACTACATGATGGCTCTAGAAGATTATTTTGGGTCCCCAGGGATGCCACAGATCTTATTTATAAACTCTGCACCACTTACCAGGACTTTGGTGAGAAGATGTCAGATTACCACTATCGACTGGATAAACTGGTACATAGAATAGTATCCAAGGGCAGACTTAGGTCCAGAGAAGTTGACCAGTGTCATCTGGACCAAGTGCTATGAGGAGCCCTGGCTCACGATCCCATTTCTCAACATCTGAGGTGCTATAATAAAGAGCACATCCCCCATTCCACTCCATCACCTGATTAAGCATGGGCAACAAGAGTAAGCCATCCTGGCAGCCAGAGAACAAGTGAGCAATCGAGTGGCTGCTGTCACTGTAAATCCCAAGCAAAGACATTGAGAGTGCGAACTTCTGAAAATTATTGTAAGCAACGGGAACAATTTTCAAAATTTCTAAGTGCGTGGGCTATGGAGGAGCAGCGGCTAAAGTAAATTGTTGAGTCAGTTTTAAAGAGCCAACAACAGCCTTTGAAATTGTCGAGTGATGACAAAAATTGGGTGGAAGATGCAAAATCAAAGGAGTTTTTTGTCTGTGGAAGTGCCTATCATGTGGCTCGCCATTGTCCAAAGAGGTGGAGTTCAAAGACATCTCTGAAATCCACCCATCCTAAGAAAAAGAAGATGAGAAATGGGGAAGGCTGTTAGTACAGTCCTATTCTGACCGCTCCAACAAAATCAAAGGTGTACTCTACAGCTCCATCTAATTTTACTCAGTCAGGATGACTTCCTATAGGTCTAAGAGGACAAGCAACACATATAACAGCCTGTATCAATGGCTAGCTGTTACGGTTCTGCAACTCAGGACTAGGGCAGAAGGGGGAGAAGCTGACTCTGTACTAGGACTAGGCTGAAGCCGTTCGATGGAGTGGGCAACCTATACCTTGTGAATAGACCCACCGACGTTTCCTAGGCTAAACTCAAACGAAGACCTAAAGGTAGGGGGGAGGGTAACCCTGAGCGATCTAGGGACTGGGAACAAAAAACAGATAACCTGCTAGTAGGAAAATAGAGGAAGCTGCAAAAACTAAAGGAAAACAAAAAAGCAAAACAGGCAGTACAAGATATCCCAGAACTGCACAATATCAAGCACAGAAAGCTATCAAAACACCTAGCCAGAACTCTAGCGGATTAACACTGTTGTCCAGCAAGGACTGGGAGGCAGGTGTTGGGTAATAAAGGGTGATACAATCACCTGACCCTAGACAACCCAGCACCAGGGGAAAAAGACCAGCAGCCAGAAAACCACAGCAGGATGGCAGGTAGTCCAAACAAAATAGATTCTAACACCAGCCTTGTACTGTATTGCTAGATAGTGGATCTCAAGTGTCCATAATTTTTGAGAAATGGCACAAAAAATACTTGTCCAATGTGCCCCTGCAAAATCTATCTGGACTCGTGGTCTGGAAACATAATGAAAGCAGTCACCCCTAAAAAGGTATGTATCAGTCATGCTATGGTTTATAGATACCATTGTTGTGGTGCAGAGAGAGCTACCCATCATAACATTAGTTTGTCTAGAAGCAGGCCTGTTATAGTAGTGTAGGGTCAATTGCTAACCTTTTCTGTACTCTAGTTCAGTGGTGTCAAGAAAGCGATAGATATTCACAGACTCTCAGAATTTGTCCTATCTGTCTGCTTATGAGAAGAAAGAGGAAAATAGGGAACTACAGCCTGAACATTTTGATCACTGATTTGAAGATAGTGATTTGAAGAATGAGGAAAAGAAGTCAATGATAAGGGGCATTTTGAAGCCTTCACATTGGGCCACTGGGACCTGGGTCTCACAAAGGGTGTGGAGAACCACATCCAGCCAACTGA
Source organism: Oophaga sylvatica (assembly GCA_033576555.1). Lineage (NCBI taxonomy): Eukaryota > Metazoa > Chordata > Amphibia > Anura > Dendrobatidae > Oophaga > Oophaga sylvatica. The sequence continues at coordinate 66,881,807 of JARQOD010000001.1, read as the reverse complement.
TGAAAAGACTTTTCAAGAGAAATACCAAAGGTTGACTACCACAGATGTGGAGGACGTCAGATGCTGCTTAATGAAATTGTAGGACACTGGAGTCATCATTGCCCATATACATCTTTCATTGTGGTTGCTTAGAAGAAAAATGGTGCTATCAGGATTTGTGTGGATTATCGCACTCTGAGTGAGCGCAGAGTACCCGACTACTATATCGTGCCTACGATTAATGAAAACTTAGTTTGCCTGCAGGGCAGCTACAGGTTTTATTTGTTAGATCTCTGGAGTGGAAACTTCTACTTATCACCAAAGAGTATCATGAGAAGACCACTTTTATTTGTCTTATCAAGTTCTACCAATTCCAGATGATGCCTCAAGGAGTGACTGCTGCCTCTGCTACCTTCCAGAGGTGTATGGATAAAGTGATGGGAGGCATGAACTTTCCTGAGGTCCTGGTCTACCTAGATGATCAGATTCTTTTTGGGTACACCTTGGAAGAGCACAACCAGAGGTTATACAAGGTGCTGGATCGGCTAGTAGAAGCTGGGCTAAAGCTATCCTTGGACAAGTACTCCTTCTTTTAGAAGGCTGTGAAATATGTAGGATACATTGTCAGCCTGGAAGGGATCTCTACAGCCTTGGCCAAAATAGAAGCAATGGTTGAGTGGCCCAAACCCATCAAATTGGCGGGAGCACAGATCTTTTCTAGGCATCTACTGGTACTACAAAATATTTGTGCCACAGTATTTCAAAATTGCAAAACCTTTGAATGCCCCCACCAAGGGTATCCCCTTCCACAAGTGAGAGCTTACTCTAAGAAATTTGCATTGATGGCTTACTTTAAGGTAAATGAGACCTTCAGAGAGAGATAGACACCAGCGTGGAATGAGGGCTTTGAGAAACATAAGTCCTACTTGATACAGGCACCAATGTTTGCTTATGCGGACCCCAACAAACCATATGTACTTCATGTGGATGCTTCTTTTGTTGGAGCAGTGTTGTACCAGGAACATAATGGCGTCCTGTGACCAGCCTAGAACATCACTCGAGGATTGAGTGAGAACAATGACTTGGGTTCTAATCACTGGGGTGGACTGTGGTGGACAAGATGCATGATTATCTCTAAGGGTTGCATTTTTAAGTTCACAGCAATCCGATGATATATATGAGGACCACAGCAAAGATTGATGCTACTGGCCATTGATGGCTCATTGTGCTAGCGGTGTATGATTTCAGGCTGAAGTACCGAACTGGCGCTATTAACATTAATTCTATGTCCCACATGCCGAGTCAGATGTTGAAGGATGAAGAAGAAGCCTGGATTGAGGTCAAGGCCCCACAAGTAAAAGCTATGTGTCATAAACATCAAGGGAAGACTGTTTGAACTAAGGGCTATGCTACCTTCTTAGGAGTTCCAAAGGAAGCTCTCCAGCTTTTTTTCTGCCAGTTAACTAAGGTAGATGCCAGTTCCACATCCATTCTGATAAAGGAAAAGACTTCAAGTGTTGGCTAATTAAAGAGTTATATGAGGGTTTGTGGGATTGAGAAGAACGGAATCATTCCATTTCATCCCAGAGGAGATTGTCAGCTGGAGAGGTTCAACCGTACCATTCTTAATATGTTGGGCACCTTGGACTCAAAACAGAAATGGCATTGGAGTCAAAACGTAAGTCAATTAGTCCACACCTACAACTGCGCCAAAAATGAGTGAACTGGGAACTCTACCTACTTCCTCATGTTTTGAGGACAAGCCAGACTACCAGCGGATATTCGTTTTGGAGTAACCTCTGATAATTCATGTGAGAAGAACTACCTGAAATATGTGTCACAGCTGAAGAAGGAAATGAAGAAGGACTATAGATTGGCCAATCAGGCCTCTGGTCGATTGAGAAGACAACACAAAACTCGCAGAGTCCGAAACCAGATTTTGCAGCTGATCAATTGCGCTCCGAACCCTATTTGGTGGTAGAAGAGTTGACTGATATCACAGTCTAGAAAGTGAAGCCTGAGAAGGTAGGTGGGAGTCATTTGCTGTCTGCAGGACCAAATGTCGAGATGCAGCCGCCACAAAGCACTAGAGCCCTTTTGGCCATCCTATCTCACTGTAGGAGTACTCGGCATCGCCAATTGGCCAATCTTGTGACCCTTCCTGAAGGTACTGACTGATTCCAGTGATGAATGTGGGCAATATTGCAGATGGATATGTGACCCGTGCTCTGTAATCTAAGACTGTACAGACCAGTCAGATAAAGAAGATTCACAAAAAGAGTGTGGTCCAGCATCAAGCCCATGTCATTAACAGTTAGAGGAGAGTTTAGAGGATAAAGACTTACATCGTGAAGAAGTGATTAAGAGATTGCAATGGGGCATGAGCCTGGAAGTCCAGAGCTAGGGGCCGATGAGGGGTCCCTGCCGTACACACTCATTCCAAATGAGTCATTAACCCCCCATTATGCTAACATATGACCAGATGGGGCAAACTACTGCGGTCCCCAAAGTAGTACACACTCATCTATCTATATAATCACCAGTTGGCTGCTGTCACCAAAGCCCATAAGGCATTGTGGCAGTGCCACTTGCTGAATACAGTGCAGCAGCACAACCAGAAGTCAGACTCTACCCACACATGTCACATGGTCCTGACATCATCACAGGTCCTTCAGCCCAGCTTCCATCAGTGATAGTGAGGCTTGGAACGCAGACAGGTACTTTAAGATCCAGTCAGACACCTTCCTCCTAGGCATGCAGTGTGGGTAGGAGTCGGGCAGGGTGGCAGCGGTGCCTGCTGCAGTGTGGGCAGCAATGACATTCCTATGTTCATCCAGTAGTGATCTGCAGAGCAGCATTTGGCAGTCTGCAGTGTATGGGAGACGTTGGGGGGAGAGTGCTGCTCCTGCTGCTGCTGCTCCTACTGCTGTTGCTGGGATGATTGCAGAAATTGGAGAAATGACAGGAGTTGGAGGCTGGGCTGCTGATGAGCTCACCCACAGCACCCACGGCCCTGGAGTCTTACACTGGCATTGATTGCAATATGCAGATATCAGTATGGAAACCTGCTACACCACAAGGAGAGCAGTCATGGGTCTCTGCAAAGGATTCCTGCTTTCCATCCCAGTAGATGGTGCTGCAGCATCAGACATTAAAGGGGTACTCCAATTTGACTATCTTATAATATAATCGCCAGTTGGGACTTTGGGCAGCTTTCCCCGAATCTCATAAGTAGGGATGAGCGATATTGCCCAATATCGTATCGGAATTCCGATTTCCGATATTGGAAAAATATCGGATATCGGAATTTCCGATTTCCGATATCAATGCAAGTCAATGGGAAAAAAATCGGAATTACAAAATGACCACTACAGTGCTATATAATGGATAAAATGGAGGGGAAACACCTCATGATAATGGGGAAAGAGTTTGCAGAGGCAGAGGAGCAAAAAAATCGCTAGAAAAATGCACAGAGCGAAAACTGTAGCCGGGAAAACTGGTCGCCATCTTCTTAACAGCGGTGTTTTTTCTTTGGGTTAGGATTAGTTGGGGTGAGGTTTGGGTTTATGGTTAGTAGGGTAAGAGTTAGGGTTAGAGCGAGTGTTGTCGAAACTAGAGATGAGCGGTGTTCGAAGCGAACTGTTCACCAATTTCAAATTCGAGCTATTTTGGGCGGAGTTCGAGCCGTTCGACGAACCCGAACAATTTTTAAAAACTCCGGCTGTTCGAGGTTATGTTCCATAACTGTTCGTGCACCTAAATCGTCACTGGATTTTTTTCACAGGAAGGGCTCATACTCACTGGAGCCAAAAACGGACGATTGCAAGAGAGTACTGTCCGATTTATACGCTCCGGTGTCCTTTGAAAAGCAGGCAATTCATCCCCGGCTACTGTAAAATCCCACTGACAGCTCATAAAACACTACATATATACACATAGAATACATTATATATATATATATATTATATATCATTGTGACATATATATATATATATATATATATATATATATATATATATATATAATTATAGTTCATACCCTTCTACATAATGTAATAGCCACTAATTCAATTGCCGGCTTTTGTGAAATTACAGAAGAAATGCTATCCATAGTCAATACTGTAAAATCACACTGACAGCTCACAAAACACTACAGTCATGGCCAAAAGTTTTGAGAATGACACAAATATTATATTTTCACATGATCTGCTGCCCTCTGGTTTTTATGTGTGTGTTTGACAGATGTTTTTATCACAGACAGAAATATACCGTATATACTCGTGTATAAGCCGAGATTTTCAGCACCATTTTTCATGCTGAAAATGCCCCCTCGGCTTATACACGAGTCATAGGGCAGAAACCAGCGGGGGAGGGGATGCCGCAGCAGGAGCCGGTGGCTGGGATCATACTCACCCCTCCCCGTGCCATCGCTGAGCGTCCCTGCAATCCTGCGTTCTCCCAGTCTTCCTGCAGCTCTTCAGCACTGAGCGGTGACGTAATACCCGCTCATTAAGGTCATGTAATATGGACGCGACGCCACTCCCATGGGCGTCGCCTCCATATTCATGGCCTTAATGAGCGGTATTACATCACCGCTCAGTGATGAAGAGCTGCAGGAAGACGGGGAGAACGCAGGATTGCAGGGACGCTCAGCGATGGCACGGGGAGGGGTGAGTATGATGGAGGAGAGGACAAGGAGCACGGAACAGGACGGGGGGGAGAACGGTGGATGGGGGAAGCATAGAGGAGGACGGGGGAAGCATAGAGGAGGACGGGGAGAACGGAGGACGAGGGAAGCATGGAGCTGGACGGGGGGATATCGGTGGACGGGGGAAGCGTGGAGCAGGACGGGGGGAGATCGGTGGATGGGGGAAGCGTGGAGCAGAACGGGGGGGGATCGGTGGACGGGGGAAGCGTTGAGCAGGAGGGGGGATATCGGTGGACGGGGGAAGCGTGGAGCAGGACGGGGGGAGATCGGTGGACGGGGGAAGCGTGGAGCAGGACGGGGGGAGATCGGTGGACGGGGGAAGCGTGGAGCAGGACAGGGGGGAGTTCGGTGGACGGGGGAAGCGTGGAGCAGGACGGGGGGGGAGATCGGTGGACGGGGGAAGCATAGAGGAGGACGGGGGCAGCACAGAGCAGGAGGGCAGTTTATACACCCGGCTTATACATGAGTCAATAATTTTTCGCAGTTTTTTGTAGCAAAATCAGGGGGGTCGGCTTATACACGGGTCGGCTTATACACGAGTATATACGGTAATTGCAAACATATGAGTAGAAAAGCTTATATTGACAGTTAGAATGAGTTAATGCAGCAAGTCAATATTTGCAGTGTTGACCCTTCTTCTTCAGGACCTCTGTAATTCTCCCTGGCATGCTCTCAATCAACTTCTGGACCAAATCCTGACTGATAGCAGTCCATTCTTGCACAATCAATGCTTTCATTTTGTCAGAATTTTTAGGTTTTTGTTTGTCCACCCGTCTCTTGATGATTGACCACAAGTTCTCAATGGGATTAAGTTCTGGGGAGTTTCCAGGCCATGGACCCAAAATCTCTATGTTTTGTTCCCTGAGCCATTTAGTTATCACCTTTACTTTATGGCAAGGTGCTCCATCATGCTGGAAAAGGCGTTGTTGATCGCCAAACTGCTCTTGGAGGGTTGGGAGAAGTTGCTCTTGGAGGACATTCTGGTACCATTCTTTATTCATGGCTGTGTTTTTAGGCAAGACTGTGAGAGTGCCGATTCCCTTGGCTGAGAAGCAACCCCACACATGAATGGTTTCAGGATGCTTAACAGTTGGCATGAGACAAGACTGGTGGTAGCGCTCACCTTGTCTTCTCCGAATGAGGCGTTTTCCTGATGTCCCAAACAATCGAAAAGGGGATTCATCAGAGAAAATAACTTTATCCCAGTCCTCAGCAGTCCACTGCCTGTACCTTTTGCAGAATATCAGTCTGTCCATGATGTTTTTTCTGGAGAGAAGTGGCTTCTTTGCTGCCCTCCTTGAGACCAGGCCTTGCTCCAAGAGTCTCCGCCTCACAGTGCGTGCAGATGCACTCACACCTGCCTGCTGCCATTCCTGAGCAAGCTCTGCACTGCTGGTAGCCCGATCCCGCAGCTGAAACACTTTTAAGAGATGGTCCTGGCGCTTGCTGGTCTTTCTTGGGCGCCCGGAGCCTTTTTGGCAACAATGGAACCTCTCTCCTTGAAGTTCTTGATGATGCGATAGATTGTTGACTGAGGTGCAATCTTTCTAGCTGCGATACTCTTCCCTGTTAGGCCATTTTTGTGCATTACAATGATGACTGCACGTGTTTCTTTAGATATAACCATGGTTAACAGAAGAGAAACAATGATGCCAAGCACCAGCCTCCTTTTAAAGTGTCCAGTGGTCTCATTCTTACTTAATCATGACAGATTGATCTCCAGCCATGTCCTCATCAACACCCACACCTGTGTTAATGGAGCAATCACTGAAAACAGGTTAGCTGGTCCTTTTAAGGCAGAGTTGCAATGATGTTGAAATGTGTTTTGGGCGATAAAGTTCATTTTCTAGTCAAATATTGAATTTGCAAGTAATTGCTGTTAAGCTGATCACTCTTTATAACATTCTGGAGTATATGCAAATTGCCATTAGAAAAAGTGAAGCAGTAGACTTTGTAAAAATTAATATTTGTGTCATTCTCAAAACTTTTGGCCATGACTGTACATATATACACATAGAATACATATATATATGTATATATATATACACATGTCATTGTGACATACAGTACAGACCAAAAGTTTGGACACACCTTCTCATTCAAAGATTCTTCTGTGTTTTCATGACTATGGAAACTGTAGAATCACACTGAAGGCATCAAAACTATGTATTAACACATGTGGAATTATACATTACACTTTACAAAAAAGTGTGAAACAACTGAATATATGTCTTATATTCTAGGTTCTTCAAAGTAGCCACCTTTTGCTTTGATTACTGCTTTGCATGCAGAAAAGGTGAACAGATGGACTCTACATGCCTAGTTCCCACCGTGAAGCATGGAGGAGGTGGTGTGATGGTGTGGGGGTGCTTTGCTGGTGGCACTGTTGGGGATTATTCAAAATTGAAGTGGTGAGCGGTCCAGCTCACCCCAAACCATCTCGATTGGGTTCAAGTCTGGTGACTGTGGAGGCCAGGTCATCTGGCGTAGCACCCCAACACTCTCCTTCTTGGTTAAATAGCCCTTACACAGCCTGGAGGTGTGTTTGGGGTCATTGCATTGTTGAAAAATAAATGATGGTCCAACTAAACGCAAACCGGATGGAATAGCATGCTGTTGCAAGATGCTGTGGTAGCCATGCTGGTTCAGTATGCCTTCAATTTTGAATAAATCCCCAACAGTGTCACCAGCAAAGCACCCCCACTCCATCACACCTCCTCCTCCATGCTTCACAATGGGAACCAGGCATGTAGAGTCCATCCGTTCACCTTTCTGCATGCAAAGCAGTAATCAAAACAAAAGGTGGCTACTTTGAAGAACCTAGAATATAAGACATTTTTTCAGTTGTTTCACACTTTTTTTTTAAAGTGTAATGTATAATTCCACAAGTGTTAATTCATAGTTGATGCCTTCAGTGTGATTCTACAATTTTTACAGTCATGAAAATACAGGAAAATCGTTGAATGAGAAGGTGTGTCCAAACTTTTGGTCTGTACTGTTTTTTAATATTTTATATATATATATATATATATATTTATAGTTCATACACTTCTACTAGTGTAATAGCCGCTAATTCAATTGCCGGCTTCTGTGAAATTACAGACCCGACATGAAATGACACATGGTTTACATACAGTTAACCATGTCATTTCATGTAGTTTGATATATGGTTTTCACTAACAATTACATGAGTAAATGTTTGCAATATTTCAGACATGTAGGGGTTAATTAAAGGTGTAAATTTGTTGAGAAAAAATGCGTGGGCTCCCGCTGTATTTTCTCAACCAGACAGGTAAAGCCAGCGAGTGGGGGCAGATAATAATAGCCTAGGGAGGGTGCATTTATTTTGTGCCCCCCTGGCTACTAACATCTGCCCAGCCACCCCAGAAAAGGCACATCTATAATGAAATGCGCCCTTTCTGGCACTTATCCCGTCAAGTCCATTGCCCTGTAGCAGTGGCTAATGGGTTAATAATGGGTTAAAGCCATCTTGCTATTGGAAGGTGACTTTAAGCCAGGTTAATAATGGAGAGTTGTCAATTAGACAACTTTTGATTATTAATCCTATTGTATTAAATGCTTAAAAAAAAACATTAATTTAAAATGATTTTAATGAAATAAATATACATAGTTTTTGACCACATTTTATTTTACTGGTACTCCATCTGAATCCCTTGTTCTCTGTAATAAAATAAAA
>JARQOD010000001.1:66712038-66873324 GCA_033576555.1 Oophaga sylvatica | reverse complement strand
GGGTGAAAAATGCTGAAAAACGTTGAAAGAAGTGACATGCTCTATGTCCAATAAACCATGCAAAGCACAAAATACTGATGACAAAAAAACAATGCGTGTGCATCAGATTGCTGAAACACCACAAAAACCCCTTGTATGAACTTAGCCTTATAATGAAATTGAACACTGTACATGCTATTACATAGGGTAGAACACATTCTGAACTGTATGTGACCTAGATCCTTCAAAACATTTATATACAATACAGACTAAAAGTTTAGACACACCTTCTCATTTAAAGATTTTTCTGTATTTTCATGACTATGAAAATTGTACATTCACACTGAAGGCATCAAAACTATGAATTAACACATGTGGAATTATATACTTAACAAAAAGTATGAAACAACTGAAAATATGTCTTATATTCTAGGTTCTTCAAAATAGCCACCTTTTGCTTTGATGACTGCTTTGCACACTTTGGCATTCTCTTGATGAGCTTCAAGAGGTAGTCACTGGAAATGGTCTTCCAACAGTCTTGAAGGAGTTCCCAGAGATGCTTAGCACTTGTTGGCCCTTTTGCCTTCACTCTGCGGTCCAGCTCACCCCAAACCATCTCGATTGGGTTCAGGTCTGATGACTGTGGAGGCCAGGTCATCTGACGTAGCACCCCATCACTCTCCTTCTTGGTCAAAAAGCCCTTACACATCCTAGAGGTGTGTTTGGGGTCATTGTCTTGTTGAAAAATAAATGATGGTCCAACTAAACGCAAACTGGATGGAATAGCATGCCACTGTAAGATGCTGTGGTAGCCATGCTGGTTCAATATGCCTTCAATTTTGAATAAATCCCCAACAGTGTCACCAGCAAAGCACCCCCACACCATCACACCTCCTCCTCCATGCTTCACGGTGGGAACCAGGCATGCAGAGTCCATCCGTTCACCTTTTCTGCATCACACAAAGACACGGTGGTTGGAACCAAAGATCTCAAATTTGGACTCATCAGACCAATGCACAGATTTCCACTGGTCTAATGTACATTCCTTGTGTTCTTTAGCCCAAACAAGTCTTTTCTTCTTGTTGCCTATCCTTAGCAGTGGTTTCCTAGCAGCTATTTTACCATGAAGGCCTGCTGCACAAAGTCTCCTCTTAACAGTTGTTGTAGAGATGTGTCTGCTGCTAGAACTCTGTGTGACATTGACCCGGTCTCTAATGTGAGCTGCTGTAAACCTGTGATTTCTGAGGCTGGTGACTCGGATAAACTTATCCTCAGAAGCAGAGGTGACTTTTGGTCTTCCTTTCCTGGGGCGGTCCTCATGTGAGCCAGTTTCTTTGTAGCGCTTGATGGTTTTTGCAACTGCACTTGGGGACACTTTCAAAGTTTGGGAAAACTGGGAAATTTTTCTGACTGACTGACCTTCATTTCTTAAAGTAATGATGGCCACTCGTTTATCTTTACTTAGCTGCTTTTTTTTTCTGCCATAATACAAATTCTAACAGTCTACCTCTTGAAGCTCATCAAGAGAATGCCAAGAGCATGCAAAGCAGTAATCACAGCAAAAGATGGCTACTTTGAGGAACCTAGAATATAAGACATATTTTTAGTTGTTTCACACTTTTTTGTTAAGTATATAATTCCACATGTGTTAATTCATAGTTTTGATGCCTTCAGTGTGAATGTACAATTTTCATAGTCATGAAAATACAGAAAAATCTTTGAATGAGAAGGTGTGTCCAAACTTTTGGTCTGTACTGTACATCTTCCAACATGTTAGTTCCTGAGGAACTGGTTATTATAAAAAGATGCCCATTATTTGGGCTCAAAACTGTTGACTCAGAAAATTAGGTTCAACATTTTAAGTGTGACATCTTTGAAGTGTTACATCAGAAATATATCCAGAAATAGTCCAGAAATCGGTCAGAAGGTAAGAATAATCCCTGTCTTCTAATTTTACTTGCCTTTCTTTTACCCTGTTCTTTAACCATGTTCACATTTGCCCTCACCGTTTTTGTTCCACTAATCTTCACTCTCCTTCGCTATCCCCAAACCCCTGCAAGCTCCAACCTAATAACTGTCTCCCCCTCTCTCCTACCCCCCACATCGCCTCATCTGCAGACCTGCTTCTCAACCTCGGACCTCTCCCGCTAAAATATAACGTAAGCCGCTCACTCTCCTTCACCCATCTGCTTTCCCTTTCTCTGCTTCTTCTCACTGCTGGCGACATATCCCCCAATCCTGGCCCTTCTGCCTCATACATCCCACTAATCCTCACCCCTATACTTCTCACAGTAAGAGAAACTACCGCAATCCCTCACACTTAAAACCTGTGCCACTAAACCCTACCCCCCAGCTTTCTCTCTCTGGAGCACTCTGGAACGCCCGCTCCGTCTGCAACAAGCTCCACGTGATCCACGATCTCTTTACCTCCCGCAACCTCTCCTTCCTGGCCCTCACTGAGACCTGGCTGACGCCCGCTGACAAGGCCTCCCCTGCTGCACTGAGTTACGGCGGCCTCCACTTCACCCATACTCCTCGCTCTGGCAACAGACATGGTGGAGGCGTGGGTTTCTCCTTTCTAATAACTGCTCCTTCAACCATATCCAAACCCGATCCTCCTTCCTTTGAGGTCCACTCAGTCCGTATCTACTCTCCCTCTAATCTCCAAATGGCCGTCATATACCGGGCTCAGCCACTGCCTTCATTGACCAATTCTCCAGCTGGCTTCTTCACTTTCTGCTGACATCCCCACCATTATCATGGGTGACTTTAACATCCCTATTGACACCCGCAAGGCCAGCAGCCTCCAAGCTCCTGTCACTTACTTCATCCTTTGGACTTACTCAGTGGTCCTCCACAGCCACCCCCACAGACGGACATACATTAGACCTCATCTTCACTCGCCTCTGTTCCCTATCTAATCTCACAATCTCTCCCCTTCCCCTATCACACCACCACCTACTCACCTTCTCATCCCTATCCTCTTCACCTGTCCCCTATGTCCAGCCACTGGCACATCCTCGCAGAAACCTCGCACACCTAGACATTCACAGACTCTCAGACTCTCTCCTACCTCTGTCCTCAATATCTTCACTCCACGACACAGACAGCGCCAGCACTTTCTATAACACCACCTTCACATCTGCCATAGACTCAGTCGCCCGTCTCACGCACGGCAAAGTGCGACGAATCAATAGGCAACCCTGGCACAACAATCTCACCAAAAAACTTTGACAATCATCCAGGGTCGCGGAGCGGCATTGGAAAAAAACACGCCTGCCAGACGACTTCACTGCTTTCAAACAAGCTACACTTGCCTTCAAAATTGCCCTCACCTCTGCTAAACAGACCTATTTTGCAAACCTTGTATCTTCATTATCCTACAACCCAAAACAACTGTTCAGCACATTCAACTCTCTCCTCTGCCCACCACTGCCACCTCCAACTCCCCTCATCTCTGCCGAGGACTTTGCCACCTACTTCAAAAATAAGATCGACTAAACAAGGCAAACCTTTACTGTTCCACCACCCCAACCACTCCATATACCAGACCTCTGTCCTTCCCTACTAACCTCCCTCTCCAACATCACTGAAGGAGAGCTTACTCACCTCCTTTTCAAATCTCACCTCACCACCTGTGCACTTGACCCCATCCATTCCCACCTGCTCCCCAACCTCACTAACACGCTCATCCCAGCCCTAACCCATCTCTTCAACCTATCGCTATCTTCTGGTACCTTTCCCTCTGCCTTCAAACATGCCACCATCACACCCATCCTCAAAAAAACAAACCTTAACCCAACTGCTATGCCCAGCTATCGCCCAATATCATTGCTCCCGTTTGCTTCCAAACTCCTTGAGCAGCATGTCCACGCTCGACTTTCTTCCCACCTCTCATCTAACTCTCTCCTTGACAACCTCCAATCTGGCTTCCGCCCCCACCACTCCACTGAAACTGCCCTGACCAAAATTACTAATGACTTACTCACAGCTAAAGCTAACAGACAGTCCTCCATCCTCCTCCTCCTTGACCTGTCATCTGCATTTGACACAGTCGACCACTGCCTACTGCTACAGATTCTTTCTTCCCTTGGCATCAAAAACCTTGCCCTGTCCTGGATAGCCTCCTACCTTTCCGACCGCACATTTAGCATCTCCCACTCCCACACTACCTCCTCATCCCGCCCTCTCTCTGTTGGAGTCCCTCAAGGCTCTGTCCTGGGGCCCCTACTTTTTTCCATCTATACCCTTGGCCTAGGACAACTCATAAAGTCCCATGGCTTCCAGTACCACCTGTATGCGGACGACACTCAGATCTACCTCTCTGGCCCAGATGTCACCTCTCTGCTGTCCAGAATCCCGGAGTGTCTATCAGCCATATCCTCCTTCTTCACCTCTCGCTTCCTAAAACTCAATGTTGACAAAACCGAACTCATCATCTTTCCTCCATCTCATGTATCTTCCCTACTCGATCTATCTATTATGGTAAATGGCATCACGATCTCTCCTGCACCTGAAATCCGCTGCCTCGGAGTAACTTTCGACTCTGCCCTGTCCTTCAAACCACACATCCAAACTCTTTCCACCTCCTGTCGCCTCCAACTTAAAAACATTTCCAGAATCCGTCCCTTCCTCAGCCCTCAATCTACTAAAACTCTTGTGCATGCCCTCATCATATCCCGCCTCGATTACTGCAACATCCTCCTCTGTGGCCTCCCCGTCAACTCTCTTGCACCACTCCAGTCTGTCCTCAACTCTGCTGCCCGACTAATCCTCCTCTCCCCTCGCTACTCCCCTGCGTCTCCCCTACGATTATCCACCACCCTTGAATCCTTCAAACGGAACCTGAAAACCCATCTCTTCAGGAAAGCCTACAGCCTGCAATAGCCATTCCGCCTTGCCGCCACAACCCGAGCTTCCGCCTCGCTGCCACCTCGCCGCCACCACCCGAGCTGCCGCCTCGCTGCCACCACCAGAGCTGCCGCCTCGCCGCCACCACTACCAGAGCTGCCGCCACCACCAGAGCTGCCGCCTCGCCACCACCAGAGCTGCCGCACCCCCGACCTTCTGTTTCTTCCCCATTATCCCGTAGAATGTAAGTCCGCAAGGACAGGATCCTCTCCCCTCTGTACCAGTCTGTCATTGTAAATTTGTTTACTGTAAACAATATCTATAACTTTGTATGTAACCCCTCTCAAGTACAGCACCATGGAATTAATGGCGCTATATAAATAAATAATAATAATAATAATAATAACATGAAAATCTATGAATTATTGGTATGGCAGCGAGAACCAATGATAAGGACCTGTCACGATCCATTTTTGGATTTGTGGCAGCTCTGGTTCCATTCAATTAAAACTTTTTTCCTTTTGGACCATCGGGGGTTAAAGTCAGTTTTTTCCCACTAGAAATCTAGTGTTACTCCATTTCTACTCGGTCAGCTGCAAGTGATGACAACTTCCACCATCCTTTAAAAGGTCACCTGATTAGAGTTGAGCGATACTTTCCGATATCCAAAAGTATCGGAATCGGAATGGTATCGCCGATACACAAAAAATATCGGCGATACCCGATACCGATACCGGAAGTCCCATGTAAGTCTATGGGAACAAAATATCGAAATAAAAAAAACCCATTCTTGCCTTGTAGGTTAATTGTACATGAAGGAAAACAACAAAGAGTAATGTAGAATGTATTGGGGGAGGTTGAGGAGACATTAAAGGCATAGATGTCTAACCCAATCCAATGGAATAGCATTAATTTTTTTTTTTAGGAAATACGTTCGGATTGACGAAAGAAATTGACAATGTTGTTAACCTTTTTTCTATTTTGGCAAATATGTATGTTTCACAACTTCCATGCTCTTCACCTTTTTAACTTTTCACACACTTTCTCCTTCATAATCTTCAGCAGCATCATCTTTCTCATCAAATTATTCTTCATCTTCACCTTCTTAATCTTCTAAAACTTCTTGCTATTCATCTTTTTGTTAACATTACTTATATTGTTCTTATTAAACAGTTATTATTCTTCATATTCTACTTCTTCATCTTCTTCCTATTCATCCTTTTCATCATATTCTTATTTGTGACAGACATTCCTGTACTTGTAATCTGTAAAACTCTGAATTTTCATCCTTCCGTTCTTGCTGTCACAAAGATTTTAATTACAACAGTATTTGTCCGCGTTCAGTTTAGCCTGCAGCAGCATCAGGCATTTTCCAGGGGCACCACGAGGAGGAACGGACTCACCCCATACACTGCTTAGTTTCTTCTGCTTAGAATTTGAGCATATATTTTGCTCTTCATTTTGGTCTTATACTTAATGTTCTTCTGCTTTTTGATCTTCTGCTTATTGTTCTTCTGTCTCTTGTTCTGTATCTTGTAGTTTGTCTTAACCTTCTTTGTCCTGTTGGTGATGGTACAAAAGCCAATGGAAGTAACGAGGACCAGCTGACTGTGCTGGAACCCGGAGGGTCAGCAGAAGGAAAAGAGCCAATGGCACAACCGAGGACCAGCTGACGTTACTGGGACACGGTTACTAAGCAGGAGGTACCTGTGCTCCAAAGCACTACCAAGGACCAGCAGACGTTGCTGGAACTCGGATACCGACATGGAGGCAACTAGGCCAAAGGCACTGCGGAGAACCAGCTGACGGTACTGGAACCCGGATGGGTAGCAGAAGGTACAAGAGCCAATGAAAGTAACGAGGACCAGCTGACTGTGCTGGAACCCGGATGGGTAGCAGAAGGTACAAAGAGCCAATGAAGTAACGAGGACCAGCTGACGTGCTGGAAACCCGGAGGGTCAGCAGAGGAAAGAGCCAATGGCACAACCAGGACCAGCAGACGTTGCTGGAACACGGTTACTAAGCAGGAGGTACCTGTGCTCCAAAGCACTACAAGGACCAGCAGACGTTGCTGGAATCGGATACCGAACATGGAGGCAAACTAGGCCAAAGGCACTGCGAGAACCAGTCGACGGTACTGGAACCCGGATGGGTAGGCCCGAGGTACAAGAGCAATGAAAGTCGAGGACAGCAGGACTGTTTGGTTAACCCAGAGGGATCAGCAGAAGAACAAGAGCAGGATGGCAAAAGACCGAGAACCAACTGCGCGTTTGGCCGGGTACAAGCAGGGAGGACCTGTGCTCCAACACTACAAGGACAGCAGACATTGCTGGAACCGATACCAACATGGAGACTGGCTAAAGGCACTTTCGAGAACCAACTGGCGTGTTGAACCCGGATGGAAGAGAAACAGGTTAGTGAGGCAGCAGGACTGTTTGCCGTTCACACAGCAGGGGAACAGCTGACATTACTGAACCCCAGTAACACAGGAGCAAGTGTAGACTGTGCTAACAGCACTTCCGAGAAACAACTGGCGGTGTTGTAGCCCAGGGATGAGAAGAGAACATGGTGGAGGCAGCAGGACTGTTTGCCGTTCACACAGCAGGGGAACAGCTGACATTACTGAACCCCAGTAACACGGGAGCAAGTGTAGACTGTGCTAACAGCACTTCCGAGAAACAACTGGCGGTGTTGTAGCCCAGGGATGAGAAGAGAACATGGTGGAGGCAGCAGGACTGTTTGCCGTTCACACAGCAGGGGAACAGCTGACATTACTGAACCCCAGTAACACAGGAGCAAGTGTAGACTGTGCTAACAGCACTTCCGAGAAACAACTGGCGGTGTTGTAACCCAGGGATGAGAAGAGAACAGGGTGGAGGCAGCAGGACTTTTTGCCGTTCACACAGCAGGGGAACAGCTGACATTACTGAACCCCAGTAACACAGGAGCAAGTGTAGACTGTGCTAACAGCACTTCCGAGAAACAACTGGCGGTGTTGTAACCCAGGGATGAGTAGAGAACAGGTGGAGGCAGCAGGACTTTTTGCCGTTCACACAGCAGGGGAACAGCTGACATTACTGAACCCCAGTAACACGGAGCAAGTGTAGACTGTGCTAACAGCACTTCCGAGAAACAACTGGCGGTGTTGTAGCCCAGGGATGAGAAGAGAACATGGTGGAGGCAGCAGGACTGTTTGCCGTTCACACAGCAGGGGAACAGCTGACATTACTGAACCCCAGTAACACGGGAGCAAGTGTAGACTGTGCTAACAGCACTTCCGAGAAACAACTGGCGGTGTTGTAGCCCAGGGATGAGAAGAGAACATGGTGGAGGCAGCAGGACTGTTTGCCGTTCACACAGCAGGGGAACAGCTGACATTACTGAACCCCAGTAACACAGGAGCAAGTGTAGACTGTGCTAACAGCACTTCCGAGAAACAACTGGCGGTGTTGTAACCCAGGGATGAGAAGAGAACAGGTGGAGGCAGCAGGACTTTTTGCCGTTCACACAGCAGGGGAACAGCTGACATTACTGAACCCCAGTAACACAGGAGCAAGTGTAGACTGTGCTAACAGCACTTCCGTGAAACAACTGGCGGTGTTGTAGCCCAGGGATGAGAAGAGAACATGGTGGAGGCAGCAGGACTGTTTGCCGTTCACACAGCAGGGGAACAGCTGACATTACTGAACCCCAGTAACACGGGAGCAAGTGTAGACTGTGCTAACAGCACTTCCGAGAAACAACTGGCGGTGTTGTAGCCCAGGGTTGAGAAGAGAACATGGTGGAGGCAGCAGGACTGTTTGCCGTTCACACAGCAGGGGAACAGCTGACATTACTGAACCCCAGTAACACAGGAGCAAGTGTAGACTGTGCTAACAGCACTTCCGAGAAACAACTGGCGGTGTTGTAACCCAGGGATGAGAAGAGAACAGGGTGGAGGCAGCAGGACTTTTTGCCGTTCACACAGCAGGGGAACAGCTGACATTACTGAACCCCAGTAACACAGGAGCAAGTGTAGACTGTGCTAACAGCACTTCCGAGAAACAACTGGCGGTGTTGTAACCCAGGGATGAGAAGAGAACAGGGTGGAGGCAGCAGGACTTTTTGCCGTTCACACAGCAGGGGAACAGCTGACATTACTGAACCCCAGTAACACAGGAGCAAGTGTAGACTGTGCTAACAGCACTTCCGAGAAACAACTGGCGGTGTTGTAGCCCAGGGATGAGAAGAGAACATGGTGGAGGCAGCAGGACTGTTTGCCGTTCACACAGCAGGGGAACAGCTGACATTACTGAACCCCAGTAACACGGGAGCAAGTGTAGACTGTGCTAACAGCACTTCCGAGAAACAACTGGCGGTGTTGTAGCCCAGGGATGAGAAGAGAACATGGTGGAGGCAGCAGGACTGTTTGCCGTTCACACAGCAGGGGAACAGCTGACATTACTGAACCCCAGTAACACAGGAGCAAGTGTAGACTGTGCTAACAGCACTTCCGACAAACAACTGGCGGTGTTGTAACCCAGGGATGAGAAGAGAACAGGGTGGAGGCAGCAGGACTTTTTGCCGTTCACACAGCAGGGGAACAGCTGACATTACTGAACCCCAGTAACACAGGAGCAAGTGTAGACTGTGCTAACAGCACTTCCGAGAAACAACTGGCGGTGTTGTAGCCCAGGGATGAGAAGAGAACATGGTGGAGGCAGCAGGACTGTTTGCCGTTCACACAGCAGGGGAACAGCTGACATTACTGAACCCCAGTAACACAGGAGCAAGTGTAGACTGTGCTAACAGCACTTCCGAGAAACAACTGGCGGTGTTGGAGCCCAGGGTCAAGGAGGATGTTTAAATACTACATCAAGTATTTTCCTTGTTACGTGTCAATTAAAAATGTCTATACTCCAAACAAGAGAAATATAACCTTTATTACCATAAGATGATGATTTTACTTTAAAAAATATGTGTAAATTAATAATTGACAAACATAAACGCATACATTAACATGTTGAAAAGCAATGCAAACCACAATAAAAATTGGTTAAATAATCTGCTATACGGTTTTAAATAAAAGCATACAAGTACATATCAGTATCCATTAATGATGGATAAGTAACAGTATGTACACCATTTTCATTTGCTGAATAATATCACTAAAAAGTTTTTAAAAATATCTAAAATTTCCATCATGTAATACTGATAATATGTGCCAATCATTTATATTAACAAAAAAAACCTTTAAAAAGTGCATAGTGAAAACAGTTATTTATGCCTGACTGTGGACTTGCAGCATGACAACGGATAGATAAGGTATATATAGATGAGACTGCATAGCCACAGATGGTGAATGGCGATGTAATACTGTACCTCAATAAAGTGTGCGTTACTACTACATCCTTTTTTTTATATAGCTTTATAAAAGGGTACGTGCATGTATGCTTGCGCCTTTGTTTGGACGCACAGACTGGCTTCCTGCTGTGACGCGTTGGATATTGGAGCGTCTGTGCGTCTTATGACGCAGACTAACATTCACGGTGCGCATCGTTCATCATCGCAAGCGTACCGACAACACAAAGGCGTTGTCATGACTGCTTTACTCAGTAAACATGCACCTATGATGAAACATACACGCATGTGCCCTATTACATAACAAGCTACAAGAAAAATGCGTGTGAGGTGTGACACAGGTGTTTTGTTAAGGTACAGTATTATATCGACATTGTACAGGTGTCGCTATTCAGTCTGATAAATAGATATCATTCACCTATTCTATCAGTTGTCGTTCTTTCAGCACCACTTACAGGTATATATTTTGCTATTGTGACTATGCACTATTGACTTTACCAAGGTAATGCATGATTTTTGTTAGCGATTATCATGTTTACATGAAGGACCTTTATGATATGGGCTGTTAACTTTCTAATCAAATATGTATTTTTTAAAATGACACAAATATAAGTAATGTTGAAGAGGACTATTCCTACATGCATTGTTTGCACAATATTACAGGTGTACATCACGTCCCTTAATCAACATTGGATATTATATTTACTTGTATGCTTTTATTTCAAAGGCAAGAACACTGAAGTATAACCTTCGCACTGCAGCAGTTGTCAAAGTTCAACCCACATTATGCACTTCCAACATTGCAGTATTTGAGTCATCATGATGTGAGTTGGATTTGTCTAAGCTATGGAGTGACAAGGTTGACCATCAGTATCCTATAGCATAAGTAGGCTTTTGTGTTTGCATTTGTTTTCGACATGTGCATATCTGTAATAATATGTCACAATTATTTTGTTACAGATTTGTGACAAAGACAAATCATTTTATGGTTTGAAAGTTGACGTTTCAAATGTTTACAGCTTAGAAATCATGGTGTAGCCTCATATCTATGTGTAGCACTAGACACTTTGAGATGTCATGTTTTTTTCACCATGATTAGGTAGCTAGCAGTAATTTTTGCCGGACACACAGCAGGGGAACAGCAGGCGTTACTGAACCCCACAAACACATCAGCGATTGTTTTCATCTGTGCATCTAACACTTCTGAGCAGCAACTGGCGCTGTTGAAGCCCAGGGTCAAGGAGGGTGTAGGCAGAGGCCTAGTATGAGACGTTTGAAGTTGAAGTTGTAGTTAGCAGCAGTAATTTTTGCCAGACACACAGCAGGGGAACAGCAGGCGTTACTGAACCCCACAAACACATCAGCGATTGTTTTCATCTGTGCATCTAACACTTCTGAGCAGCAACTGGCGCTGTTGAAGCCCAGGGTCAAGGAGGGTGTAGGCACAAAATATTGAGTTATTGCCTTGTTACGTGGCCATTGCAAATGTATGTACTTCAAACAAGAATAAATGAACTTTTACTACAACAATAAAATGATAAATTTCAATTACAAGAATAGAAAAATATTTATACTTGACAGTCCTCTGTGGTTGATAACGTTTAATGGCTAACTGAAAATATGGTAACAAATTCAAGCTTTCGAGACTACTCAGGTGTCTTCATCAGGCTAAGAGTAAAGCCAAAAATGAAGAATCACATATTTCTACACACAACAGGACACAGGAATAGCTAAGACAAGTGAGGGAGGGACAAGTGAGGGGAAACCGGCAACAAAAAGGAGAACAAGGATGAATTATCAGCGCCACACAATCACAGATAAATTAATGAATTTACCTGTGGCAAAAGACTTTTGTATGCCCGGTCATAGCATCATGGATATGGAATTACTGGTATTAAAATATAACTTCAAATATGAGAAACGTACAAAGGTTTCAGAATATAAGCTCATCATGACCTTTGACACTGTTAGTGATGGAATGAATAGATCACATGGATTTATGTCATTCTATATCAATTAAGGAATCTGCGTCTATGCCCTTCCAGGGTCATGAAAACCCAAAAAAATACGCCAATGAGAGGGCAATCAAACTTTCTATCCTTATCTAGGAACTGTTCCAATATTTATGTTCATCCCTGTGAGATAATGACAGTTCTGATACACGTCACTTACTTGTCTTACCTATTGCACTATTCCTGTGTCCTGTTGTGTATAGAAATATGTGATGCTTAATTTTTTTAGTTAGTCTTTCCCTGATGAAGAGACGTGAGTAGCCTTGAAAGCTTGCAATTTGTTTCCATCTTTTCAGTTATCCATTAAAAGGTATCAACCACTGCTGACTCTGAAGTCTAAATATTTTTCTATCTACTGGCTAACACGGTACAAAGATACACATGTTTTCTAATTTCAAGAAGGAAAAATAAAGAAAATACAAATATAAACGCATATATGCACATGCCAAAAATAAATGGAACAACACAACACCCAAAAAATTGGTAACAAAATATAGTGTTGTAAATTTAAGAATAAAAGTCCATTTTTTTTTTATGAATAATGCTTAAGGAACGCTATGTTAAACCATAACATAGTGAAGACAATGGATTTTGTAATAGTCACTCATCATCATCATCGCAAATTTTATGTGACAGTCACAGACATTTCAATTATTTAAGTTCATAAAATCGTAACTTTCTATAGCATGTATGACATGTCCAGCATGGACTCATCAATGTGATTGATGACACAATAATGTACAATAAAAAATAACCATTTAAAAAAACATTAGGCATTGTTTGTCACAATTTAAGTGTGTGCCTGCAAGTGTAGGTGAAACAAAGGCTACGGATAGCAAAGGTATATTCTATGTCTGTATCAGACAGTGGACAGCCTCTGATGGGTAATGCCGATGTTATACTGTACGTCAATAAAGTCTGCGGCTGAAATCATGCATTTTTTGCTTGTAGAGTGTTGAAGAGGGTAAAAGAATGTCTGGTTGCGCAAAGCTTTATCCGTCAACACTACCTTCCTACTGTCACGCGTAGGGTAGGGTAGCGTGTGGCAATTAGCTGACTATCAAATGTGAGGTTAGGCTGCGTTATTGCGCACTAGGGACGCAAAAAAAAATACAGCAGTAATAATTTAATGTGTGTAATACTCCACCTATGACAAACAAAAAAATTACGTTCCCTCTTTAACAATGTACAAGACTAACAAGCCTAATGGTTGACGCTGACTTAATTGAGATACAGTATTACATCAACATTGTCCATGAGTAACTATGCACTGTGATACCTATATACCAGTATTAATTTATATCTCTTGTGGTTGTTTCAACAGCACTTGCAGGTATAACTACCTATTGTCAGTATGCATGATGCACTTTCTAGATGTAATAATTTATTATTGGACATTATTACCATGTTTACATGCTGGCCATTTCATATATGGTGTTTGAAGTTACAGTTGGCATCAGTATGTGTATTTTATAATGTCTGTCATAAATAAAACTCGTGATGATGATAATGAGGATTTAATGATTCGTACATCCATTGACTGCATTATCTTACAGGTACAGATAAAGTTCCTTAAAAAGCATTAATTCAAAGTCTGAAATGTACTTTTATGCATTAATTTCAAAATGTGAAGAGTAGACTATGTTTTATTTTTTGTTACCATTTCTAATAGACATGTGCAGATATGCGCTGTGATGACAAATTATTATTTGTCCATATTTGTCATAAAAATTTATCATTCTAGGCCTGCAAAACTTCACAATTTCATGTTTTCAGCATAACAAGCAGGGTGACGGCTCTTCCCTATTTGGAGCATGTTGGTCATGTGTTTTTCTGTCCATGTGTCGGGAACAGGAGACTTCTTGCCGTTGACACAGCAGGGGAACAGCTGGCGTTACTGAACCCCACTAACAGTAGAGCTTGTGTTTTGTTCTGTGGACACGACACTTCTGAGCAGCAACTGGCAGTGTTGGAGCCCAGGGAGTAGAGTTCAGGTGGTAGAAAGATGAACATAACAGGAGACATGGATAACGTTGCGAACCAGTTATTTAATCTGAAAACGGACAGACAAATTCTGGCGAGATCCATGCCTTGTTCATTTTCAGAAAAGTAAGCCGGTCTACATTATCGGAGGATAGTCGCATGCGACGGTCTGTTAGTACACCACCTGCAGCACTAAAGACGCGCTCCGATAATACACTGGCAGCAGGGCAAGCCAGCACCTCCAATGCATACTGGCTAAGCTCTGGCCATGTATCCAGCTTAGAGACCCAAAACTTGAATGGGGAAGAGCCATCTGGGAGTACACTGAGAGGCAAAGCCAAGTAGTCTGTCACCATCTGACGGATACGTTGCCTCCCGCTGACTGGAGCCCTCTCGGATGGTGTAGACATTTGTGGCGCTGCCACAAAACTTTGCCACATTTTTAACATACTGGTCTTTCCCTGTGCAGAGGCACTGCGTGTGCTCCCTCTTGTTGCAGAGCTCTCTACACTGCCTCGACGCACAGAGCTGCTTTGTAAAGCAGTAGCAGCAGCAGTGCTCTCGGCAGTAAGGTAGAACATTAGGGATTGCACCAGTGTGTCTTGGTACTCCCGCATTTTACGCTCCCGGTTCAATGGTGTGATGAGGCTTTTGACGTTGTCCCGGTAGCGAGGGTCTAGGAGGGTGTACACCCAATAATCAGACGTCGTGAGAATGTGGGCGATGCGGCGGTCGTTTCTTAGGCACTGCAGCATGAAATCAACCATGTGCTGCAGACTCCCAACTGGCAAAGAAACGCTGTCCTCTGCAAGAGGCGTTATCTCTGCCTGCTCTGCATCACCCCACCCTCGCTCTACATACTGACTAGAGCGTTGTGTACCTCCCTCTGGAGCGATGTCTTCCTCCTCCATTGACTCCTCCTCCTCATCCTCCTCACAAAGTGAGCCCTGCCCAGCCCTTTGTGAGGAACCACGTTGCGCTGACTTTCCAGAAGGTGATGGAATTTGTGACTCCTCATCCTCCACCTCTTCCAAAACCTCATCCCTTATTGCTTGCAGTGTTTTTTGAAGCAGGCAGATAAGGGGGACAGTCAGGCTGACTAGTGCATCATCTGCACTCGCCATCCGCGTTGACTCATCAAACGCACGCAAAACGTGGCACATGTCCTTCATAGTGGCCCACTCATTAATGGTGAAGTGTGGACGGCGCAAATTGCGTGTTGATTGCGCCTGATGCAGCTGATACTCCATAACTGCTGGCTGCTGCTCACACAACCGCTCCAACATATGTAACGTTGAATTCCACCTGGTGGATACGTCACATATGATGCGATGTTCAGGAAGGTGCAATCTGCGTTGCAGAGCTGCAATGCGCGATCTGGCCATGCTGGAACGTCGCAAGTGAGCGCACTCTAGGCGGACCTTGTGCAGCAGTGCATCAAGATCCGGATAGTCCCTCAAAAAACTCTGCACGACCAAGTTGAGCACATGTGCCAGACATGGTATGTGAGTGAGGTTGCCAAGGCCCAGAGCTGCCACCAGATTTCGGCCATTGTCACACACTACCAAGCCTGGCTGGAGATTCGCTGGCAAAAAACCACACGTCGCTCTCCTGCTTGATGGCATTCCAGACCTCCTGCGCTGTGTGGCTTCGATTCCCCATGGGAATTAATTTCAGAACGGCCTGTTGCCGTTTGGCCACGGCTGTGCTCATATCGGTCGCATCAGGTAAGCGTCCACGGGTCCATGTGGAGGTAGACCGTGACGGCTCCTGCAGCAATGATTCTGAGGAACTGGAGTAGGAGGAGGAGTCAATGTGGACAGACTTGATTCCGGCAATCCTTGGAGTTGGCAGAACACGTACAGCGCCACTCGCAAGATCTGTACCCGGCTCCACAACATTCACCCAATGGGCAGTGAGTGAAAGGTATCGTCCCTGGCCATGGGTACTGGTCCACGCATCGGTGGTCAGGTGGACCTTGCTACTGACGGCGTTTAGTAGCGCATGTTTAATTTTTGCCTCAACATGCTTTTGCAGACCAGGGACGGCTTGCCTGCTGAAATAAAATCGGCTGGGCACATTGTATTGTGGGACTGCCAATGCCATTAATTCACGGAAACTGTCAGTCTCCACCAGCCTGAATGACAGCATTTCAAGGGACAGGAGTTTTGCAATGCCAGCATTCAGAGCCTGTGCTCGTGGATGGTTTGCCGAGTATGGCCGTCTTTTATCCCATGCCTGTGCTACCGATGGCTGTTTTGTGGCCTGGGTGTGTGAGGATGACAGGGAACTTGCAGCTGTGGGTGGAATAACACTGTGTCTCTGGACAACAGTGACAGAGGTTCTTCCATGGCGATCCTTTGAGGAAGCCGAACCAGCTGTGTGTGAACTGGAGGAAGAGGCTCCAACACGAGCTGAAGATGTAGGTGCTGCTGTAGGTTGGCCTACATCTCCAGTGTGTCTTTGTAACTCAACAAAGTGCTTTGACCGCACATGTTTTCACATATTTGTTGTATTAAGGTTACTGACACTTTTACCTCTTTTAATTTTTTGATTACACAGCTTGCATTTGACCTAGCAAATATCATCTGCAACTGTATCAAAAAAGGACCACGCAGAGCAAGTCCTGGGAGCGCCCGGTTTGGCTGTTGGAAGAGAACTGCTCCGAACGGGTGCCAAACTGGAGGCTACAGGCAAGCGAGTCTGCAGCCTACCTCTCCCTACTGTTTGGACCGTTGGGGCAATCTCTTCCTCAGAGCTGCTCCACCACCTTCCTGTTCCTCACGCCATGTTGGGTCTTGGACCTCATCATCTCCACCACTACCCTCTTCCAACACCTGCTGTTGTTGGGTGGTCTGGCCAGCACCATGCTCAACAGAAACTGGCAACTGAGTCTCATCATCATCAGATGCGTTCTGCGGTGTGCTGACCATCGGCACTGGCTCACCCGCCTCTTCAGATTCAGAGAGACACAGCTGTTGCGCATCACTGCATACTGCCTCTTCTTCACATTCCAGAATGCTGCTTGGCTGGGCCCCTGTTTCCAAGCCAACAGATTCTGAGAACAGAAGCAGAGACTCAGCTGTCTCCTGTACAGAGCTCTCTGACTGCCTGGGCAATTTGGCAGGCGGTGAAGAGACTGATGGTTGTTCAACAGTGCTGTGGTCCTGAGAGGAGGTGGAAGCTATTGAATCGATGCATTGGCTGCCATCCAACCAACAACGGCTTCAATTTGTTCTTCACGCAGCAGGGGGGTACGCTGAGCTCCTACAAAAGTGCGCATAAAGGAACGCTCACGGGAAAACTGGTGGATGCTGTGTCACTGGGTGCGGCAGCAGCCACAGAATCCCCACGTCCTCTCCCTGCTGCAAATCCACGGCCTCGACCACGACCACGTGCCTTACTCACTGACTTCTTCATCTTGGTAGATTGATAAAGAAAGTCAGAAAAGTTATAAGGCCTAAGTGTGGTTATTCCTCACAGAATACAGTGAACCCTGCAGACAACTGTTCAGTATCTGTGAAAGGCCCCTTTGTGTACTTCTATAGTGTTTGCAACCAATGTATTGTATACGGATGGAAGCGCGTCACACTAATAGATTAGATTTTTTTCCACTAAAATGGAGCAGCACCAATTAGAGAAAAATGTGAAGGATGAGGCAGTGACACAGGCTCAGCAGACTACAACCGGCAGTGGTTGAAGAACTAACTGGAGCGTGATCTGCACTCAAAAAATCAAAACCTCACAGACTGCAGTGAACACTGAAACACAACTATTCACTATCTGTGAAAAGCTCCTTTCTGTACTTCTATAGTGTTTGCAACCAATGTATTGTATACGGATGGAAGCGCGTCACACTAATAGATTAGATTTTTTTCCACTAAAATGGAGCAGCACCAATTAGAGAAAAATGTGAAGGATGAGGCGTGACACACGCTCAGCAGACTACAACCAGCAGTGGTTGAAGAACTAACTGGAGCGTGATCTGCACTCAAAAAATCAAAACCTCACAGACTGCAGTGAACACTGAAACACAACTATTCACTATCTGTGAAAGCTCCTTTCTGTACTTCTATAGTGTTTGCAACCAATGTATTGTATACGGATGGAAGCGCGTCACACTAATAGATTAGATTTTTTTCCACTAAAATGGAGCAGCACCAATTAGAGAAAAATGTGAAGGATGAGGCAGTGACACACGCTCAGCAGACTACAACCAGCAGTGGTTGAAGAACTAACTGGAGCGTGATCTGCACTCAAAAAATCAAAACCTCACAGACTGCAGTGAACACTGAAACACAACTATTCACTATCTGTGAAAAGCTCCTTTCTGTACTTCTATAGTGTTTGCAACCAATGTATTGTATACGGATGGAAGCGCGTCACACTAATAGATTAGATTTTTTTCCACTAAAATGGAGCAGCACCAATTAGAGAAAAATGTGAAGGATGAGGCAGTGACACACGCTCAGCAGACTACAACCAGCAGTGGTTGAAGAACTAACTGGAGCGTGATCTGCACTCACAAAATGAAAAGCTCACAGACTACAGTGAACACTGAAACACAACTGTTCTGTAGCTGTTAAAGGCCCCTTTGTGTACTTCTATAGTGTTTGCAACCAATGTATTGTATACGGATGGAAGCGCGTCACACTAATAGATTAGATTTTTTTCCACTAAAATGGAGCAGCACCAATTAGAGAAAAATGTGAAGGATGAGGCAGTGACACACGCTCAGCAGACTACAACCAGCAGTGGTTGAAGAACTAACTGGAGCGTGATCTGCACTCAAAAAATCAAAACCTCACAGACTGCAGTGAACACTGAAACACAACTATTCACTATCTGTGAAAAGCTCCTTTCTGTACTTCTATAGTGTTTGCAACCAATGTATTGTATACGGATGGAAGCGCGTCACACTAATAGATTAGATTTTTTTCCACTAAAATGGAGCAGCACCAATTAGAGAAAAATGTGAAGGATGAGGCAGTGACACACGCTCAGCAGACTACAACCGGCAGTGGTTGAAGAACAAACTGGAGCGTAATCTGCACTCACAAAATGAAAAGCTCACAGACTACAGTGAACACTGAAACACAACTGTTCTGTAGCTGTTAAAGGCCCCTTTGTGTACTTCTATAGTGTTTGCAACCAATGTATTGTATACGGATGGAAGCGCGTCACACTAATAGATTAGATTTTTTTCCACTAAAATGGAGCAGCACCAATTAGAGAAAAATGTGAAGGATGAGGCAGTGACACACGCTCAGCAGACTACAACCAGCAGTGGTTGAAGAACTAACTGGAGCGTGATCTGCACTCAAAAAATCAAAACCTCACAGACTGCAGTGAACACTGAAACACAACTATTCACTATCTGTGAAAAGCTCCTTTCTGTACTTCTATAGTGTTTGCAACCAATGTATTGTATACGGATGGAAGCGCGTCACACTAATAGATTAGATTTTTTTCCACTAAAATGGAGCAGCACCAATTAGAGAAAAATGTGAAGGATGAGGCAGTGACACACGCTCAGCAGACTACAACAGCAGTGGTTGAAGAACTAACTGGAGCGTGATCTGCACTCAAAAAATCAAAACCTCACAGACTGCAGTGAACACTGAAACACAACTATTCACTATCTGTGAAAAGCTCCTTTCTGTACTTCTATAGTGTTTTCAACCAATGTATTGTATACGGATGGAAGCACGTCACACTAATAGATTTGATTTTTTTCTAATATAATGGAGCTGCACCAATTCCACTAAATAAAAAAAAAAAAAAAAAAGAGTCAGTGACACATGCAGATGCCTACAAACAGCGGTGGATGCAGAGCAAACTGCAGCGTCACCTGCACTGTCACACACACACCTTGCACAGAGCTGTTAAAACAACACTGGCAAAATGAAGCTTTACACAGCGGTTGGTAAACTAGCCTGCCTCAAGCACAGTAGTACACAAAATCGCAATATCTAACTGTCCCTCAGAGTCAGCACAGCAGCGTTCTGTCCCTTACTGAGTTCACAGCACAGTGATGCTAAAATGGCTGCGGCGCCTTTTATAGTGCATTCTGACATCATTTCAGCAGCCAATCACAGCCATGCCATTAGTTAAGATGACCGCAGCATTACAGGATGTGCCCACACTTCGTAGGATTCCTCATTGGCTGACTAAAATCACATTGCCTCTCAAAGAATTATGGGAACTTCCGATTCCGGTATACGATATTGAAAAAGTATCGTAATTAAGTATCGGAATTCGATAACGCGAATATCGGCCGATACCCGATACTTGCGGTATCGGAATGCTCAACACTACACCTGATGCATCATATGACTGTTGGTGATACAGGTCCTTTCTGGAAAACAGCCTAGCAGGAGCAGCTCTCTGGGAAGACAGGGCTCCCCCTAGTCTGAGGGGCAGTTCAGGGGCCCATGTCCCTCTTCTCCTTTTTCCCATTGCTCCGCGTGACATTATCACCAACCCTCACATTTTTTCTGGTGAGCCATGGCCAAAATGAAGGCCTTTGCTAAACTGATCCAGACCCTCACTGTTGAGCTTAAGGAGCTGTGGGTTCAGGTGTCACAGCAGCTTCAGCAGTTGAAGGGGATCTGGGCCTCGGCTCAGTTGCAATCTCAACCTGAACACAAAATATCTCTCCCTGACCATTTCTCTGGGGGAAAAGATAAGTTTGTTGTGTTCAAAGAAGCCTGCAAGTTGTACTTTAGGTTTCACCCTTGCTCATCAGGGAGTGAGGAACAGCGTGTGGGAATCATAGTCTCCCTTCTTAAGGGTGATCCCCAATTCTGGGCCTTCTCCGTGCCGACCAGTTCACCATCTTTAGGCTAAGTGCACACGTTCAGGAATATTTGCGTTTTTTTCGCGTTTTTTCCGCGATTTTCCGCGGTAAAAACGCGAAAAAAACGCAAGCATTAAGCATCCTATACATGTTAATTGATTCCGCATGTATTGGCCACATGTTGCTTTTTTTCCGCGAAAAAAACGCTTCACGGAAAAAATAGCAACATGTTCATTAATTTTGCGGAATGTAAGCGGTTCATGTGCGGATGGTACCAGGGTCTGGAGGAGAGTAGACTCTCCTCCAGGCCCTGGGTACCATATCCCTGGTAAAACAATAATTAAAATAATAAATAATGATATTCTCACCTTCCAGCGGCCCCCGCAGCCTTCCCGCCTTCAGCGACGCTCCCGGCAACTCCCGGTCCCAAGAGTCCTTTGCGAGAATCACCCAGATGGCGTAGCGGTCTCGCGTGATGCTACGTCATCGGTGTGATTTGTCGCAATGCATCCTTGGGACCGGGAGTTGCCGGGAGCGTCGCTGAAGGCGGGAAGGCTGCGGGGGACGCCGGAAGGTGAGAATATCATTATTTATTATTTTAATTATTATTTTTACATTAGATCTTTTTACTATTGATGCGACATAGGCGGCATCAATAGTAAAAAGTTGGTCACACGTGTCAAACACTATGTTTGACTCGTGTGACCAACCTGTCAATCAGTTTTCCAAGCGATGCTACAGATCGCTAGGAAAACGCTAGCATTCTGCAAGCTAATTACGCTTGCAAAACGCTATTAATCTGGCGGGAATACGCATACAAAAAAGTGCGTATTTCCCGCGGGAGAAGTGCGGGATTGCCGCGGAAATTTCCGCGGCAATTCTGCAACGTGTGAACTTAGCCTTACGGTCATTGGATCAGTTTTTTGCAGCATTGGCGCTGGTGTATGGGGATCCTGATGGCGTCTCCCTGACTGAGTCTCGTCTCTGCAAAATCAAGCAGGGGACAGGCTGGCTGAGGAGTACTGCTCAGAGTTTAGGAGGTGGGCCACTGACACGCAGTGGAATGACCCTGCCCTTAGGAGCCATTTTTGTCAGGGTCTATAACCCATGCTGCAGGCTACTCTGGTGCAGTATGCTGCCCCTAGGTCGTTGGAAGCCACCATGTGCCTTGCTATCCGGGTGGATAGATGCCTCAGGGAGAGACATACACCAAATCTGCCTCCTGTAGTCCTTGCTAGGGAGGAGGACACACCGGTGCAGACGGATGAACCCATGCAGGTGGGAGGAGTTGCAACTCAAATGGGGTTGCCTGTGGTTCACCTTGGTATGGGGCCATGTTTGTATTGTGGGCAGACTGGTAATTTCATCAATGTCTTTCCAGCTCGCGCCAAAGTACTATCACCATCTCAAAAGCCGCATCCCCTGGTTGTGTGGAGGGAAGCAACCAGGGTGTGTATAATTCCTCCATCTTCTCGTCTCAGTGTACCATACCTGCTGAAGTGGTGGTTGGCAGGGTAACTGACACTGTACCAGTGCTTGTGGACAGTGGAGTGGGAGTCAATTTGGTGGATGCTCGCTTGGTTCAAACCCATAGTCTGAGGGGTAGGATGCTAGCTAGACCTCTTAGCGTCCAGGCAATTGACTCATTCCCACTCAGCCAGGGAGGGTGACCCAGGTTGTAGATGATAAACACCTGCATATAGGGACTCATCATGAAGAGTCCCTGTCGTGCTGTCTTAGAGGGTATGCCAATTCCCATCGTCTTAGGCCTCCCTTGGTTGAAAAAACACAAGACGGTCATAGATTGGCGGTCCAGAGAAGTAGTCAGCTGGGACCAGTTATGTGAGGACTGTTGCCTGGGAGCTATGATCTCTGATGTCTTTCTGCAACCGACCCCTTCTCCTCCAGTGGGGGCAGCAGAGATGCTGCCAGGAGTAGGGCAAGACTCAACCCTAACCACAAGTTAACCCTAAGTGTCGGAGTCCTCTTAGGAGGAGGGGTCAGGAAAGGGTGGTGGTTCCCTCTGTGCATAGTGGGGGTATGAATTTGGTGACAAAGGGATGCCTCTGTTGTCGGTTCCTCAAAGAGTTCACAATCTGATGGCAAACGTGTGCATATAAATAAACTTTCATATCCGGACCTGTGTGTGAATGAGTACGTGTGGGTGTCCACCAAAAACATCCGTTGGGACCTGGAGTTCTAGGGTGATCGGGCCGTATCGTGTGTCAGCCATTCTCGACCTGGGGACTTTCCAGCTGGAGTTACCCCCAGTAATGCACATACACAACTCATTCCCCAGGTCAGCAATCTGGAGATTTGTGGCCCCTCTAGAGCCAACGTTATTGTCACCTCCATTGGGCTGCATTTGCCGTAAACCTGAGGGTCAAATGGCTACTGAGGTGAACTCTGATGGGTCAAGGCATCCTCACCATATGTTGTTTCCTGGTGAGGTCCGGTGTTGAGGGCCAGAGGCCCTTCATTGAAATGGGGGTACTGTTACGATCGATTTTTGGATTTGCATTTATATATGTCTTCCAACATGTTAGTTCCTGAGGAACTGGCTATTGTAAAAAGGTGCCCATTATTTAGGCTCAAAACTGTTGACCCAGAAAATTAGGTTCAAAATGAAAATCTATGAATTCTCGGTATGGCAGCGAGAACCAATGATAAGGACCTTTCATGATCCATTTTTGGATTTGTGGCAGCTCTGGTTCCATTCAATTAAAACTTTTTCCTTTTGGACCATCGGGGTTAAATTCAGTTTTCCCCCACTGGCAATCTGGTGTTACTGCATTTCTGCTGGGTCAGCTAATGCAGGTGATGACCACTCCCACCATCCTTTAAAAGGTCACTTGATGCATCAGCTAACTGTTGGTGATACAGGTCCTTTCTGGAAGCCAGCCTAGCAAGAGTAGCTCTCCGGTGTCAGCCACGTCTGGTGTTTTGAGTCCAGTTCCTGTTGTTATTTGCTGTGCGGTGCTTTGAAGCAGAGAAAGCTTAGTTATTTCCCTATTGATACTGTGTTCCCCGCACACACACATTGTGTTATTCTTTTAATTTGTTTTATGATGCAGTTTACTTTATTCCCTGTTGTTCTTTTCCTGTGGTTTCCACTACTGTTCACCTTCTGGGGTGGGGGTTGTGGGTTTAGCTCAGGGCTAAACAGGAGATAGGGACAGGTCGGTGACTTGGGTCTCCCTACCATCAAGGGTACCCCCAAGTTAAGGAAATTCAGGGCTCCTCCTAGTCTGAGGGGCAGTTCAAGGGCCAAAGTTCCTCTTCTCCTGTTTTCCCTTTGCTCTTCATGACAGGACCCCTACGCATTTGTTGAATGCTGGCTGAGAGCTATGTTTCCAGGGGCTGAATCATCCTTAGCATATGCTGGGATAGGTGCACATCAGGTACAAGCTAGACCTTCCCCTCCTGGGGCTCCACGATGACCCCGGCAGGACATAGATCTCCCCAAGAATCTCCCTCCAGAGCTTAATTTAAATGAAATATGACATTACCAGTTTGAGACTTGCAGATTAGGAGAGAAGACTATCAGTCATTACATGTTTCACACTGGTAATTGCTCCTTATATTTAAAATAATCTCTGGAGGCAGGTTGTCCAGGAGTTCTATGTCCTGCCACTAGTGTTGAGCGATACGATGCCGCAAGTATTGGGTATCGGCCGATATTAGCTCTATCGGCCTTTCGATACTTTGTTTCGATATTTTCCATATATCGTATACCGGAATCGGAAGTTCCCATAATTCTTTGAGAGGCAATGTGATTTTAGTCAGCCAATGAGGAATCCTAAGAAGTGTGGGCACATCCTGTACTGCTGCGGTCATGTTAACTAATGGCATGGCTGTGATTGGATGCTGAAATGATGTCAGAATGCACTATAAAAGGCGCCGCCGCCATTTTAGCGTCACTGTGCTGTGAATTCAGTTAGGGACAGAACGCTGCTGTGCTGACTCTGAGGGACAGTTAGAGATTGCGATCTAGTGTAGTGTGCTTTAGGCAGGCTAGCACCAACCACTGTGTAAAGCTTCCTTTTGCCTGCAGTGTTGTTTTAACAGCTCTGCAAGGTGTGTGTGAGTGCAGGTGACACTGCAGTTTGCTCTGCATGCAACGCTGTCTGTAGGCATCTGCACATGTCACTCACAGACTCTTTTTTTTTCTTCAGTGTAATTCTTGCTGCTCCATGCAATTTAAATTTTAGTGTGACGCGCTTCCATCCGTATCCAATACATTGGTTGCAAACACTATAGAAGTAGACAAAGGAGTAGCCTTTCACAGATTGTGAACAGTTGTGTTTCAGTGTTCACTTGAGTCTGTGTTTTTTATTTTTTGAGTGCACATCACGCTCCAGTTACTTGTTCAAGCACTGCTGCTTGTACTCTGCTGAGCGTGTCTCAGTGCCTCATCCTTTTCATTTCTCTCCAATTGGTTCTGCTCCATTCCATTTAAAATAAATATAATCTATTAGTGTGACGCGCTTCCATCCGTATCCAATACATTGGTTGCAAAACACTATAGAAGTAGACAAAGGAGTAGCCTTTCACAGATTGTGAACAGTTGTGTTTCAGTGTTCACTTCAATCTGTGTTTTTTATTTTTTGAGTGCACATCACGCTCCAGTTACTTGTTCAAGCACTGCTGCTTGTACTCTGCTGAGCGTGTCTCAGTGCCTCATCCTTTTATTTCTCTCAATTGGTTCTGCTCCATTCCATTTAAAATAAATATAATCTATTAGTGTGACGCGCTTCCATCCGTATCCAATACATTGGTTGCAAACACTATAGAAGTAGACAAAGGAGTAGCCTTTCACAGATTGTGAACAGTTGTGTTTCAGTGTTCACTTCAGTCTGTGTTTTTTATTTTTTGAGTGCACATCACGCTCCAGTTACTTGTTCAAGCACTGCTGCTTGTACTCTGCTGAGCGTGTCTCAGTGCCTCATCCTTTTCATTTCTCTCCAATTGGTTCTGCTCCATTCCATTTAAAATAATATAATCTATTAGTGTGACGCGCTTCCATCCGTATCCAATACATTGGTTGCAAACACTATAGAAGTAGACAAAGGAGTAGCCTTTCACAGATTGTGAACAGTTGTGTTTCAGTGTTCACTTCAGTCTGTGTTTTTTATTTTTTGAGTGCACATCACGCTCCAGTTACTTGTTCAAGCACTGCTGCTTGTACTCTGCTGAGCGTGTCTCAGTGCCTCATCCTTTTCATTTCTCTCCAATTGGTTCTGCTCCATTCCATTTAAAATAAATATAATCTATTAGTGTGACGCGCTTCCATCCGTATCCAATACATTGGTTGCAAACACTATAGAAGTAGACAAAGGAGTAGCCTTTCACAGATTGTGAACAGTTGTGTTTCAGTGTTCACTTCAGTCTGTGTTTTTTATTTTTTGAGTGCACATCACGCTCCAGTTACTTGTTCAAGCACTGCTGCTTGTACTCTGCTGAGCGTGTCTCAGTGCCTCATCCTTTTAATTTCTCTCCAATTGGTTCTGCTCCATTCCATTTAAAATAAATATAATCTATTAGTGTGACGCGCTTCCATCCGTATCCAATACATTGGTTGCAAACACTATAGAAGTAGACAAAGGAGTAGCCTTTCACAGATTGTGAACAGTTGTGTTTCAGTGTTCACTTCAGTCTGTGTTTTTTATTTTTGAGTGACATCACGTCTCCAGTTTACTTGTTCAGCACTGCTGCTTTATCTGGTGAGCGTTCCATCCTATCCATCATTGTTCAACTTGAATAACAAGGGAGCCTTTCACAATTGTGAACAGTGTGTTTCAGTGTCATTCAGTCTGTGTTTTTTTTTTTTGAGTGCACATCACGCTCCAGTTACTTGTTCAAGCACTGCTGCTTGTACTCGCTGAGCGTGTCTCAGTGCCTCATCCTTTTATTTCTCTCAATTGGTTCTGCTCCATTCCATTTAAAATAAATATAATCTATTAGTGTGACGCGCTTCCATCCGTATCCAATACATTGGTTGCAAACACTATAGAAGTAGACAAAGGAGTAGCCTTTCACAGATTGTGAACAGTTGTGTTTCAGTGTTCACTTCAGTCTGTGTTTTATTTTGAGTGCACATCACGCTCCAGTACTTGTTCAAGCACTGCTGCTGTAACTCTGCTGAGCGTGTCTCAGTTGCCTCATCCTTTTCATTTCTCTCCAATTGGTTCTGCTCAAATCCCATTTAAAATAAATATATCTATTAGTGTGACGCGCTTCCATCCGTATCCAATACATTGGTTGCAACACTAAGAAGTAGACAAAGGGTAGCCTTTCACAGATTGTGAACAGTTGTGTTTCAGTGTTCACTTCATCTGTGGTTTTTATTTTTTGAGTGCACATCACGCTCCAGTTACTTGTTCAAGCACTGCTTTGTACTCTGCTGAGCGTGTCTCAGTGCCTCATCCTTTTAATTCTCTCCAATTGGTTCGCTCATTCCATTTAAAATAAATATAATCATTAGTGTGACGCGCTTCCATCCGTATCCAATACATTGGTTGCAAACACTATAGAAGTAGACAAAGGAGTAGCCTTTCACAGATTGTGAACAGTTGTGTTTCAGTTGTTCAACTGTCAGTGTTTTCCTAACATGGCGTGAGCAACAGGAAGGTGGTGGGAGCAGCTCTGGGGAAGAGATTGGCCCAACGGTACAAAGAGGAGGGAGGGGTAGGCTGCGACTCGTTGCCTGTACCTCCAGTTTGGCACGTGTTGGGAGCAGTTCTTTTAAACAAATGTCAAAATTGGCGCTCACATGACTTGCACTGGTGGTCCTTTTTTGACAGACTTGTAGATGATATGTGCAATTTCAATGCAATGTGTAAGCAAAAAGTTAAAAGAGGAAAAAAATATCAGTAACTGAATACCCCCAAATATGTGGAAACAGTACGGACAAAGCCGTAGCTGAGTTACAAAGACCATTGGAGATGTGGGCCCAAACCCCAACAGAGACCTACACTTCAGGTCGTGTTGGACCCTCTACCTCCAGCTCACACAAAAAACCTGGTTCGGCTTCCTCAAGGATCTCCATGGAGAACCTCGTCACTGTTGTCCATAGCAAATTGTTTTCCCCACAGCAGCAAGTTCACAGTCATCTCACACTCCCAGACCACAAAACCGCCATCGGTACCCAGGCATGGGATAAAAGACGGCCAAACTCGGCAAACCATCACGAGCACAGGCTCTGAATGCTGGCATTGCAAAACTCTGTCCCTTGAAATGCTGTATTCAGCTGGAGGAGATGACGTTTCAGGAACTTAATGGCTTGGCATCCCACATATAATGTCCCCAAGCCGATTTTTTTTTCAGCAGGCAAAGCTGTCCTCTCTGCAAAAACATTGGGGGGGGAAACTTTAAACTTGCGCTATAAACGCCGTCATAGCAGGTCCCCGACCACGATGCGGGGACCAGTACCCATGGCCAGGGACGATACCTTTCCCTCACTGCCCATTGGGTCAATGTTGTGGAGCGGGTACAGATCTTGCCAGTGGCGCTGTACGTGTTCTGCCAACCCCAAGGATTGCAGGAATCCAGTCTGTACACATTGATTCCTCCCCTACCAGTTCCTCGAAAGCTGCACAGCCGTCACGGTAACCTCCACATGGACCCGTGAACACTTACCTGTTGCGACCGATATGGCACCCCGTGGCAAATTCAACAGGCCGTCCTAAAATTAATTTCCATGGGGAATCGAAGCCACACGCGCGGACCTGGGATGCCATAAAGTGGAGGCGACGTTGGGTTTTTGTCAGCAATCCCACCAGGCTTGGTAGTGTGTGACAATGGCCGAAATCTGTGGCAGCTCGGGCCTTGCAACCTACTCACATACCATGTCTGGCACATGTGCCCAACTGGTCGTGCAGAGTTTTTTAGGGACTATCCGGATCTTGATGCAGCTGCAAAAGGGTCCCCTAGAGTGCGTCATTGCGACGTTCCGCATGGCCAGTTCGCGCATTGCAGCTCTGCAAGTCGATTTCGCCTTCCTGAACATCGCATAAATATGTACGTACTGTAAGGTTCTGTGTACATGTTCCTGAAACTCAGTTTTTCGTCAGCCATTTTACTTTCTGTCTTGCTGCAGCTATCTTGCCCTTGTCAAAATGGAGTTTCCAGCTTGCATGTTCCCCGCCCTGATTTCCCCTTTTGCTTCTTAGCAGCCACAGCTGACAATCAGTGCTTCAGAAATACCTGCAGTGAACCTGTGACATGACTCCTAAACCTTGGACCTTGTACTCCAGTTATTCCTACTGAGGAACTCTGAAGCACTTGTGGACTCTGAACCCTGCCTTTGAAAGACCCACGTTTGCATGGACTTACGGTAACAAGTAGAAAATCCTGAACCTGTTGTGGAGAGTATTGTGAGCTTTGATTATCTGGCCTGCTGTGCTCCTGCTTTTGGCCCGCAAACTGTGTACTTTTTTGCCAACTGTTGGGAAATAAAAACAAACTTTCTATATAAACCGTGCTCTGTTTTTTTCATCCACCCAAGCACAAACGCTTATGAACTGTATAAAACATTACAAGATTCTGAAGCCAAACGTTAGTGTCTGCTGGGCTGGAAAGGCTGTGTCTGCTGTAACTGGGATTTTTTGGAGTCCGGGTTGTACTTTCTGTGATGCAGTGGTTGGACTTCTCACAACCATCCCGGGGAGCAATTCCCTAAGTGTTTTTTTTTCTGCAGTGTTACCACAGGTAAACACTATTGTTTTTTTTTTTTTCTTTTCTCTTTTTTGTCTGCTGTAAAATGTGGATATCAGAGTCCGGGGAACTTTCTGTGTATAGTGGTTGTGACTTCTCACAACCTTCAGTATCCTGTCTTTAAAGATTTTGAAAAGGGGGGCCCGCATAAAGGAACTTTGCGGAGTGACTGATAATATCCTTGCAGATTTGCAGAATATAAAGACCCTTTTTTTAAGCCTACAGGACCTCACTAATCACAATTTGCAAGTGTTTGGACGACTGGGCCCAGATTTGCGAGCCAGGATTGAGGTTCTAGAAGAGCGAGCCAGGCTCCTGCCGTAGCCCCGAGTTCTGGATTCCCAAGTTGCCCCTTTTCGTTTTGGTGGTGAACGTGAGGGAAAATTTAGGGGATTTATTAATCAATGCAATCTTTTTTTTTTCTGCACATGCTTCACAATTTCCCAAAAGAACGATCTAAGGTGCTTTCTATAATTATGTTGCTTAACCAACAAGGCTTTGATTGGGCAAACCCTCTGATTGAGACTGAGGATTATTGTTTTGAATCCCTTGATGCTTTTATTTCAGCCATGGGGCAGGTGTTTGATGACCCCAATCGAGGTGCAACAGCTGAAGCAGCCATTTAGCTTTGCGCCAAGGTAAGCACTCGGTAGCTGAATATGCCTTGGATTTCAGGAGATGGGCCCTTGATACACCTGGGACAGTTCCGCCAAAAAAACTATTTTTCGAAAGGGGTTATCTCCACTGATTAAGGATGAACTTGCTCGGCCGACCCTCCCACTGCGTTAGGTGACTTTATTAACTACTGCATCCGTATTGATACTCGTCTGACTGAACGCAGGCAAGAGAGATAGTTCGAAAGCAATCGCACTAACCTTTTCCTACCTTCCTCTCCAGCTAAGGAACCTTTGAGTAGGATTACACGGGAACCTGAACCTGAACCCATGCAGGTAGACTCTTTACAAACGACGGGTTAGTGATACACGCAAGGAAAATCGTTTTAAGGAGAATCTATGTTTCTATTGTGGTAAGTCAGGGCACTTCATTATAAATGCCCCAGCCGTTCTCGTAAGACTACTGCAGCACTCATTCATTGTGAGTGTTTGCGAGAGGGGATCTGTCAGGTCCGAGCCTCAGGCTCCAGAGAGATCTGCAGCACAGATCTTGATTTCTCGGACTTAAACCCGTTACCTCGAGGACGTTGACTTGTAAACGCTGCCATTTTTTCAAGTTTCCTCAGCGGTGTCCCAGCTGAGTTGTAAGAAAAACAATTCTCATTGCTTTCTTTCCATCAAACTCTGGGTTTACTCAGCTTGGGTGTCTAGCCTGCTATGATCGACTCAGGGGCAAGTGGAAATTTTATGGATGTCTCCTTTGCTCTGAAACAGGGGATACGTTCAGTGAAGAAGGCTACTCCAGTACAGATGGAAACTGTGGATGGCTCCCTGCTGACCTCTGGACCAGTGGATCAGGAACAGAGCCTTTGAGGGTTCTTATGGGTAAAGATCATCAAGAGAAACTGTTCTTTATGCTTATCTCTTCTCCCCACTTTCCCCATTATTCTAGGGCTACCATGGCTGCAGGCTCAGAATCCTACCATTAACTGGAGACCAAGGAATTACACTTTCCAGAGAACAGATGAGTCAAAAGTTTCAGCTTGCTCTGTTCCTAAAGGAAACCCATGTCAGTCCCTGAACTACAGCTGTTATACCAGGACTATGTGGATTTATGTGAAAAAGAACGCTGACCAGCTTCTCCTCACGTCCATATGATTGTCCAATTGAATTATTGCCTGGAGCAGAGATACCTTTTGGTAAGATCTACCCCCTGGCGGGGCCCGAGCTAAAGGCTTTAAAGGATTACATAGACGAAAATCTAGCCAAGGGCTTCATACGCCCCTCTTCATCTCCTGGCAGGTGCACCCATCTTCTTTGTAAAGAAGAAAGATGGATCTCTGAGACCCATGCGTAGACTATAGGGAAACTCAATAAGGTTACTATTAGAAACGTTATCCATTGCCTTTAATCCTGAGTTATTGGAGAGAGTGCGACATGCCAAAATTTTCTCTAAAACTAGATCTTCGTGGGGCCTATAACTTAGTCCGTATTAGACCTGGGGATAATGGAAGACGCATTCAGGTCACGCTAGGGCCTTTGAATATCTAGTTATCCTTTGGTCTGAGTACGCCCCAGCCACTTTCCAACACTGGTGAATGACATCTTCAGGGATCTCCTAAAACATTCGTGTAATTTATTTGGATGATATTCTAATTTTTTTCTAACTCCACAGAGGAACATCATGGACATGTGTAGAATGGTTCTTGGCACGTCTAAGACAAAATCATCTTTATATCAAACTTGAAAAGTGTGAATTCCATAGGACCGAATTCAATTTCTGGGGTATGTACGTCTACACAAGGAATTGTATGGATGGAAGCAAAACCCAAGCCATCAAGGATGGCCAAGTCCTAGAAATGTGAAGGAGGTACAGCGCTCATCGGGTTTGCCAACTTCTTATAGACGTTTCATTAGAAATTTCTCTGAGGTAGTGTCACCTATCACCCAACTTACCCGGAAAGAGTCTAGTTCTCCCTTGTCCCCAAGCCCGGAAGCATTTTCCCGTCTAAAAGATAAATTTACCACCGCCACCTATCTAAGTACATCCCACCCCGAGCTTGCTTCATATAGAGGTGGATGCTTCAGACTGTGCCGTTGGGAGCCTATACTCTCTCAGAGAACAGGTTAGAAGAATGTCTTGGCATCCCTGTGCCTTCTTTTCCCAGCAGTTGTCTTCGGCTGAGAGGAACTACGATGTGGGCAATAGAGAGTTGTTGGCCATTATTGCCGCCTTCAAAGAATGGAGACACCTTCTTCAGGGACTGCACAGCAAATGTCGTCCTGACAGACATCGTAACCTTGAGTTTATCAGGGTGGCTAATGCCCTGACTCCTCGCCAGGCTCGCTGGAATCTTTTCTTAAACCAATTTAATTTTTATCATTTCTTATAGACCAGGATCGCGCAATGGAAAGGCTGATGCACTCTCTAGGATTTACTCAGCAAGACACGTCCAATTATCCTCCTAAGACTATTCTTCCTGACTCTAGATTCCTAGGAGTAATTCATAATCCAAGAACCTAATTAAGGACATCAAGGAAGCATACCATGCGGATTCCTTTTGGCACAACCCCAAGGGACGTAAGTCTTGTCTTTAAGAATGGTGTGGGATTTAGGACAACGCCTGTATATTCCTGAAACAGTCAATTGAGAGTATTGCAACTCATTCACGATTCCAAGATAAGCTGGGCATAGAGGAATTCTAAAGACACAGGAATTTCTCTCTCGTTTCTTTTGGTGGCCCACTTGCAGGAAGGATGTTTTAAACTATGTCACTTCATGTGAAGTCTTGTGCAAGATGCAAAACACCTCGCTCCTCACTAACTGGTCTGTTACGCCTCTTCCCACCCGTTCCGCCCTGGGGATCCATTTCTATGGACTTCATTGTGGAGTTACCAACCTCTCAAGGAAGAACACCATTCTAGTGGTGGTTGACCGTCTAACAAAGGCAGCTCTTTTATCCTTGTGTCGCTTACCCACTGCAAAACAGACATCAGATTTGATGATTAAAGATTGTTTCGCTTACATGGAGTACCGGATGAGGTTATTTCGGATCGAGGGGTGCAATTCACTTCTAGGTTTTGGCAAAATTTCTGTGCAGCATTGGACATTAAAGTAAACCTTTCTTCTGCTTTTCATCCCCAGACTAATGGACAGACCGAACGAACCAATCAAACCCTGGAGCAGTATCTCCGCTGCTTTATCTGCCACCTACAGGATGATTGGGTGGATCTACTTCCATTAGCTGAGTTCTCGTATAACAACTCTCAGAGTGCCTCCACTAAGCAGTCTCCTTTTTACTCAAATCTAGGTTATCATCCTAGCATTCTACCACGATTTCCCATAGAAACGCCTTTACCAGCAGTGGCTGAAAGAATCACGTCTTTACAGAAGAATATGGATCTTCTAAAGGAGAATCTGGAATCGGCTCAGGAAAGGTACAAGAAAGCAGCAGATACATTTTGTAAACCTGCACCAGCTTTCAAGGTAGGAGACTTGGTCTGGCTGTCAACCAGAAATCTTAAGTTAAGGATTCCATCGTCTAAGTTGGGACATAAGTACATTGGACCCTATAAAATCAGTAAAATTATAAGTGCCGTTGCTTGTCGTCTTCAACTGCCCAGAACTATGAGAATTCACCCTGTCTTTCATGTATCCCTACTAAAGGCTGCGACACCCAATACGTTTCCTGGACGTTCTTCTCCTTGCCCTGACCCAGTGCTAGTCGATGGTCAGGAAGAATTTGTGGTGGAAAGGATTTTAGATTCCAGGTTGTATAGAAATCAGTTACAATATCTGATTAAATGGCAGGGCTACCCAGTGGAGGACAACTCATGGGAACCAGTCAATAACGTTAATGCTCCTCGCTTGCTCCGTCAGTTTCATCAGAGGTACCCACACAAGCCTGGCCTGAGGTCATCCGGAGGTTGTCCCTAAGGGGGGAGTAATGTAAGGTTCTGTGTACATGTTCCTGAAACTCAGTTTGTTCGTCAGCCATTTTACTTTCTGTCTTGCTGCAGCTATCTTGCC
Organism: Oophaga sylvatica; assembly: GCA_033576555.1. Lineage (NCBI taxonomy): Eukaryota > Metazoa > Chordata > Amphibia > Anura > Dendrobatidae > Oophaga > Oophaga sylvatica. The sequence continues at coordinate 66,839,001 of JARQOD010000001.1, read as the reverse complement.
CTCAGTCAAAATGGAGTTTCCAGCTTGCATGTTCCCGCCCTGATTCTCTCCTTTTGCTTCTTAAGCAGCCACAGCTGAGCAATCAGTGCTTCAGAAACTAGCCTGCAGTGAACCTGTGACCTGACTTCTAAAGCCTTGGACCTTGTACTCCAGCTATTCCTACTGAGGAACTCTGAAGCACTTGTGGACTCTGAACCCTGCTCTTTGAAAGACCCACATTTGCATGGACTTACGGTAACAGAGAAGAAGATCCTGAACCTGTTGTGGAGAGTGATTGCTGAGCTTAGATTACTCTGGCCTGCTGTGTCTCCTGCTTCTGTGTCTGCAAACTGTGTGACTATTTTTGCCAACTTGTATGAAGTAATACAAGACTTTCTATATCAAACCTGTGTCTCATGTATTTTCATCGCACCCAAGCACAAGACGCTATATGAACTGTACTACATACATTACACGTACCCACCAGGTGGAATTCCACGTTACATATCTTGGAGCGGTTGTGTGAACAGCAGCCAGCAGTAATGGAGTATCAGCTGCAACAGGCGCAATCAACTCGCAATTTGCGCCGTTCACACTTCACCACTACTGAGTGGGCCTCTATGAAGGACATCTGCGACGTTTTGCGTGCGTTTGATGTCTCAACGCGGATGGCGAGTGCAGATGATGCACTAGTCAGCATGACTGTCCCCCTTGTCTGCCTGCTTCAGAAATCACTGAAAGCACTAAAGGAAGAGGTTTTGGAAGAGGTGGAGGATGAGGAGTCACAAATTCAATTACCTTCAGGACAGTCAGCGCAACGTGGTTCCTCACAAAGGGCTGGGCAGGGCTCACTTTGTGAGGAGGATGAGGAGGAGGAGGAGTCAATGGAGGAGGAAGAAATCCCTACAGAGGGAGGTACACAACGCTCTAGTCAGTATGTAGAGCGAGGGTGGGGTGATGCAGAGGAGGCAGAGATGACGCCTCTTCCAGAGGACAGCCTTTGTTGGCCAGTTGGGAGTCTGCAGCACATGGTTGATTTCATGCTTCAGTGCCTGAGAAACGACCGCCGCATCGCCCACATTCTCACCACGTCAGATTATTGGGTGTACACTCTCCTAGACCCTCGCTACCGGGACAACTTACAAACCCTCATCACACCGGTGAACCGGGACCGTAAAATGCAGGAGTACCAAGACACACTGGTGCAATCCATACTGTTGTACATTCCAGCCGAGAGAGCTGCTGCTGCTACTGCTTTACAAAGCAGCTCTGTGCGTCGAGGCAGTGTAGACACCTCTACACCAAGAGGGAGCACAAACAGCGCCTCTGCACAGGGCAAGAGCTATATGTTACAAATGTGGCGAAGTTTTGTGACAGCGCCAGCAAGGTCTACACCATCCGAGACGGCTCCAGTCACCAGGAAGAAACGTTTCCGTAAGATGGTGACAGACTACTTGGCTTTCCCTCTAAGTGTACTCCCAGATGCCTCTTCCCCTTTCAAATTTTGGGTCTCTAAGTTGGATACATGGCCAGAGCTTAGCCAATATGCATTGGAGGTGCTGGCTTGCCCTGCTGCCAGTGTATTATCTGAGCGCGTCTTTAGTGCTGCAGGTGGTGTAGTAACAGACCGTCGCATGCGACTATCCTCAGAGAATGTAGACCGGCTTACTTTTCTGAAAATGAACAAGGCATGGATCTCACCTGAATTTGCCTGTCCGTTTTCAGATTAAATAACTGTTTGGCAACGTTTTCCATGTCTCCTGTTATGTTCATCTTTCTACCACCTGAACTCTACTCCCTGGGCTACAACACCTCCATTTGTTGCTCGTAAGTAATTGGCAGGGTACTGACTCCTGGCCAGCCTGGTTACAGCACGACAGCTGTTTCCTGGCAGTGTGAACGTCAATTATCCTCCAATAAGTTGTGCTGTGTGTTGCATTCGGGTTATCCGACTCTATGGTGCCTGCACTTTAGGTGATTCCTATGTGTGCTGTGGGATATGTAAATAAAGGCTGTTTCCATTGTGACAATAGGACAAGCACCCACTGTAGGACTGTGTGATTCGGTAACTGCGGACGGCTTGCGTCCTGTCAACTTACATTTTCATGGGTGCGTTCTGCTACCCGTCCGGGGTCCAGTACCGTCAACTGGTTCTCCCCAGTGCCTTTGGCCTAGGTGCCTCCATCTTCGTATCCGAGTTCCACCAACGTCTGCTGGTCCTTGGTAGTGCTTTGGAGCACAGGTACCTCCTGCTTAGTAACCGTGTCACAGTAACGTCAGCTGGTACTCGGTTGTGACATTGCCTCTTTTCCTTCTGCTACCCGTCAGGGGTCCAGTACCGTCAACTGGTTCTCCCCAGTGCCTTTGGCCTAGGTGCCTCCATCTCCGTATCCGAGTTCCACCAACGTCTGCTGGTCCTTGGTAGTGCTTTGGAGCACAGGTACCTCCTGCTTAGTAACCGTGTCACAGTAACGTCAGCTGGTACTCGGTTGTGACATTGCCTCTTTTCCTTCTGCTACCCGTCCGGGGTCCAGTACCGTCAACTGGTTCCCCCAGTGCCTTTGGCCTAGGTGCCTCCATCTCCGTATCCGAGTTCCACCAACGTCTGCTGGTCCTTGGTAGTGCTTTGGAGCACAGGTACCTCCTGCTTAGTAACCGTGTCACAGTAACGTCAGCTGGTACTCGGTTGTGACATTGCCTCTTTTCCTTCTGCTGCCCCTCCGGGTTCCAGCACAGTCAGCTGGTCCTCGTTACTTCCATTGTCTCTTGCTCCATCTGATACCCGTCCGGGTTCCAGTAACGTCAGCTGGTTCTCGGAAATTAGACGACCTTAAAGACCACCCAGAAGAAGATGACGACAACAAGGACGACGAGCATGAAGCCAACCAGCCTGAACACCATCACAAAGAAAAAATAAAAGATTACCCAGAAGAAGATCACCAACAGGACAAAGAAGGTTAAGACAAACTACAAGATACAGAACAAGAGACAGAAGAACAATAAGCAGAAGATCAAAAAGCAGAAGAACATGAAGTATAAGACCAAAATGAAGAGCAAAATATATGCTCTAAATTCTAAGCAGAAGACTAAGCAGTGTATGGGGGTGAGTCCGTTCCTCCTCGTGGTGCCCCTGGAAAATGCCTGCTGCTGCAGGCTAAACTGAACACGGACAAATACTGTTGTAATTTAAATCTTTTGTGACAGCAAGAACGGAAGAATGAAAAATTCATACTTTTACAGATTACAAGTACAGGAATCTCTGTCACAGATAAGAATATGATGAAGAAGATGAAGAGGAAGAAGATGAAGAATTTGAATATGAAGAAGATTAATAGTTTAATAATAACAATATGAGTAATGTAAACAAAAACATGAATAGCAAGAAGTTTAAGAAGAAGATTAAGAAGGTGAAGATGAAGAATAATTTGATGAGAAAGATGATGCTGCTGAAGATTATGAAGGAGAAAGTGTGTCAAAAGTTAAAAAGGTGAAGAGCATGGAAGTTGTGAAACATACATATTTGCCAAAATAGAAAAAAGGTTAACAACATTGTCAATTTGTTCGTCAATCCAAACGTATTTCCAAAAAAAAATATATTAATGCTATTCCAATGCATTGGGTTAAACATGTATGCCTTTATTGTCTCCTCAACCTCCCCCAATACATTCTACATTACTCTTTGTTGTTTTCCTTCATGTACAATTAACCAACAAGGCAAGAATGTTTTTTTTTTAATGTCGATATTTGGTTCCCATAGACTTACATGGGACTTCCGGTATCGGTATCGGGTATCGCCGATATTTTAGTGATATCGGCGATACCATTCCGATCCGATATTTTTAGATATCGAGCAGTATCGCTCAACACTACCTGCCACAGATCTTAACAGTTCGATTGCATATTAATTAAAATATTGGATATCACTGGAATAACACGTGGATAGCAGATAACAAAGTATCATTTTTTTCAACTTGCTATGACGTACATGCCTATATAGATGGCTTAGGAGGATGGATCCTGCTGACAGATTCCCTATAATTAATTTAGTCAATCCTACTCTAGCTTCATCAGAGCTCGTGTACAAAACAACAGCATTGAGGAATCAGGATCAAAGTATAATAAAAATATGTACAACTTCTTTTAATTAAAGATGTTGTGCCATCTGGGACATAAATGGTATATTCATGGGATGTTTCATAAATGTAAAATGTCCAATAAATATGGAACTGGTCTTTGATGCCCTGATGGGCTTCCAAAAATTGACAAGTATTCTTGCTGTACTCTATGGAACTTTAACTATAATAATTACCAATATAATTGTAAGGCAAAATGGAGATATTTGTTTCAGTGATTCAGTAAAGACGCCAAACTTTTGCATTTTTCTAAAATTTACGAGAACAAATTCTTAAGAGCCTTTTCTTCACACAGGTTCTTTGTTCTTGTAGTCTACTCATGAATAAATAATAATCAGCACACAATTATAGCTTATTGATAGGGTTGTGTCCACTAAATTCATTGAACAGATTGTTTTTGTTGTTAAATAGAAATTATCCATTTAGAGAGGGCACAAACATCATGGTTCGTTTGTTTCCAAATTGTGCTGTTCTTTCAGGAAAAAGAAATGTTTTCACCTGGAACTGGTCTAAAGGGAATATAAAAGATACATATACATAAATTTACTTCATGGGGCGCTGAATCAGTAAACAGCTGAATAAACTGCTTTGTTTGCATGAAACTATAGTGCAATTTATTATAGCCATTTATAAACAGTTTTTTTCTTATTTATGTAAGCAGTGATATTTTCATTCTCTCCAGCATATTACTATCTTACAATAAGTGTAAAATTAGAATATCATACTATTTTTGGACTTTCACCTCTGTTCTGCTGCCAAAGTCCCTCACCGGGATCTTGCCGTATGCCATTCTATTTATATTATTCAAACACAGACTAATCAAAAAATGAGGGTGTCTACATAACCCACCAATAGCAGTAAGTGTATAAAAAGTTGTTCAAAGCTTCATTCAGAAAAGTGGGACCATTTAATTCTCACTTGCCATCTGTGTTCAATCTGTGTACAATCCATTTTTTGTAGTAGCCGATAATAATAATTCACAGGACCATTTCCAGTTTTCTATGTTACAAAATTGCAATGCATCTGTAAATATTGGATTTCATACTGTGTCTCCACATGGCATACGATTTTGTGCACATATTCATAAACTTGAATGGGTGGGTGTCCTCCGATTTATGGAAGAAACTATATTAGCTTTCTGACCGAGCACTCCGCCATTCAGCATGTGGTGGATTTTAATTGTAGCAGGGTCCAACCTACCCATAAAATCAGACTTGGAAGAGAGGTATTCGCATCTACCCAGGAATTCAGACTTCAGTCTAAGGGCTCATACTCACATGCGAGGAAATCGTCCCATGCTCGCATGTGAAATCCTAGGTATGGCGCCGTCACTCGGGAGTGGAGTGCGCGATGCATGTATTTCTATGCAGCCGCTCGCTTCACTCCCGAGTGCCGGCGCCAGAGGTGGGATTTCACATGCGAGCATTGGACGATTTCCTCGCATGTGAGTATGAGCCCTTAGAGAGGTATTCACATTAGACATGTTAGGACCCATCAGTTTTGAGACCACCGTGTCATTGGTTAATGGGCATGCATGAATTGATCAAATTATGTGCTAAGCGTCTGATTTTTTCTAGTATCCAGAAGAAGTATTGCTATTCATATTTCATATATTTTACATGGACATGCTTAAGCACTACAGAGTACAACTTTTTTTGTTTATTGAAAAAACTAGAGCATGCTGCAATTTTTTTTTTTACATGCAGTATCAGGCAGTGAAAAAAATCACCCATCTTCACTGCCCCATTACCTTGGTCCTAGTGCTGTCAGAACATACGGTCATGTGAATGAGCCCCAATGTGAAGATCCAAAAAATATATGCATCCTATAAAAATATAGAGTCACAAACTCAAAAATATAGATACATTATTTATTTTTATTACTATACAATAAAATCCCCGTTATATTAAGGAATAAGTAATAAATGAAATAAAGAATAAATAAGTGAAGTATATAGTGAAGACTCAGAAAACTAAGCGAACAAGAAGAAACAATGAGAAAAACAGAAAAGGTAACCATGGGCAGCCATTCATGCAAAGTTGAAAATCATGAATAGCAAGCACAAACTATATAGATAAGTGTCATCATATAGAGATACAATGTGTGTTAATAGCATCAGTAACTACGAAAAAATACAGTGCAAATCACATCCTACTCATGATTAATTGAAAATGGAAAAGTAAACTATAACATAGTCCTAAGATATACCAAAGATTGAACTTTAGATATGACATATGCTATCATAGTTCAACATAGTTCGGGGCGCGTCTCTGTGGTACATTGCCAGCATGGGTGAGTTTTACTATTGATTCACGCAGTAATATGCATCTGTATCAATTGTCCTGAGTATGGGATTCCGGACCCACTCTCTACATACGCACTTGTGATTACTATAATAGGTGCTTTGGATATATCTTTTTTGCTGCGTTTTGTTTGTTTTATCTCATTGTGGCACATTCTTTACCTAGTATTTGGACTTTATATTTTTGAATATGTGCCTCTCTCACCCCTCTGCCATATGTACCATAGTTGTACATTACATCTAATACCATCACGCATACCATTTCAAACCATTCATTGTGCTATGTATTCATGTATGTTAATGGTTATTCTTCTTGATTATTTATGAAATTCATGTTGATTACTATTAATAAATATTTATATATTAATTTATGGCGTTTCTCTCCAATTTTTCTGTGTATTCATAGTTCAACAAAAAGTATTTACCCATGATTAAGGTGCCCAGTTGCACTCCTTTGAATTCTGATCCCAGCGGCAGAACATTGTAGATGCAACAGTCTTTTGTTGTACATGTATAATGTTACATTCCACTTTCCTACCTACTTATATAACTATGCCTGATTCTATGAGAAAAATTGATGGGACACTTTTAGTGGGAGTACTGAATACCTACTGTTCGAACACGGACCCAGAACATGATCGCAGCATTCCAGTGGCATAGAGAAGCATCGCGCAGGGAAGGGGCTAACTCCGTGCTTCCCTGAGACCCTCAGAACACTGCGATGTGATCGCGCTGTTCCGAGGGCCTTCTCCCTGGAGGCTCACGGATCCAAGATGGCTGTGGGGTTCTTCAGGGTCCTGCAGGAAGTTGGTTTGTCAGTGCCTGCTGAGAGCAGGTGCCTGCAAGCCTCCTGCAATGCCTGTCAGATCGGTGATCTGACAGAGTGCTGTGCAAAATGTCAGATCAGCGATCTGACACTATATAGTGATGTCGCACTCTGGGACAATGTAAAAATGTAAAAAAAAATAAAATAAACATGTGTAAAAATATTTTTTTAAAAATCCCTAAATAATAAAAAAAAATATTTCCCCAATAAACACATTATTATGTAAATAAAAAATATCAAGAAAAGTACACATATTTAGTATCGCCGCGTCCGTAACGACCCGCCCTATAAAACTGTCACACTAGTTAACCTCTTTAGTGAACCCCTTAAAAAAACAAGGCAAAAAAACAATGCCTTATCATCATACCGCCAAACAAAAAGTGGAATAACACGCAATCAAAAAGATGGATGTAAATAAACATGGTATCGCTGAAAACATCATCTTGTCCTGCAAAAAACGAGCCGTCATACAGCATCATCAGCGAAAAAATATAAGTTATAGCTCGAAGTATAAAGCGATGCAAAAATAATTATTTTTTATATAAAATAAATTTTATAGTATAAAAGCGCCAAAACATAAAAAAATACAAATGACGTATCGCTGTAATCATACTAACCCGAAGAATAAAACTACTTTATCAATTTTACCACATGTGGAACGGTATAAACGCCCCCCTCAAAAGAAATTCATGAATTGCTGGTTTTTGTACATTCTGCCTCCCAAAAATCATAATAGAAAGCTATCAAAAAATGTCATGTGCTCAAAAATGGTACCAATAAAAACGTCAACTCGTCCCACAAAAAATAAGACCTCACATGACTCTATGGGCCAAAATATGGAAAAATTATAGCCCTCAAAATGTGGTAATGCAAAAACTATTTTTTGCAAGGAAAAGTGTCTTTTAGCGTGTGACGGCTGCCAGTCATAAAAACCCAAATAAAAACCCGCTATAAATAGTAAATCAAACCCCCTTTATCACCCCCTTAGTTAGCGAAAAATAATAAAATTAAAAAATGTATTTATTTCCATTTTCCCGTTAGGGTTAGTGGTAGGGTTAGGATTAGGTTTGGGATTATGGTTAGGGGTGTGTTGGGGTTAGGTTTGTGGGTAGGGTTATTGGTTAGAGTTGGGATTACGGTTAGGTGTGTGTTGGGGTTAGGGTTTGAGTAAGAATTGGGGGGTTTCCACTGTTTAGGCACCTCAGGGGCTCTCCAAACGTGACATGGCGTCTGATCTCAATTCCAGTCAATTCAGCGTTGAAAAAGTCTAACGGCGCTCCTTCCCTTCCGAGCTCTGCCATGCGTCCAAACAGTTGTTTGCTCCCACATATGGTTTAAAAGCGTACTCAGGACAAATTGCACAATAACTGTTGGGGTCCAATTTCTTCTGTTACCCTTGGGAAAATAAAAAATTGGGAGCAAAAATTTCATTTTTGTGGAAAAAAAATATGATTTTGTATTTTTATGGCTGTACGTTATAAACTTCTGTGAACCACTTGTGGGTTCAAAGTTCTCCCCACACATCTAGATAAGTCTTTGGGGTGTCTAGTTTCCAAAATGGGGTCACTTTTGGGGGTTTCCACTGTTTACTCACATCAGGGGCTCTCCAAACGCGACAAGACGCCCGCAGACCATTCCATCAAAGTCTGCATTCCAAAACGTCACTACTTCCCTTCCGAGCCCCAACGTGTGCCCATACAGTCATTTTCTCCCACATATGGGGTATCGGCGTACTCAGGACAAATTGGACAACAAAGTTTTTGGTCCAATTTCTCCTGTTACTCTTGGGAAAATAAAAATTTTGGGACTAAAAGATCATGTTTGTTAAAAAAATATTATTTTTTTTATTTTCACTCCCAGGCGTTATAAACTTCTGTGAAGGACTTGGGGTTCAAAGTGCTCACCACACATCTAGATAAGTTCCTTGAGGGGTCTGGTTTGTTTCCAAAATGGTGTCATTTGTGGGGGGTTTCCACTGTTTAAGCACATCAGGGGTTCTCCAAATGCGACATGACGTCCGATCTCTATTCCAGCCAATTTTGCATTGAAAAGTCAAACGGCGCTCCTTCCCTTTCGAGCTCTGCCGTGCGCCCAAACAGTGGTTTCCCCCAACATAAGGGGTATCAGCGTACTTGGGACAAATCGCACAACAAATTTTGTGGTCCAATTTCTTCTGTTACTCTTGGTAAAATAAAAAAAATTGGATCTGAAATAAATAATTAAATGTTCATTTTTTTAAACATTCCAAAAATTCCTGTGAAGCACCTGAAGGGTAAATAAACTTCTTTAATGTGGTTTTGAGCACCTTGAGGGGTGTAGTTTTTAGAATGATGTCACTTTTGGGTATTTTCTATCATATAGACACCTCAAAGTGACTTCAAATTTGATGTGGTCCCTGAAAAAAATGATGGTGTAAAAGTGAGAAATCGCTGGTCAACTTTTAACAATTATAACTTCTTAACAAAAAAATGTTTCCAAAATTGTGTTGATGTACGGTAGACATGTGGGAATTGTTATTTCACAACTATTTTGTGTGACATATCTCTCTGTTCTAAGGGCATAAAAATTCAAAGTTTGAAAATTGCAAAATTTTCAAAATTTTCATCATATTTCAATTTTGTTCATAAATAAATGCAAGTTATATCGAAGAAATTTTACCACTAACATGAAGTATAATATGTCATGAGAAAACAATCTCAGAATCGTCATCAACCATTGAAGCATTCCAGAGTTATTACCTCATAAAGGGACAGTGGTCAGAATTGTGAAAATTGGCCCGGTCATTAACGTGCAAACCACCTCGGGAGTAAAGGGGTTAAGAGACACATCGCTAAAATCTGTGTCTCAGCTGCTACCTCAGGCTGCCATCAGATTACATAGCAAATATCTGCTGAGAGATTCCCTTCAATGATGACTCACTCCACTCGTTACAGATCCCTTACTGTCCAATTGACGCCTGTTACATTGCACCTGCTTCAGGCAGCAGTTCTTTTTTAACTCCCTTTGACAACTGACACATCATATGACTATACAACAGCTCCTAATTTGCTTGGTTACTTGGCAATAGTCTTTAAAAATGTTACCAAAAGTGTTAACTAGATGATTAAAAAGCCACTGTCATGAACCGTCTGCAAATTTAAATAAGTGTCATAACTTGATTTTGATAAAGTGACACTGTCATGTTAAAGGTATGTGCATACGGCGTCTACTTTGTATCCGCATCTGTTTTTTTTTTCCTGAATCAGTTCTGGCATCTTTTACTTATTTTCATTTGATATGTAGCATAGTGGATGCAGCCCCAAAAATGATCCATTCACTTCTTCCAGACGCTTTGTGTCTTTAGAGTCCTGAAGTAGATACAAAAGAAGGATCAAATGCACAGCAATTTGTGTTGACAGTGCTGTGCACTATTTTCATTAATTTGACACTTTTTGTCTAGTGCTTTTTCAGGAACAATCCACTTGAAAAAAACTTCAAGTGAAAGAAGATAATCTAGCAATAGCAGGTCATGGGCCCAAAGCAGAAGAATAAAGCAACTTATGTTCACTTCTGTACTCTCTTTTATTTGTTGCAAAGTACAAAAAAAGACCCTATCAGCACAGAATGGCTGTTCTAACCAAGTACGAGCGCTCGATGCATCATGGCATGGCCAAACATTTAACTACACCTTTTACTTGCGTGTTTTCTCTCTATCTCCACCCCCATTTCTTTGATTGACAGGTCTGTGTCAGGGAAGGGCAGAGATACAGTAGATGCAAAACATGCAGGTGGAAAGGTTCACAAATTATATGGCCCCATCATGATGCCCCGAGCATGTACTTAGTTTGATCAGTCATTCTGTGCTGACAGAGTATCTTTACTTCCTTCACCACCTTGTGATTTTCCGTCTTGCGCTTCTGTTCTTTACTTACCTTTTTAACAGATCCATCACTTTTATATTTTTCCATCAATATAGCCATATGAGGGCTTGTTTGATGTGGGACGAGTTGTACTTTTGAATGACAGCATTAATTTTACCATATAGTGTACTGGAAAATTGAAAAAAAATTCCAGGTGTGATGAAATTGCAAAATAAGTGCAATTCCTCAATGTTCACTATCATGGTCTCATTTGCAATGACAGGCACAGCTGTAATGACAACACATTGGCACCCCAGGATCACGTTATAGGGGAGCCGATGTGAGGGTCTTGTGACGTGTTTCCGTCACGCACTTGTTAAATGCCACAGTCAGGAGTTGATAACGCCTTTTAACTTCTTAACAACTGAATCTCAGATCCACTGTCGGCTGTTAGAAGTACATGAAAGCTAATAAGAACAGCTGTCATGTGCAGAGACAGATATGTACTCAGCATCGGAGTCCACATCAAATGCAGGGACACAACCTTGAACATACATATACATCCAAGGTCGTGAAGGGTTAATGAATACTATGTAGCTAATAGAATTATCTGTGATGTCTATATGTCTATTGGTATCAGCAATCACATAATCTTTTGGTGTCTGAAATAACTTGAAGAACTAGCTCAAGAGATTATTTAATGTAAAATGTAGGCAACAAAAATAAAGAAACAAAAACTCCCACTTTTTTTTCTATATATTTCTTCACAAAGAAACAAAAAAGTCACGTAAGTGAAATGTGGAGGACACAAATATAAATAAAATTTGGTTGGTCATGAACCAGTTAAAGCCCAGCCCATTTTCCCAATTCCTGACTAGACAAAATGTTGTTCCCCTATGCGCACCAAATATTTCTATATATCAGAGCCACATTTTTTTCAATGTGGTTGGGAACAGTAACAGCAGTTTGGATTACACTTACTTTTTTATTTTTCTTAATTTACTTATTTATTTTTCATTTTTTATACATATTGTGGTCCCCATAAGGATTAACATTTACATACTTTCTGAATTTACCTGTAACTGTTTGTAGCATTTACATACTTTCTGAATTTATCTGTAACCGGGTGTAGTATATGATCCCCAGTTACAGGGGAAATTCAGCCTCCTAACTACGCAGCAGAACTGACTGAGCCTTCCAGAATTCATCAGCTTATGCTGTCTCCCTACACTCAGCGATTACATGATCACTGGGTCTTGAGGAGGAAGCTCTTTTTGTAAGCGCTTTCTATATACCATGTATACAGTGCTTGTTGAGAGTTTTGTTATACATTGATAGAAAAGACAGGGTAATTAACTCATCATTTTTTTCTCTATGGGTGTCAATCTGTCTCTTCCCCAAGAGCGCAATGTTTGGCAGCAGCTTTACAATGTAGTAACATTTTAGAATGTCACTACAGAGTGGTACTTAGACTACCCAGATATTTATCAGGTACGGCCAGTTCAAATGTAGTTAAGGTCCTTTTAAGTGTTAAAGAGATATTAATATATTTTCCACATCATGTCATATGGCAAAGACTTTAAAACATAACTCTGTGATTTGTATATATAAGCTCAAGCCAGATCTCACTTATAGGCCGGAGTCACACACAACGCATAAAAAAATCGGACCGTATTTTACGGACTAGAATAGCACAAAAGTTCCCTTAACAGTGATCCGTATGTCATCCGTGTGCAATGCGAGAATGCGATCTCCTCACATCAAAATATCCGTGTGTCATCCATATGGCATCCGTATGGCGAGATTTTCTCGCCGGCTTGCAAAACCGACATATAATAGATCCAAATAATAGTTTTTAAATCACAAAAGAAAGAATACATATACACTCATAGAATACATATATAATATATATATATATATATATATATATATATATATATATATACATGTCATTGAGACTCACATATATATATATATATATATACATATATATCATATATATGTATATATATAAATATATATTTATAGTTCATACACCTATACATAGCAGAATAGCCGCTAATTTAATTGCCGGCTTTGTAAAATCATTACAGAACCCAACATGAAATAACACATGGTTTACATACAGTAAACCATCAAAAACAGGCAGAGATGCTTACCTGTCTGAAAAGGCCTCAATACTGATGCACTGACAGAGTGCAGCGGACTCAAGTAAAATGGCGACTACACAGGTGCATTAATACCAAATTAAACAGCCAGCCTTTAATCAGGGATTGGCCGTGTGGTACACCAGTGCACAAAAGTATAATCTGTATATGGCAATGTTCACACTAGGAGCGTCAGGTTCACAGCCTATTAATTACGCCTTATGCGGCTGCCCAGTGCTAACTATAATGCATCCTGTGTGAACAGAGGCGACAGTGTACAGAACCATTTGGGCCCAACCAGATGCTCTGCATTCCTAGTGTGAACATTGCCATATACAGATTATACTTTTGTGCACTGGTGTACCACACGGCCAATCCCTGATTGAAGGCTGGCTGTTTAATATGGTATTAATGCACCTGTGTAGTCGCCATTTTACTTGAGTCCGCTGCACTCTGTCAGTGCATCAGTATTGAGGCCTTTTCAGACAGGTAAGCATCTCTGTCTGTTTTTGGTGGTGTTTTCTTGAATTTTGTTTTTTTTTATCTGCTTTTTGTGGTTTTGATCATACAGTAAACCATGTCATTTCATGTAGTTTGATATATGGTTTTGATTAACAATTGTATGAGTGTATGTGTGCAAAATTTCATACATGTATGTGTTAATTTAATGTGTAAATTCATTGAAAAAAAATGCGAGGGCTCCCACGGGTATTTTCTCCACCAGACAATATCCTTACCTCTCCGACGCTCAGTCAGGTCCCACACTGCAATTCATAACAAGGGGTTAACCGGTTTATAGTGATGGATTGCAGCATGGGACCTGACTGAGTGCCTGAGAGGTATGGATATTGTTGCTTTATTATTTTATTTTTATTACAGGTGAACATGGGATTCGGAAGTACAATAAAATATGGTCAAAAACTGTGTATTTATTTCATTAACCCCTTCAAGACCCAGCCTATTTTGACCTCAAAGACCTTGCCATTTTTTGCAATTCTGACCAGTGTCCCTTTATGAGGTAATAACTCAGGAACGCTTCAACGGATCCTAGCGATTCTGAGACTGTTTTTTCGTGACATATTGGGCTTCATGTTAGTGGTAAATTTAGGTCGATAATTTTTGCGTTTATTTGTGAAAAAAATGGAAATTTGGCGAAAATTCTGAAAATTTTGTAATTTTCAAATTTTTAATTTTTATTCTGTTAAACCAGAGAGTTATGTGACACAAAATAGTTAATAAATAACATTTCCCACATGTCTACTTTACATCAGCACAATTTTGGGAACAACATTTTTTTTGTTAGGAAGTTATAAGGGTTAAAAGTTGACCAGCGATTTCTCATTTTTACAGCAAAATTTACAAAACCTTTTTTTTAGGGACCACCTCACATTTGAAGTCACTTTGAGGGGTCTATATGGCAGAAAATACCCAAAAGTGACACCTTTATAAAAACTGCACCCCTCAAGCTACTCAAAACTACATTCAAGAAGATTATTAACCCTTCAGGTGCGACACAGGAACTAAAGCAACGTGGAAGGAAAAAATGGACATTTTAATTTTTCCAACAAAAATTTTCTTTTAGCATCAATTTTTTCATTTTTACATGGGCATCAGGATAAAATGGATCCTAAAATTTGTTGGGCAATTTCTCCTGAGTACACAGATACCTCATATGTGGTCATAAACCACTGTATGGGCGCACGGCAGGGCTCAGAAGGGAAGGAGCGCCATTTGACTTTTTGAATGGAAAATATGCTGGAATATTTAGCGGTTGCCATGTCGCATTTGGAGAGTTCCTGTGTGCCTAAACATTGGAGCTCCCCCACAAGTGACCCCATTTTGGAAACTAGACCCCCTAAGGAACTTATCTAGATGCATAGTGAGCACTTTGAACCCCCAGGTGCTTCACAAATTGATCCGTAAAAAAAAGAAAGTACTTTTTTTTCACAAAAATTTTCTTTTAGCCTCAGTTTTTTTCATTTTCACATGGGCAACAGTATAAATTGGATCCTAAAATTTGTTGGGCAATTTCTCCTGAGTACACAGATACCTCATATGTGGTCATAAACCACTGCTTGGGCGCACGGCAGGGCTCAGAAGGGAAGGAGCGCCATTTGACTTTTTGAATAGAAAATATGCTGGAATATTTAGCGGTTGCCATGTCGCATTTGGAGAGTCCCTGTGTGCCTAAATATTGGAGCTCCCCCACAAGTGACCCCATTTTGGAAACTAGACCCCCTAAGGAACTTATCTAGATGCATAGTGAGCACTTTGAACTCCCAGGTGCTTCACAAATTGATCCGTAAATAAAAGAAAGTACTTTTTTTTCACAAAAATTTTCTTTTAGCCTCAGTTATTTTCATTTTCACATGGGCAACAGTATAAATTGGATCCTAAAATTTGTTGGGCAATTTCTCCTGAGTACACAGATACCTCATATGTGGTCATAAACCACTGTTTGGGCGCACGACAGGGCTCAGAAGGGAAGGAGCGCCATTTGACTTTTTGAATGGAAAATATGCTGGAATATTTAGCGGTTGCTATGTCGCATTTGGAGAGTCCCTGTGTGCCTAAACATTGGAGCTCCCCCACAAGTGACCCCATTTTGGAAACTAGACCCCCTAAGGAACTTATCTAGATGCATAGTGAGCACTTTGAACCCCCAGGTGCTTCACAAATTGATCCGTAAAAAAAAGAAAGTACTTTTTTTTCACAAAAATTTTCTTTTAGCCTCAGTTTTTTTCATTTTCACATGGGCAACAGTATAAATTGGATCCTAAAATTTGTTGGGCAATTTCTCCTGAGTACACAGATACCTCATATGTGGTCATAAACCACTGTTTGGGCACACGGCAGGGCTCAGAAGGGAAGGAGCGCCATTTGACTTTTTGAATAGAAAATATGCTGGAATATTTAGCGGTTGCCATGTCGCATTTGGAGAGTCCCTGTGTGCCTAAACATTGGAGCTCCCCCACAAGTGACCCCATTTTGGAAACTATACCCCTAAGGAACTTATCTAGATGCATAGTGAGCACTTTGAACTCCCAGGTGCTTCACAAATTGATCCGTAAATAAAAGAAAGTACTTTTTTTTCACAAAAATTTTCTTTTAGCCTCAGTTATTTTCATTTTCACATGGGCAACAGTATAAATTGGATCCTAAAATTTGTTGGGCAATTTCTCCTGAGTACACAGATACCTCATATGTGGTCATAAACCACTGTTTGGGCGCACGACAGGCTCAGAAGGGAAGGAGCGCCATTTGACTTTTTGAATGGAAAATATGCTGGAATATTTAGCGGTTGCTATGTCGCATTTGGAGAGTCCCTGTGTGCCTAAACATTGGAGCTCCCCACAAGTGACCCCATTTTGGAAACTAGACCCCCTAAGGAACTTATCTAGATGCATAGTGAGCACTTTGAACCCCCAGGTGCTTCACAAATTGATCCGTAAAAAAAAGAAAGTACTTTTTTTTCACAAAAATTTTCTTTTAGCCTCAGTTTTTTTCATTTTCACATGGGCAACAGTATAAATTGGATCCTAAAATTTGTTGGGCAATTTCTCCTGAGTACACAGATACCTCATATGTGGTCATAAACCACTGTTTGGGCCACGCAGGGCTCAGAAGGGAAGGAGCGCCATTTGACTTTTTGAATAGAAAATATGCTGGAATATTTAGCGGTTGCCATGTCGCATTTGGAGAGTCCCTGTGTGCCTAAACATTGGAGCTCCCCCACAAGTGACCCCATTTTGGAAACTATACCCCCTAAGGAACTTATCTAGATGCATAGTGAGCACTTTGAACTCCCAGGTGCTTCACAAATTGATCCATAAATAAAAGAAAGTACTTTTTTTTCACAAAAATTTTCTTTTAGCCTCAGTTATTTTCATTTTCACATGGGCAACAGTATAAATTGGATCCTAAAATTTGTTGGCAATTTCTCCTGAGTACACAGATACCTCATATGTGGTCATAAACCACTGTTTGGGCGTACGGCAGGGCTCAGAAGGGAAGGAGCGCCATTTGACTTTTTGAATGGAAAATATGCTGGAATATTTAGCGGTTGCTATGTCGCATTTGGAGAGTCCCTGTGTGCCTAAACATTGGAGCTCCCCACAAGTGACCCCATTTTGGAAACTAGACCCCTAAGGAACTTATCTAGATGCATAGTGAGCACTTTGAACCCCCAGGTGCTTCACAAATTGATCCGTAAAAAAAAGAAAGTACTTTTTTTTCACAAAAATTTTCTTTTAGCCTCAGTTTTTTTCATTTTCACATGGGCAACAGTATAAATTGGATCCTAAAATTTGTTGGGCAATTTCTCCTGAGTACACAGATACCTCATATGTGATCATAAACCACTGTTTGGGCGCACTGCAGGGCTCAGAAGGGAAGGAGCGCCATTTGACTTTTTGAATGGAAAATATGCTGGAATATTTAGCGGTTGCCATGTCGCATTTGGAGAGTTCCTGTGTGCCTAAACATTGGCGCTCCCCCACAAGTGACCCCATTTTGGAAACTAGACGCCCTAAGGAACTTATCTAGATGCATAGTGAGCACTTTGAACCCCCAGGTGCTTCACAGAAGTTTATAACGCAGAGCCGCGAAAATAAAAAATCATTTTTTTTTCTCAAAAAATGATTTTTTAGCCCACTGTTTTTTATTTTCACAATGGTTACAGGAGAAATTGGACCCCAAAAGTTGTTGTCCAGTTTCTCCTGAGTACGCTAGTACCCCATATGTGGGGGGGAACCACTGTTTGGGCACACGTCAGGGCTCGGAAGGGATGTAGTGACGCTTTGAAATGTCGACTTAATGGAATGGTCTGCGGGCATCTTGTTACGTTTGCAGAGCCCCTGATGTGCCTAAACAGTAGAAACTCCCCACAAGTGACCCCATTTAGGAAACTAGACCCCGC
The DNA here is from genome assembly GCA_033576555.1 of Oophaga sylvatica. Lineage (NCBI taxonomy): Eukaryota > Metazoa > Chordata > Amphibia > Anura > Dendrobatidae > Oophaga > Oophaga sylvatica. The sequence goes on along the minus strand of JARQOD010000001.1, from coordinate 66,820,857 downwards.
AAAGAACTTATCTAGATGTGTGGTGAGCACTTTGAACCCCCAAGGGCTACACAGAAGTTTATAACGCCCGGGCATGAAAATAAAAAAATCATATTTTTTCCACAATCAGGATCTTTTAGTCCCCAATTTTTTTATTTTCCCAAGGGTAACATGAGAAATTAGACCCAAAGTTGTTGTCCAATTTGTCCTGAGTATGCTGATATCCCATATGTGGGAGAAAACTACTGTATGGGCACACGTCTGGGCTCGGATGGGAAGTAGCGACATTTTGAAATGCCCACTTGATGGAATGGTCTTTGGGCGTCATGTTACGTTTGCAGAGTCCCTGATGTGCCTAAACAGTAGAAACTCCCCACAAGTGACCCCATTTTGGAAACTAGATCCCCCAAGGAACTCCTATAGATGTGTGATAAGCACTTTGAATCTCCAAGTCATTCACAGAAGTTTATAACGCAGAGCCGTGAAAATATAAAATCATTTTTTTTCCACAAAAATAATTTTTAGTCCCCAATTTTTTTTCCCAATGTTAACAGGAGAAATTAGAACCCCCAAAGTTGTTGTGCAATTTTTCCCGAGTACGCTGATACCCCATATGTGGGGATAAACCACTGTTTGGGCACACGTCGGGGCTTGGAATAAAGGGAGCACTGTTTGACTTTTTGAACGCAAAATTTGCAGGAATCAATGGTGGCTCCATGTCGCGTATGGAGACCCCTGATGTGCCTAAATAGTGGAAACCCCTCAATTCTAACTCCAACCCTAACCCCAACACACCCTAACCCCAAACCTAACCCCTACACACACCTAACCCTAATACAAACCCTAATCATAACCCTAACCCCAACACACCCCTAACCCTAATCCCAACTCTAACCATAAACCTAACTACAAGCCTAACCCTAATTCCAACCCTAACCCTAATTCCAACCCTAACCCAAATTCCAACCCTAACCGTAATTCTAACCTTAACCCTAATGCTAACCCTAACCCTAGTTCTAACCCTAAGGCTGGGTTCATATTGCGTTTTACCAGCCCGTTCAACACGTAGCGGTGACCGGCTGGTAACGGTATAGCATAACGCGATCGCGTTATGCTATACCCGCTAGCGCAGATGAATCAGCAGATAATCAGCCGCGGATCCGCAGCAAAATCCGCCGCGGATCTGCAGCGAATCAGCAGCGAAATCCGCCGCGGATCAGCAGCGAAATCAGCCGCGGATCAGCAGCGAAATCAGCCGCGGATCAGCAGCGAAATCAGCCGCGGATCAGTAGCGAAATCAGCCGCGGATCAGCAGTGAAATCTGCTGCGGATCCGCAGCGAATCAGCAGCAAAATCAGTTGTGGATCAGCAGCGAAATCTGCCGTGGATCAGCAGCAAAATCAGCTGCGGATCCGCAGCGAATCAGCAGCGAAATCCGCCGCGGATCAGCAGCGAAATCAGCCGCGGATCAGCAGCGAAATCAGCCGCGGATCAGCAGCGAAATCAGCCGCGGATCAGCAGCGAAATCCGCTGCGGATTCGCAGCGAATCAGCAGCAAAATCAGTCGGGGATCAGCAGCGAAATCCGCCGCGAATCAGCAGCGAAATCCGCCGCGGATCAGCAGCGAAATCAGCAGCGGATCAGCAGCGAAATCAGCCGCGGATCAGCAGCGAAATCCGCTGCGGATTCGCAGCGAATCAGCAGCAAAATCAGTCGGGGATCAGCAGCGAAATCCGCCGCGAATCAGCAGCGAAATCCGCCGCGAATCAGCAGCGAAATCAGCCGCGGATCCGCCGCGGATCAGCAGCGACATCCGCCGCGGATCAGCAGCGAAATCCGCCGCGGATCAGCAGCGAAATCCGCCGCGAATCCGCAGCGAAATCCGCCGCGGATCAGCAGCGAAATCCGCCGCGGATCAGTAGCGCAATCAGACGCGGATCAGCAGCGAAATCAGCCGCGGATCAGCAGCGAAATCCGCTGCGGATCCGCAGCGAATCAGCAGCAAAATCAGCCGCGGATCCGCAGCGAATCAGCAGCAAAATCAGCCGCGGATCAGCAGCGAAATCCGCTGCGGATCCGCAGCAAAATCAGTCGTGGATCAGCAGCGAAATCCGCCGCGGATCCGCAGCGAAATCCGCAGCGGATCAGCAGCGAAATCCGCCGCGAATCAGCAGCGAAATCCGCCGCGATTCAGCAGCGAAATCAGCCGCGGATCCGCCGCGGATCAGCAGCGAAATCCGCCGTGGATCCGCAGCGAATCAGCCGCGGATCAGCAGCGAAATCAGCCGCGGATCAGCAGCGAAATCCGCCGCGGATCTGCGGCGAAATCCGCCGCGGATCCGCAGCGAAATCCGCCACACGTTGCGTATTTTGCTGCGGATCCGCGGTGGATTTCGCTGCTGATCTGCGGCGGATATCGCTGCGCATCCGCGGCTGATTTCGCTGCTGATCCGCCGCGGATCAGCAGCGAAATCCGCCGCGGATCCGCAGCAAAATACGCCGCGGATCCGCAGCAAAATCCGCAACGTGTGCACAGGGCCTAATAGGAAAAAAAAAAAAAATCTTTATTTTTTTTATTTGTCCCTACCTATGATAAAGGGGGGGTTCATTTACTTTTTTTTATTTTGATCACTGTGACAGTTTATCACAGTGATCAAAATAAATTTTTGGACACTGGGGGGCGCACTGCGCATGCGCCGGCCGGCGGGCGCACTGCGCATGCGCCCGCCATTTTCCAAGATGGCGGCGCCCATGAAGAGGCCCGAGCGGACGCCGGGACCGATCCAGGGACATCGGTGGATCGGGAGGGGTGAGTAGGGTGGTCGGAAGGTTAGGGGGGGGGATCGGAAGGTGGGGGCACCGGAGCAAAGGAGGAGGGGAGCTGTTAGTGACGGCGGTGACCGATCACCGCCATCTTTTGGTGGCGGCGGCCGATCGCCGCCGTGACTCGGTGTGGGGGGGTCAGGTCTCGGTGTCCAGCCATGGCAGATGCTATTGCAGCATCGACCATAGCTGGATTGTAATATTTCACCAATTAAATTGGTGAAATATTACAGATTGCTCTGATTGGCTGTTTCACTTTTAACAGCCAATCAGAGCGATCGTGGCCACGGGGGGGTTAAGCCAACCCCCCTGTGGTGAAGCACAAAGGGTCCTGTAACTGCGGGTCGGGTGACCTTTGAGTGACCCCGGTCTCCCGGCCCGCAGGAACGGGATCCTTTCATGACGCAGGGTATGCGTCATAGGTCGGATTGGCACCGACTTTCATGACGCATACGCTGTGTCAAATGTCGGGAAGGGGTTAAAATAATTTTAAATTAATGTGTGTTTTTTTAACCATTTAATACAATAGGATTAATAATGGAGAGTTGTCTAATTGAAAACTGTCCATTATTAACCCAGCTTAATGTCACCTTCCAATAGCAAGGTGGCCTTAACCAATTATTAACCCATTAGCCACTGCTAAAGGCAATGGGAATAGACCGGCTAATGATAGATGTGCCTTTTCTGGGGTGGCTGTGGGCAGATGTTAGTAGCCAGGTGGGGCACAACAAAAATGCTCCCTCTCTAAGCTATTATTATCTGTCTTCTGTCACTGGCTTTCCATGTCTAGTGGAGAAAATACCGCGTGAGCCCCCTCATTTCTTTTCAACGAATTTACACATTAAATTAACACATACATGTATGAAATTTTGCACACATACACTCATCTATTTTTTTGTGAAAACCATATATCAAACTACATGAAATGAAATGGTTTACTGTATGTAAACCATGTGTCATTTCATGTCAGGTTCTGTAATGTTTTTACAGAAGCCGGCAATTGAATTAGCTGCTATTATACTATGTAGAAGTGTATGAACTATAAATATATATATATAATATATAATAGATATATATCTATATATATATATGTCACAATGACATGTATATATATATATATATATATATAATATATATGTATTCTATGTGTATATATCTATTGTTTTCATTCTTTATTAAACCTGTCAGTGTGATTTTACAGTTAAGCCAGGGATGAATTGCCAGCTTTTCTAAAGGACACCAGTGCGTATTTCTCGCAAGTCTGTGTGTAATCCGATGTTTTCACGCACCTCTAGGCTTGCATTGGCGAGTCTCGGCCGTAATACGGTGCAAATCGTAGCATGCTGCGATATCTCTTGCACGTATAAAACGGACGAGAAAAAATCGGATGCTGGGAGCTGCCCCATAGATTAACATTGGTCCGAGTGCAATGCGATTTTTTTCTCGCCTTGCACTCGTCCGTATTTCTCGCTAGTGTGACTCCGGCCATAAAGTGAGGTATATACCAGCAGATATTGGGTTGAATTTAGCCTTTGCGTTAAAAAATGAAAATAAAAAAGTCATGTAATATATTTTATCCAACTAAAACAAGACCCAATATGACTACAACACTGTATGATTCAAAAAAGTTCTAATTCATAATTGACTTAGTTTTTGAAATGGCCCATAAATTTATAAACATTAACAAAAAATGAAACACTACAGTGTTCCCTCCTATTTCTGTAACAATTTACTAATCTTGCCAATCATTGTCCTCATTGCGCATGTAGGCATAAACAGCATTATACCAGTGATAAGTGTGGATATCATGTGAATAATGGATTTTACTTCATTGCTACAAAAGGGGACCAAAAGAGCATTGGCACTGTAATGGCAAAGGGTTTGTGCTTTTTTATTATTATGTTATACCATTTACTGATTTAACTCTATTTTTTTAAAAAACATCACTAAATATCATCTTTATTGTACTTGAATCATTTTTCTGCATATCTCTTGTTATTTAGCGGGAAATGTAGCAAAAATGTAATGATCAATTTGAGAAATAGTTCAAGAAGTTATATTTACCTTACATTTCCATAATACATCTTCCATATTCTTTGTTAATTGATTTGTCTAAGACCAGAAACAATTATTATTATTGTTGTTCTTACTGTTTTCACTACTAATCTACTACCTACATTTTAGAAGTTGAAGACTCTTGAGACTTATTAAGCTTATGACTTATTGTTATCTCTAACCACAACATACATTAATATTCACAAGACCGTGAACTTTGCATCTGGAAAGTTTTTGCAGTAGTGTTAAATAAAAGACTTGTCTTAAAGTTCTTCATCCTTGCTTGTCCTTAAACAATGCGCTTAAGGCAAGCATTCTTATAAATGTAAAAAGGCTGCTTGTTCCGTCTCTGTCTAACAGTCAAAATGTTATCCTAATATAACATGTATTGTTTTCTTTGCATTCTGTCTTAGTGTATAGACGAACATCTTTATCCATGCCCATTGTGCTCATACAAAGGTTTTGTAGGAATTGAAGAATAAAACTATGGACAGACTTAAAAATAAAAGAATGCTAGAACTATATTTATAGATGAACTTGTTCTTGTCCTCCATTTTATTAAATACTGTAAAATCCTTCAACACGATCACAAATAATGTAAAAAGAATTCAAGGGCAAGACAGATGGAAGAAAAGTATAAAAAGCATTTCTCAAGCTCTTTAAATAGAAAGTCAAGTAGAATAGTTCTTACTTCTCTGGTTGCTTACTATTTTATTGTGCCTTTTACACAGTCATTCAGACTCTAGTGGTGTTTCAGAAAGCATTACTAATCCTGCACAGCAGCAATTGTTAAGGTCAGGAGTAAAAATGTTCCCTGAGTATCTTCGGAAGAGGCAAAAGTCTGCTGTAATTGCTACATATAGAAGATTATTTAATGAATAGAATAGTTAAATTAAAAAAGAATATTTACTACAGACGAGCAGTCAATTCGAGGAGAATCGACTTTGAGTTTAATTTCCTGAAATTCATGGGTCCAAAAAAAGAAAAAAACTTGCGCAGCACCATTTTCTACACTGCCGAAGTATCAGAGAGCAGGATGATCTCATTTTGAGTTGCCTCCGCAGGCTTTCCCATAATGCCATACAGCTATGACATCTTACAGATTACTATACCTTGTATAGAGAGGGGCATTACCTCGCCCATCTGAGATCACCAGTTCGAAGAGGAGCACAGTTTGTACGACATAGTCTTTTTTCAACTCCAGAGTCATTCTATAAGTATGTCTCTCTCCTGTAGAAAGTAAGCTATTATGGTCAACAGTGTCCTCTCTCTTCTGTAGAGTGTAAGCTCTTATGGTCAGAGGGGTCCTCGCTATCTCTTGTGTAGAGTATAGCATCTTATGGTCAGTGGTGCTATCACATGTATTTTCTGAGCAATTACAATCTTTCCAGTATCACGATTTGTGCAAATATATTCACTGTAAATCAACTTTTGGGGGAAAATTCAGCAAAGACAGCTTGTACAAATTTCAAAAGCTTATAATAAATATCAAAAGTGCTTTTGATAGTATTAGATTCTCTAAGTCACCAGTCCTGACCAAGGATGCCCAGCAACACCATCCAACATCCAAGAACACCTCAAGCATGACAATTCACGTTTGGGTGAAGTTTAGTTAACCCCTTTCTGCCATCAGATGTAGTATTCAATCCATGTTACCTGGTACTTAATTTACATGGATGAAATAGTACGCAATCGCGATCGGCCGCGCTCATGGTGGGAGGGCGGCCAATCGTTACCGATTATCAGCTGATTCTCACAGCTGAAACCCGACACTAAGTGCCAGGAGCGGTCACAGACCGTTCCCGGCACTTTAACCCCAGAACACTGTGATCAAACAAGATCGCAGCATTCTGGGAGCAAGCAGAGGGCTGACAGCCCCTCTGCCTTTAGATCGGATATCCCACGGGGTACCGATTGCTGCCATGGAGACGGGATGACATCCGGGTCTCCAGAGCTGAGAAACTTCCTGTCATGTGCAGTGCATGTCAGGAAGTCTCTCAGGTCAGTGTGCATGGATTGCAGTGCTGACAGCTTCAATAGCATGCAGATGCTGCTTCATCTGCATGCTCTAGAAGCGATCAGCCTGCAGAAAATGATTGTCCCATAGTGGGACAAAGTGTAAAACTTAGAATGAAATAAAAAAATAATTTTAAATAATTGTAAAAAATATTTTAAAAAAATAATAGAAAATAATAATTAAAAAAATCAATATTCTATCATTAAATAAATATTTGTATGAAAAAAAAATCTAAACAATAAAAGTACACATATTTGGTATCGCCACGACGGCAACGACCCGACCTATAAAACTGTCCCATTAGTTAAACCCTTTAGTGAACACCATAAAAAAGGCAAAAAAAATGCTTTTTCATCATACCGCTGAATAAAAAGTGGATCAAAAAGACGGTTATAAATAATTATGGTACCTCTGAAAACATCATCTTGTCCCGTAAAAAGCGAACTGCCATAAAGCATCATCAGCAAAAAAATAAAAAAATGTATAGCTGTCAGAATAAAGTGATGTATAAACAATTATTTTTTGTATAAAATAGGTTTTATTATATAAAAGTGACAAAACTTAAAAAAGTGATATCAATGAGGTATCGCTGTAATCGTACTGACCCAAAGAATAAAAACTGACTTATCAATTTTACCACATGCGGAACGGTATAAACGCCTCCCCCAAGAGAAATTCATGAATTGCTGATTTTTGCTCTTTCTATTTCCCAAAATCAGAATAGAAAGTTAAGTTATCAAATAATGTCATGTGTCCGAAAATTGTACCAATAAAAAAATCAACTCGTCTTGCAAAAAAAAAGACCTCATATGACTCTGTGGGCCAAAATATGGGAAAATTATAGCTCTCAAAATGTGGTGATGCAAAAACTATGTTTTGCAATAAAAAGAGTCATTTAGTGTGTGACAGCTGCCAAACATAAAAACCCGCTATAACGGGTTTTGATCACTGTGATAGACGATATCACAGTGATCAAAATAAAAAAAAAATAGTAAATAAACCCCCTCTTTATCACCTCCTTAGTTAGGGAAAAATATTAAAATAAAAAAAGTATTTAATGACCAAGCCAATTTTTACAATTCTGACCATGGTCCCTTTATGAGCTAATAACTCTGGAATGCTTTCATGGATCTCAGTCATTCTGACAGTGGTAACATTTATTTGATATGACTTGCGTTTATTTGTGAAAAAATGGAAATTTGCTGAAAATTTTGAAGTATTGGGCAATTGTTCCACACTCTAAGAGCAGGAAAGATGGTGAGTTTTTGTAGGTTGAGGGTAGATGAAGATTGTGCTGGAAATGTGAGAAGGTAAATTTGTCTATGTTGTAAGCACTGAAGATGACTCATGACCTGAAGAAGTTGTTTGAAAAAGTCAAGAAAGAGAAGTACTCCATCAGAAAGAATGTCAACTGTAAGTCAGCGTACTGTAATCTCTATAATATGGTTGGCAGGATTGATATCCACCCCTATATGGTCACTGTGTAGTGATTACATTGGTCTTTTTAATAGCATGTTTGTTTGTTTTTTTCATTTTATATAATAACAGCTTAATGTATTTCAGTCATTATGTAGTGACAGGTGTATGGTGGTCTCAGTGGTATTATTGGTCTTTTACAGTAATGGTCATATTATAATATCTACTCAATATGTAGTGGTAATGGTAGCATACATTGTGTAGCGATAATATTTTGGACTTGTAAAGTAGTAATTTTGGTAATATTTGTCTTTGTGTATGGTGTTTTTAGGTTTAGCAACAGTGGTTGTAATCTGAATATCTATAGATCATCTTTTCAGTGGTAGGGCTGGCAGAGTCTGGGACCCCTGGTCTTTTAGGACCTAGCAATACCCCTATTTTTAGTTATAGTGCCAATTTTTCTTCTTAAACAAGTACCAATCACAGTAACTCTACAATAGTGAAAGCTACAATCCTTCTAAAACTCTGATAACAATAGTGCTAGAATATAGCCATCCAAAGTACAATAATGTATGATGAAAAAAGGTGAGTCATCAAATGGCACACTACATCACAGGTCATGATAAGAGGAGTGATGCTTTTATTGTCAAAAGTCTGACGCAGAACACATTTTGGAGCCATCTGCTAATTTTTCATATGACAAGACTGTACAAAAATGATGGATCTCTAACTTATACATAAAAAGGTGATAATTGTTTGGACCACCCCCTTTTCCATTTTCAATCCAATATACAGAAATATTTTGTATTCTTTTGTAAAACAGCGGTAATTTAGAAATCATATCCTTAAATGTACATTGTTGGAAGAGAAAAGGTGTAGGATTGTTAAGTTAATGAGTGTTAAGCACACTATTTTTTGTGTTGTGGTATTTTCAGTGTTTTTTCTTTGTTTTTTATGTTTATTTTATTTAAAGGGTGATTAATTATTTCAAACTACTTTCAAAGACTTTTAATATTTAGCTTTTTTCTTTTAATGTTTCTAACTGGACATGTGTTGCTTAAAGGCTGATGACATTCACATTTTGTGCTTCGAAATTTATAATTATTTTGGCAAAGCATTTTAGAATTCAAAACTATTAAGCCTGATGAGGATTCACAGAACTGTAATCTGAAGCCATGAAGTGGGGATCTTTTGGAGCTGTTCATTTCTTTTTTAGCAGATCAAAGAACTGAAGATCTGATACAGCTTAAAGATTTTACCTGCTATTAATTCTAAAGATGTAAGCAATTCACAGGTAGATCAAAATATCCAATGTGGGTTTTTCACTAGTAAAAGTGGATTATGATATCCCACAGTGATAAGGCAATCAGTTCATTGCCGTGGTCGCTATTAAATCCGAGTCAAATAAATTTAAGGTACTGCCACACTAAACAATCCCGCTAGCGATCTCGTTAAAGTCGCATACTAATGAGATCGCTAGCGTGATTGTTATAATATCGCTAGTAGCTGCCTAATTTAGCGATGTCGTTAAGGACGCTATCGCGGTTAGCGATCTCCTTAACGACCTTGGCGGTACAAAAACACCGCACATCGCTCACAAAAAGGTGCCACACTCAGCGATATATGCTCACCAGCGGGACGCCAACGATAAAAATAGGGTCCAGAACGATGTGAACGATGAACGAGATCACAGCAGGGGCACAGCAGGGGCCACGTCGTTGCTACATGCCACACACACCGGCGTCACTAACGAGATCGCTAAATAGTGACGTTTTTTAGCGATCTCGTTAGCGACGCTGTTTAGTGTGGCATACCCTTTAGTCTTACAGGGGATGATTAAATTACTTAAAGGATTTTTATCATCCCCTTATTTACTTTTACATATGGCACCATTATGTTTGTCGCTTGACGGTTTCAACCAATCAGAGTCACCACTGATTGACTCTAGAGGTCACATGTCAACCAGGCATGAAAAGAAGGGAAGGAGTCTGGTGTGGGACACGGCCAGTAGTGTAGAGAAATACAAAGGTTTTATATGATAAGTATATGGGATTTTTTTAATGTGTTGATAAATAACTCGGTTTAAGACTTGCCATTGTTCAGTAGCATAGATTTAATTCTTGGACAGGTAGGTAGGTAGGAATTAGTGATGGACGAACCCGAATAGTAAAGTTCGGAGTCCGATCCAAACAATTACTGTTCGGACACGGACCCCAAACACGGACTGTCTGTGTTACTGTTCAGGTTTGGCACCCCAAATATTGGGTGTTTCCCATGCTGTCATCTGCATGACAAAGCGACAAACACCGGCGGCTCTGATTGGCGGTAAGATTATTACCGCCAGTCAGAGTGTCAGCACTTGTGATTGGAGTTAAAAGTTTACCTCTGGTCAGAGAGGTGTTGGCAGATGTGAGTACTACTCCCATCATCTTACACCTGCTGCTGCTAATGACAGCGAGAGCAGGTGCAGCTGATGGGAGTGTTCATCAGCCAATGCTTGCACTATAAATAAATCCGTTGTTTCAGATGCTGCACATCTCATATCTTCACAGCATAGACAATTGCCTTCAGATGACCCCAAAGATAAAAGTCTAATGGGGTCAGATCGGGAGACCTTGGTTGCCATTCTACTGGCCCACAATGACCAAACCACTTTCCAAGTAACTGTTCATGTAGGAATGCTCGAACCTGACACCCATAATGTGGTGGTGCACTATCTTGCTGGAAAAACTCAGGGAACGTGCCATCTTCAGTGCATAAAGAGGGCAACGCATCATCATGTAGCAATTTCAGATATCCAGTGGCATTGAGGTTTCTATTGATGAAGAATATCCCCACTATCCTTGTACCCATATACCACTCCATACGATCAATAAAAAATAAAATCAATTGTCTATGCTGTGACGATACGAGATGTGCAGCATCTGAAACAATGGATACTGGAAGCCTATGCTAGCATTTCTTCTGCGGTGCTGCTATCAGTGTGTCAAGAGTGGGAGAAGAGGGTTGCATTGACAATTCAACACAATGTGCAGCACTTTGAACACATTTTATAAGTGGTCATAAACTTGTAAATAACTCTTGAAAGAATAAATTTATGTTAAAACCAAGCAGACCATTGTTTTTCTTGTGAAATTCTCTATTAGGTTGATGTGTCACATGACCCTATTCCCATTGGAAAAATAAAGTTGGATCCAAAATGGCCGACTTCAAAATGGCCACCATGGTCACAACCCATCTTGAGAAGTTTTCCCCCTCCCATATACTAATGTGCCACAAACAGGAGGTTGATATCACCAACCACTCCAATTATATTTAAGTGTATCCATATAAATGGCCCACCCTGTATTTTAATTACAACTGTGACCCACTAAAGACCCAATATAATACTTGACTGTTTTTTTTTTTACAAGGGACCAGGGCTTCAATGGAATGGGTGTAAGGTGAGTATAACTGTGTTTATTATTTTTAAATAAATTTGTAAAACGGTGTGTATTTTTATTTGCAATAAAGAACATATGGGTGGGTCCAATATCTGTAGCACCTTACCAGCCCAAGAGCCAGCCATAATAAAGCTAACAGCTGAGGTTTTCAGCCCACAGCTGTCAGTTTTGTCATGCTGGTTGTCAAAAAAAGAAAGACTCCATGTAATTAAAAAAGAAAAATGTGTTTAAATATAGCTCAGGTGCCGGATGTTGAATACTCCCATCAGCCACGCCTGCTCTCGCTGTAATGAGTGGCTGCAGATGTAGGCTGATGGGAGTAGTATTCACATCAGTCGACGCCTCTGTGATGGAGGTAAACTGTTTACCGTTGGTCACAGCTGCTGGCTAACGCTGTCATTTGACACTGTGAGAACCGCAGTTCTCTGACCGGCAGTAATAATCTTACTGCTGATCAGAGCCTGTGTTTGCCGCTCTGTAATGCAGATGACAGTGTGGAAAACAAGGGATGTTCATCTCAATGGGGTCCGGGTTCATTTCGGTTATTGTTGTGGTACCCGAATCTAACTTTTTTTAACTGTTCGATCAAACCCGAACATCTAGGGGTTCGCCTATCACCAGAAAGGATAGTGAATACTATGTAGACTGTGTTGCTTTCCTTCATTTGGTGCGTTTTTAAGCCAGTACATCAGAACAATCCCATATTTTTTAACAGGTACTTTTTGGAAAGAGAAGCTCTCATCTTATACAGTAATAGTAGTGACTAGAGTTGAGCGAAAGAGGTCGGTCAATTTCAAAAAAGACCGACTTTCGCCAAAGTCGGGTTTCGCCGAGCGAAACCCGACCATAGCGTGAGGTCGGCCATGCATTCGGCGACCTGAGCGCCAAAGTCGGTTTTCCCATAATGCTTCCAGGGCATTTTCTCAGCCAATGACCAAAGACGCAGACTGTGGGCAACGCAATGACATGGGCAGTGGCCAGCACCATCTTAGAGAAGGGCATTGCAGTGATTGGCAAGCTTTGTGTGGCGTCACAGTGCCTATAAAAGCCCTCACCGCCGACCGCCATTTTACTTCTGCTGATCTTAGTGTAGGGAGAGGTTGCTGACGCTGGTTCTCAGAAGGAAGAGCGTTAGGCAGGCAAAAAACACTAATTCTGTGCTTGTGCTCATAGAGATTAGCTGTACACTTAGCGTGCAGTGAGAGTGGAGGAATTTCTTGTGTGCAGCAGCGCTGGTTCTTAGGCTGCCTGCCAGTGACAGGGAGGAATTGCTTGTGTGGAGCAGCAGAGCTGATTATTATGCTGCCTGCCAGTGAGAGGGCAGGAATTTTTTGTGTGGAGCAGCAGAGCTGATTATTTGGCCGCCTGCCAGTGACAGGGGAGAAATTTCTTGTGTGCAGCAGCAGAGCTGATTATTAGGCTGCCTGCTATCTATTGCTGTGTGTACCCTGATGTGCAGACTGCTTTTTAACACAGCACCTACACAACACTAATACTTGAATTTTTTTCTGCACAGTTACAGAGCGTTCATTTTTTCCCACACCGTATAGAGCTGTACGTTCCTCACATTACCGGCTGGTATCACGGACAAATACATGCTGACTATCTGTGTGTGACTCCGGAAATATATACGCAGATTTAAATTTTCCCCAAAACCGTATACAGCTGGTATCTTCTGATACAGTACCGTTTTTTCTGGCTTGTGTAATACAGTCAAATCCATACTGAGAGAGCGTCTGTGTGTGACTACGGAAATATATACAGAGATTTAATTTTTCCCCAAAGCAACATACAGCTGGCATCTTCTGATACAGTGCCGTTTTTCTGCCTTCTGTATTAGAGTCAAATCTATTCTGAGAGAGCATGTGGGGGTTACTCCTGAAATATATATGGAGATTTAAAATTCCCCCAACACTGTATATAGCTTTATGCTACTGATAGAGTACACTATTTCTGCCTTTCATATTCTGGTGTTATCCATACTGGGCCTGTGACCGTGTGTGTTACTCCTGAAATATATACGGAGATTTAAAATTCCCCCAACACTGTATACAGCTGTACGCTACTGATAGAGTACACTTTTTCTGCCTTTCATATTCTGGTGTTATCCATACTGGGCCTGTGACCGTGTGTGTTACTCCTGAAATATATACGGAGATTTATAATATTTTCACTATACTATATATACCTGGTATCTGCTGATAGAGTACCCTTTTTCAGCTTTTCAAATTGTGGTCTAATCAATACTGAGCCTGTGAGCATCTGTCTTATACTCCGTAAATATATATTGAGATTTACAATGACCCCTAGACTGTATCCAGCTGTACACTTCTGATACAGTACCCTTTTTGTCATAAAGTCCTCCTCCACCCACCACTCTTAGTGCATCATTGACACCTGGAACATTGGCCCACATGTGTGATTATTTCTTGCGGATCTTTTTATATTCTTGTGTAATCCATACTGAGCCTTTGAGCGTCAGTCTGCCTCCTGAAATATATACGGAGATTTATAATATTTTCACTATACTATATATACCTGTATCTGGTGAAGCAGTACCCTTTTTATATTATTGTGTAATACATACTGAGCCTAGAGCGTTAGTGTCTACCTCCTGAAATATATACTGAGATTTAGAATATTTTAAACTATACTATGTATACCTGTTATCTGCTGATACAGTACCCCTTTTTCTTCTTATTATATTCTTAGGTAAATCTCAACGAACAAAGATGATACTTTGGCACTTATATAATTAATAAACTTTCCAACTTTATTATACACAATATAGAAACAATGCAACACAAGGGGAAAGAAGGTGAAAGATAGAGGAGCACATCTAACATGTGTCATCACAAGCGACGCCTTCATCTGGACAGAAAGGAATGTAGCTACCAGCACTATTATGTCACAGTGATGTATATATACAAATAACAGGCTTTAGTATAAATACCAGATAAATATTCAAAATCACATCATAGATTGCCTACAAAGCAGCGTAATATCCAAACAGCCTGTAAAATACATCAACATAAAGTAATCAGCAGCTGTTACTACTGATACTATACATTAATCTGCACTCGTGTCACTGAGAACAAATCACATACCTTGCTGCTCTATATTAATAATATTAGTGCAGATTAAATGCTGCCAACCACAACACTGCCACCTGGCCCACTATAAGTCAAAGAGGAACATAGTCCGATTATAAAGATTTAAGTAGTATAATTACCAGTGGGCAGGAGGCACGGGTAGATGGCAGGTCCTACGTCCAGACGAGCGTGTCCGCCCCGACGCGCGTTTCGCTAACCTTTTTCAAGGGGCTATGATGTATTTTACAGGCTGTTTGGATATTACCCTGCTTTGTAGGCAATCTATGATGTGATTTTTAATATTTATCTGGTATTTATACTAAACATGTGATGACACATGTTAGATGTGCTCCTCTATCTTTCACCTTCTTTCCCTTGTGTTGCATTGTTTCTATATTGTGTATAATAAAGTTGGAAAGTTTATTAATTTATATAAGTGCCAAAGTATCATCTTTGTTCGTTGAGATTTACCTATGGTAAATGATGATAGGCTAATTATCCATTATGGACACAGTGTAGTATAATTACTCAGTCTAATTCACACCATGTGTCCAGGTCTAACTTGGTATATTTGCTTATTATATTCTTGTGTAATCCAGACTGAGCCTGTAAGCATCAGAGTCTGCCTCCTTAAATATATACAGAGATTTAGAATGTTTTGACTATACTATATATACCTGAAAATGAAATATATATACCTATATACCTATATATACCTGGTATCTGTTGATACAGTACCCCTTTTTTTAATTATATTCTTGTGTAATTCAGACTGAGCCTGTGAGCGTCAGAGTCTGCCTCCTGAAATATATACGAAGATTTATAATATTTTCACTATACTATTGATATGCGCTCGGTTGCAACAACTTTAAGGTATAATGGATTGCAACCGAACACGGGGTCCGTGATGCAGTTTATGTTCAATGCTGCCGAATACCCTTTGGTTAGGAGGGTAATAACTGACAACTAAAATATAAAGAACTTGCCTGTGAACTTCACATTGAGCATGATATAGTATTTGCACTACCTCCGTTAACTTCACGGGAGCTGTGCTATCAACTGGCGTAGATGTAGCCCTGTTAATGGCACAGAAGCCACTTGCCAGATATTAGGTTAGCACTATGTGCTGCAAGCTGGTATAGACGTAGCCCTGTTTGACTACACAGAAGCTACGTGCCAGCCGCTAGGAAGTGCGTGCGGCTAACGCCAGGCGTATGTGTTGGCAGCTTGTGTGCGACCGGACTGAGCAACTTCACTATTCAGCTGATGGAGATGCTCGCGTGCTGCCAACCGGGTTACGTCCGGACTGCGCAGCTTCAATATTCAGCTGGTGGTGATGCCCGTGTGCTGTCAGCTGATGTGAGACTGGACTAAGCAAGCTTCTCTGTTCAACTGGCGGTAATGCCCGGGTTACGCGCCACACAGTATGCTCAGGGTGTACAGCTACCCTATATTCATAGCAAGACTGCGACATTGGCTACCTGCCTGGCATAAGCTGAACCTGCCTGAAGGACCTGAGCTAATAACCCGAGCGTACTCTGGTAAAGTCCCGGAGAGCAAAGCTAGAGAGCACGTGGAGCCCAGATTCTGGTACGTCCACACATGAGCACTGGCTATTTTAGTATGATCTGACCGTGCCGCGGACAGACAAGCTATTTAAGGGGTAAGGTCCGCCCCAGCCATCTCGTCAATCGCATCACCGATGACGTCATCCGTGACCAATCAGGCGATGCCAGTTCAGAGGATCAGCTGACACTAAGCACCAATCATGGCTCGCCATGTCACGGACAAGCTCAGTGCAGGCATTTCTGGACTTAGGTTTGCAACAGCCTTTTCTTGCTCTGTAACCTAGGTTTTAGGCTGCTACGAACAAAGACCCGAGTAACTATTTGTGCCTCTCGGGTACTGGCTAGGCTCTGGGATCGACGGCGAAGCTGAGCAGCATCTGTCTCGGCTGGATCTGGTTGGGAGACCACAGACTCCTTGGATCCAGGTTCAGATGCCGCCGATGCCTAACAACTATATATACCTTGTATCTGGTGAAACACTACCCTTTTTCAGCTTTTTATATTATTGTGTAATACATACTGAGCCTGAGAGCGTCAGAGTCTGCCTCCTGAAATATATACGGAGATTTCGAAAATTTTAACTATACTATATATAAATGGTATCTACTTGTTAGGGATTGAGTTCCCGCTGCTGCACAAGGGGAATCTCGAACCAGTCCCACTGCGGTCCCCCATCCATCTCCGGCCGCAGTGGAGCCTGCTCAGCGGAGATGTCGGTCCCAGCGTCCCGCTCAGTCTAATACTGTGCAGAGGCATGTTGCTGCCTCTTCTGGTTCCTCT
Organism: Oophaga sylvatica; assembly: GCA_033576555.1. Classification (NCBI taxonomy): domain Eukaryota; kingdom Metazoa; phylum Chordata; class Amphibia; order Anura; family Dendrobatidae; genus Oophaga; species Oophaga sylvatica. The sequence goes on along the minus strand of JARQOD010000001.1, from coordinate 66,803,684 downwards.
ATTATAACCAATGCTGGAGCAGGCAGTCTTGGGACTAAGTCATGCGTTTCTCCAACTGAGCATGCCCAGGGCAAGATCTCCTATTGGAGATCAGGGGTCGCATGCTCGATTACAGCAGCGACTCCCATTGGTCTGCCAGGAAGGTCCTGGAACTGCTTGTGTTCTGGAACAGTTTCTCATTGGTCCTTTTCTGGAAGGTCCTGTAGCTGCTACTATAAAAGGTGCGCATGACCGCTCAGCCATGCGCTAGTATCAATTGTGTTATGTGCTTTGCGCCATTGTGATCATGCACGCATGTGGTTAGGGCTCGGCTGAATTAAGCCCGTAGAATACCGGCACCTCTGGGGAGGAGATTTGTATGCACGTGTTCAGGGCTTGGCTGGAATAGCCTCTAGAATACCAGCTACTCCGGTGAGGAGTTGCTTGTTTGCGTTGCTGACTGCATGACCACGGACTGCTATCTGCACAGCAGTTATCTGTGTACCCCTGTGGTGTTAACAGGACACAGTCTCTATCTCTGCGTCTCTACCTCAGCGACTCTGTGGTGTAACAGAGTTCGATTATACTGCCATATAGTGCCATGGCATCTATGTTTGCGACTCTGTGAAGTAACAGAGTTCGCTTATATCGCCATCTTACAAGCAGCAGGCTCTTCCTGCACGGTGGACCCCGGGCTATAAACGCACCCATTATTTATATTTATTTGGTGCGTTCCGCAGACCCTAACACTACGGATACAGTACCCCTTTTTCTTCTTATTATATTCTTGTGTAATCCAGACTGAGCCTGTGAGCATCAGAGTCTGCCTCCTGTAATATATACAGAGATTTGGAATGTTTTGACTATACTATATATACCTGGTATCTGCTGATACAGTACCCCTTTTTCTTATTATATTCTTGTGTAATCCAGACTGAACCTGTGAGCGTCAGAGTCTGTCTACTGAAATGTATATGAAGATTTATAATATTTTCACTATACTATATTTACCTTGTATCTGGTGAAACACTACCCTTTTTCAGCTTTTTAAATTGTGGTCTAATCCATACTTAGCCTGTGAGCGTCTGTCTAGTACTCCTTAAATATATAAAGAGATTTACAATGACCCCTAGACTGTATTCAGCTGTACGCTTCTGATACAGTACCCTTTTTGGCATAAAGTCCTCCTCCACCCACCACTCTAAGTGCATCATTGACACCTGGAACATTGGCCAACATGTGTGTGTTATGTTTCGGTAGCTGAGGAGAAATAGCAAAAATAGCCAAAGTATCAATACACCAGAGAGGCTGGAAACTTTTGGGTTGCAGGACCCTAAACTAACCACAACACTAGAAGTAGCCATGGAGCATACCTACGGTGATCATAGACGCCTCGTCACAGCCGGAGAGATAGCTACACCTAAAGGCAGAAAGATGAAAGCCAACTGCCCTGTAGCAGAACCCCCAAAGAAATAGGAAGCCCCCAAACATGTAATGGCGGTTAGACAAGAAGAAAATACGAACACAGACAGAAATTAGAATGAGCAAATGCTGGGGCCCAGTTCTCTCTGGATAGAAAAGTATAGGAAAGAATTCTGACTGCAACCCAAAAAACCCTGACAAAAATACCAACACTTCTGATTAACAAAAAAACCTGAGAACACACGATCTCTATCACCTAAATCAGATCTCTGGTGTAATACACAGCAATTCAGCAAATAAAAAGGGACATAGGAACAGAGCAAAAGTGCAAACACAAACTGAGCACAATTGCAGAGCCAGGCCCCAAAAGGGGACCAGGCTGAAGTCTACTGCAAGGCAGCAAACCAGCAAGGAAAATCCAACCAGAGGAAAAAAAAACAGCAAATCACTTATCTGAAAGAAAGCAGGAATGCAAGCTGAGCTCCAAGCAAGACCTGGAAGAACAATTGATTACCGGCAAGGCTGATGGGAGTTCAGGTCACTTATATCAGACCATTCAGACCCAGCTGAAAGCCATTCAGCAATTGGTTCATTACCCTCAGCAACCACCGGAGGGAGCCCCAGCTCCGAAGTCACCTCCAGCTTGTTCACAACATGTGTGATTATTTCTTGCGGATCTTTTTATATTCTTGTGTAATCCATACTGATCCTTTGAGCATCAGTCTGCCTCCTGAAATATACACAGAGATTTATAATATTTTCACTATACTATATATACCTTGTATCTGGTGAAACAGTACCCTTTTTATATTATTGTGTAATACATACTGTGCCTGAGAGCATCAGTGTCTGCCTCCTGAAATATATACTGAGATTTAGAATATTTTGACTATACTATATATACCAGGTATCTGCTGATGCAGTACTCCTTTTTCTTCTTATTATATTCTTGTTTAATCCAGACTGAGCCTGTGACCGTCAGAGTCTGCCTCCTGAAATATATACGGAGATTTATAATATTTTCACTATACTATATATACCTGTATCTGCTGGTACAGTGCCCCTTTTTCATATTATATTATTGTGTAATCCATCCTGAGCCTGAGAGCATCAGTGTCTGCCTCCTGAAATATATATGGAGATTTAGAATATTTTCACTATACAGGAGCTCGCTTGCCCTGCTGGTAGTGTCCTATCAGAAAGAGTCTTTTGGCTCAAGAAGGCCTGGAATGCTCCCTTTACTGGGAGTAGGTAAACTGCTTTTAAAGCCGGAGCAATGTAAGTAAAATAACACGGCACTCAAAGAGACTACGGGAATGTCTGGTGCACAAGTAGGGTCTCCAGCCCAAATAGCAATATAAAATAACTTGGCACTCAAATGAAGAATGACAGGACAAAAATTGTTGCTGTGGTTTCTTTTATTTGCATCCGAACCAGATCAAAGTGATGTAGATTAATTATGACCGTTTTCGGCCATATAACATCAGCCTTCATCAGAATATATGTACAGAACTCATAGGTAAACAGATGTTGTTGAGGTATATGAAAAACTACAGTAGGTAGGTAACTGAGAACTGGCACCGGAAAAATAGGGATGAGCGCTAATGGCTAAATATATAGCGGTAGGAGAGCGCTGTATAAGGGTGCTGCAGTGTATAAAGGATGTCTGAAGGAATAGAGCCTAATGGGAAGGTAGCTGAAGATTGGCCTCACTGGGCAAGATGAAGCGCTGAAGGCTAATTATTAGTGTTGAGCATTCCGATACCGCAAGTATCGGGTATCGGCCGATATTCGCTGTATCGGAATTCCGATACTTAGTTCCGATATTTTTTCAATATCGTATACCGGAATCGGAAGTTCCCATAATTCTTTGAGAGGCAATGTGATTTTAGTCAGCCAATGAGGAATCTTATGAAGTGTGGGCACATCCTGTAATGCTGCGGTCATCTTAACTAATGGCATGGCTGTGATTGGCTGCTGAAATGATGTCAGAATGCACTATAAAAGGCGCCGCCGCCATTTTAGCGTCACTGTGCTGTGAACTCAGTTAGGGACAGAACGCTGCTCTGCTGACTCTGAGGGACAGTTAGAGATTGCGATTTTGTGTACTTTGCTTTAGGCAGGCTAGCACCAACCGCTGTGTAAAGCTTCCTTTTGCCTTGCAGTGTTGTTTTAACAGCTCTGTGCAAGGTGGTGTGTGTGAGAGTGCATGTGACGCTGCAGATTGCTCTGCATCCAACGCTGTCTGTAGGCATCTGCACGTGTCACTCACAGACTCTTTTTTTTTTTTCTTTAGTGTAATTCTAGCTGCTCTATTCAATAGAAATTATAGTGTGACGCGCTTCCATCCGTATACAATACATTGGTTGCAAACACTATAAAAGTACAGAAAGGAGCCTTTCACAGATAGTGAACAGTTGTGTTTCAGTGTTCACTGCAGTCTGTGAGGTTTTGATTTTTTGAGTGCAGATCACGCTCCAGTTAGTTCTTCAACCACTGCTGGTTGTAGTCTGCTGAGCGTGTGTCACTGCCTCATCCTTCACATTTTTCTCTAATTGGTGCTGCTCCATTATATTTGAAAAAAATCTAATATATTAGTGTGACGCGCTTCCATCCGTATACAATACATTGGTTGCAAACACTATAGAAGTACAGAGAGGAGCCTTTCACAGATAGTGAACAGTTGTGTTTCAGTGTTCACTGCAGTCTGTGAGGTTTTGATTTTTTGAGTGCAGATCACGCTCCAGTTAGTTCTTCAACCACTGCTGGTTGTAGTCTGCTGAGCGTGTGTCACTGCCTCATCCTTCACATTTTTCTCTAATTGGTGCTGCTCCATTATATTTGAAAAAAATCTAATCTATTAGTGTGACGCGCTTCCATCCGTATACAATACATTGGTTGCAAACACTATAGAAGTACAGAGAGGAGCCTTTCACAGATAGTGAACAGTTGTGTTTCAGTGTTCACTGCAGTTTGTGAGGTTTTGATTTTTTGAGTGCAGATCACGCTCCAGTTAGTTCTTCAACCACTGCTGGTTGTAGTCTGCTGAGCGTGTGTCATTGCCTCATCCTTCACATTTTCTCTAATTGGTGCTGCTCCATTATATTTGAAAAAAATCTAATCTATTAGTGTGACACGCTTCCATCCGTATACAATACATTGGTTGCAAACACTATAGAAGTACAGAAAGGAGCCTTTCACAGATAGTGAACAGTTGTGTTTCAGTGTTCACTGCAGTCTGTGAGGTTTTGATTTTTTGAGTGCAGATCACGCTCCAGTTAGTTCTTCAACCGCTGCTGGTTGTAGTCTGCTGAGCGTGTGTCACTGCCTCATCCTTCACATTTTTCTCTAATTGGTGCTGCTCCATTATATTTGAAAAAAATCTAATCCATTAGTGTGACGCGCTTCCATCCGTATACAATACATTGGTTGCAAACACTATAGAAGTACACAAAGGGGCCTTTCACAGCTACTGAACAGTTGTCTGCAGTGTTCACTGTAGTCTGTGAGCTTTTCATTTTTTGAGTGCAGATTGCGCTCCAGTTAGTTCTTCAACCACTGCTGGTTGTAGTCTGCTGAGCGTGTGTCACTGCCTCATCCTTCACATTTTTCTCTAATTGGTGCTGCTCCATTATATTTGAAAAAAATCTAATCTATTAGTGTGACGCGCTTCCATCCGTATACAATACATTGGTTGCAAACACTATAGAAGTACACAAAGGGGCCTTTCACAGCTACTGAACAGTTGTCTGCAGTGTTCACTGCAGTCTCTGAGGAATAACCACACTTAGGCCTTATAACTTTTCTGACTTTCTTTATCAATCTACCAAGATGAAGAAGGCAGGGAGTAAGGCACGTGGTCGTGGCCGTGGAGTTTCAGCAGGGAGAGGACGTGGGGATTCTGTGGCTGCTGCCGCACCCAGTGACACAGCATCCACCAGTTTTCCCCGTGAGCGTTCCTTTATGCGCACTTTTGTAGGAGCTCAGCGTACCCCCCTGCTGCGGGAAGAACAAATTGAAGCCGTTGTTGGTTGGATGGCAGCCAATGCATCGACTTCAATTGCTTCCACCTCCTCTCAGGACCACAGCACTGTTGAACAACCATCTGTCTCTTCACCGCCTGCCAAATTGCCCAGGCAGTCAGAGAGTTCTGAACTGGAGCCAGCTGAGTCTGCTTCTGTTCTCAGAATCTGTTGGCTTGCAAACAGGGGCCCAGCCAAGCAGCATTCTGGAATGTGAAGAAGAGGCAGTATGCAGTGATGCGCAACAGCTGTGTCTCTCTGAATGTGAAGAGGCGGGTGAGTCAGTGCCGATGGTCAGCACACCGCAGAACGCATCTGATGATGATGAGACTCAGGTGCCAGTTTCTGTTGAGCATGGTGCTGGCCAGACCACCCAACAGCAGCAGGTGTTGGAAGAGGGTAGTGGAGATGATGAGGTCCAAGACCCAACATGGCGTGAGGAACAGGAAGGTGGTGGTAGCAGCTCTGAGGAAGAGATTGCCCCAACGGTCCAAACAGTAGAGAGAGGTAGGCTGCAGACTCGGTTGCCTGTAGCCTCCAGTTTGGCACCCGTTCGTAGCAGTTCTCTTCCAACAGCCAAAACGGGTGCTCCCAGGACTTGCACTGCGTGGTCCTTTTATGACACACTTGCAGATGATATTTGCTATGTCAAATGCAAGCTGTGTAATCAAAAAGTAAAAAGAGGTAAAAATGTCAGTAACCTTAATACCACAAATATGTGGAAACATGTGCGGTCAAAGCACGTGGTTGAGTTACAAAGACACACTGGAGATGTAGGCCAACCTACAGCAGCACCTACATCTTCAGCTTGTGTTGGAGCCTCTTCCTCCAGCTCACACACAGCTGGTTCGGCTTCCTCACAGGATCGCCATGGAAGAACCTCTATCACTGTTGTCCAGAGACCCAGTGTTATTCCACCCACAGCTGCAAGTTCCCTGTCATCCTCACACTCCCAGGCCACAAAACAGCCATCGGTAGCACAGGCATGGGATAAAAGACGGCCATACTCGGCAAACCATCCACGAGCACAGGCTCTGAATGCTGGCATTGCAAAACCCCTGTCCCTTGAAATGCTGTCATTCAGGCTGGTGGAGACTGACAGTTTCCGTAACTTAATGGCATTGGCAGTCCCACAATACAATGTGCCCAGCCGATTTTATTTCAGCAGGCAAGCCGTCCCTGGTCTGCAAAAGCATGTTGAGGGAAAAATTAAACATGCGCTACTAAACGCCGTCAGTAGCAAGGTCCACCTGACCACCGATGCGTGGACCAGTACCCATGGCCAGGGACGATACCTTTCCCTCACTGCCCATTGGGTCAATGTTGTGGAGCCGGGTACAGATCTTGCGAGTGGCGCTGTACGTGTTCTGCCAACTCCAAGGATTGCAGGAATCAAGTCTGTCCACATTGACTCCTCCTCCTACTCCAGTTACTCAGAATCATCGCTGCAGGAGCCGTCACGGTCTACCTCCACATGGACCCGTGAACGCTTACCTGATGCGACCGATATGAGCATAGCCGTGGTCAAACGTCAACAGGCCGTCCTGAAATTAATTTCCATGGGGAATCGAAGCCACACAGTGCAGGAGCTCTGGAATGCCATCAAGCAGGAGAGCGACGTGTGTTTTTTGCCAGCGAATCTCCAGCCAGGCTTGGTAGTGTGTGACAATGGCCGAAATCTGGTGGCAGCTCTGGGCCTTGGCAACCTCACTCACATACCATGTCTGGCACATGTGCTCAACTTGGTCGTGCAGAGTTTTTTGAGGGACTATCGGATCTTGATGCACTGCTGCACAAGGTCCGCCTAGAGTGCGCTCACTTGCGACGTTCCAGCATGGCCAGATCGCGCATTGCAGCTCTGCAACGCAGATTTCGCCTTCCTGAACATCGCATCATATGTGACGTACCCACCAGGTGGAATTCCACGTTACATATGTTGGAGCGGTTGTGTGAGCAGCAGCCAGCAGTAATGGAGTATCAGCTGCATCAGGCGCAATCAACTCGCAATTTGCGCCGTTCACACTTCACCACTACTGAGTGTGCCTCTATGAAGGACATCTGCCACGTTTTGCGTGCGTTTGATGAGTCAACGCGGATGGCGAGTGCAGATGATGCACTAGTCAGCCTGACTGTCCCCCTTATCTGCCTGCTTCAAAAAACACTGCAAGCAATAAGGGATGAGGTTTTGGAAGAGGTGGAGGATGAGGAGTCACAAATTCCATCACCTTTTGGACAGTCAGCGCAACGTGGTTCCTCACAAAGGGCTGGGCAGGGCTCACTTTGTGAGGAGGATGAGGAGGAGTCAATGGAGGAGGAAGACATCTCTCCAGAGGGAGGTACACAACGCTCTAGTCAGTATGTAGAGCGAGGGTGGGGTGATGCAGAGCAGGCAGAGATGACGCCTCTTGCAGGGGACAGCGTTTCTTGGCCAGTTGGGAGTCTGCAGCACATGGTTGATTTCATGCTGCAGTGCCTGAGAAACGACCGCCGCATCGCCCACATTCTCACCACGTCTGATTATTGGGTGTACACCCTCCTAGACCCTCGCTACCGGGACAACTTACAAAGCCTCATCACACCGTTGAACCGGGAGCGTAAAATGCGGGAGTACCAAGACACACTGGTGCAATCCATAATGTTCTCCATTCCAACCGAGAGCACTACTGCTGCTGCTACTGCTTTACAATGCAGCTCTGTGCGTCGAGGCAGTGGAGACAGCTCTGCAACAAGAGGGAGCACAAGCAGCGCCTCTGCACAGGGCAAGACCAGTATGTTCCAAATGTGGCGAAGTTTTGTGGCAGCGCCACAAATGTCTACACCATCCGAGACGGCTCCAGTCAGCAGGAGGCAACGTTTCTGTAAGATGGTGACAGACTACATGTCTTTCCCTCTCAGTGTACTCCCAGATGGCTCTTCCCCATTCAAGTTTTGGGTCTCTAAGCTGGATACATGGCCAGAGCTTAGCCAGTATGCATTGGAGGTGCTGGCTTGCCCTGCTGCCAGTGTATTATCGGAGCGCGTCTTTAGTGCTGCAGGTGGTGTACTAACAGACCATCGCATGCGACTATCCTCCGATAATGTAGACCGGCTTACTTTTCTGAAAATGAACAAGGCATGGATCTCGCCAGAATTTGTCTGTCCGTTTTCAGATTAAATAACTGGTTCGCAACGTTATCCATGTCTCCTGTTATGTTCATCTTTCTACGACCTGAACTCTACTCCCTGGGCTACAACACTGCCAGTTGATGCTCAGAAGTGTCGTGTCCACAGACCAATACACAAGCTATAGTATTAGTGGGGTTCAGTAACGCCAGCTGTTCCCCTGCTGTGTGTCCGGCAAGAAGTCTCCTGTTCCCTACACATGCACCGAAAAACCCATGTCGAACATGCTCCAAATAGGGAAGAGCCGTCACCCTGATTGTTATGCTTATAACAGGAAATTGTGAAGTTTTCCAGGCCTAGAATGATAAATTTTTATGACAAATATGGACAAATAATAATTTGTCATCACAGCGCATATCTGCACATGTCTATTAGAAATGGTAACAAAAACTAAAACATAGTCTTCACTTTTTGAAATTAATGCATAAAAGTACATTTCATACTTATCAATTAATGCTTTTTAAGGAACTTTATCTGTACCTGTAAGATAATGCAGTCAATGGATGTACGAATCATAAAATCCTCATCATCATCATCACGAGTTTTATTTATGACATACATTATAAAATACACATACTGATGCCAACTGTAACTTCACACACCATATATGAAATGGCCAGCATCTAAACCTGGTAATAATGTGCAATAATAAATTATTACATCTAGAAAGTGCATCATGCATACTGGCAATAGGTAGTTATACCTGCAAGTGTTGTTGAAACAACCACAACAGATATAAATTAATAATGGTATATAGGTATCACAGTGCATAGTTACTCATGGACAATGTCGATGTAATACTGTACCTCAATAAAGTCAGCGTCAACCATTATGCTTGTTAGTCTTGTAGATTGTTAAAGAGGGAACGGTCTTTTTTTGTTGGTCATAGGTGGAGTATTAGACAGTAAATGATTACTGCTGTCGTATTTTTGGCGTCCCTAGGGCGCAATAACGCTGCGTAACGTCACATTTTATAGAGTCATCTAATTGACACACGCTACCCTACCCTACGCGTGACAGTAGGAAGGTAGTGTTGACGGATAAAGCCTTGCGCAACCAGACATGCTTTTACCCTCTTCAACACTGTACAAGCAAAAAATGCATGATTGCAGCCGCAGACTTTATTGACGTACAGTATAACATCGCCATTACCCATCAGAGGCTGTCCACTGTCTGATACAGACATAGAATATACCTTTGCTATCCGTAGCCTTTGTTTCACCTACACTTGCAGGCACACACTTAAATTGTGACAATGCATTATGTTTTTTTAAATGGTTATTTTTTATCGTACATTATTGTGTCATCACATTGATGAGTCCATGCTGGACATGTCATACATGGTGTACAAAGTAACTATTTTATTAACTTAAATAATTGAAATGTCTGTGACTGTCACATCTAAAATGCGATGATGATGATGATGAGTGACTATTACAAAATCCATTGTCTTCACTATGTTATGGTTTAACATAGCGTTCCTTAAGCATTATTCATAAATACAAAAATGGACTTTTATTCTTAAATTTACAACACTATATTTTGTAACCAATTTTTTGGGTGGTGTGTTGTTCCATTTCTTGTTGGCATGTGCATATATGCGTTTATATTTGCAGTGTCTTTATTTTTATTCTTGAAGTTAGGAAACATGTGTATCTTTGTACCGTGTTAGCCAGTAGATAGATAAATATTTAGACTTGAGAGTCCGCAGTGGTTGATACCTTTGAATGGATCACTGAAAAGATGGTAACAAATTGCAAGCTTTCGAGGCTACTCACGTCTCTTCATCAGGCAAAGACTAAAACAAAAAATGAAGCATCACATATTTCTATACACAACAGGACACAGGAATAGTGCAATAGGTAAGACAAGTAAGTGACGTGTAGCAGAACTGTCATTATCACAGAGGGATGAACATAAATATTGGAACAGTTCCTAGATAAGGATAGAAAGTTTTATTGCCCTCTGATTGGGGTCTGGTTTTGTGTTTTCATGCCCTGAAAGGGCAGAGACGCAGATTCCTTAATTGATATAGAATGACATAAATCCGTGTGATCTATTCATTCCATCACTAACAGTGTCAAAGGTCATGATGAGCTTATATTCTGAAACCTTTGTATCTTTCTCATATTTGAAGTTATATTTTAATACCAGTAATTCCATATCCATCATGCTATGACCGGGCATACAAAAGTGTTTTGCCACAGGTAAATCCATTATTTTTTCTCTTATTGTGTGGCGCTGATAATTCATCCTTGTTCTCATTTTTTGGCCGGTCTCCCTTCACTTGTCCCTCCCTCACTTGTCTTACCTATTCCTGTGTCCTGTTGTGTGTAGAAATATGTGATTCTTAATTTTTAGTTTTAGTCTTATGAAGAGACCTGAGTAGTCTGGAAAGCTTGGAATTTGTTACCATATTTTCAGCTAGCCATTAAACGATATCAACCACAGCGGACTCTCAAGTATAAATATTTTTCTATTCTTGGAATTGAAATTCATCATTTTATTGTCCTAGTAAAACTTCATTTGTTCTTGTTTGAAGTACATACATTTGCAATGGCCACGTAACAAGGCAATAACTCAATATTTTATGCCTACACCCTCCTTGACCCTGGGCTTCAACACTGCCAGTTGCTGCTCAGAAGTGTTAGATGCACAGATGAAAACAATCGCTGATGTGTTTGTGGGGTTCAGTAACGCCTGCTGTTCCCCTGCTGTGTGTCTGGCAAAAATTACTGCTGCTAACTACAACTTCAACTTCAAACATCTCATACTAGGCCTCTGCCTACACCCTCCTTGACCCTGGGCTTCAACACCGCCAGTTGCTGCTCAGAAGTGTTAGATGCACAGATGAAAACAATCGCTGATGTGTTTGTGGGGTTCAGTAACGCCTGCTGTTCCCCTGCTGTGTGTCTGGCAAAAATTACTGCTGCTAACTACAACTTCAACTTCAAACATCTCATACTAGGCCTCTGCCTACACCCTCCTTGACCCTGGGCTTCAACACCGCCAGTTGCTGCTCAGAAGTGTTAGATGCACAGATGAAAACAATCGCTGATGTGTTTGTGGGGTTCAGTAACGCCTGCTGTTCCCTGCTGTGTGTCTGGCAAAAATTACTGCTGCTAACTACAACTTCAACTTCAAACATCTCATACTAGGCCTCTGCCTACACCCTCCTTGACCCTGGCTTCAACACCGCCAGTTGCTGCTCAGAAGTGTTAGATGCACAGATGAAAACAATCGCTGATGTGTTTGTGGGGTTCAGTAACGCCTGCTGTTCCCTGCTGTGTGTCAGGCAAAAATTACTGCTAGCTACCTAATCATGGTTAAAAAAAATGACATGTCAAAGTGTCTAGTGCTACACATAGATATGAGGCTACACCCTGATTTCTAAGCTGTAAACATTTGAAACGTCAACTTTAAAACCATAAAATGATTAGTCTTTGTCACAAATCTGTAACAAAATAATTGTGACATATTATTACAGATATGCACATGTCGAAAACAAATGCAAACACAAAAGCCTACTTATGCTATAGGATACTGATGGTCAACCTTGTCACTCCATAGCTTAGACAAATCCCACTCACATCATGACTCAAATGCTGCAATGTTGTAAGTGCATAATGTGGGTTGAACTTTGACAACTGCTGCAGTGCGAAGGTTATACTTCAGTGTTCTTGTCTTTTAAATAAAAGCATACAAGTAAATATAATAATCCAATGTTGATTAAGGGACGTGATGTACACCTGTAATATTGTGCAAACAATGCATGTAGGAATAGTCTTCTTCAACATTACTTATATTTGTGTCATTTTAAAAAATACATATTTAATTAGAAAGTTAACAGCCCATATCATAAAGGTCCTTCATGTAAACATGATAATCGCTAACAAAAATCATGCATTACCTTGGTAAAGTCAATAGTGCATAGTCACAATAGCAAAATATATACCTGTAAGTGGTGCTGAAAGAACGACAACTTATAGAATAGGTGAATGATATCTATTTATCAGACTGAATAGCCACACCTGTACAATGTCGATATAATACTGTACCTTAACAAAACAGCTGTGTCACACCTCACACTCGTTTTTCTTGTAGCTTGTTATGTAATAGGGCACATGCGTGTATGTTTCATCATAGGTGCATGTTTACTGAGTAAAGCAGTCATGACAACGCCTTTGTGTTGTCGGTACGCTTGCGATGATGAACGATGCGCACCGTGAATGTTAGTCTGCGTCATAAGACGTACAGACGCTCCAATACCCAACGCGTCACAGCAGGAAGCCAGTCTGTGCGTCCAAACAAAGGCGCAACCATACATGCACGTAACCTTTTATAAAGCTATATAAAAAAAAAGTATGTAGTAGTAATGCACACTTTATTGAGGTACAGTATTACATCGTCATTCACCATCTGTGGCTATGCAGTCTCATCTATATATACCTTATCTATCCGTTGTCATGCTTGCAAGTCCACAGTCAGGCATAAATATCTGTTTTCACTCTGCACTATGCACTTTTAAAATTTTTTGTTTGTTAATATAAATGATTGGCACATATTATCAGTATTACATGATGGAAATTTTAGATATTTTTTAAAAAATTTTAGTGATATTATTCACCAATTGTAAAGTTTTATGAATGTCAAAGATAACTTGTAATGCTGATTATGTTTTTAAGTCAGCCATTCATTGTCTACACAATAAAAATGGTGTACATACTGTTACTTAGCCATCATTAAAGGATTCTGATATGTATTTGTATGCTTTTATTTTAAACCGTATAGCAGATTATTTAACCTATTTTAATTGTGGTTTGCATTGCTTTTCAACATGTTAATGTATGCGTTTATGTTTGTAAATTATTAATTTACATATATTTTTTTAAGTTAAATCATCATCTTATGGTACTAAAGGTTATATTTCTCTTGTTTGGAGTATAGACATTTTTAATTGACACGTAACAAGGTAAATACTTGATATAGTATTTAAACATCCTCCTTGACCCTGGGCTCCAACACCGCCAGTTGTTGCTCGGAAGTGCTGTTAGCACAGTCAACACTTGCTCCTGTGTTACTAGGGTTCAGTAATGTCAGCTGTTCCCCTGCTGTGTGAACGGCAAAAAGTCCTGCTGCCTCCACCATGTTCTCTTCTCATCCCTGGGCTACAACACCGCCAGTTGTTGCTCGGAAGTGCTGTTAGCACAGTCAACACTTGCTCCTGTGTTACTGGGGTTCAGTAATGTCAGCTGTTCCCCTGCTGTGTGAACGGCAAAAAGTCCTGCTGCCTCCACCATGTTCTCTTCTCATCCCTGGGCTACAACACCGCCAGTTGTTGCTCGGAAGTGCTGTTAGCACAGTCTACACTTGCTCCTGTGTTACTGGGGTTCAGTAATGTCAGCTGTTCCCCTGCTGTGTGAACGGCAAAAAGTCCTGCTGCCTCCACCATGTTCTCTTCTCATCCCTGGGCTACAACACCGCCAGTTGTTGCTCGGAAGTGCTGTTAGCACAGTCTACACTTGCTCCTGTGTTACTGGGGTTCAGTAATGTCAGCTGTTCCCCTGCTATGTGAACGGCAAAAAGTCCTGCTGCCTCCACCATGTTCTCTTCTCATCCCTGGGCTACAACACCGCCAGTTGTTGCTCGGAAGTGCTGTTAGCACAGTCTACACTTGCTCCTGTGTTACTGGGGTTCAGTAATGTCAGCTGTTCCCCTGCTGTGTGTACGGCAAAAAGTCCTGCTGCCTCCACCATGTTCTCTTCTCATCCCTGGGCTACAACACCGCCAGTTGTTGCTCGGAAGTGCTGTTAGCACAGTCAACACTTGCTCCTGTGTTACTGGGGTTCAGTAATGTCAGCTGTTCCCCTGCTATGTGTACGGCAAAAAGTCCTGCTGCCTCCACCATGTTCTCTTCTCATCCCTGGGCTACAACACCGCCAGTTGTTGCTCGGAAGTGCTGTTAGCACAGTCTACACTTGCTCCTGTGTTACTTGGGTTCAGTAATGTCAGCTGTTCCCCTGCTGTGTGAACGGCAAAAAGTCCTGCTGCATCCACCATGTTCTCTTCTCATCCCTGGGCTACAACACCGCCAGTTGTTGCTCGGAAGTGCTGTTAGCACAGTCTACACTTGCTCCTGTGTTACTGGGGTTCAGTAATGTCAGCTGTTCCCCTGCTGTGTGAACGGCAAAAAGTCCTGCTGCCTCCACCATGTTCTCTTCTCATCCCTGGGCTACAACACCGCCAGTTGTTGCTCGGAAGTGCTGTTAGCACAGTCTACACTTGCTCCTGTGTTACTGGTGTTCAGTAATGTCAGCTCTTCCCCTGCTGTGTGTACGGCAAAAAGTCCTGCTGCCTCCACCATGTTCTCTTCTCATCCCTGGGCTACAACACCGCCAGTTGTTGCTCGGAAGTGCTGTTAGCACAGTCAACACTTGCTCCTGTGTTACTGGGGTTCAGTAATGTCAGCTGTTCCCCTGCTGTGTGAACGGCAAAAAGTCCTGCTGCCTCCACCATGTTCTCTTCTGATCCCTGGGCTACAACACCGCCAGTTGTTGCTCGGAAGTGCTGTTAGCACAGTCTACACTTGCTCCTGTGTTACTGGGGTTCAGTAATGTCAGCTGTTCCCCTGCTGTGTGAACAGCAAAAAGTCCTGCTGCCTCCACCATGTTCTCTTCTCATCCCTGGGCTACAACACCGCCAGTTGTTGCTCGGAAGTGCTGTTAGCACAGTCTACACTTGCTCCTGTGTTACTGGGGTTCAGTAATGTCAGCTGTTCCCCTGCTGTGTGAACGGCAAAAAGTCCTGCTGCCTCCACCATGTTCTCTTCTGATCCCTGGGCTACAACACCGCCAGTTGTTGCTCGGAAGTGCTGTTAGCACAGTCTACACTTGCTCCTGTGTTACTGGGGTTCAGTAATGTCAGTTGTTCCCCTGCTGTGTGTACGGCAAAAAGTCCTGCTGCCTCCACCATGTTCTATTCTCATCCCTGGGCTACAACACCGCCAGTTGTTGCTCGGAAGTGCTGTTAGCACAGTCAACACTTGCTCCTGTGTTACTGGGGTTCAGTAATGTTAGCTGTTCCCCTGCTGTGTGTACGGCAAAAAGTCCTGCTGCCTCCACCATGTTCTCTTCTCATCCCTGGGCTACAACACCGCCAGTTGTTGCTCGGAAGTGCTGTTAGCACAGTCAACACTTGCTCCTGTGTTACTAGGGTTCAGTAATGTCAGCTGTTCCCCTGCTGTGTGTACGGCAAAAAGTCCTGCTGCCTCCACCATGTTCTCTTCTCATCCCTGGGCTACAACACCGCCAGTTGTTGCTCGGAAGTGCTGTTAGCACAGTCTACACTTGCTCCTGTGTTACTGGGGTTCAGTAATGTCAGCTGTTCCCCTGCTGTGTGTACGGCAAAAAGTCCTGCTGCCTCCACCATGTTCTCTTCTCATCCCTGGGCTACAACACCGCCAGTTGTTGCTCGGAAGTGCTGTTAGCACAGTCTACACTTGCTCCTGTGTTACTGGGGTTCAGTAATGTCAGCTGTTCCCCTGCTGTGTGTACGGCAAAAAGTCCTGCTGCCTCCACCATGTTCTCTTCTCATCCCTGGGCTACAACACCGCCAGTTGTTGCTCGGAAGTGCTGTTAGCACAGTCTACACTTGCTCCTGTGTTACTGGGGTTCAGTAATGTCAGCTGTTCCCTGCTGTGTGAACGGCAAAAAGTCCTGCTGCCTCCACCATGTTCTCTTCTCATCCCTGGGCTACAACACCGCCAGTTGTTGCTCGGAAGTGCTGTTAGCACAGTCAACACTTGCTCCTGTGTACTGGGGTTCAGTAATGTCAGCTGTTCCCCTGTGTGTGTACGGCAAAAAGTCCTGCTGCCTCCACCATGTTCTCTTCTCATCCCTGGGCTACAACACCGCCAGTTGTTGCTCGGAAGTGCTGTTAGCACAGTCTACACTTGCTCCTGTGTTACTGGGTTCAGTAATGTCAGCTGTTCCCCTGCTGTGTGTACGGCAAAAAGTCCTGCTGCCTCCACCATGTTCTCTTCTCATCCCTGGGCTACAACACCGCCAGTTGTTGCTCGGAAGTGCTGTTAGCACAGTCTACACTTGCTCCTGTGTTACTGGGGTTCAGTAATGTCAGCTGTTCCCCTGCTGTGTGAACGGCAGAAAGTCCTGCTGCCTCCAACATGTTCTCTTCTCATCCCTGGGCTACAACACCGCCAGTTGTTGCTCGGAAGTGCTGTTAGCACAGTCAACATTTGCTGCTGTGTTACTGGGGTTCAGTAATGTCAGCTGTTCCCCTGCTGTGTGAACGGCAAAAAGTCATGCTGCCTCCACCCTGTTGTCTTCTTATCCCTGGGCTTCAACACCGCCAGTTGTTGCTCGGAAGTGTAATTGGCACGGGTACTCACTCCTGCCAAGACTGGTTACAGCACGCCATCTGTTTCCTGTCAGTGTAAACGTCACTTAGCCTCCAATAAGTTGTCCTGTCGTGTTGCGGTCGGGTTAGCCGACTCTATGGTGCTTGGAGTTTAGGTGCTTCCTATGTGTGCTGCGGGATATGCAAATAAAGGCTGTTTCCGTTGTGACAATAGGACAATCACCCACTGTAGTACTGTGGGATTTGGTAACTGCGGCCGGCTCGCGGCCTGTCAACTTAAATTTCCATGGGTACCTTCTGCTACCCGTCCGGGTTCCAGTACCGTCAGCTGGTTCTCCGCAGTGCCTTTGGCCTAGGTGCCTCCATCTCGGTATCCGAGTTCCAGCAATGTCTGCTGGTCCTTGGTAGTGCTTTGGAGCACAGGTACCTCCTGCTTAGTAACCGTGTCCCAGTAACGTCAGCTGGTCCTCGGTTGTGCCATTGGCTCTTTTCCTTCTGCTGCCCCTCCGGGTTCCAGCACAGTCAGCTGGTCCTCGTTACTTGCATTGACTCTTGTACCTTCTGCTACATTTACAAATTGAAGATTTTTTCAATGCTTTTTTGGGTAATCACTCTGGATCTCCAACAATGAAGACGACGACCCTGATGACCACCCGAAGAAGATGACGACCACAAGGACGACGAGCATCAAGCCAACCAGCCTAAACACCATCACAAAGAAGAAATAAAAGATTACCAAACAGGACTAAGAAGGTTAAGACAAACTACAAGATACAGAACAAGAGACTTAAGAACAATAAGCAGAAGATCAAAAAGCAGAAGAACATGAAGTATAAGACCAAAATGAAGAGCAAAATATATGCTCTAAATTCTAAGCAGAAGAAGACTAAGCAGTGTATGGGGGTGAGTCCGTTCCTCCTCGTGGTGCCCCTGGAAAATGCCTGCTGCTGCAGGCTAAACTGAACACGGACAAATACTGTTGTAATTTAAATCTTTTGTGACAGCAAGAACGGAAGGATGAACAATTCATACTTTTACAGATTACAAGTACAGGAATCTCTGTCAGAAATAAGAATATGATGAAGAAGATGAAGAGGAAGAAGATGAAGAATTTGAATATGAAGAAGATTAATTAGTTTAATAATAACAATATGAGTAATGTAAACAAAAACATGAATAGCAAGAAGTTTAAGAAGAAGATTAAGAAGGTGAAGATGAAGAATAATTTGATGAGAAAGATGCTGCTGCTGCTGAACATTATGAAGGAGAAAGTGTGGTACTGGCAAAAGTTAAAAAGGTGAAGAGCATGGAAGTTGTGAAACATACATATTTGCCAAAATAGAAAAAAGGTTAACAACATTGTCAATTTGTTAGTCAATCCAAACGTATTTCCAAAAAAATATATATTAATGCTATTCCAATGCATTGGGTTAAACATGTATGCCTTTATTGTCTCCTCAACCTCCCCCAATACATTCTACATTAGTCTTTGTTGTTTTCCTTCATGTACAATTAACCAACAAGGCAAGAATGGGTTTTTTTAATGTCGATATTTGGTTCCCATAGACTTACATGGGACTTCCGGTATCGGAATCGGATATCGACGATATTTAGTGATATCGGCGATCCATTCCGATCCGATATTTTTAGATATCGAGCAGTATCGCTCAACACTAATTAATATTATTATTTAAAGCTGGAGCATCAGGAACAAATTTTGGCTTACAGCCTCAATCTCTATCGTCCCTCTTCTGAAGTTTCAAAAAATGCAAGACAGAGTCGTCAGTGCAGGATCCTGGTCAGGAACAACACCTTTCCTTGTGTGCTTCATCCCCACCAAAAGTAAAGGATGTGGCAGGCTACACTTCAGATTACTGCATGGAGCTATTTTCACATAACATGCCTGGGTTATCAAGTCAAATTCTGAATTCCCAGTCTAAAATGAATCAGAGATGGAGTGCACTGATGCACAGCCACTACTAGATGATTCTGCTGCTACATTCACTCAGAGCACTACATTTCCCTCGCAGTCTACTGAGCCAGAATGGACCCTGATGATAACTCAGGTGCCCAGATGAATTGAAGAGGGGTCTGGATGACCAGTTTTTGTCCCAGATTGCATCCATGGGGAAGGGGTGCCGTGGCAATAGCCTAGAAGAGGAGGATCCGCAGCGCATCGACATGCAGCAGCGGTTATTGCAGTCCGTAGCAGTCAAAGGTGTTAAAACGAAAGAGTTGCAAACAGCTTGGCCAGACAGTCATTTTGCACAGCGTGCAAGCCTTGAAAATTTTTCTGTAGAAGACTCAGTGTGGCACTTTTTTTACCTAAATCCTATCGATGAGGCAAAGGTTATCTATATCAGTGCGAAGGCTTTGCAGTGAAAAATCTCATTATTTGATACCAGTTGCATGCTATGGCTTTAATGAATGCACTTGCAAGCGTGGACAGACTCAAAACTTTACAAATCCCCCAGGGCCGGCTTTAGCACTGGCGCACCGCAATTCCTATTCCCTGACAGGTGTGGGGACGACTTGTGGGACGGAACTTGCACAGGCTCCCATATAGTACAAAAATGTGTCTCTGATGGATGAGGCCCAATCGCCGACCACGGGTCTTGTGCCCTGTGTCAGTGCTCGCCAAGTTAACCCCTTACTTGCTCAGCCAGCATTTGCAATACTAACTCTATGCTCAAACCCCTGTGACGTTTCGCGTTTTCATGTAAGTGATATTCAGTAGAGAGCGCATGATGTCCGTCTGTACGCCCTCTCTAACAGTCCAAGTGCAGAGAGCTGTAAGATGGCGACACTGAGGAGTCCAGAGTAGAGCAGTGCACAGCGAGGAGAGGTATTTCATTTTTTGTAATGTTTGGAGGAAAATATGTTGAGTATTATATACTGGATCATTAATAATGGGGCCCATTATATATGAAGCATGATTTTGGCCTATAAGAAACTGGAGCATCATCAATGGGGCCCATCATATACTGGAGCATTGTAAATTAGGCAGATCTGACACTGGAGCAGCATCCATGGGGCCCATCATATACTGGAGCATTGTAAATGTGGGAAAGCAGACACTGGAGCAGCATCCATGGGGCCCATCATATACTGGAGCATTGTAAATGGGGGACAGCAGACACTGAAGCAGCATTTACGGGGCCCATTATACACTGGATCATTAATAATGGGGCCCATTATATATGGAAAAAAAAAACGGCTTTTCTTGCACATTGTCTTCTGCATTTTATCCACATTTCTTTTCCCGGGTCTTCACTGGGGCACCACGTGACTTAGTCGAATCACGTGACCCGAACTCACGAGCTCCACCGACGTCAGCCACGGCCTCCGCCGCGATTCCATATCCTGCTTCCAGCGCTGCACATCCGGGTTCTGCGAGAGCGCGTCTCCGGCCGGGACAGCTCTCTGCTACCCACCTGCTTGCAGCAAGGAATTACCTTCGGATCCCTAAAGACTCGGCTTATCCTCCCCCCTTTTTTCAGATAGTACTGTTAATTTCATCCTGCTCTCACCTTTTGGGCGTATATTATTATCATTATTTATTTATGTTTTTCAGCTGGCCTTCTCTCCTTGGCTGCCCCTGGTGGGGTCTCCTAGACTATAGCATTTGCGCCCATAAAGCGCTCACGTTCTATAACAGGTGTTCTAAGGCTTGCATTAATAATACTTTTTTGGCGTTACCACGCCGT
This sequence comes from Oophaga sylvatica, assembly GCA_033576555.1. NCBI lineage: Eukaryota > Metazoa > Chordata > Amphibia > Anura > Dendrobatidae > Oophaga > Oophaga sylvatica. Next base: position 66,783,016 of record JARQOD010000001.1, on the reverse strand, counting down.
CAGTTGCTATTGGCGTTCTAATTGGATGCGGTTTCTCATTTATTATTCACCATTTATGCATTTTATGTGAAGTATTCTTACCATGCACGTTTCTTTTTAGCCAGCATCACTCGCATATATATTCTGCAGTTCTTATAACTATGTGACTCACACTCTCACATATATCTTCTCACGGTGATAATTTGTGCATGTTATGGTACCATACCTATGGGTTTTTATGTGATGTGCCTCTAAGGTTTTTTACGTTATATATATAAGCATTTATTAGACCTATTTCTTTAAACAAATTTTTCTTGTTTTAGCTTCTTTATTTAATGGTGAAAAAGGCGCACTCTTCCCTGGTAGTTTTCTGCATCTCTACTTCCAAAAACAGCATTTGCACTACTGATCGCATGAACCACCGGTTCTGATGTTTACAGGTATTTTTCTATCAGTTTTGTTGATATACTACAATCATAGTGCGAGTATTTATTTATTTCTATATATTTTTTCCATTACATATGGAGCATGATTTTGGCCCATAAGACACTGGAGCATCATCCATAGGGCCCATCATATACTGGATCATTGTAAATGGGCAGATCAGAAACTGGAGCAGCATTCATGGGGCCCATCATATACTAGAGCATTGTAGATGGGGGACAGAAGACACTGGAGCAGCATCCATGGGGCCCATCATATACTGGAGCATTGTAAATGGGGAAGATCAGACACTGGAGCAGCATCCATGGGGCCCATTATATACTGGAGCATTGTAAATGGGGGACAGAAGACACTGGAGCAGCATCCATGGGGCCCATCATATACTGGAGCATTGTAAATGGGGCAGATCAGTCACTGGAGCAGCATTCATGGAGCCCATAATATACTGGAGCATTGTAAATGGGGGACAGCAGACACTGGAGCAGCATTTATGGGGCCCATTATACAATGGAGCATTATAAATGGGGCCCATTATATATGGAGCATTATTTTGGCCAATTAGACAGTGGAGCATCATCCATGGGGCTCATCATATACTGGAGAATCATATGGGGTTCATTATTTATTGGGCATCATATAGGGTATGGAGCATCATATGGGGCACATATGGGGCCTATTTTGTATGGAGCCCATTCTGTATGGAGCAATATATGGTGCTCATTATTCTGTATGGTGCACTATGTGGTGGCCATAATACTGTATGGAGTAATATGCTGTGCATTTTTTGAACTATTATAGATTTTAACATTGATATCAGTCATGTAAGAAGGGAAGTATTTTTCATTGTACTACACCTATATTTCTGTGCCGTATCGGAGGATGATGATTTGTGGTACGTGTTAAAGGGGCCCACTGACACTCTTTGGCCCTGGGCACACAAAGACCGGGAGCCAGCCCTACCCGCCCCCACAAGTTGAGCCAAATAACCCCAGTTTTCAATGCGTAACTATTAGTATAAAGTTAATAAAGGTTGCCAAGCTTAAGTAATAAGAATTTATGTTGTTGGCATTGAAATGGGCACTGTAGGTGTGTTTACTGTCCGCCACTCCATGGCGACTTTGCTTCCCTATTGACTTGCATTGGGTTTCGTGTTTCAGTCGGACCCCCGACTTTTCCCGATAGTCGGCCTATTTCGTTCGACCCGACTTTTGAGAAAGTCGGGTTTCATGAAACCCGACTAGACCCGAAAAAAGGGAAAGTCGCTCATCTCTATTAGTGACTTTGACAGGAGCCCTCTATATTATAAATGTGTTTCTCTGAATAACATGAATGAGCACCTAGATGGCTCAACCTGAATTAGAAAAAAAAGAAACATAGTGTTTCATGTTCAATATTCCAATTACTAATCTGTATTTGACACATAAAGAGGATTTAACACAATGAAAGCGTAACTATTAGTGATGAGCGAGCACTAAAATGCTTGGGTGCTCCTTGCTTGTAACGAGCAAATTGGAATGCTCGGGTGCTCGACCGAGCAACGAGCCCAATGTAAGTCTAGGGGGAAACCCGAGGATTTTTGCAGCGATCCCCCAGGGGTCTTTTTAGGGTCTGAAAACGTGAGACATGAATGGGAACAGTGCTCAAATGACATGGGAACATCATGGTGAAGACCCCTGGAAACATTTCTGACTCCTAGGTCACTGCTGTGAACAATGGTGTCAAAGTGCTCCGCCACTTTTACAGGTGCACGCTAAAACATACAAAAACAAAACCAAAATTGATTTTCCTGTGAACATCCTTTCCAGGGTAATATTTGTATGTAATGCAAAAGAAATAACCCAAAACAAAAATGTATTTCCACCACTTGGGCTATGTTCACACGTAGCATTTTTGATGCATTTTTCAACTTTAGCATTACTTTCAACACAATACAATTGCATTCACTGGGATATGTCATTTTAGCATTTAACAATTTTTTCTGGCCATGTTGTGTGTGACACATTATCTGACACATCCTGTTTCATTTATGAAGAATGGACTCTGAAAGTCACCAAGCCTATTTTATAGGGCCATCAGGCAGCCTTTACTATTCTTAAAGGGCCAATATTAAACAGTGGGTCTCCCATACTGTTATTGCCTATGCAGTGAGTGGCTGGGCTACAAAAATTATGACGCACCCCAATATCCCTTTGTTGAGAGGTACAGGAGGACCCCCTGAAAAAATGTTCCCATTATAAGAACAGTCAGCCTTCACTATTCTTAGAGAGCCATCAGCCGGCTATGCTTGATTGTTTCCATTATTAAACAGTGTGTGTCTTATACTATTATTGTGTATGCAGTGAGAGGCAGGGCTGCCCAAAATTTGGACTCACCCTAATAACCCTTGGAGCCGACATACTGGGTTTGGTTATGCAGTGAATTGTTGAAGAACCTGCATTGGAGAATGTCAGTGTTGAGTCTGGAAAACCTGCAGTGGAGAATTGCAGTGTTGAGGCTAAAGACCCGACAATGGAGCATTTCAGTGTTGAGGCTGAAGAAACTAAAGTGGAGAATTGCAGTGTTGAGGATGAAGACCTAAAAGTGGAGAATTGCATTGTTGAAGCAGCTGACCAACCCTACAGTTCCCATCATTAGGAACTGGGTCACCCATAATCTTTGGCTATGTAGTGAATGCAAGGCCTGCCCCAAATTTGCACACACCCCTATCCCCCTTGAAAGAAACGTGGAGGAGGGCCTCATAAAAAAAATTTACCATTAGAAAGGAGCGGGTCTCCTATACTTGTAATACCCAAATGGGGGGTACACATCAACATACTGTTTCAACATTTTTGTTACGGGCATCATAAACACCTTTCAAAACAATAACGTGACTGTTGGATCATGGAACACGTTCACCCTGGTGATCTAGTGTCTAGTGGTGGTGGATGATGAGGATGAGGAAAAGGAGGAGAATAACATGAAACACCCAAAATCAGGAATCGTATACCCATGCATGGGGATATACCTCCCAAAATAAGACACTGGATTTGAGATTATGTTTTGCTCTTATCATGCGGTGGTGAAGAGAAGATTGGCCCAATCCAGCCCTTGTTCATTTTTATAAGAGTCAGCCTGTCAGCATTTTCAGTTGACAAGTGGATGCACTTATCAGTTATAATTCCATCAGCGGCACTAAAAACCCACTCTGACAAAATGCTAGCAAGCAGGACAGGCCAGGACATCCAAGGCATAGAGAGCCATTTCATGGTATGTATCCAGCTTTGAGACCCAATAATTATAAAGCACAGATGAATCAAGGAGGTCTTTGGTTTGGTCAACAAGGTACTCCCTCAGCATCTTCCAAAACTTTGCACTCCTTGAGAGAGTACCCCGTGCTTCAAGGCCACTGCGATGGGAGGGTCTGAAAAAACTCTCACAGAACTTTGCTAGCGTTCCCCTGCCTCTGCTGGATTGTAGTTACCTCTCTCTTTCTTGCCTGTACTCCTTGGTTGTCCAATGAACTGTGAACTCTGCCACCAGCGTTTTCAGATGATAATTTTTTGAATAATTCTGCAATAAGGGCATTCTGGTACTGCACCATTTTAGTACACCTGCCTGCCTCTGGAAGAAGAGATTGAAAGTTCCCCTTGTAGCATTGGTCTAGAAGTGTCACCAACCAGTAATGACTGTCATCCAAAATTTTGAGAATACCAGGGTCACGGGAAAGGCAGTTCAACATAAAGTCAGCCATGCATGCCAAACTGCTAACAGGCAAGACATCTATGTCCTCACCAAGAGGACGACTGACCATGCTTTCCTCCTCCTCCCTGTTCTCATGCTATACACGCTGAACAGACGGTATGACAGTTGTGCTTGTAGAACCATCTATAGCGCAAAAGTAGCTCCTGTTCTTCCTCTTCCTCATTGTCAAAAAGTCTTTGTTGGAATGACATGAGGCTGGGCTGTGTGTAATCACGCTGTACGTTTCCTTGCTCCATCTCATCGTGCTCCGCCTGCATTGCATCTTCTTTGATTGTGAACGGAGAGCGTTTCAGAACACAGAGAAGTGGGATGGTGGCACTAATCATGGCGTCATCAAAGCTCACCATCTTGTTGGACGTCTGAAAGTTTTGTAGAATGATACATATGTCTGACATCCATGTCCATTCCTGAGGTCTTATGCGTGGAGTCTGAACTGAATACCAATGAGTTTGTTGATACTGGTAGGCAACAACTGCCCTCTTCTCACAAATCCTTTCCAACATCTGCAGTGTAGAGTTCCAATGTGTGGGGATCTCACACACCATTCGGTGAGCCCAAAGTTGCAAACACTGCTGAAGCACGGCAAAGGCAGCGGGAGCTGTAGCTGACCTTCTAAAATGGGCACACAGGTGGCGTACTTTCACAAGTAGATCTGACAGCTCCGTGTAGCTTTTGAGAAATGGTTGAACAACGAGGCTAAGCACATCAGCCAGGCATGGTACATATGTGAGATCACCTCGCTTCAAAGCCGCCACCAGGTTCTGGCCATTGTTGCACACTAAAAGAGCGACAAAATATCCAGGGCAGTGACCCGAACTCCCGCAGAACAATCCCAGAAATGCTTGGTGCTCACTACATTACAGAGCAGGCTCGCTCATCACTAGTAACTATCACTAAACCATTTTTTTTTATAATTTATAGACACTGCAAATTGCTTCCTTTTGGTTGGGGTCAAGATTTTGACACACCACCGATTGCAAAAAACACTGCTTAGCAGTGTTCAGCTCTTTTATTTATCATACACATAACACAGTGTATCTCACATTCCATCTCACAAAGGGACAAATGGCCAATAGTCTTCATATTGAGCCTGTACACCACACTCTCTGTGCATTATTTACAAGAGCTGCGCAATTGAGAATAGTGTTTTGTGTGACAGGTGAAGGTATCAGGACCCCCACAAATTGGCAATTATATACAGTGTCTGTAGTATATCAAAAAAGTATTTAATGACAGTTACAATTAATATATAAAGCTGCTCTCTTAGACCATGAAAAACAATGATTTTAAAAATGTAATATTTATAAAAATACTTCTGGGTCTAGATACGTATTCACATTATGGCACAATGTTAGGGTTGGCGGAACGCACCAAATGAAATATACAGTACAGACCAAAAGTTTGGACACACCTTCTCATTTAAAGATTTTTCTGTATTTTCATGACTATGAAAATTGTAAATTCACACTGAAGGCATCAAAACTATGAATTAACACATGTGGAATTATATACTTAACAAAAAAGTGTGTAACAACTGAAATTATGTCTTATATTCTAGGTTCTTCAAAAGTAGCCACCTTTGCTTTTGATGACTGCTTTGCACACTCTTGGCATTCTCTTGATGAGCTTCAAGAGGTAGTCACCGGAAATGGTTTTCACTTCACAGATGTGCCCTGTCAGGTTTAATAAGTGGAATTTCTGGCCTTATAAATGGGGTTGGGACCATCAGTTGTGTTGTGCAGAAGTCTGGTGGATATACAGGTTATAGTCCTACTGAATAGACTGTTAGAATTTGTATTATGGCAAGAAAAAAGCACCTCAGTAAAGAAAAACGAGTGGCCATCATTACTTTAAAAAATGAAGGTCAGTCAGTCCGAAAAATTGGGAAAACTTTGAAAGTGTCCCCAAGTGCAGTTGCAAAAACCATCAAGCGCTATAAAGAAACGGGCTCACATGAGGACCGCCCCAGGAAAGGAATACCAAGAGTCACCTATGCTTCTGAGGATAAGTTTATCTGAGTCACCAGTCTCAGAAATCGCAGGTTTACAGCAGCTCAGATTTGAGACCATGTCAATGCCACACAGAGTTCTAGCAGCAGACACATCTCTACAACAACTGTTAAGATGTTAAGAAACCACTGCTAAGGTCAGGCAACAAGCAGAAGAGACTTGTTTGGGCTAAAGAACACTAGGAATGGACATTAGACCAGTGGAAATCTGTGCTTTGGTCTATGAGTCCATATTTGAGATCTTTGGTTCCAACCACCGTGTCTTTGTGCAGCACAGAAAAGGTGAACGGATGGACTCTACATGCCTGTTTCTCACCGTGAAGCATGGAGGAGGAGGTGTGATGGTGTGGGGGTGCTTTGCTGGTGACACTGTAGGGGATTTATTTAAAATTTAAGGCATACTGAACCAGCATGGCTACCACAGCATCTTGCAGCTGCATGCTATTCCATCTGGTTTGCGTATAGTTGGACCATTATTTATTTTTCAACTGGACAATGACCCCAAACACATCTCCAGGCTGTGTAAGGGCTATTTTACCAAGAAGTAGAGTGATGGGGTTCTACGCCAGATGACCTGGCCTCCACAGTCCAGACCTTAACCCAATCGAGATGGTTTGGGGTGAGCTTGACCACAGAGTGAAGGCAAAAGGGCCAACAAGTGCTAAGCATCTCTGGGAACTCCTTCAAGATTGTTGGAAGACCATTTCCAGTGACTACCTCTTGAAGCTCATCAAGAGAATGCCAAGAATGTGCAAAGCAGTCATCAAAGCAAAAGGTGGCTACTTTGAAGAACCTAGAATATAAGACATATTTTCAGTTGTTTCACACTTTTTTGTTAAGTATATAATTCCACATGTGTTAATTCATAGTTTTGATGCCTTCAGTGTGAATGTACAATTTTCATAGTCATGAAAATACAGAAAAATCTTTAAATGAGAAGGTGTGTCCAAACTTTTGGTCTGTACTGTATATAATGATAATAAGGTGTGTTCGCAACCCGGGGTCCACCGTGCAGAAAAGGAACCTGCTGCTAAGCAATAGCAGAACAAGGCAACAGTTGAACGCTCACAGCACGCCGGTTAGATATTACTCGGTATGAACAGCGGCGAACTCTGTTACTTCAGCAAAGTAATAGAACGCTGTTCACTGTTACATATCACAGGACACAGCCAATATGGCTTGAGTGATGTCTCTAGGCTCAATCCCTAGAATGCAGGGACTTGAGTCTCACCGGACCCATAATGCGCACGGCGTCGCACGAGCGATGCCACTACTTGGTGCTCAGTGGTAGCAAAACAGCTAAAAAAAACAAGAGCAAAAGCTCAACTGACCGCAGAGAGGTACCAAATGATATATAGAAAGAATCCACGGCGCGCTAGAAAAAAACCATAATGTTAAGCTGCGAGTAGTATTGGCAAATTAACCTCTATTTGCCAGATGTACACATGTAAAAAAACAAATAGATGTACGGGCTAAACATGGGAATCAAAAACGAAATTATTCACAGGATAGTAATTTCTGATGAAGAAAAATATCTACAGTACTGAGTACAATGCTATCACTAAAGATTACGGTACCTTTGTGTTGATCTTGAAATGTATATCCAGATGATAAGAAGGTCCTATTCTGTGGTGGTGAACTTTTCGGTGGGGGTATTCTTGTGAAAGAGCGGTGAAAACTTTTCCTCCACGGTATCTGATTATACTTAGATAGGGATTTTCTTGTAAGAGAGCGGTAAAAAGCTTTTCCTTCGCTGTGGAATGAGTGACAAGATCGTCGGTCTGTTGGTTTAGGGTTATCCGTCCAGGCCGTGGTGGAAAAACCCCCACAGCAAAATAAATTTGTCTCCTATTGCAGACTCTAGTTAGAAACTGGCAAGGAGCAGCGTTGCTGCAGGACCTTGCGTGACGTCACTGTCACGTGTCTAGCGCCACGTGACCTGCTACCGAAGCCGGTCACGTGACGCTAGACACGTGACAGTGACGTCACGCAAGGTCCTGCAGCAACGCTGCTCCTTGCCGGTTTCTAACTAGAGTCTGCAATAAGAGACAAATTTATTTTGCTGTGGGGGTTTTTCCGCCACCGGCCGGGACGGAGCCCCCTAAACCAACAGACCGACGATCTTGTCACTCATTCCACAGCGAAGGAAAAGTTTTTTACCGCTCTCTTACAAGAAAATCCCTATCTAAGTATAATCAGATACCGTAGAGGAAAAGTTTTCACCGCTCTTTCACAAGAATACCCCCACCGAAAAGTTCACCACCACAGAATAGGACCTTCTTATCATCTGGATATACATTTCAAGATCAACACAAAGGTACCATAATCTTTAGTGATAGCATTGTATTCAGTACTGTAGATATTTTTCTTCAGCAGAAATTACTTTCCTGTGAATAATTTCGTTTAGGTACCAAAAGATGTGTGCCAGAGCACGTGGATTGACTTTGACCTGTAAAAAGACCGTGCTAAGCAGCACACATGGCCGAAACAGTTGCTAGGTGAAACCAAGTAAAAACCTGCCTGACGAAGGAACACTAGACAATCATACACGCCAACAATGCATCAGGTTCTCAGCCCAAACACCTGTGCATACACAGAGTGTTAGCGTATCCACTCGCTCACACACCACATGGTTTATACTAGCGCACGGCCGTGCAGCCGAGTGATCATTTTATAAATGCAGCCTTCCAGGACATTGGTGATGGCGCAATCCGAACTGCTTGAGGACCTGAGCATGTGACCTCCGACCACCAATGAGTGGTCGTCTCACGGGCATGCAGATGGAGAAAAGCAGTCCCAGGAACCTCTGTTCGCCGCTAACTAATGCTGGTTGCTGTAGCTGAATCTGGGGTGGCAGCAGCAACCAAACGCATAACATTATCCTGAGAAAGATGCTGGGACCGACATCTCCGCTGAGCAGGATCCTCTGCAGCTGAAGAAGAATGGGAGACTGCAGAGGACATGGCTCGAGATTCCTCCTCTCAGGGATGGGATCTCAACACCTAACACACCCGCAGGTGATATTTTAATACCTTGACAAAGCCTCCACCTAATGTGCCAGAGTACATATATGCTCTGTAGCTAAATCCCACTCCCCAGATCCACTTATACATAGACTATGATGTGATTCTTGCTTTTGTGCTGGATAGTGATTAAATTTAATCTATTACCAAATTTCTTAATGCAAGGTACATAGATCACTAAACAGATCTCTTAGACCTGATGAGGCTACTGTTCTTGCTGTGAAAATCCATGTCAGAATGTCTGTATTATCTTATTTCATGGTGTAACCCTAATTTCAACCCTCTTACCATAATTAGCAGCTCCTCAGTATTCCTCCTCTCTGTTGCTGCTGAAATGTAACATTGATAAATACAAGCTGCAGCTGCATGTGAGGAGACTAAATGCACTTGAATCATGATCTCATTACTTGGAATCATAAAAAAGATAATTTTACTGTCATGATTATACAGACATTCTAACATTGTTTTATTTTTTAAGCACACAAACGTCATCAAGTCTAAGAGATCATGTCAGTAACATACAGTTTGTATTGTTAATTCTGGTGACAGATCCTATTTAAAAATTAGAGCACTCGAAGTGTCTTCCTCTCGCTGCCACTATTTGATTATAAATATGTAACACCAATAATTCAAAATAATTAATATTTAAATAAATTACCGTATATACTCATGTATAAGCCGACCCGTGTATAAGCCGACCCCCCTAATTTTGCCAAAAAAAAAAACTGGGAAAACTTATTGACTCGCGTATAAGCCTAGGGTGAAAAATGATTATGCCCCCATATGATGCTCCACAGATTATGCCCCCATATGCTGCACAGATTATGCCCCTATATGCTCCAGATTATGCCCCCATATGCTCCAGATTATGCCCAATATACTTCAGAGATTATGCCCCCATATGCTCCAGATTATGCCGCCATATATTCCACAGATTATGCCTCCGTATGATCCACAGATTATGCCCCCATATGCTCCACAGATTATGCCCCCATATGCTCCACATTATGCCCCATATGCTCCATATTATGCCCCCATATGCTCCAGATTATGCCCCCATATATTCCACAGATTATGCCCCCGTATGATCCACAGATTATGCCCCATATGTTCCACAGCTTATTCCCCCATATGCTCCATATTATGCCCCCATATGTTCCACAGCTTATGCCCCCATGTGCTACATATTATGCCCCCATATGCTCCAGATTATGCCCCATATGCTCCAGATTATGCCCCCATATGTTCCACAGCTTATGCCCCCATACGCTCCATATTATGCCCCCATATGTTCCACAGCTTATGCCCCCATATGCTCCATATTATGCCCCATATGCTCCATATTTTGCCCCATATGCTCCATATTATGCCCCCATATGTTCCACAGCTTATGCCCCCATATGCTCCATATTATGCCCCCATATGCTCCATATTTTGCCCCATATGCTCCAGATTATGCCCCCATATGTTCCACAGTTTATGCCCCCATATTATGCCCCCATATGCTCCATATTTTGCCCCCATATGCTCCATATTATGCCCCCATATGTTCCACAGCTTATGCCCCATATGCTCCATATAATGCCCCCATATGCTCCATATTATGCCCCCATATGTTCCAGATTATGCCCCCATATGCTTCATATTATGCCCCCATATGTTCCAGATTATGCCCCATATGCTGCAAAAAAAATAAAAAAAATGACATACTCACCTCTCGTCGCTGGGGCCAGGTGCCGGGGTCCTGAGCAGGCGGGGACACCGGCGCGCTATGGGGGACAGGTGCCGGCGTCACCGCTCACTCAGAACCCCGGCACCTGTGATATTTACCTTTCCTCTCTGCACCGCAGCGCTGTGTCCTCTTCCTGGTCCTCGGCAGTGAATGATCTGGCAGGGGGCAAGGCGCTCACTAATGACATCATCGCGCCCTCTGCTGATCATTCACCGCCAGAGGAGTCAGACGAGGACGCAACACAGCGGTGGAGAGAAGACAGGTAAATATAGCTATACTCACCCCTCCGCCGCGCGTCCCTGCAGCCTCTCCTCTTCTCCCGGCGCTCTCAGCAGCGCTTCCTTCCTACAGCGGTCACATGGCACCGCTCATTAAAGTCATGAATATGTGCATATTCATGACTTTAATGAGCGGTGCCATGTGACCGCTGCAGGAAGGAGCCGGAGATCGTGGGAGAAGCAGGGGGGCTGCAGAGACCGCGGCGGCGGAGAGGTGAGTATAATCCGACACCCCCGCTCCCCCTCCCCCGCCGACCCCTGTATATGACCCGCGTATAAGCCGAGGGGGGGACTTTCAGCCCTAAAAATGGGCTGAAAATCTCGGCTTATACATGGGTATATACGGTAAGTTATATTTTTCAGATTTAATAGAGGTTAATAACAGGTGAACGGAAGAAGGTAACAAAATGACTTTTATCAGTTTAGTTGCTCTTCTTTGTTCTTTTTTCAACCCTAGGGCACCGATTCTTTAAGACGAATGTTAAGTTTGCTAGTCTTAATGATGGGAGCACTGGATTAAGATGTTCCAAATTCATTCCAGGCATATGACTCTTAATTAATTAAGCGCTCCCTTACAAGTGCAGTTCACTTTTGCCAGAAATGTTACTTCAGCCATAGACTGGCCTCATTTCCAGCTTTATTTAAGCCACTTGTGGGGTGTGTTTTATGATGAACTTGCTAGGCAGCCTTAGCCCATCTCCATTCTGCCCCATCTCTGCCTGCGTTTTTAAAAGTTTACATAGCATGTTGGGACTGGGATAAAAGTGGCAAAAGTCACATATTGTTTTACGCAACTTTGAGATGCGCAAACTTTTTTTTGCCATTTCAAAGAGGTTTACGCTAGAAGTGTGGTGAAAACTCCTTTATGAATCAGATCCTATATTTCCTTCAAATTAACTGTTGTCCAAAACAATGTGGGTGAATAAATGCTTGTTACAGTAGTAGAGAGCACTTGTTTTACCGTTATGGGTGTCCATTAACATGTATTTATATTTAGGAGTAGTCTAACAGGAATGATAAATCTTTTCAACCCCCCTTAATGAACGGTGATATACAGTTTCATCACAAGTCACGTACCGGGTATATGGCGCTGGATCAAGAGCTGAGCCCGCTCCATACTGAGCAGATGCCAAGATGTGTTACATCTGCAATGGGAGCTAGTTCAGTTTGCTGCTGTTTAAACATTTAAATTCTAATATCCATCTCTGACAGGAGTAATTAAGTGACCTGATTGCTGATGAGCTCATCCACCTTTTCCTGCTGACCACCTGTAAAGGGAGCCAATGAATTTCCAAGGTAAATAGAGTCCACAGAATATCCCCATGGCTGCCATCTAACTGCTACTACAGAACCTAGTCAAACACTGGGCTTCATAAAGAGAATATATATATATTCCATACAAATATTGCAATAAAAAACAAACAAGACGTATATACTCTGTGATTATATAAATATAAAAACATTTCAGTGCTCAGGAAATGATCCATCATACAGTTCCATTGATAGTAAAAAAAAGTTATGGTGTCAGAACCAGGTAACACAAACAAGGATTTAAATTTCTTGAACCATTAACATATAAAAATTCACATTATTTAGTATTTTTGTAATTGTACTAATCTGGAGAATTATTTTGCCAGGTCATTTTACCCACACAATGAACGTCGTAAATCAAAACCTTAAAAATTTATGTCAGAACTGTGCTTTTTTTTGTAACATTTCACCACACTTGTATTTTTTTCACATTTTTTATTACATTTTGTTTAGAGATGAGCATATTATTTTATTCAAATTTGCAGGCTTTGCTAAACTCTCTTCCAAAAGTTGATTTGCGACGAAAAAATCCATTATACAGGAAAGATTGTAATTACTCAGAAAACGCATGTAGAGAAGAGGAAATATCTGGATATTCCTTCATGTGAAATTATTCCTTCTGATCATGTGGTTAGCAGATGATGTGTTTCTTATCAAAGCAATTCCATCTTAGGTGCAATTACAGGCTCTATGGATGCCACAGTTTAGTAAAAGTTTAGTGAGAGTGAGGATGAATGTTTGCTTTCTCATATAAGGAGGGAGTATGTAAGTTTTAGTTCTAAATTGTCCACTACAAGTCTAATAGATCATAAAAAAAGTTTATATTTTTTTATCGCAATGATATAATTGAAGTTTATAGAATTACTATTATTTAGATGCTACAAAGGTTGGTTCTGCAAACCACTAATTCATCCCCCTTCAGATGGCAAATATGTTTACTATATATCTGGGACACATAACAATCCTCTCTGATTATGTCATCCGGAAAGACACAATCTCCTCTCACCAGCCCAAGGATCAAATTTGCATCTCTGTGGACTCAACAGTTCCCCATGGGAAAGCGCCTGAGCGTGTAGTATCAAGTCCCATCGAATAAGAAATAGTTCCTGATGGAGGATAATCTAAGCAGATCAAGTAAAATATTGCAGTGGGTAAAGTATTGACATTCTTTGGACCTCAGAAAACTCCCTATGGCTTCATCTCTTTATTAAGATGTATCAAGGAGGAAAGGGCCTAGACAACAATACTAGCATGTCAGAAATCGTAATCAATCAAGAGGCGATCATGTCTTTGGAATAATTATGTCATATCTCTGATATATAGCTGCAATAATTCTATAGAGAGCCTCAAAAATGCATCTAAATACACTCCTACATTAACATACACACCAAGACAATGGGCCTTCCTTTAAGAAAGAGGGTGTTAGGGTTTGAGTTCCCGATGCTGCACAAGGGGAGTCTCGAACCAGTCCCGCTGCGGTCCCCCACCATCTCCGTCCGCAGTAGAACCTGCTCAGCAGAGATGTTGGTCCCAGCGTCTTGCCCATTCCAATACTGTGCAGAGACTTGCTGCTGCCCCTCCTGGATCTTCTATTATAGCCAGTGCTGGAGCAGACGTCTTTGGGACGAAGTCCTGCGTTTCCCCTTCTGAGCATGCCCAGGGTAAGATCTCTCATTGGATATCAGGGGTCACATGTTCAGGTACTGCAGCAGCTCCTATTGGTCCGCCAGGAAGGTCCTGAAACTACATGTGTTTTGGAACAGTTTCTCATTGGTCCTTTTTCTGGCAGGTCCTGTAGTTGTTACTATAAAAGGGTGGCATGGCTGGGCTGCCATGCGCTAGTATCAATTGCATTATGTGCTTTGCGCCAGTGTGATCATGTACGCATGTGGTTAGGGCTCGACTGAAATAAGCCCCTAGAATACCGGCTTCTGTGGTGAAGAGATTTGGATGCACGTGGTTAGGGCTTGACTGAAATAAGCCCCTAGAATACCGGCTTATTCGGTGAGGAGATTGCTTGAATGCGTTGCTGTCTGCATGATCACGGACTGCTATCCACACAGCAGTTATCTGTGTATCCCTGTGAGTCTAACAGTACACAGTCTTTTTCTCAGCGGCTCTGTGACGCAACAGGGTTCGCTTTATAACGCTGGTTCAGCGCCCTAGCGTTTTACTTTGCGGCTCACTGAAGTTAATTGAGTTCTTACTTACCGCCATATAGCGCTGTGGCATTCCCATTAACGGCTCTGGGGATTATCAGAGTTCGCACTAACTGCCACAGTGCGCTACGGCGTTTATTTTAGCGACTCTGCGTTATAACAGAGTTCGCTACTTTGCCATCTTACTAGCAGCGAGCATTCCGCAGACCCTAACAGATTGTTTCTTATGTATTTTGTGTATCTTTGGTAGACTATAAAAGTATCCAAAACTGAATTTTTGGTGAAAATAACATCAAATACTTTTTCACTAATTTGGTTATTTTTTTAAACTTCTGTCGGGATCAATGTAAGTTCATGATGATATTTTTTTGCCAAGTTAGTTGTTAGAATTTCATAAGTTTCAGTGTTGTGAATATGCTGGAGGCAGCTTCTGAGCTGGGGCTCCCTCCGGTGGTTGCTGAGGGTAATGAACTGATTAATGAATGGCCTTCAGCTGACGCTGAATGGTAGGATATAAGTGGCCTGAGTTCCCAGCAGCCTTGCGGGTTATCAATTGTTCCTTCTGGTCTTGCTTGAAACACTGCTAGTTTCCTGCTCTCCTTCAGATAAGTGTTTGCTGTTTTTTTATTCTCTGTTTGATTTTCTCTGCTGGTTTGCTGCCTGCATTGGACTGCAGCCTTTCCCCTTTTCGGGGTCTGGTGCTGCAATTGTGCTTCGTTTGTGTCTGCACTATTGCTTTGCTCTTTTGTTACTTTTAATTTGCTGAATAGCGTTTTGTTACACCAGAGATCTGATTTAGGTGGATGAGATCGTGTGATCTCAAGTTTTTTGAACTGTTGGTATTTTTGTTAGGGTTTTGTTGGATTGCAGTCAGAATTCTTTCCTGTACTTTTCTGACTAGACAGATGGGGCCCCAGCGTTTGCTCATTCTATTTCCTGTCTGTGTCCGTGCTTTCTTCTTGTCTAACCGCCATTACATGTTTGGGGGCTTCCTATTTTCTTTGGGGATCTGCTCCGGGGCAGATAGCTTTCATCTTTCTGCCTTTAGGTGTAGTTATCTCTCAGGCTGTGACGAGGCGTCTAGGATCAACGTAGGAATGCTCCACGGCTATCTCTAGTTGTGTGGTTAGTTCAGGTTACTCCAATCCAATAGGTTCCAGCCTCTCTGGTGTATTACCGCTTTTGCTATTTTTTGCTATTTCTCCTCAGTTACCGAAACATAACAGTATAACCGGCCAAACTGAAAATTATATGGTACTCAACAAAAGGGAAAAATAGTAAAAAAGGAAAAAGAAAAAAGGGAGTTGTCAGAATTTTTTTTTTCTGTTTGTTGCATTTTTTCCCTCTTTTTCTCTGGGTGCTGAAGAGGAATTTTTTTTCTCTCAATGGAGTTTGCACAGTTGTCTGGCCGTGTGCATCAGCTTGCCACTGAGGTTCAGAGTATTGCTACCTATCTTGCTGGGTTGCCAGTTGTGGATCCTACGATCCCCATGCCAGATTTGTTTTTGAGGGATCGATCTAAATTTCTGAATTTCAAAAATTACTGTGTTGTTTTTTGCCTTAAGGCCTAAGTCCTCAGGGAACGCTGCACAGCAGGTTCAAATTGTCATCTCCCTGCTGCGCAGCGGCCCTCAGGATTGGGCTTTTTCCCTGACACCTGGGGATCCTGTTTTGAATGATATTGATGTATTTTTCAGACACTGGGGTTATTGTACGATGAACCTAATGTCACTGATGAAGCTGAAAAGACCGTGTTGGCATTAAATCCGGGTCTTAAAGACGCTGAGTTGTACTGTCAGAAATTTTGAAAGTGGGCAGTCCTACAAAATGGAATGATGATGCTTTGGCAGCCCTTTTTCGAAAGGGTCTGTCAGAAAAAGTAAAGGACGTTATGGTGAGATTCCTTGTCCCCTCTGGTCTCAATGATTCTATGTCTTTGGCTATTTAAATTGACAGACTTTTGCGTGAGCGCAGAGGTATGCGTGAGATAGTATTACCTTGTGAGCCAGTTCCTGAGCTCCTGCAGTGTGATGAGTGACTTTTGGGATTCAGCATCATGAGTTTCGTAAGCGCAATGGGTTATGTTTCTACTGTGGTGACGCTTCCCATGCTATCTCTGTCTGCCCTAAGAGGGGAAGACGTTTTGCACGCTCAGTTGTCTTGGGTAGTGTTCAGACTAAATTTCTGTTGACTGTTACCCTGATTTGCTCCCTGTCCACATTTTCTGCTCAAGCTTTTGTTGATTCAGGAGCAGCTATTAACCTGATGGATTTTGACTTTGCCAAACGTTGTGGGTTTCCCATGATACCCCTGCGGAAGTCTATTCCCCTACTGGGGATTGATTCTACCCCTTTGGCGGAGAATAAACCCCAGTTCTCTACTCAGGTGATAATGAGGGTTGAACCAGATCATCAGGAGAGTTGCAAATTTCTGGTGCTGCATAATCTGCATGACATTATTGTGCTAGGTTTCCCTTGGTTACAGTCTCATAATCCTGTTTTGGATTGGAAATCTGTGTCTGTGACCAGTTGGGGCTGCCAATGTGTTAATACTGACACTCCTGTTTTATCTGCCTCTCCCCAGTCTCAGGATGTCCCTGACTTTTTGACTGATTTTTCTGATGTGTTTAGTGAAAGTAAATCTGCATCCTTGCCCCCTCACAGGAGCTACGATTGCGCTATTGAATTAGTGCCTGGTGGTAAATTTCCTAAATGTCGCCTTTTAATTTATCTGTACCTGAACATGATGCTATGCGATCTTATATCAAGGAGTCATTGGAGAAGGGTCATATCAGACCATCCTCTTCACCCTTTGGCGCCGTTTTTTTCTTTGTGGCCAAAAAGGATGATTCATTGAGGCCGTGTATTGATTATCGCCTCCTGAATAAGATAACTGTTAAATATCAATATCCGTTACCTTTGATTTCTGACCTATTTTCCATAGTGAAAAGTGCTAGTTGGTTTACCAAGCTTGACCTCAGGGGGCGTATAACCTTATTCGCATTAAGCACGGGGATGAATGGAAAGACGGCGTTTAATACCCCAGAGGGGCATTTTGAGTACATAGTGATGCCTTTTGGGCTTACTAATGCCCCTTCCGTCTTCCAATCCTTCATTAATGATATTTTCAGGGATTTTATGAATAAATTTCTGATTTTTATTTGGATGAAATCTTGATTTTTTCCAATGACTGGGACTCTCATGTGAAACATGTTCGGACTGTGTTCCAGATTTTGAGAGAGAATGCACTGTATGTGAAGGGATCAAAGTGTCTTTTTGGCGTACAGAAGATCTCATTTCTGGGATTCATTTTGTCTCCGTCTGTTATTGAAATGGACCCGGTCAAGGTTCAGGCCATCTGTGATTGGGTCCAACCTACTTCATTGAAGGCTCTTCAGAGATTTTTGGATTTTGCCAATTTTTATCGTAAATTTATTGGTAATTTCTCTGCTATTGTTAAACAATTGACTGATCTGACCAAAAAGGGTTCTGATGTGGTGAATTGGCCTCCTGAGGCAGTTTCTGCATTTCAGGAACTTAAGCAGAAATTCATTTCTGCTCCTATTCTACGGCAGCCTGATGTTTCTCTGCCGTTTCAGGTGGAGGTTGATGCCTCTGAGATTGAGGCAGGTGCCGTTTTGTCCCAAAGGGATCCAGAGACCTCTAAGAGTAACCCTTGTGCCTTTTTCTCTCGAAAATTTTCTCCAACTGAACGTAATTATGATGTGGGTAATCGGGAGTTATTGGCCATGAAGTGGGCCTTTGAAGAGTGGAGACATTGGCTGGAAGGAGCCAAACATCAGGTGGTGGTCCTCACGGACCATAAGAACCTGGTTTATCTCGAATCAGCCAAGTGACTTAATCCTAGACAGGCCACGTGGGCCTTGTCTTTCACACGTTTTAATTTTGTGGTTTCCTTTCTTCCTGGCACTAAGAATGTCAAGGCGGATGCCCTCTCGAGGAGTTTCTTTGCAGATTCTCCTGAGTTATCTGATCCTGCTGTTATTTTGAAAGGGGGTATGGTTCTTTCTGCCATTTCGCCCAATTTGAGACTGACTCTGGAATGGTGTCAGGAGGATAAACCTGAGCGCTGCCCTGTTGGGAAGTCGTTTGTTCCAGACCAGTGGAAAAGAATGTGATGTCTGAGATTCATTGTTCCGCGTTGCCTGGTCATCCCGGGATTTTTGGTAACAGAGACTTGGTGAGTCGGTCCTTTTGGTGGCCTACTTTGTCTCGTGACGTCAGGGACTTTGTGCAGTCCTGTGGGACTTGCTCTCGCTCCAAGCCTTGCTCTCGTTCTAGTGGTTTGTTAATGCCATTACCTGTACCCAAGAGACCATGGACCCATATTTCTATGGATTTTATTTCTGACCTTCCTGTCCCTCAGAGAATGAATGTTATCTGGGTAATCTGTGATAGGTTTTCCAAGATGATACATCTTGTGCCATTGCCTAAGTTGCCATCCTCCTCCGAGTTGGTGCATTTGTTCTTTCAGCATGTGGTTCGGTTGCATGGCATTCCGGAGAACATTGTGTCTGACAGAGGAGTCCAGTTTGTTTCCAGATTTTGGAGGACATTTTGTTCTAAACTTGGTGTTCAGTTGTCTTCTCTGCATTTCACCCTCAGACCAATGGACAAACCGAGAGAACAAACCAGACCTTGGAGACTTATTTGAGATGTTTTGTGTCTGCTGATCAAGATGACGGGGTCTCTTTTTTGCCTTTGGCTGAGTTTGCTCTTAATAATAGAGCTAGTTCTGCCACTTTGATGTCTCCATTTTTCTGCAATTCCGGGTTTCACCCTCGATTTTCTTCAGGACAGGCGGAGGCTTCTATCTGTCTGGGGGTTGACTCTATTGTGCAGCGTATGCAGCATATTTGGGACCAGGTGGTGGAGAGGTTGTCTCTCTCTCAGGAGAATGCCCGGCGGTTTGCCAACCGGCATAGGACTGATGGTTCTCGTTTTAAAGTGGGGGACTTGGTTTGGTTGTCCTCGAGGAATATCCCTATGAAGGTTGCATCTCCTAAATTTAAGCCAAGGTTCATTGGACCTTATAAGATCATGGAAATTATTAATCCGGTTTCCTTCCGTTTGCTTCTTCCAGGGACATTTTAAGATCCATAACGTGTTCCACAAATCCTTATTGAAGAGGTTTTTCGAACCAGTCGTTCCTATGGCTGCACCTCCCGACCTTGTTTTGGTTGAGGGCAATTTGGAGTATGTGGTTGAGAAGATATTAGATTCTCGTTTTGCTAGACGGAAACTCCAGTATTTGGTTAAGTGGAGAGTTTATGGTCAGGAGGACAATTCTTAGGTGTTTGCTTTGGACATTCATGCTGGGAGACTTATCCGTGCCTATCATCGAGCCCATCCTAATCGGCCTTGTTGCGCAGGTGAGGGTTCGGTGACCCCTCCTCAAGGGAGGGTTACTGTTGTGAATAAGCTGGAGGCGGCTTCTGAGCTGGGGCTCCCTCCGGTGGTTGCTGAGGGTAATGAACTGATTAATGAATGGCCTTCAGCTGGCGCTGAATGGTAGGATATAAGTGGCCTGAGTTCCCAGCAGCCTTGCCGGTTATCAATTGTTCCTTCTGGTCTTGCTTGAAGCACTGCTATTTTCCTGCTCTCCTTCAGATAAGTGTTTGCTGTTTTTTTATTCTCTGTTATTTTCTCTGCTGGTTTGCTGCCTGCATTGGACTGCAGCCTGTCCCCTTTTGGGGGTCTGGTGCTGCAATTGTGCTCCATTTGTGTCTGCACTTCTGCTTTGCTCTTTTGTTACTTTTAATTTGCTGAATAGTGTTTTGTTACACCAGAGATCTGATTTAGGTGGATGAGATCGTGTGATCTCAGATTTTTTGGCAATCAGAAGTGTTGGTATTTTTGTTAGGGTTTTGTTGGATTGCAGTCAGAATTATTTACTGTACTTTTCTGTCTAGACAGATTGGCCCCAGCGTTTGCTCATTCTATTTTCTGTCTGAGTCCGTGCTTTCTTCTTGTCTAACCGCCATTACATGTTTGGGGGCGTCCTATTTTCTTTGGGGATCTGCTCCGGGGCAGATAGCTTTCATCTTTCTGCCTTTAGGTGCAGTTATCTCTCAGGCTGTGACGAGGCGTCTAGGATCAACGTAGGAACGCTCCACGGCTACCTCTAGTTGTGTGGTTAGTTCAGGTTACTGCAATCCAATAGGTTCCAGCCTCTTTGGTGTATTACCGCTTTTGCTATTTTTTGCTATTTCTCCTCAGTTACCAAAACATAACATTTCAGTGTCTTCCAGGAGTGCCATAGACATTGATATTGATTGGAATCCATCACCATGACATTTCCACCTTTATTTGATCTTTTTACAGTAATTGTGGTAATCTTCTCTATAGCACATGGAGCCATCAATTCTTGTTTAGTCAGGATGTATTTGTCATCTGTAGTTCTCGTATTCATCAGATCTCTACTGACCATATTAATAAATACATAAAGGGAACTAACTTCACATAGAGGAGAGGCATTATGTTACTTTTGTTCTTTACAGTTGTAAATAGACTCTCATCCATGATTCTAACTGACTCCATCTCCAGATATGCAAAAGTCTAACATGGGTTGATATGCCAAGATTATCACAAAGTTCCTTTTTCTGACGTGCAAATTGTTTATGCATTCTAAGTTTAGAAGCAAAAAAGTGGAGATCTTTTATCCATTCAAAGGTCCAAAAGTCACTAATAGGTAGAAAAAAGAAACCCTTACTCTGGACTGCCATTTCAGTTGCGTTGAGTGCTTTATTTGTTAGAAAACGATATTGGAATTTTTGTCAATTCTCGTATTGGTGATAATTATCTGCAATTAAGAGCTTGAGTGTTTTGGTTTGGTTTGAGAAATTCTGAATCTGAGAGGGTTGATGCTGTTATTAGTAATATATTTATGTGTAGGATCCTAAATTTAAGAATTTATTACAGTTCTTAAAGGAGTTTTCTGTTTTTAAACAACAATTCGGCAGTCACTCTAGTCATGCTAAGTGACTGTAGACTTGAGAGTCCTTGCATAGGATGCAATGCATGCTGTCAGAGTTCTCTGGTGCCGGCGTCGAGAATAGAACTAAACTGTGTCCGAGCCTCTCTCAATATACTTGCAATAATATAATCAGAGTGTGGCCAAGAGTATGCACATTGCGTGCTAGTGGACATATGACCACCGTTACTGGGAACGAACAGTGCCGCAATGTGAGGATTCACAAGTCTGCAATAATAAAAAGTGACTTCCGGCTAGTAATTTAATTTTGGAAAACTCCTTTAAACTTTTTCAACTCTATATTTGAAGCCCTTGTGCTGGTATGAATGCAGTATGCTCTTCCTATTGGCAATTACACACAGACAGATTCTATACTACATATTGATTTGACAATTTCTCTTGGTGCTATTTCAAAGATTGAGAAGTACAGGACCGATTATGTCAAAGGGGTCAATCATATGTTGCATATTTCAATATGCAGTGGTTCCAAAACACACAAATTGAGACATTTACTGTATATTGTAACTGTAAATGCACCTCCAAAGATAAGGTTACATGAGCATGTTTGCCAGTCCAGAAGCTAGTCTACAAGGCATCTACGAGTGTGAGCACTTTTTTGAAAATATTGGGATCTGTAATAGCTTACTGAGTTCAAAATGGGGCTCACAGTAAATGATTTTAATCTGGGATCTGTATTAATTAGTGAGACTGGTCTGTGATCTGGTCTACGGTCTAAATTTATTTAAGGAGGTCTTGTCTTAACTTTTTATTTGTTTAGGGCTTGTTTATTTGTCTATATTTAGGAATATTTACAGTCTTTTATAGAATATGCATGTAATTAGGCAACTTGTTTTGGGGGGCTGTATCTATGTAGGGGAAAACATTTTTATGGACAGGTTAAGGTTCTGTTCAGGACATTAATATTGTTTAGGGAGGTCTAGTTTGGTAACAGTAGTAGTCAAAGGGGTTTTTGTAACAGTCAAGGGCATAGTGGTTTTTTACAATATACGCCACTGATTGAATCTGTCAAAATAAGCTACAAATACAGTACATAAAAAATAAAAAGGCACAATCTAGTAATGAAATAAATATTCAGATTCAGTAAAGATCTATATTAATTTCTTAAATATTAACTTCAATCTTTTGTTATTCCAGTGATTATAGAGATAGGGTTAATTCTTTCACATACTTGATAAGTTTATGTAAATGATGAAAAAAGTTAAATTTTAAGGGGTTATCAAATTTGCTAATAGTGGCATTTAAGCCATACGATCTAGTTGGTGCGCTGTTTTATGCAATCATTGCCCAACTTCCACATCAAGACTGAAGCAATGCTGCAGGCATCCATGGTTGCCATCCTGGTACTCATGTGTGACAATCATTTTCACCACAAATCTCAATACTGTAGTAAATATTGCAATACTTTATATACTACATACACACTGACATGTAAAAGTTTTGGCAAAATTACTGTTTTTGTGAACAGTTAAGTGAGTTGAAGATGAAATGATCTCTAAAAGGTCTCAAGTTAAAGCTGGAAAATTTCCCTTGTATTTTAAGCAAAAAACAATTGTAATTTTGGGGGCGTGGCCTAGCTCTGGGCATGTAAAGTCACAGGTGTTGGGGTTTGAATTCCTGCTGCTGCACAGGGGGAGTCTTGAACCAGTCCTGCTGCAGTCTCCCATTTATCTCTGTCTGCAGTGGAGCCTGCTCAGCTTAGACATCAGTCCCAGCGTCTCACCCAGTCTAACAGTGTGCAGAGGATTACTGCTGCTCCTTCAGGCTCTGCTATTGTGGCCAGTACTGGTTAGCAGCGAGCAGACGTCTTTTGGACAAAGTCCTTGTTTTCCCCTTCTGAGCATGCCCAGAGTGAGATCTCTCATTGGAGATCAGGGGTCACATGCTCAGGTACTGCAGCAGCTCCTATTTGTCCGCCAGGAAGGTCCTGTGGCTACTGATGTTCTGGAAAAAGTTTCATTGGTCCTTGTTGCTGGCAGGTCCTGTAGCTGTTACTATAAAAGGGTAGCATGGCTGGGCCGCCATGCGCTAGTATCAATCTTTATATGCTATGCGCCAGTGTGGTCATGCGTGTGTGTGGTTAGGGCCCGGCTGAAATAAGCCCCTAGAATACCGACTTAATCGGTGAGGAGTTTGGTATGCTAGCTGGTCAGGGTCTGGCGTTCAGTGTCCTAGATGCCCTAGATTACCGGCATAACCGGTGAGGAGTTTGATTGCCGTATTCAGGGTCTGGCGTTCAGACGCCATAGATTGCGGGTGACTCCCGCGAGGACATTAGCGCATGATCACGTTCTATGTTTGCTTAGCAGTTACCGTATATACTCATGTATAAGTGACCCGTGTATAAGCCGACCCCCTAATTTTGCCACAAAAAACTTGGAAAACTTATTGACTCGCGTATAAGCCAGGTGTATAAGTTGCCGTCCTGCTCTGAGCTCCCCCATCCAGCTCTGTGCGCCCCCATTCTCCTCTGTGCTCCCCTCCTCCTGCTCCATTATCCTGTCCTGCTCCGTGCTTTCCATCCTCCCCCGTCCTGCTCCTGTCACGGGTGTGTCGCTGCGAAGATCGTCGCGATTGCACACCCTGACTTCTCACAGCTGAGTTTCTGCTGCTGGGTGTTTTTCGGCAGTGAGAGAGTTAATTCTCCCTCTCTCTGTGCTGGACAAGACCAGCCTCGCTCAGCTGCAATTAATGTTGCGATAATTGGTTTCCTTCAAATACCTGCCTGTCTGCTAGGGAAGTGTCGGTGAAAGCATTCATGCAGACCAGCAGAGCGGATCATATTGAGAAATCTAAAGCTAAGAGTACCTGTTGTGGTTTTCTCCTCTCCTCGCTTTATTATTTATCTCCTTACCCGTTGGTGTTCCCTCTGTAGTGGTAGTTTTGTATGCAAGGTGTCTTTTGTTTTACCCCTTGTACTGTCTCGTTCGTCTTATACTGTGTGTAGGCAGTTACCTTCCCGTTTCCCTGTGGTGGTAATCAGGGTCCTTCTCAGGACTAGATTACAGTGGTCAGGGATTCACAGGAGATAGGGTTACGCTGGCGGCCTGGACCTCTGTACCATCAACAGTACCTCCAGGTAGAGGGATTAGTCAGGACCCCAGCTTAGGGTCAGCATAGACCCCGGTCCTCCTGGTAGCAGAGACAGCGTGACATTTTCACCGACCCCCTAAAGATTTTCTCCAGTCACCATGGATCCAGTAGTCAGTCTAGCTCGGCAGTTGCAGAGTTTGTCCATGGAGCTGGCGGACGTTAAGTCCAAGGTTTTGTACCCTCCCGGAGCAGGCCGGACCTGAACCTAAAGTAGCTCTCCCTGACAGGTTCACTGGGGGGCGGACAAGTTTTTTGCTTTCCGGGAGGCATGTAAATTGTACTTTCGGCTGCGACCTCGATCATCTGGGTGTGAAGAACAAAGGGTGGGGATTGTCATCTCGCTCCTACAAGGAGACCCCCTTATCCTTGGCGTTCGCTCTCCCCCGGGCTCCCCAGCTCTCCAGTCAGTGGATAGGTTTTTTGCAGCTCTGGGTCTTGTATATGATGACCCGGATCGGGTCTCCCTTGCTGAATCTAAGTTACGTAAGATACAGCAGGGAGATCGTCCGGTGGAGGAATTCTGTTCGGAGTTCCGTAGGTGGGCCACGGACACCCAGTGGAATGACCCGGCTCTTAGGAGCCAGTTTTGTCAAGGTTTATCTGACAAATTAAAGGATGTGTTGGCACAGTATGACCCTCCCACGTCACTGGAAGCAGCTATGGCCCTTGCTATTCGTATTGACAGACGTCTTCGGGAGAGGTGCGGGGTAACTTCGCCCCCTGTGATGACTCCACCTTCCTCAAGGGTCCCTTATACGGAGGTTCCCCTGGTCACTCCAGAGGAGCCTATGCAATTAGGAGGGACATCATTCCGGGGGAGGGGATCGGTGGGGCGCCACAAAACAAGAAGTTGTTTCTTCTGTGGGAAAAAGGGACATTTTATTGGGGGTGTCCATCCCGTCATTTGCAGAGTGAGAAGTCGCCAGAAAACTATTGATCCCAGATTGTGTGGTGGACGGCAATCTGGGAGTAAGTATTTCGTCCCTAAATTCGTCTCAGTTTCTCGTACCGGCGGAGGTGGTGGTGGGTGCGAGAACTGAGAGGATATCTGTTCTTCTGGATAGTGGGGCCGGGGCTAATCTGGTGGATGCTCGCTTTGCCCGGGTTCAAGGTATGCGATTGAGTGTGTTGGCTAAACCCATCCCCATATTCTCGATCGATGCCAGACCTCTCGGTCAGGGAAGTTTTTTGCAAGCAGTGCATAACATAGATCTTCAAGTGGGGGCGTTACATAAAGAACTCTTGTCTTGTTATGTGTTGGAGGGTCTTCCTACTCCTATAGTGCTGGGCCTTCCTTGGTTAACTAAGCATAACCCGGTTATTAGTTGGCAATCCAGAGAGATAAGCCAATGGAGTGAATTCTGTAATAAAAACTGCATGAATACGGTCATGGTGCGGTCGCTCCTAGGGCCTTACCTCCATTTCTGGTGGACTTTGAGGATGTATTCTCGGAGAGAGGGTGTCAAGAACTACCTCCTCATCGCGAATATGACTGTTCTGTTAACGTGCTCCCTGGGGCCAAATTACCGAAATCTAGGTTGTATAACCTTTCTGGTCCTGAGAGACAGGCCATGAAGGATTATATTTCAGAGAGTCTGGCTAAGGGGCATATTAGACCTTTATCTTCCTCGGTGGCCGCGAGGTTCTCCTTTGTGAAGAAAAAAGATGGAGGCCTACGCCCTTGCCTGGATTTCCGTGAGCTTAATCGGATTACGGTCCGAGGTCCGTATCCGCTCCCACTTATTCCCGATCTCTTCAATCAGATCGTGGGTGCCAAATGGTTCTCTAAGTTGGATCTCAGGGGGGCGTACAATCTGATTAGGATGAAGGAGGGGATGAGTGGAAGACGGCGTTTAACACTCCGGAGGGGCATTATGAGAGCCTTGTCATGCCATTTGGTCTGAGTATTGCCCCGGCGGTGTTTCAACACTTTGTAAATGACATCTTTCGCCACCTAATGGGACAGTTTATGGTCATATATCTGGATGATATCTTAATTTACTCGCCGGATCTTGTGTCTCTCAGGAGCATGTTAGGCAGTGTTACAGATCTTGCGGGATAATAAACTGTACGCCAAATGGGAGAAGTGTGTGTTCGCCGTACAGGAACTTCAGTTTTTAGGATTCCTGGTGTCAGCATCCGGTTTTCGTATGGACCCTGGGAAAGTGCGGGCAGTTCTTGAGTGGGATCTGCCAGAGGATCTTAAGGCATTACAACGTTTCTTGGGGTTTGCTAACTACTACCGGAAATTCATTCGTAATTTTTCGTCCATAGTTAAACCTCTCACAGACATGACTAAAAAAGGGATGGATTTTTCAAAGTGGTCTGACAAGGCTTGTCAAGCGTTTTCTTCTTTGAAAAAGTGTTTTGCTTCAGCACCCATACTTATTAGCCTGATGCGTCACAGACGTTCATTGTTGAGGTGGACGCTTCCGAGGTAGGGGTGGGAGCAGTATTGTCACAAGGTTCATCCCCTGGTAAATGGCATCCGTGCGCCTTCTTCTCTAAAAAATTGTCGTCCGCGGAGAGGAATTATGATGTCGGCAATAGAGAACTCTTGGCCATTAAGTTAGCTTTTGAGGAGTGGCGTCATTTTTTGGAGGGGGCAGTACACCCGGTCACCGTCATTACCGATCACAAAAACCTGCTATATTTAGAGTCCGCTAAGCGTCTGAATCCCAGACAAGCTAGGTGGTCGTTGTTTTTTACCAGGTTTAATTTTGTCGTCACATATCGTCCTGGGTCAAAAAATGTTAAGGCGGATGCCTTATCTCGCTGTTTCCCAGGGGCTGGGAACACGGAGGACCCGGTTCCGGTCCTTCAGGAGGGGGTGGTGGTGTCGGCAGTATGCTCTGAGCTTGAGGAGGAGGTATTGGAGGCTCAGGGGGACGCCCCTGTAGGACCTCCAGGGAGACTGTTCCAAATCAGTTGCGACAAAAGGTGATCGAGGCACATCATAATTCAGCTTTGGCAGGACACCCAGGGAGTAAAGCAACTGAGGATCTCCTCTCGCGCCGGTTTTGGTAGCCTAACTTACATAGGGAGGTGGTAACTTTTGTCGCCTCTTGCGAGGTTTGTGCGCGCTCTAAGACCCCACATACCTGTCCGTCTGGGACCCTCTTACCTTTGAAGATCCCGGAGCGTCCGTGGACTCATCTGTCTATGGACTTCATTACGGACCTCCCGCCATCTTCGGGTAAAACAGTCATACTCGTTGTAGTGGACAGGTTCAGCAAGATGGCACATTTTATCGCTCTTCCTGCTCTTCCTAATGCTAAAACTCTTGCGCAGGTGTTTATTGGGGAGATTGTAAGACTTCACGGGTACCCTCCGATGTGGTGTCGGATCGGGGGTCTCAGTTTGTGTCCAAATTCTGGAAAGCATTTTGTACACGGCGAGGGATGCAGTTGTCATTTTCATCGGCTTTTCACCCGCAGACCAATGGTCAGACAGAGCGTCTGAACCAGAGCTTGGAGACATATCTCCGGTGTCTTGTGTCAGAGAACCAGGAGGACTGGGCTTCTTTCTTGCCTCTGGCGGAGTTTGCTCTAAATAATAGGCGGAGCGAGTCCACTGGTAAGTCCCCGTTTTTTGGGGCATATGGTTTTCACCCCCAGTTTTGTACCTTCAATAGGGGGGGCTCTTCTGGGGTTCCTGAGGAGGAACGATTTTCATCGTCACTTGCTTCAGTGTGGAGAGGAGTGCTGAATAATCTGAGTACTATGGGGAACCGATACAAACGTATGGCTGATAGAGGAGAGTGTCTGGTCCGGACCTAAGTGTGAACGATCTGGTATGGTTGTCTACCAAGAATATAAAACTTAAGGTTCCCTCCTGGAAACTGGGTCCCAGGTTCATCGGGCCATACAAGATCAGTTCTATAATTAATCTGGTTGCATTCCGTCTTGACCTCCCTCCCACATTAAAAATTCATAATGTGTTCCACAGATCGTTGCTTAAAAGGTATGTGGTGCCGGTGATACCTTCACCTTTACCTCCTCCTCCGGTGGTGGTCAATGGTAACTTGGAGTTCCAGGTGTCGAGAGTCATCGATTCACGTCTGAATCGCCGGTCTCTTCAGTACCTTGTTCATTGGAGGGGGTATGGTCCTGATGAGAGGACGTGGGTTCCTGCGTCTGATATTAACGCAGACCGATTGATTCGGGCCTTCCACACTACTCACCCAGATAAACCCGGCCCTGAGGGTCCGGAGGCCCCTCGTAGAAGGGGGGGTACTGTCACGGGTGTGTCGCTGCGAAGATCGTCACGATTGCACACCCTGACTTCTCACAGCTGAGTTTCTGCTGCTGGGTGTTTTTCGGCAGTGAGAGAGTTAATTCTCCCTCTCTCTGTGCTGGACAAGACCAGCCTCGCTCAGCTGCAATTAATGTTGCGATAATTGGTTTCCTTCAAAACCTGCCTGTCTGCTAGGGAAGTGTCGGTGAAAGCATTCATGCAGACCAGCAGAGCGGATCATATTGAGAAATCTAAAGCTAAGAGTACCTGTTGTGGTTTTCTCCTCTCCTCGCTTTATTATTTATCTCCTTACCCGTTGGTGTTCCCTCTGTAGTGGTAGTTTTGTATGCAAGGTGTCTTTTGTTTTACCCCTTGTACTGTCTCGTTCGTCTTATACTGTGTGTAGGCAGTTACCTTCTCGTTTCCCTGTGGTGGTAATCAGGGTCCTTCTCAGGACTAGATTACAGTGGTCAGGGATTCACAGGAGATAGGGTTACGCTGGCGGCCTGGACCTCTGTACCATCAACAGTACCTCCAGGTAGAGGGATTAGTCAGGACCCCAGCTTAGGGTCAGCATAGACCCCGGTCCTCCTGTATGCAGAGACAGCGTTACAGCTCCGTGCTCCCCCATCCAGCTCTGCACTCCCCCATTCTCCTCTGTGCCCACCCCCGTCCTGCTCCATGCTCTCCGTCCTCCCCCGTTCTGCTCCGTGCTCTCCATCCTCCCCCTGTTCTGCTCCGTGCTCTCCGTCCTCCCCGTTCTGCTCCGTGCTCTCCGTCCTCCCCCCCATCCTGCTCCGTGCTCTCTGTCCTCCCCCCGTTCTGCTCTGTGCTCTCCATCCTCCCCCCGTTCTGCTCCGTGCTCCTTGTCCACCTCCATGCTCCCCCCATCCTCCTACATCAAACTCACCCTCCCCGTGCCATCGCTGAACGTCCCGCCGGCAATCTTGCCTTCTCCCCGGCTTCCTGCAGCTCTCCTGCACTGAGCGGTGACATAATACCGCTCATTAAGGCCATGAATATGGAGGCCACGCCCATGGGAGTGGCGTCGCGTCCATATTACATGACCTTAATGAACGGTATTACGTCACCGCTCAGCGCTGGAGAGCTGCAGGAAGCCGGGGAGAACACAGGATTGCAGGACATTCAGCGATGGCACGGGGAGGGTGAGTATGATGTCCCAGCCACCGGCTCCTGCCGCCGCATCCCCTCCCCCGCTGGTTTCTGCCCTATGACTCGTGTATAAGCCGAGGGGGCATTTTCAGCACAAAAAAAGGTGCTGAAAATCTTGGCTTATACACGAGTATATACGGTGTCTGTGTACCTGGGTGCCTGACAGGACACAGAAGTTTGTCTCAGCGGCTCTGTGACATAAGAGGGTTCGCTTTCAATGCTAGACAGCGCCCTAGCGTGTTTATTTTGCGATTCAGTTGTGTTAAGAGAGTTCGCACACATCGCCATATAGCACTGCGGCACTCCTTCTAGCGGCTCTGTGGATTAACAGAGTTCGCACATATTGCCACAGCGCGTTACGGCGTTTATTTTGGCGACTCTGCGAGATAACAGAGTTCGCTTCTTGCGCCATTTTACTAGCAGCAGGCACCGCCTGCACGGTGGGCCCCGGGCTGCGAACACACCTCTCCACATCATATATTTGGTGCGTTCCGCAGACCCTAACAGCAGGAGCTTGGAGCTCTGACTAAGATTCCCCTTAAAGCTACAAAACAGCTTAAATTGAGGTATAAGAACAAGTTTTGCGGACTCAGTTCGCAGACTTACCTTATAAGCTTTAAAACAAGACCAGGATTGAGTCCCCAGCTGACAGGAATCAGGAGATATCAAGTTGTAAAGTAGGAGTCTTCCCTGCCTGCCTTTAGTCACCATATTGGATTCGCCATCTTGTTGCTGAGGCCCCAGAAATAGAGCTCATTCTCATTAATAGAGGACTCTAAAATCAACAACACCAAGGAGCCAACAATATTTCTACAAGAAGAAGGCGGGACCTTAGATGTCACAGAGTACTACTAAAGACATAGGACTATCTTAAGCACAGGACCCGCCATCTTGTTACTGCTTGTGACAGAAAGTAACTGCACCTTCCGGGAACAAAGACAGAATTACACGCAGCTGCCTCCGTGACGGTCCCGGTGTCTGTACACAGGATAGTGGTGAGTTAAAAATTACCTCAGTGGGAGTTCCCAGTGACTGACAAGAGGTGGCATATAAGGTTTCACAGCTCACTGACTTTGGGTGGGAAAACCAGAGCGTGTGGGGAGAAGAAGCCAGCCATTAAACATATGGAGTTCTAGGAGCTCTGGAGTGGCAGGAAAACAGTCAAAACCACTAAAAAAAACACCAACAGCTCAAATTTACTATTCTTCATACCATAATTTAAAGTTAACTCAGACAATTACTATGGAGATTTAACTCTATCCTATCCTGTCTGTTTTACTTATACTGGCAATTATACAGGCGTACAACAGCGGCAGCCTGAGCAGCAGCTCACAGGAATAGTTTATTAATTACATATCATCTACTATTTTTACACAAACTTGAAGCTAAAGAGTCATTATATGAGTTTTGTTTAACTCTACAAACATAAGACACAGTACTTGCAGTAAATCAGCTGAGTGATAAAAGCTGATATCAGAGAGAATAAAAACAACAGCTTATTCTCTCCCAGTGCTAAAATTACTTATTTATTGTTCCCTATAAGAACTTAAGAGGTTAATTTACAATATTCTAAATTTACAATCCTACCTAAATCTGGTTGTGTGGTTACCTGTTATGAATGTTTTAGAAATGAATTCTGAGCAGAAGCTCCCTCTGGTGGTTACAAACAGTACTAAGCCATTCAGTGAGGATTGGCAATCAGGAATCACAGATTGGCTGGATATAAGGGAGGTTTCCCCCATCATGGTTGCCGGTGATCAATTGTTCTTGTCTCTACGTTGTTTCCTGGTTCACTTGGAAGCTTGCTGAGTCTTGCCTCTTCTCCTGCTCTCAGATAAGATATTTTCTGTTTTTTGTCTTTGTGCTTGCCATTTGCATTTTTCTCTGAGTTTCTGTGAGGTTGGCCAGGTTCCCCTTCCCTGGGGGCTTGGGCTCCTCTCGGTTCCTCTGGAGCCACTGTTGTTTGTTCATTTGCCTTTTCCAGTTTTTTGTGTGGCTGCGGCTTAGTTTTGTTACACCAGAGAACTAATTAGGTGGTAGAGGTCGTGTGATCTCAGGTGTTTTTGCAATTAGTAGCGTTGTTTTTTTTAGGGTTTTTTTGGATTGCAGTAAGCATCCTTCCTATCCTATTCTGTCTAGGCAGATTGGGCCCCAGCGTTTGCTCATACTATTTTCTGTCTGTGTCTGTATTTCCTCTTGTCTAACCGCCATTACATGTTTGGGGGCTTCCTATGTTCTTTGGGGATCTGCTCCGGGGCAGATAGCTTTCCTCTTTCTATCTTTAGGTGTAGTTAGCCTCTCAGGCTGTGACAAGGCGTCTAGGACCAACGTAGGAACGCTCCACGGCTGCCTTTAGTTGTGGTGGTTACTCAGGGTACTGCAATCCAGTAGATTCCAACCTCTCTGGTGTATTGCCGTTTTTGCCTGCTCTCCTCAGCTTCCAAAACATAACAGTATCACCGGCCTCACTGAAAATTATATGGTACTCACAGAAGGGAAAAATAGTGTGGAAAGAAAAAAGTTGTCAGAGTTGTCAGAGATTTTTTTTTTTTTTCTGTTTGTTGCATTTTTTTTTCCCTCTTTTTCTCTGGGTGCTGAGGAGGATTTTTTTTCTCTCAATGGAGTTTGCACAGTTGTCTGGCCATGTGGATCAGCTTGCCACTGAAGTTCGGAGCATTGCTACCTATCTTGCAGGGTTGCTGGTGTCATGGAAATATATATGTATTCCATATATTCAAAGTATATTCACATATATGTATTCACAGTTCACAGTTAGATAGATCTCACTTGCTAAAAAAAAACCTGTGCTCACATATTTCTAGGCCAGCTATAATCAGTCGTTTTAAAGAAATCTGGCCTTCATAAGGCCTTCATAAGGAACAAGTACATGAAGTCTTATTAGATATCTGTTGTTTACCTTATAGTTATGCAAGACAACTAGGTCACAAGAATATAAAACAATAATTCTGCAACTTCAGCTCTTTTGCCATGATTATCATAATTATCATATTTACACTAGAACAGCCAATAATCTAGCAGCTTTTAATTGTATGTTAATTGACTAACCAGCCCCTTTTTGTAAACGTATAAAACCTTGAATGAATAATAAATGTATGTCTTTGACGAACTGTTATACTGACACTTGCGTTGTGGACAGTTTTCATTTCGTTCTGAGCGCTCAAAGAAGACATAATATAGATTTGGACATGGCAAGCAGCAAACACTGAAGGATATTTTTATCCTAATTAAATTTCCATATCAGTTGGCGCCTGCACACGGGGCATTGGACGAAACGCACGAGGACCCGGCCGACCGGAGAGACGGGGTGTTGGCCCTGTCCTTGGCACACGGGACGGAGACTGCAGCTCCATCAGTAAGGTAAGAAAACTTTGTCATCTTACCTGAATGTTCCCTGTGCCTAGTCCTAGCCTACACTTCCAGCCGGTCGGACATGGTCATCACCGCATTCCCAGGTTGTGTAAAAAGTCCATACCCTTATCCAAAAGCCCTGGGATATAAGCCGAGTTGTTTGCTGCTGTGCTGTATATGTTTCATGTTTTATGTGAACCGGGAGAAAGTTGGAACGGTGACTGTGTTTTTGCTTGCTGATTTCTGGGGGCTGTATAGCAAAAGACAAATTGCTGCATAAGTTCCCGCAGTAAACTTTCACGCACCGGGAGGCCATCCCAGTCAAATCAGACGTGGAGGGCGGGAGCTTTGTTTTGGATAAGTCCACGCAGATATTCTTCACACATTGGAGGGAAGTTATCCCAAAAAAAAATCCAGTTGTGAGAAGCGAGGGCTTTGTTCGGTTAAGTTTCTGCAGTAAACTTTCACGCACCGGGAGGCCATCCCAGTCAAATCAGACGTGAAGGGCAGAAGCTTTGTTTGGATAAGTTCTCACAATAATCGTCCACGCACCGGGAGGCCATCCCAGTCAAATCAGACGTGGATAGTGAGAATTTTGATGAAGGCTATTGCAGATTACTGTGACCGGCGCACCGGCCAGGTCGTATGGTACAGAGAGCGATAGAACCTTGAGCCTCACCGTGCTCAGTGCAATTGGTGAGTTATCAGTTACCAGAGCAGCTTGTATGTGTCACAGACCATCAAAAGAGGGATTCGTATTCTCCCGGGTGTCTGTCTCATTGTACGTGTCAACTGTCTGTATCAGGTACTGTCGCTTTAAATCACATCTCCGTGCGCTCTGTCAGAATCTCATTCAGAGCAGTGTGCTGGCTGCAGCAGCGAGAAAACCCCTTTGACCACCCTCCTCTGCTAATCACGTTGTCACATCTGTTTCTTGGCATTGATTTTTATTTTTTAAGCTAGTTTTTTGGCTACAGGTTTTAACGTGAAAATTATCAGGCATTCAGACTGAACTATATTCATTTTTTTTTGCTATTCTGAGGAATAATAATATATATTTTTTTTTGTTACGTGATTTCAATGTCTGGAGAGACAGCAAGCAGAGATAGAAGGGAGGGGGTAAGTGCTGGCAGCAGCCAGCTGACATTCCAGAGAGCGGTAGGAAAAAAACCTACGCTACTAGTCAGAAGTTTTAAAGCACTTTTCTTTTTGTTTTTATCATTTTACAATCAATTTTTCCACCTCTTTTCTGTTTTTTATTTAGCTGTTTTAGTAACAAGGGTTGTTTTTCAGAGTTTTATGATTAATACGGTTTTTTCTTTTCTCCCCTTTTTGGTGAATTTATTTATTTTTCTTTTTCTAGAGGTTTTCTTTACTAAATCTAACTTTTATTTTTAAAGTTTTCTTTTAAATACATTTTTAAATAACTCTGAAGAGATTTTTTCTTCTAAGCAATTTATTTTAGAATTTTATTTCTCCAGCCATTTTTTTTTTTCTACAAGCTTGCTTTAGACCAAGGTCACATAGATAAGAAGAATTACAGGCTGAGAGAGAGAGCAGACACAAACTGCGCAGCGGTTTGAGTAGCCCCTCCGTCGGGCATTCGGCATTGACAAACAGAACCAGAGTGCAGCAATTTTCAAATTTTTAAATCACCTTTGTTAAATAGATTTTTGGAATAGACACAGGACGTGAGAAGCAAATAGACAGGCAGCCTTTACGCTGCATAATGAAATGTTTTTTTCTTGTTTTTTGTTATTTGAAAGGTAACGGGAACATTTGTTAATAGATTACCATCTGCTATAAAAGAGCAGCGGTGCATCGTGTAAAAGATACAGCAAGTTAATTTGAACGGACCAGGAAGTGATTTTTTTTATGTGAATAAGTTTGAAAAGATGTTAAATCATCTGTGAGAAAAAGATCACTGACATGTCACAAGAGCAGAATTCAGAGTCACACACATCACATGTCCATCATGTGGAGACACGGGACAGGTGTAGGCTGCTCTCATTGAGTAAGGAGCCTCGTACAGGGAAAAACGCTCCCCGCCTCTCTCCACAGGGAGAAGGCATTTTTGTTTCAACCATCCCCTCTCAAGAGTCACAGGGGGGACACCCTCTCCTTTCTCTTCTCCCAGTCCCTTTCTCCTTCTTCTTCACACTTTTCTCTCTCTCTGTGTCTCCAGCACAGGGCACCCTGTCTATCCCAAGCACAGTACAAACATTGCCAGTCATTATATCAGGAGAAGAAAGTGCAAATCTCCCTACACAAAACGCTACATGTAGCCCCCAGACACAACAGCCCACAGCTAGGGCTTCACAGGGGGGTGGTATAGCTACAGGGCTGCTAGCATGGAACCATGACACTGATCCACCGCAGCCTCAGCAAGGAAGTGGGAAATCCCCATGCAGCAAGACAACTTTAAAGCCCAAATCTCACCCAGTGTATGCACCAAGTACACCATGTCACTTCTTATCTGATGAAGATGAAGATGCAACGTCACACATGCTGCCCAATACTAGGGAAGAAAACACACAAGCACCAATAGAGCAGGGACAGGTAGAGGCACCATCCTATGAGCCCTTCATCCCAAGCCAGGTGATCAATATGCTGCCAGACCCAGGGATACACCCCATGCTATTTTGCCAAAAAATGCAGCAGATCCATCAGAAAGCAGCCTGGATTGATCTCTGGACCGAAATGGAAATAAAAGCAGGTGATGCATTCTGGTCAATTATGAGAGAACACTTCAAGCTTCCAGCAGAGTTAGATGCGTATGCCTGGGAGACAGGACCAAAGCTAATTGAGCAACTCAGAGAATGGGCCAAAAGCAGACTGACAGGACAAGCTCTCAGCCTACATGTCACGAGTCAAGACAAGACAGAGTCTGTGGAGAAGTTCCATGACAGAGTAATGCAAGTGTTTCAAGATTTGGGCCTCATTACCCATGATCAGACACACAGACGGATGTTGGCACAGGCCTTTGTGCATGGACTGAGAGAACCAATCAGAAAGCCACTGATAGTAGCTAGGCCTGAGCACAGGTCAATAGCAATGGACACCCTGCTCACAGCCGCAAAAGGGATAGAATCCCAGCCAGGAGTGCGCAAAACAGCTCCCCTGATGGTGGTCTCAGAGCCAGATGGCCAACCACATTTTAAAGACAGAAGAAATGTCAAGTGTTACAACTGTGGCAAGCTTGGCCATTACCGGAACCGCTGCAGAGAACCCCTACGACCCACCACTTTATCTAGAGAAGCAAGCCAAGGAGAAAACAAAGAAAGCAGTGAAGAACCCCGTCCATAGGACAAGAGCACACCAAGTCCACAGGGAACCCCACCAGTGGGATCAATATCCTGAGAGTGGATGGCGTAGTCAGATATTTTCTTGAGGAACTCCGCAACCTCACCTACCTATCAGAATCTTCTGCTTCCTGCATGGGAATTGATGGTCAAGTCAGATATTTCCAGATTGTGAAGCCCCTGAGCGTGTGGACTCAGCCAGAACACTCCATCATGTCCCAGTTTGTTGTGTAAAAAACCTGCACCCTCAACCTATTGGGAGTGGACCTACTGCAGAAGCTGAAAGCGACCAGAGTGTTCCAGGAAGATGGGACCATGACACTTTCTTCACCCCTGACCCAAGAAGAAACAGGAACCTCAAACAACCACACTGCAGACCTATCACAGGAGATGCTGGACATAGTACCAGAAAAGCCACTCCATCACCCAGAGTCAAGATGTCTCTGACCAACTGAAGGTCTAAGTGATCTCGCCTAAGAAGACGGCCTGAGAACTTTGACATTGGCCAGGATATTTCAACTCAAGAAGGACCCTACTCGCTTCATGGAATGGCAACACCTCATCCAGCTCTAACGCCAGAAGTTCATCTTTTGCAAGCACCAGGAGGTGCCCCCTGCAATCAACCAGTTCACCCAGGCCCTAGACCGGAAAAAGGCCACTCAGCTCTTCAAACTTGTGCACAAATACTGACCTGAGACCGAGCTGGAGAAAAAAAAACTACTGATGGCCCGTGCTGAGAAAAAAGCAGCCGTTTAAGGAGACGTCCCAACTAGAGTTGAGCGATACTTTCCGATATCCAAAAATATCGGATCGGAATGGTATCGCCGATATCACTAAATATCGGCGATATCCGATTCCGATACCGGAAGTCCCATGTAAGTCTATGGGAACAAAATATCGCAACTAAAAAAAAACTTTATTTCCTTGTAAACACTAAATATACACACATAGAATACATATATATATATATAAAAATATATATATATATATATATATATGTATAGTTTATACACTTCTACATAGTAAAATAGCCTCTGATTCAATTGCCGGGTAAAGCCGGCTTCTGTGAAAAGACAGAAGCACCCGACATGAAATGATACTTGGTGTACATAGGGTTAACCATGTCTTTTCATGTCGTTTGCTATCTGATTTGCACAAGCAATTACATCAGTCTATGTGTGCAAAATTTCACACCTGTAGGGGTTAATTAAAGGTGTAAATTCGTTGTAAAAAAACGGACTTTTTTGCTACGAATTTACACCTTTAATTAACCCCTACAGGTGTGAAATTTTGCACACATAGACTGATGTAATTGTTTGTGCAAATCAGATAGCAAAGGACATGAAAAGACATGGTTAACCCTATGTACACCAAGTGTCATTTCATGTCGGGTTCTGCATTTTCACAAAAGCCGGCAATTGAATTAATGGCTATTATGCTATGTAGAAGTGTATGAACTATAAATATAAATATATATATATATGTGTCACAAATTCAATTACATGTATATATATATATGAGGTGTAAAATTGTTTAAAAAAAATGCGTGGGCTCCCGCCCTATTTTCGCAACCAGACAGACAAAGCCAGCGAATGGGGGCAGATAATAATAGCCCAGAGAGGGACCATTATTTTTGCCACCCCCCTGGCTACTAACATCTGCCCCCAGACACCCCAGAAAAGACAAATCTATAATTAGATTCGCCCTTTCTGGCACTTTGCCCGTCTATTCCCATTGCCCTGTAGCGGTGGCGAATGGGTTAATATGGGCTTAAAGCCACCTTGCAATTGAAAGGTGACCTTAACCCAGGTTAATAATTGAGAGCTGTCAATTAGACAACTATCAATTATTAATCCTATTGCATGAAATAAAAATAAAACACACACACTTTAATTAAAAATCATTTTAATGAAATAAAGACACATGTTTTTGACCATCTTTTATTTGACTGCAAAAACCATTTCCTGTAATAAAAATAAAATAAAAAAGCAAAATTATTCTTACCTATCCCATGCACAGTCAGGTCCCACGGTGTAATCCTTCAGAAAGGGTTAATGTTTACTGCAGGGACCGCAGCTAATGCTGCAGCCTCACAGTAAACCCTGTTGTGAATGGACTTGAAATGAGTTCTGAGTAGAGGCTCCCTCTGGTGGTTACAAGCGGTACTGGACTGTCCAGTGAAGATTGTGAGGAGTGGGAATCAGGTGTTACTGACTGGTCTTATATAAGGGAGTCGCCTTCCCATCAGGGTTGCCGGTGATCAATTGTTCTGGTCTCAATCCTTGAGTCCTGTTTCCTTTGTAGCCTGCTGTGTCGTGTGTGCATCTCTTGCTAACAGATAAGACATTTTCTTCTTTTGTTTTTGTGCTTGATTTTTGCATTTTGTCCTGCACTTCTGTGGGGGCCTTCAGGGTCCCCTCCGGGGGCTTTTGCCCTCTCAGTTTAGTTCAGCCACTGATGTTTGTACTTTTGCTTTTTCCAGTTTTTTCAGTGGCTGCTGTTTTGATTTTGATACACCAGAGAACTAATTTAGGTGGTAGAGGTCGTGTGATCTCAGGTGATTTTGAAATTAGTAGAGTTGGTGCTTTTCAGGGTTTTTTGGGATTGCAGTAAGTGCCCTTCCTATCCTTTTCTATTTAGGTAGTTTGGGCCCCAACGTTTGCTCATACTATTTTCTGTCTGTGTCAGTATTTCATCTTGTCTAACCGCCATTACATGTTTGGGGCTTTCTATGTTCTTTGGGGATCTGCTCCGGGGCAGATAGCTTTCCTCTTTCTATCTTTAGGTGTAGTTAGTTTCTCAGGCTGTGACGAGGCGTCTAGGACCAACGTAGGAACGCTCCACGGCTGCCTCTAGTTGTGGTGGTTAGTCAGGGTACTGCAATCTCATAGATTCCAACTTCTCTGGTGTATTGCCTTTTTTACCTGCACTCCTCAGCTACCGAAACATAACAGTATCACCGGCCTAAAAATTGAAAATTGTATGGTACTCACAGAAGGGAAAAAATATTGTGAAAGAAAAAAGGTTGTCAGAGTTGTCAGAGATATTTTTCTGTTTGTTGCATTTTTTTCCCTCTCTATCTCTGGGTGCTGGGGAGGATTTTTTTTTCTCTCAGTGGAGTTTGCACAGTTGTCTGGCCGTGTGGATCAGCTTGCCACTGAGGTTCGGAATATTGCTGCCTATCTTGCTAGGTTGCCTGTTGTGGAACCTAGGATTCCCATGCCAGATTTGTTTTTAGGGGATCGAGCTAAGTTTCAGAATTTCAAAAAAAATTGTAAATTGTTTTTTGCCTTAAAATCTAAGTCCTCAGGGAACGCAGCGCAGCAGGTTCAAATTGTCATCTCTCTCCTGCGCGGCGATCCTCAGGATTGGGCTTTTTCCCTGATACCTGTGGATCCTGTTTTGAGTGATGTTGATGCATTTTTTCAGGCTTTGGGGTTATTGTACGATGAGCCTAATGTCACTGATCAAGCTGAAAAAGCCTTGTTGGCATTAAATCAGGGTCTTGATGACGCTGAGTTATACTGTCAGAGATTCCGTAGGTGGGCAGTCCTGACCAAGTGGAATGACGACGCTTTGGCGGCCCTTTTTCGGAAGGGTCTGTCAGATAATGTAAAGGATGTTATGGTGGGATTCTCTGTCCCCTCTGGTCTCAATGATTCTATGTCATTAGCGATTCAAATTGACAGACGTTTGCGTGAGCGGAGAAGTATGCGTGGAATGGTGTTGCCTTGTGAACCTGCTTCTGAACCCATGCAGTGTGATAGAGTGGTGTCTGGGGCACAGCGTCATGAGTTTTGAAAGCGCAATGGGTTATGTTTCTACTGTGGTGATGCCTCTCATGCTATTTCAGTCTGCCCTAAGCGGGAAGATGTTTTGCACGCTCAGTTGTCTTGAGTAGTGTTCAGACTAAGTTTTTATTAACTGTCACTCTGATATGCTCTCTGTCCTCATTTTCTGCTCAGGCTTTCGTTGATTCTGGAGCAGCTATTAACCTGATGGATTATGATTTTGCTAAACGTTGTGGGTTTCCCTTGATACCCCTACAGAAGCCTATTCCCCTACTGGGGATCGATTCTACCCCTTTGGCTGAGAATAAACCTCAGTTCTCTACTCAGGTGATAATGAGGGTTGAACCTGATCATCAGGAGTGCTGTAAATTTTTGGTTCTGTATAATCTGCATGATATTATCGTACTGGGCTTCCCTTGGTTGCAGTCTCATAATCCTGTTTTGGATTGGAAATCTGTGTCTGTAACCAGTTGGGGCTGCCAATGTGTTAATACCAACACTCCTGTTTTTTCTGCCTCCCCCAGGCTCAGGATGTTCCTGACTTTTTGATTGATTTTTCTGATGTGTTTAGCGAAAGTAAATCTGCATCTTTGCCTCCCCATAGGAGCTATGACTGCGCTATTGAATTAGTGCCTGGTAGTAAAATCCCTAAAGGTCGCCTTTTTAACTTGTCTGTACCTGAACATGACGCTATGCGGTCTTATATCAAGGAATCATTGGAGAAGGGTCATATCAGACCATCCTTTTCACCCTTAGGTGACGGTTTTTTCTTTGTGGCCAAAAAGGATGGTTCATTAAGGCCGTGTATTGATTATCGTCTTTTGAACAATATTACTGTAAAATATCAATACCCGTTACCTTTGATTTCTGACCTGTTTTCCAGGGTGAAAAACGCTACTTGGTTTACCAAGCTTGACCTCAGGGGGCATATAACCTTATTCGCATTAAGCACGGGGATGAATGGAAGACGGCATTCATTACACCTGAGGGGCATTTTGAGTACCTTGTGATGCCCTTTGGGCTCACTAATGCTCCTTCTGTCTTCCAGTCCTTCATGAATGACATTTTCAGGGATTTTGTGGATAAATTTCTGATTGTTTATTTGGATGATATCTTGATTTTTTCTAATGACTGGGACTCTCATGTGAAACATGTTCGAACTGTATTCCAGATTTTGAGAGAGAATGCTCTGTATGTGAAGGGATCAAAGTGTCTTTTTGGCGTACAGAGGATCTCATTTCTGGGATTCATTTTGTCCCCATCTGTTATTGAAATGGACCCGGTCAAGGTTCAGGCCATCTGTATTGGGTCCAACCTACTTCATTAAAGGCTCTTCAAAGATTTTTGGGTTTTGCCAATTTTTATCGTAAATTTATTGGTAATTTCTCGGTTATTGTTAAACCATTGACTGATTTGACCAGAAAGGGTTCTGATGTGGTGAATTGGCCTCCTGAGGCAGTCTCTGCATTTCAGGAACTTAAGCAGAGATTCACTTCTGCTCCTGTTCTACGGCAGCCTGATGTTTCTCTGCCATATCAGGTGGAGGTTGATGCCTCTGAAATTGGGCAGGTGCCGTTTTGTCCCAAAAAGATCCAGAGACCTCTAAAAGTAACCCTTGTGCCTTTTTCTCTCGAAAATTTTCTCCTACTGAACGTAATTATGACGTGGGTAATCGGGAGTTGCTGGCCATGAAGTGGGCTTTTGAAGAGTGGAGACATTGGCTGGAGGGAGCCAAACATCAGGTGGTGGTCCTTACGGACCATAAGAATCTGGTTTATCTGGAATCTGCGAAGCGACTCAATCCTAGACAGGCCAGGTGGGCCTTGTTTTTCACACGTTTTAATTTTGTGGTTTCCTTTCTTCCTGGCACTAAGAATGTTAAGGCGGATGCCCTCTCGAGGAGTTTCCTTGTGGACTCTCCTGAGTTATCTGATCCTTCTGTTATTTTGAAAGAGGGTGTAGTTCTTTCGCCATCT
The DNA here is from genome assembly GCA_033576555.1 of Oophaga sylvatica. Classification (NCBI taxonomy): domain Eukaryota; kingdom Metazoa; phylum Chordata; class Amphibia; order Anura; family Dendrobatidae; genus Oophaga; species Oophaga sylvatica. The sequence continues at coordinate 66,740,390 of JARQOD010000001.1, read as the reverse complement.
CACCCAATTTGAGACTTGCTCTGGAGGGGTGTCAGGAGGATAGGCCCGAGCGCTGCCCTGTTGGAAAATTGTTTGTCCCGGATCAGTGGAAAAAGAGTGTGATGTCTGAGATTCATTGTTCCGCGTTGGCTGGGCATCCCGGAATTTTTGGTACCAGAGACTTGGTTAGTCGGTCCTTTTGGTGGCCTGCCTTGTCTCGTGATGTCAGGGAATTTGTGCAGTCCTGCGGGACTTGCTCTCGCTCCAAGCCTTGCTCTCGCTCTAGTGGTTTGTTGATGCCATTGCCTGTGCCCAAGAGACCATGGACCCATATCGCTATGGATTTCATTTCCGACCTCCCTGTTTCTCAGAGAATGACCGTCATCTGGGTGATTTGTGATAGGTTTTCCAAGATGATACATCTTGTGCCATTGCCTAAGTTGCCTTCCTCCTCTGAATTGGTGCCTTTGTTCCTTCAGCACGTGGTTCGTTTACACGGCATTCCTGAGAACATTGTGTCTGACAGAGGAGTCCAGTTTGTTTCCAGATTTTGGAGGACCTTTTGTTCTAAACTTGGTGTTCAATTGTCTTTCTCCTAGGCGTTTCATCCTCAGACCAATGGTCAAACTGAGAGAACAAACCAGACATTGGAGACTTATCTAAGATGCTTTGTGTCTGCTGATCAGGATGACTGGGTCTCTTTTTTGCCTTTGGCTGAGTTTGCTCTTAATAATAGGGCTAGCTCTGCCACTTTGATGTCTCCATTTTTCTGTAATTCTGGGTTTCACCCTCCATTTTCTTCAGGACAGACGGAGGCTTCTGTCTGTCCAGGTGTTGACTCTGTTGTGGAGCGTATGCAACAGATTTGGGACCAGGTAGTGGAGAGGTTGTCCCTCTCTCAGGAGAGGGCCCAGCGGTTTGCTAACCGGCGTAGGACTGATGGTCCTCGGTTTAAAGTGGGGGACTTGGTCTGGTTGTCTTCAAGAAATATTCCTATGAGAGTGGCATCTCCTAAATTTAAGCCTAGGTTCATTGGACCTTATAAGATCATGGAGATTCTTAATCCTGTTTCTTTTCGTTTGCTTCTTCCAGGGACATTTAAGATCCATAACGTGTTCCACAAGTCCTTGTTGAAGAGGTTTGTTGAGCCAGTGGTTCCTACTGCTTTGCCTCCTGACCCTGTTCTGGTTGAGGGCAATATGGAGTTTGTGGTTGAGAAAATATTGAATTCTCGTTTTTCTAGACGGAAACTCCAGTATTTGGTTAAGTGGAGAGGTTATGGTCAGGAAGACAATTCTTGGGTGTTTGCTTCGGACATCCATGCTAGGAGACTCATCCGTGCGTATCATAGAACTCATCCTGACCGACCTGGTTGCTCAAGTGAGGGTTCGGTGACCCCTCCTCAAGGGGGGTTACTGTTGTGAATGGAGTTGAAATGAGTTCTGAGCAGAGGCTCCCTCTGGTGGTTACAAGCGGTACTGGACTGTCCAGTGAAGATTGTGAGGAGTGGGAATCAGGTGTTACTGACTGGTCTTATATAAGGGAGTCGCCTTCCCATCAGGGTTGCCGGTGATCAATTGTTCTGGTCTCAATCCTTGAGTCCTGTTTCCTTTGTAGCCTGCTGTGTCGTGTCTGCATCTCCTGCTAACAGATAAGACATTTTCTTCTTTTTGTTTTTGTGCTTGATTTTTGCATTTTGTCCTGCACTTCTGTGGGGGCCTTCAGGGTCCCCTCCGGGGGCTTTTGCCCTCTCAGTTTAGTTCAGCCACTGATGTTTGTACTTTTGCTTTTTCCAGTTTTTTCAGTGGCTGCTGTTTTGATTTTGATACACCAGAGAACTAATTTAGGTGGTAGAGGTCGTGTGATCTCAGGTGATTTTGAAATTAGTAGAGTTGGTGCTTTTCAGGGTTTTTTGGGATTGCAGTAAGTGCCCTTCCTATCCTTTTCTATTTAGGTAGTTTGGGACCCAACGTTTGCTCATACTATTTTCTGTCTGTGTCAGTATTTCATCTTGTCTAACCGCCATTACATGTTTGGGGGCTTTCTATTTTCTTTGGGGATCTGCTCCGGGGCAGATAGCTTTCCTCTTTCTATCTTTAGGTGTAGTTAGTTTCTCAGGCTGTGACGAGGCGTCTAGGACCAACGTAGGAACGCTCCACGGCTGCCTCTAGTTGTGGTGGTTAGTCAGGGTACTGCAATCTCATAGATTCCAACTTCTCTGGTGTATTGCCTTTTTTACCTGCACTCCTCAGCTACCGAAACATAACAAAACCCCCAAATGAATGAGTCCCTCTCCTGGCTGACAGGAGAGGAAGTGGAAAGCTTAATTGATTGCTTTCCACTTTCACTTCAGGTCAGCCAGGGACACAATCAGTGACGTCAGAAGGAACTGATTAACAAAAATAGGGGTTCCCTTCAAAAAAAAAATGGCGTCGGGTCCCCCCTATTTTTGTTAACCAGCCTGACGAAGCAGACTGCTGAGCAGTGGCGTACCGTGAATGAAGCAGACCAAGCAGCTGCTATGGGTCCCGGACAGGTGAGGGGGCCCTCGACGGTCGGGTAGCTGTGCTGACACAGTACTACCAGGGGGTCGACGGGGGAGGGGGAGCGCAGCTCTTCTATATACTCACCCCTCCTGGTGCGGTCTCTGCAGCCCCTGCTCTTCTCCCACGGTCTCCGACGCCTGTGTTCAGCGGTCAGGTGGTACCGCTCATTACAGTCATGAATACGCACATATTCATGACTTTAATGAGCTGTCCCGCGTGACCGCTGAACACTGGCGGCGGAGACCGTGGGAGAAGAGCAGGGGCTGCACAGACCTCGCCGGCGGAAGGGTGAGTATAAGGGATATTTACCTGTCCAGTTCCACCGTTGCTCGCGTCCTCTTGGTGCAATGTTCAGGTCAGAGGGCGCGATGACGTCGTTAGTGTGCGCCGCGCCCTCTGCCTGATCATTCACTGCTGGAGGACCCCGAAGACAGCGGCACTCAGCAGTGGAGAGAGGACAGGTAAATATCTCAGGTGCCGGGGCCCTGAGCGAGCGGTGACATCGGCACCTGGTGTCACCCCCTGCTCAGGACACCGGCACCTGGCCCCCAGCGACGAAAGGTGAGTATGTCTTTTTTTTTTTGGTTGCAGCAGCTGCGGCAGCATAAGGGCCTATACTATGGAGCATCTATGGGGCACAATCTATGGGGGCATAATACATTTTTTTGTTTAATGTGTCCCCTCACTGTGCTGGCACTTTACATTTACAATGGCTCTGGGTTTTTTTTTTTGGGGGGGCCCATTCAGACTTTTGCTATGGGGCCCCATGATTTCTATGTACGCCCCTGCTACTGAGGCATGGTATTTAAGGAGCCAATATCCATGGACCTTGCCAGCAGCGTCGGACTGGAGTACCTTGGGCCCACCAGAGAAAAAATATTCTTGGGGCCCACCATCATACTTCCCAACCTCTGAAGAAGGGAAAGAGGGACAAAGGCTGTGGCACGCTATGCCTGCTGCAGCAAATTTTAGGCCATGCCACGTTGCACCACAGACTGTCCAGGAGTTGGTGGATGCTTTAGTCCAGGTGTGGGAGGAGATCCCTCAGGAGACCATCTGTCGCGCTCATCAGGAGCATGGCCAGAAGTTGTAGTGAGGTCATACAGCATACCTCCCAAATTTTGAAGACAGGAAAGAGGGTTAAAGGCTGCGGCGCGCGTAGGTCGTCGCTGCAAATTTTAGGCCACGCCCCGACCACACCCATTTAACAGCTAATCACACCCATATCCTGGCCCCAAGCGTACCCATTTAGCACTGCTGATCACACTGACTGGTAATGAGGGCACAGTGGCTGGTACTGAGGAAAAGAAAGAAAGAGCAGCGAGAGAGAAAGAACAAACAGAGAAAGAAAGAGAGGAAAGAAAGAAAAGAGAGAGAAAGAAAGAACAGAGAGAAAAAAGAACAGAGAGCGAGAAAGAAAGAACAGAGAGCGAGAAAGACTAGAGAGAGAAAGAAAGACTAGAGAGAGAGCCAGAGGCGTAGCTAGGGTTTTAGTTTAGTGGGGGCGAAACTTCTGAGTGGGCCCCTAATCAGAGAACCTCAGCAAATGACCGTGCTGTTGCCAAAAATAATCTATATATAAAAAGACCAATATTGATATTACCGCCATATGGTCTGTGGTAAATAATACCAGTCCTACAGAACATATAATAGATTACAGCACAGGTACAGATAATGACTTACCGCTGATGTTCTTTCTAATGGAATTGTTCACTTTTCATTTCTTTTCCATCTGGCCCAGACCGACATGACGACTTCTCCAGCCAGGACTCGACTGCAGAGATTACAACAAAGACACATTTCACTTCTCATATTTTTAGCACTGTCTTGTCACCAATTGGACTATTCTCAACCTGCACAAACTCCTCATCCTGCTGATACCCCAATACTGAGCCGCTGCTGCCATATGTGTCCCTATTACTGCACCTGATACCCCAATACTGAGCCGCTGCTGCCGTATGTGTCCCTATTACTGCACGTGATACCCCAATACTGAGCTGCTGCTGCTGCCGTATGTGTCCCTATTACTGCACCTGCTGTGTGGTTCTGTGTGACCTCTAAATTTTAAAGCACCCCTCTAGAATATAGTAATGCCGGGTGCAAGTGCCCAGGAAAACAGTGACCACATTTTGTCCCCTAGACTGTAATAATGCCCTGTGTGCCCCTGTGTATACAGTCACAGTAACCCGAGTTCCCCTATAACAATAAGTGTCCACTTTACATTTAATAATGTCCCAAGTCTCCCCCTGTACATCTCCCCTATACACAGAATAATGCCCCTCACTGGATATATACTGACCCCTTAATGTCCCCAAACTATTTAATGGGTCCAACACTGTATGATGGCCCCTAGATAGCATCCATACAGCATAATACACCAGATAGTCCTCAATATAGTATAATGCACCCCCATAGGCAGCCTCTATATTATAATAAACCCCCATAGGCAGAGTCTATAATATAATGCACCACCATAGGCAGCCGCTATATTATAATGCACCCCCATAGGCAGCCTCTGTAGTATAATGCATCCCCATAGGGAGTCTCTGTAGTATAATGCACCCCAATATGGAGCCTCTGTAGTATAATGCAGCCCCCATATACAGCCTCTGTAGTATAATGCACCCCCCATATACAGCCTCTGTAGTATAATGCACCCCCATTAAAAAAAAAAAAAAACAATACTCACCTCCCGGCTCCTGTGCTGCTCACTGTTCTCCCTCTCAGCGTCTGACAGCGGGCGCCGGCAGGTGATGTCATCGCGCCCGCTGTCAGACGCTGAGAGGGGGATTATGGGAGAGAAGGAGCGCTCTCTCCTTCTCTCTCTATGCGGTCAGCTGTATCGGCTGGATGCCAATACAGCTGACCCTCCGATGACGGGTGGGGGGCCCACTGCTGGCACCGGGCCCCCCCAACGCCTGTTCAGGCCCCATAGCTTCTGGGCGGCAGAGCAGGAAGATCGATTCTCCCTGCTCTGCCGCAGAATGTAACTGTATCGGCGTGCTGTGCACGCCGATACAGTTACTGTAGCGTAGCTCCGGGTGGGCCCCCTCAGAGCGCGGGGCCCGGGGCCACCGCCCCCTCTGCCCCGCGACCTATCCTTTCAAATCAGGGCCCACCACGCAGGAGCTGGGGCCCACCGGAGGTTTCTCCGGTGGCACCGGGCCACCCGCCCACCTCAGGCCCGCGTCCTATCCTGTTCAAAATAGGGCCCCCAAAATTGGCGTGGGGTCCCACCGTGAAGAGCTTATCCTGGTTGGCTTTTAAGTCCGACCCTGGCTTGCCAGCCTGATAATACCAGGCCACAGCATTTTGCTATATCTTTGCTGTTAACAAAAATAGGGGATCCCCTCGAAAAAAATTGGCGTGGGGTCCCCCCTATTTTTGTTAACCAGCCAGATGAAGCAGACTGCTGAGGCCTGGTTTTTCAGGCTGTTAAGGAGCCAAGATCCATGGACCTTGCCAGCCTGATAATACCAGGCCACAGCAGTCTGCATATCTTGGCTGGTTAACAAAAATAGGGGATCCCCTCGAAAAAAATTTGGCGTGGGGTCCCCCCTATTTTTGTTAACCAGCCAGATGAAGCAGACTGCTGAGGCCTGGTTTTTCAGGCTGGTAAGGATCCAATATCCATGGACCTTGCCAGCCTGATAATACCAGGCCACAGCAGTCTGCTTAGCTTGGCTGGTTAACAAAAATAGGGGATCCCCTCGAAAAAAAAACGGCGTAGGGGTCCCCCTATTTTTGTTAACCAGCCAAGTAAAATGCAGACTGCTGCGGCCTGGTATTAAAAGACTGTCAAGGCCCATGGATTTTGGCCCTCAACAGCCTGATAATACCAGGCTACAGAAGCCCCACATTTGGCGCATCAAAAGATGTGCCAATTGTGGCACTTTACCCGGCTCTTCCCACTGCCCTGTAGCGGTGGCAAGTGGGGTAATAAGGGGTTAATGTCACCGTTGATTGCACGGTGACAATAAGCCCGGTTAATAATGGATAGGCGTCAATAAGACACCGATCCATTATTAATCCCAAAGTTTTTAAATGTATAAAAAAAAGACAAGCAAGAAAAAAGTCTTTTAATGAAATAAAAGAGACAACACAGTTTTCATTTCTTTTATTATACTCTCATTCCTGCGACGCCATCGATCTCCTGTAAAAAAAGGAAAAAAACAAACCAACAGTATACCACCTGTCCGACGCAGTCCATAGTAACGACAGTCCCACGACGATCCAGCTCTGCTACATCGCAATGACAGGCAGAGCCTGTCATCGCGACGCAGCACAGCTGATTACCTGCTTCCCCGGCGGTGACGTCATCGGACTGACTGCTTTACGGCCGGGATTACCCAGCAGTCACTGCAGTTATCGCGAGAAACTGCATGTGACCGCCGGGGAAAGATTATGGCGGCCATCAAGCAGTCCAGGCCGTGACCGCCGGAGATCTTCTGCCAGGTAAGTGCCGCTGACTCCTGACAGACCCGACCGACGGACACTGACAGTGACAGTGACAATTCCGATTCCGGTATCCAATAAGACGACAATATCGGAACTCGGAATCGAAAGTCCGATACAGCTAATATCGGCCGATACCCGATACTTGCGGTATCGTATCGCTCAACACTAGTCCCAACAAGAAGACCCCCTGTGACCAGAGCAGGTGCTAACACAGTGACTGTCTTGTGGAGAACAAGAAAGCCAGCTGGTCGTCATCTCTCATGATGTAGATCCAAGTAGACGGCTTGTTTTCCCGCCAGCTCTGCACCAGCAGATGGGAGTCCCCTGCCGCATACTGAAGGACAAGGCCAAACTGGGCTGCCTCGCCCATCGGAATCAATCCCAGCTTTCCACAGTGAAGAAAAAGACTGTAAACCCCACTGAGTTCAGAATGGTGCAAGGCCTGGAGGCCGCGAAAGAGGCTACGGTATTTGAAACCCCAACAGTGCTGAACCATCACACTCTGCTCTCAAGAGTCCCAGTCACCGCAACGGTATTCACGGTGATCAACCTGGCCAGTACCTTCTTCAGTGTTTCCCCTCCACCTGGAGGCCTGCTTTCACGCACCAGTGCAGTGCATATGGACAGTGTTGTCTCAAGGTGCTCAAAACAAGCCCTTCAAGTTTCACCAAGACAATGTCCTCCATCCTCGTCAACTGGATTGCAGAATATGCAAGAGTCACTCTTCTACAACATGTGGATGACTTTCTCTTTTGTGTGGTTGACATCGACACCTGCACAGTCTATTCCTTGTCTCTCCTACTCTACCTGGAAGAACAGCAACGCAAGGTCTGGAAGAACAAAGTCCAGTGATGCCAGAAGCAAGTTACATCCCTGGGACACTGTATTGCAGAACCTGGATCCCTGATGCCTCAGTCCTAATGCAGCCTCTGTGCGCTTGCATCAACGCAACCCCGCTCCTTCTATCAGACGCAGCCTTCAACCCATTCAGGAGATTGGAAGAACTCCACAGTCTCAGCGCCAATACCAGGCCTACCTGACTATGAAAAGTCTTTCCGTCTACCTGATGGAAGAAAGAAGGTCATGCTACTGGAGTCCTGGCACGGATTCACGGGGGAAAACAGAGACTTTTAGGCTGCCTCTCAGCCCGCTTGGATCCAGTTGGAAGAAGAGCACCCTCCTGCCTGATGGCAGTATCCGCAGCACACACCCTCCTGGACAAGGTTGCTGACATCACTCTTGGACAGCCACTGGAAACTCTCACTCCGCATGACATTTTGGCAATCTTCAATCAAGCTCAACCAACAGTAATCTCCCCACCGCCAGGCATCTTTGTGGCGCCTCTATTGCCTTTTTCTCATAATGTCACCGTCTTCAGACCTACAGTCCTCAGCCCGGCCACTCTACTCCCACTCCCAAGGGGGGATACTTGGATGGCTCCAGAAGAAGTTTCAACACAGGAAGTGCAGTGACCAGCAATCAAGAAATCCTGTGGTCCAGAAGTCTGTCACCTAGCCTGTCAGCCCAGGAAGCAGAATTGATAACGCTGACGAAGGCCTGCCAGATGGCAGAAGGCAAGACTGCAAACATCTACACGGACTACAGGTACTCGCATGGCATAGCACACGACTTTAGACCCATCTGGGCTACAAGGGACTTCATCACAGCAAACGGGACAACCGTGAAACATCATGGAGCCTTCAGGGACCTGCTGGGTGTACTCCAACTTCCAAAATGGTGGCAATTTGAAAAATCAAAAGTCCATGGAAAACTGAAAACAGAAGAGGCGTGAGGCAATAACATGGCGGACATGACAGCCAACGAAGCAGCCAAAGGAAGACAACATGGAGAAGTGGGAGAGGTCGTAGAGCCGGACGGCTACTACATGACGACTGAAGACAAGAAACCTGTAAGGTTCTTTGTCTCTGTTGACATGTTCCTTGAAACTCAGTTTTCCGTCGGCCATTTTGCTTTCTGTCTTTCTGCAGCTCTTGCCCTCAGTTAATATGGAGTTTCCAGTTTTCATGTTCCCGCCCTGATTCTTCCCTCTTGCTTCTTAAGCAGCCTCAGCTGAACAATCAGTGCTCCTGAATCAAGCCTCAGTCAGTCTGTGACCTGACTTCTGGAAACCTTGGACTTGTACTCCAGCTATTCCCTACTGAGGAACCTTGGAACACTTTTGGACTCTGGAAACCTGCTGTTTGGTGAATCCATGTTTGCAGAGGAATTACGGTACAGAGAAGAGATCCTGAACCTGCTTTGGAGATTTATTGTAGTGCTTGAAGTTACTCTGGCCTGCTGTGTCTCCTGTCGCTGTTCCTGCAAACTGTGTGAACTTTTCAGCATGCTTGTATGAAGTAATACAAGTCATTTCATATCAACCTGTGTCTCCTGTGTTTTCCTCGCACCCAAGCACAAGACGCTATAGGAACTGTACACTATACATGACAAGATTCAGGAGACAATGTTTAGTGTCTGCTGGGTCTGGGAAAGCCGTGTCTGCTGTGACTGTGGATATCAGATGTCCGTTTAATACCTTCTGTGATGACAGTGGTTGTGACTTCTCACAACCATTCCAGGTGAGCGCATTCCCTTAAAATTTTACTCTGGAGTGTTACCACAGGTAAACACTATTGTTTTTTTTTTTTTTCCTTTCCTCTTCTCCTTCCAGCACTTCTGCCTTAAAAGATCTGGAAGATGGAGGCCCGCATAAAGGAACTTTGCGGAGTGACTGATACAATCCTTTCAGATGTACAGACTTTAAAAACCCGTTTTGCAAGCCTACAGGACCTCACTAATCATAATTTGCAAGTGTTTGGACAGACTACCCAGGAATTGCGAGCCAGGATTGAGGCTCTAGAGGAACGAGCCCAGGCTCCTGCCATAACCCCAAGTTCTGGGATCCCCAAATTACCTCCTTTTCGTTTTGGCGGTGAACGTGAGAAATTCAGGGGATTTATTAATCAATGCAATTTATTTTTCTCTGCACATGCTTCACAATTTCCCACTGAACGATCCAAAGTGCTTACTATAATCATGTTGCTTACCAATAAGGCTTTGATGTGGGCAAACCCTCTGATTGAGACTGAGAATGATTGTTTGAATCACCTTGATGCTTTTATTTCAGCCATGGGGCAGGTGTTTGATGACCCAATCGAGGTGCAACAGCTGAAGCAGCCATGTTAACTTTGCGCCAAGGTAAGCGTTCAGTAGCCGAATATGCCCTGGATTTCAGGAGATGGGCTCTTGATACCACTTGGGACACTTCCGCTAAAAAATCTATTTTTCGGAAAGGGTTGTCTCCACTGATTAAGGATGAACTTGCTCGTGCCGACCTCCCACTGCGTTAGGTGACTTTATTAACTATTGTATCCGTATTGATGCTCGTCTGACTGAACGCAGACAAGAGAGATGGTTCGAAAATAATCACACAAACCTTTTACTACCTCCCTCCTCAGCTAAGGAACCTTTGAGTAGGATCATAAGGGAACCAGAGCCTGAACCCATGCAGGTGGACTCTTTACAAAGACGGGTTAGTGATGCACGCAAAGAACATCGTATAAAGGAAAATCTATGTTTCTACTGTGGTAAGTCAGGGCACTTCATTATAAACTGCCCCAGCCGTTCTCGTAAGACTACTGCAGCAGTCATTCACTGTGAGTGTTGCGAGAGGAGCTCTGTCATGTCCGAGCCTCAGGCTCCAGAGAGATCTGCTGCAAGAGATCTTGATTTCTCGGACTTAAACTCTGTTAGTTCTGGGGACGATGACGGTATAAACGCTGCAATTTTTCAAGTTTCCTCAGCGGTGTCCCAGCTGAGTTATAAAAGAAACAGTTCTCATTGCTTCCTTTCCATCAAACTCTGGGTTGACTCAGTCTGGGTGTCTAGCTCTGCTATGATCGACTCAGGAGCAGTGGAAATTTTATGGATATCTCCTTTGCTCTGAAACAGGGGATACGTTCAGTGAAGAAGGCTACTCCAGTACAGATGGAGACTGTGGATGGCTCTCTACTGACTTCTGGACCAGTGGATCAAGAAACAGAGCCTTTGAGGGTCCTTATGGGTAAAGATCATCAGGAGAAAATGTCTTTTTTGCTTATCTCTTCTCCCCACTTTCCCATTATTCTAGGGCTACCATGGCTGCAGGCGCAGAATCCTACGATTAACTGGGAGACCAAGGAATTACACTTTCCGGAGAAACAGATGAGTCAAGGAGTTTCAGCTTGCTCTGTTCCTAAAGGAACCATGTCAGTCCCTGAACTACCAGCTGTATACCAGGACTATGTGGATTTATGTGACAAGAAGAACGCTGATCAGCTTCCTCCTCACCGTCCATATGATTGTCCAATTGAATTATTGCCTGGAGCCGAGATACCTTTTGGTAAGATCTACCCCTAGCGGGGCCCGAGCTAAAAGCTTTGAAGGATTATATAGACGAAAATTTAGCCAAGGGCTTCATACTCCCCTCTTCATCTCCCGCAGGTGCACCCATCTTCTTTGTGAAGAAGAAAGATGGATCTCTGAGACCCTGCATAGACTATAGGGAACTCAATAAGGTTACTATTAGAAACCGTTATCCATTGCCTTTAATCCCTGAGTTGTTGGAGAGAGTGCGGCATGCCAAAATTTTCTCTAAACTGGATCTCCGTGGGGCCTATAACTTGGTCCGTATTAGACCTGGGGATGAATGGAAGACTGCTTTCAGGTCACGCTATGGACACTTTGAATATCTAGTTATGCCTTTTGGTCTGAGTACCGCCCCAGCCACTTTCCAACACTTCGTGAATGATATCTTCAGGGATCTCCTAGATACATTTGTGGTGATTTATCTGGATGATATTCTAATTTTTACTAACTCCACAGAGGAACATCATGGACATGTGAGAATGGTCTTAGAACGCCTAAGACAAAACCATCTCTACATCAAACTTGAAAAATGTGAATTCCATAGGACCGAAATTCAATTTCTGGGGTATGTACTATCTACGCAAGGGATTAGTATGGATGGAAGCAAGACCCAAGCCATCAAGGATTGGCCAATTCCTAGAAATGTGAAGGAGGTGTAGCGTTTCATCGGGTTTGCCAACTTCTATAGACGTTTCATTAAGAATTTTTCTGAGGTAGTGTCACCTATCACCCAACTTACCCGGAAACAGTCTAGGTTCTCCTGGACCCCGCAAGCTCAGGAAGCATTTTCCTGTTTAAAGGATAAATTTACCACCGCACCTATCTTAGTACATCCCAACCCCGAGCTTGCCTTCATAATAGAGGTGGATGCTGCAGACTGTGCCGTTGGAGCTATACTCTCTCAGAGAACAGGTGAGAAGAATGTCTTGCATCCCTGTGCCTTCTTTTCCCAGCAGTTGTCTTCGGCTGAGAGGAACTACGATGTGGGCAATAGAGAATTGTTGGCCATTATTGCCGCCTTCAAGGAATGGAGACACCTTCTTCAGGGAGCTGCACAGCAAATAGTCGTCCTGACAGACCATCGTAACCTTGAATTTATCAGGTCGGCTAAGTGCCTGACTCCTCGCCAGGCTCGCTGGAATCTTTTCCTAAACCAATTTAATTTTGTCATTTCTTATAGATCAGGATCGCGCAATGGAAAGGCTGATGCACTCTCTAGGATTCATTCAGCAGAGACATGTCCACTTACTCCTCCTAAGACTATTCTTCCTGACTCTAGATTCCTGGGAGTGATTCATAATCAAGACCTACTTAAGGACATCAAGGAAGCATACCATGCGGATTCTTTGTTGGCTCAACCCCCAAGGGACGTAAGTCTTGTCTTTAAGAATGGTGTGTGGATTCAGGGACAACGTCTGTATATACCTGAAACAGTCAGATTGAGAGTATTGCAACTCATCCACGATTCCAAGATAGCCGGGCATAGGGGAATTCTAAAGACACAAGAATTTCTTTCTCGTTTCTTTTGGTGGCCCACTTACAGGAAAGATGTCTTAAACTATGTCACTTCATGTGAAGTCTGTGCAAGATGCAAAACACCTCGCTCCTCACCAACTGGTCTGTTGCAACCTCTTCCCACCCCGTCCCGCCCGTGGGGATCCATTTCTATGGACTTCATTGTGGAGTTACCAACCTCTCAAGGGAAGAACACCATTCTAGTGGTGGTTGACCGTCTAACAAAGGCAGCTTATTTTATCCCTTGTGTCGGCTTACCCACTGCAAAACAGACATCAGACTTGATGATTAAGAATGTGTTTCGCTTACATGGAGTACCGGATGAGGTCATTTCGGATCGAGGGGTGCAATTCACTTCAAGGTTTTGGCAAAATTTCTGTGCAGCATTGGACATTAAAGTAAACCTTTCTTCTGCTTTTCATCCCAGACTAATGGACAGACAGAACGAACCAATCAGACCCTGGAGCAGTATCTCCGCTGTTTTATCTGCCACCTACAGGATGATTGGGTGGATCTACTTCCACTGGCTGAGTTCTCTTATAACAACTCTCAGAGCGCCTCCACTAAGCAGTCTCCTTTTTACTCCAATCTAGGTTATCATCCTAACATTCTTCCTCGATTTCCCATAGATACGCCCTTGCCGGCAGTGGCTGAAAGAATCACTTCTTTACAAAAGAATATGGATCTTCTAAAGGAAAATCTAGAATTGGCTCAGGAAAGGTACAAGAAAGCAGCAGATAAATTTCGTAAACCTGCACCAGCTTTCAAGGTAGGAGATTTGGTCTGGCTGTCAACCAGAAATCTTAAATTAAAGATTCCATCGTCTAAATTGGGACATAAGTACATTGGACCTTATAAGATCAATAAGATTATAAGTGCTGTTGCTTGTCGTCTTCAACTGCCCAGAACTATGAGAATCCACCCTGTCTTTCATGTATCCCTACTAAAGGCTGCAACAACCAATACGTTTCCTGGACGTTCTTCTCCTTGCCCTGACCCAGTGCTGGTCGATGGTCAGGAAGAATTTATGGTGGAAAGGATTCTAGATTCCAGGTTGTACAGAAATCAGTTGCAATATTTGATTAAATGGCAGGGCTACCCAGTGGAGGACAACTCATGGGAACCAGTCAATAATGTAAATGCTCCTCGCCTGCTCCGCCAGTTTCATCAGAGGTACCCTGACAAGCCTGGTCTGAGGTCATCCGGAGGTTGTCCCTAAGGGGGGAGTAATGTAAGGTTCTTTGTCTCTGTTGACATGTTCCTTGAAACTCAGTTTTCCGTCGGCCATTTTGCTTTCTGTCTTTCTGCAGCTCTTGCCCTCAGTTAATATGGAGTTTCCAGTTTTCATGTTCCCGCCCTGATTCTTCCCTCTTGCTTCTTAAGCAGCCTCAGCTGAACAATCAGTGCTCCTGAATCAAGCCTCAGTCAGTCTGTGACCTGACTTCTGGAAACCTTGGACTTGTACTCCAGCTATTCCCTACTGAGGAACCTTGGAACACTTTTGGACTCTGGAAACCTGCTGTTTGGTGAATCCATGTTTGCAGAGGAATTACGGTACAGAGAAGAGATCCTGAACCTGCTTTGGAGATTTATTGTAGTGCTTGAAGTTACTCTGGCCTGCTGTGTCTCCTGTCGCTGTTCCTGCAAACTGTGTGAACTTTTCAGCATGCTTGTAGGAAGTAATACAAGTCATTTCATATCAACCTGTGTCTCCTGTGTTTTCCTCGCACCCAAGCACAAGACGCTATAGGAACTGTACACTATACATGACAAAACCTGACAAAAAGACGTCCTGGAATCTGCTCAAGAAGTTACAAGACCAAGCTCCAAAAGGAGAAAAAGAGCTGAATGGGAAAAAAGCAACACGTGAAGAAGGAAGGCTATCAATAATAGACTTCAAACTCTGCCTACCACAAAGTATGCACCCTATGGTGGTCCAATGGGTACATGGACCCACATCCACATATCAAAGACACAGATGAATGATCTGATTGGTGCTTACTGTTTCGCTTCAGGGATCTCCACCCTAACAGCCAAATTCACTAGCAGCTGTCCGACCTGCGGCAAATGCAAGCCTGGACGTATGGAAGAAAGTCCCCCTCACCTCATCTGGAAAGACCACTCTAACAGCTTCAAAGGATCCAGATAGACCACATCCAGATATCGCCAAGTGAAGAATTCAAATATGCCATTGTGGTCAAAAGAAGTATTTTCAAGATGAACAGAAGCCTTCCAAGTCAGCAAAGACTACTGCAACGAAGCTACTTTCGGAAAATAGTGTGCAGATACGGGGCTCCAGAAATGATAGAAAGTGATCAGGGACCCGCATTCACAGCAAATCTGACACACGAGACCCGATTAGCAGTAGGGTCAGACCTAGGCCTACACACTCCTTACCACCCCCAGAGCAGCAGGAAGGTAGAAAAAACTGAACGAAACACTTAAGAATAGAATGCTGAAAAATTGCCCAAGAGACACGCAAACCATGGCATGACACACTCCTAATTGCACTGTTTAGCGTAAGGCACACTCCCAGAGACCCAGAAAAGCTGTTTCGTGCCTGCATCTTCTGCTAACAGATAAGACATTTTCTTCTTTTAGTTTTTTGGTGCTTGCAGTTTAGTTCAGCCACTGTTGTTTGTTCATTTGCCTTTTCCAGTTTTTTTCAGTGGTTGCTGTTTAGTTTTTGTTACACCAGAGAACTAATTTAGGTGGTAGAAGTCGTGTGATCTCAGGTGTTTTTGTAATTAGTAGAGTTGGTACTTTTCAGGTTTTTTTGGGGTTGCAGTAAGTGCCTTTCCTATCCTTTTCTATCTAGGAAGTTTGGGCCCCAACGTTTGCTCATACTATTTTCTGTCTGTGTCTGTATTTCCTCTTGTCTAACCGCCATTACATGTTTGGGGGCTTCCTATGTTCTTTGGGGATCTGCTCCGGGGCAGATAGCTTTCCTTTTTCTATCTTTAGGTGTAGTTAGCTTCTCAGGCTGTGACGAGGCATCTAGGACCAACGTAGGAACGCTCCACGGCTGCCTTTAGTTGTGGTGGTTAGTCAGGGTACTGCAATCCCATAGGTTCCAACCTCTCTGGTGTATTGCCTTTTTTTGCCTGCTCTCCTCAGCTACCAAATCATAACACTTATGTAATTGAATTGGTCAAAAACTAATGTCCATTCTCGAGTTTTTCTCTTCACTGCCAGATTTGATGATCCTGTCCAAGAGCCCCAGATGACACCAACCTCTGTGTAACTAGAGGGAAAGCCTGTTTGGATCCACGTATCGCATTGCAAGGAAGCTCCCGTACCAGGAGAGACACCTAAGCCATGAAGGATGTCGTGGATGCTCTGACTGACCAGACAGATGACCTACTTGATGAGTTCAAGGCCAGAGACCAAGTTAAAGCAGGATTTGAGTCACTATTGCCACTAGTAACTATAAACAAAAATGTTGATTGGATAAATTACATCTATTATAACCAGCAGAGATTCGTTAACTTCACCATAGATGCTGTAAAAGGTTTGGCAGCACAGTTAGGCCCCACTTCCATTATGGCATTCCAGAATAGAATGGCTTTGGAAATGATTCTAGCTGAGAAAGGAGGTGTTTGCAAAATGATCAAAGACAACCTGTTGCACCTACATCCCAGACAACACTGGCCCAAATGGTAAAGTCACAATGGCAATACAGAAACTTACTGAGTTATCAGAGGAACTGAAACAGAACTCAGGTGTCACTGACCCATGGGATCGATACTTTGGGTGGATGAGTGGGTGGCAGCCATTATGGGGGTTTCATTTTTGCATTAATTACTGGTTGCTGTGTTATTCCTTGTATCCGTAGGATAATGGAAAAACCTGTTCAGGAGACAACCAATTTGATGCCACTCACCATCTTGGATCTCGCACCAGTCCGGATGGAACTGCCTGGCTTGACCAGATCTCCGAACTACCTCCAGACTGAGAATACACATCCTTGATGAAACATCCTATCAACTATGAGATTATGATTGCAAACACAAACCCCCGACAGGGACAGTCCTCCTGACCGCCCATTTGCGAAAAGTCTGTATTCGGTGGGGGAGACATGCGCTAGGCATATTCTCAACCCGCCGGCAGCACAAAAGAGTTGCAGCGCTTTGGGCCAGGAGCAGGTTTTTAGGGCAAGTGGTATCTAAGGGGGGACTGTCATGGAAATATATATGTATTCCATATATTCAAAGTATATTCACATATATGTATTCACAGTTCACAGTTAGATAGATCTCACTTGCTAAAAAAAACCCTGTGCTCACATATTTCTAGGCCAGCTATAATCAGTCGTTTTAAAGAAATCTGGCCTTCATAAGGCCTTCATAAGGAACAAGTACATGAAGTCTTATTGGATATCTGTTGTTTACCTTATAGTTATGCAAGACAACTAGGTCACAAGAATATAAAACAATAATTCTGCAACTTCAGCTCTTTTGCCATGATTATAATTATCATATTTACACTAGAACAGCCAATAATCTAGCAGCTTTTAATTGTATGTTAATTGACTAACCAGCCCCTTTTTGTAAACGTATAAAACCTTGAATGAATAATAAATGTATGTCTTTGGCGAACTGTTATACTGACACTTGCGTTGTGGACAGTTTTCATTTCGTTCTGAGCGCTCAAAGAAGACATAATATAGAGATTTGGACATGGCAAGCAGCAAACACTGAAGGATATTTTTATCCTAATTAAATTTCCATATCACCGGTTGTGGAACCTAGGATCCCCATGCCAGATTTGTTTTTGGGGTATCGAGCTAAATTTCTGAATTTCAAAAATAACTGTAACTTGTTTTTTGTCTTAAAACCTAAATCCTCAGGGTACGCAGCACAGCAGGTTCAAATTGTCATCTCTATCCTGCGCGGCGATCCTCAGGATTGGGCTTTTTCCCTGACACCTGGGGACACTGTTTTGAGTAATGTTGATGCATTTTTTCAGGCTCTGGGGTTATTGTACGATGAACCTAATGTCACTGATCAAGCTGAAAAAACCTTGTTGGCATTAAATCATGGGCTTGAGGACGCTGAAGTGTACTGTCAGAAATTCCGAAAGTGGGCAGTTCTGACCAAATGGAATGATGATGCATTGGCAGCCCTTTTTCGGAAGGGTCTGTCAGAGAATGTAAAAGATGTTATGGTGGGTTTCCCTGCTCCCTCTGGTCTCAATGATTCTATGTCATTGGCGATTCAAATTGACAGACGTTTGCGTGAGCGTAGAGGTATGCGTGGAATGGTATTGCCTTGTGAACCAGCTTCTGAACTCATACAGTGTGATAGAGTGGCTTCTGGGGCACAGCGTCATGAGTTTCGAAAACGCAGTGGGCTTATGTTTCTACTGTGGTGATGCCTTCATGCTATTTCAGTCAGCCCTAAGCAGGGAAGACGATTTGCACCCTCAGTTGTCTTGGGTAGTGTTCAGACTAAATTTCTGTTGACTGTTAACCTGATTTGTTCCCTGTCTACATTTTCTGCTCAGGCTTTTGTTGATTCGGGAGCAGCTATTAACCTGATGGATTTTGATTTTGCTAAACGTTGTGGGTTTCCCTTGATACCCCTACGGAAGTCTATTCCCCTACTGGGGATTGTATCTACCCCTTTGGCTGAGAATAAACCCCAGTTCTCTACTCAGGTGATAATGAGGGTTGAACCTGATCATCAGGAGAGTTGCAAATTTTTGGTGCTGTATAATCTGCATGACATTATTGTACTAGGTTTCCCTTGGTTGCAGTCTCATAATCCTGTTTTGGATTGGAAATCTGTGTCTGTAACCAGTTGGGGCTGCCAATGTGTTAATGCCAACACTCCTGTTTTTTCTGCCTCTCCCCAGGCTCAAGATGTGCCTGACTTTTTGACTGATTTTTCTGATGTGTTTAGCGAAAGTAAATCTGCATCCTTGCCCCCCATAGGAGCTATGACTGCGCTATTGAATTAGTGCCTGGTAGTAAATTCCCTAAAGGTCACCTTTTTAACTTGTCTGTACCTGAACATGACGCTATGCGGTCTTATATCAAGGAGTCATTGGAGAAGAGTCATATCAGACCATCCTCTTCACCCTTGGGTGCCGGTTTTTTCTTTGTGGCCAAAAACGATGGTTCATTAACGACGTGTATTGATTATCGTCTCTTGAACAATATCACTGTGAAATATCAATATCCGTTACCCTTGATTTCTGACCTGTTTTCCAGGGTGAAAAATGCTACTTGGTTTACCAAGCTTGACCTCAGGGGGGCGTATAACCTTATTCGCATTAAACACGGAGATGAATGGAAGATGGCGTTTAATTCCCCAGAGGGGCATTTTGAGTACCTAGTGATGCCCTTTGGGCTCACTAATGCTCCTTCCGTCTTCCAGTCCTTCATGAATGACATTTTCAGGGATTTTGTGGATAAATTTCTGATTGTTTATTTGGATGATATCTTGATTTTTTCCAATGACTGGGACTCTCAAGTGAAACATGTTCGGACAGTGTTCCAGATTTTGAGAGAGAATGCTCTGTATGTGAAGGGATCAAAGTGTCTTTTTGGCGTACAGAGGATCTCATTTCTGAGATTCATTTTGTCTCCATCTGTTATGGAAATGGACCCGGTCAAGGTTCAGGCCATCTGTGATTGGGTCCAACCTACTTCATTAAAGGCTCTTCAGAGATTCTTGGGTTTTGCCAATTTTTATCGCAAATTTATTGGTAATTTCTCTGTTATTGTTAAACCATTGACCGATTTGACCAAAAAGGGTTCTGATGTGGTGAATTGGCCTCCAGAGGCAGTCTCTGCGTTTCAGGAACTTAAACAGAGATTCACTTCTGCTCCTGTTCTACGGCAGCCTGATGTTTCTCTGCCATTTCAGGTGGAGGTTGATGACTCTGAAATTGGGGCAGATGCCGTTTTGTCCCAAAGAGATCCTGAGACCTCTAAAAGTAACCCTTGTGCTTTTTTCTCTCGAAAATTTTCTCCAACTGAACGTAATTATGACGTGGGTAGTGTTGAGCGATACTGCTCGATATCTAAAAATATCGTATCGAAATGGTATCGCCGATATCACTAAATATCGTCGATATCCGATTCCGATACCGGAAGTCCAATGTAAGTCTATGGGAACAAAATATCGCAACAAAAAAAAACCCTTTCTTTCGTTGCAAACACAAAATATACACACATAGAATACATATATATATATATATATACATGTCATTGTGACATATATATATATACATATATTTATAGTTTATACACTTCTACATAGTAAAATAGACTCTGATTCAATTGCCGGGTAAAGCCGTGACATACCCCATAGAAGTCGACGGGCTCGGTGCCGAGTACCCCCAAAACCTCTGGCTCTCTGCGACTCAACTTGGGCGTCACAAACAGGATTCTGTAGCTCGCTATAAGCGAGTCCTGTGTGCCTGAATTGAACTGGTTTTGTGCTTGAGAATTGCTAAAATCATCAGAGAATGTATTTGCCATTTTTCAGCCATATCTGCGTCACGACGAGGCACTGGTGAAGAAGAAGGGCGTGCTCTTCGTGGGTGTACACTCATTCAGTGACGCGAAAACGATGGCTCTAAATGTTACTGCAATGTAAGATCGTGCCCCACAGCTCTTCAGTTCCGCCTCCTCATCCTCCTCAGTGTGCGGAAACTAACACGAAGGTCCCGCCTCCCTACAAAGAGGGGGCCCTCTCCTGATGCTAATGACACATGTGACTTGGCAGAGATGGCTAATGGACACGAGCAGAAGTGTGAAGGGATGGAGCAGTCAGACTCAGAGCTCTCCCCCCACGGAAGCGACCCGATCTCCACGGAACCACCGTTGGGCACCCGGCCTGGAAACCCTCCTACGCTGCAAGAAGCGGAGGATACCCTAAGAGGCCTGGCCCGGCACCGGGAGGAGGTCGCCAGGATGGAAGCCAGCTGGCGTTCCCTAAAAATAAACTTGGAGCGGCGCCAATCCCTCTTACCTGAAGTGCCTGTACCGGAAGGTGAGGCACCCGTTCTAGTGAGAGGAGCCTTGCATGTGATCCGGTTGACGTTGTCGCAGTGGAGGCACCCGTTCCTGCAAAAAACTCTGCACCGGCAGCACCCCAGATCCCGCTGTCTGCCCCCGTCGCTGAGACAGAAGAAGCGACACCCGTCCTCATGGAGGAGGCCGCGCAGGCACCAGAGGTCTACCTGCCTGTACCGGAGCCCCGACTGTCATCTGTTCCAGAGCCGGCTGCTTCCTCCGCAGGTGAGCGCCGCCAGGACTGGGGGGCGCCAGGAGAGCTGCCGCAAACCGGACACTGTAAGCTGGCATTTGATGGTGGAGACATGGAGCAGCTGGTGGAGGAGAATTACAACCGGCGTCAGGAGGAAGAGTGGAGACGTTGGGAGCGGGAAGCATAGCGACAAAGGGAGCAGCGAGAATCCCAAAAGCTTCGCTAACGTCAGCTGGAGAAGGACCGGGCAGAGAAGGACCGGATGAGAAAAGATAAAGGAACCCTGTGGGAGCCGCGGCGTAAGGGTGCAGTACGGAGCTTTAAAATGAAAGGTGGTTGGGGCTTCATCCAGGAGCCTGGACTTTATTTAGAAGTTTTTGTGAACCGGCGGGACGTGGAGGCTCACCTCCCAGAAGGACACCCGGGGAGGGACCTGTTGCCAGGAGACTTGGTGACTTACACCCAACACTGGGGTTACAATGGATGGTACGCCCTAAATGTTACCAGGTGCGATCCCTACTCCCCAGAGTGTCAGGAACCTGTGAGACCCTCGGAGCCTTCAGCCTCCCACATCCAGGACTCTGCAAAAGTGCCCACCCCACGCCGTAAATCTCCCCAGCCTCCCTCAGTGGTCTCCTCAGCAGCCCCAGCTATGGACATGATAAGTATAGCTGGCCCGTACCCGGCGCCTGTTAGGCCCCCTGGGGTTCGTTCAGTCCGGGACATAGGGTTCCAGACCCGGAGGGAGATGAAAGAGGTGGCCACACAGACCCAGATAGCGGGTCACAACTTGACTGTACAGGCCACATGACGTCATCAGGTCCTGGTGGTCCTTGGTGCCTCGGATGTTTGGCAAGCATCAGAAGAGTACCAGGTGGTACCTGGAACACTCCTGCCAAAGAATTATAAATAACCCGGACAGGGTCCCTGTATGTAAATAGTTAACTTGTTGATGTACCCGGACGGGTGAATGTTCATAAAAAAGTTTTTTAATTTAATAAAAAAAAAAAAAAACACAGTTTTCATTACTTTTATTACAGTCTCATCCTGCGACGCCATCGATCTCCTGTAAAAAAAATTTAAAAAAAAAAAAAAAAGTATACCACCTGACCGACGCAGTCCATAGTAACGAGTGTCCCACGACGATCCAGCTCTGCTACATCAGAATGACAGGCAGAGCCTGTCATCCCGCGCAGCACAGCTGATTACCTGCTTCCCCGGCGGTGACATCATCGGACTGGTTTACGGCCGGGATTACCCTGCAGTCACTGCAGTTATCACGGAAAACTGCATGTGACCGCCAGGGAGAAGATTATGGCGGCCATCAAGCAGTCCAGGACGTGACCGCCGGAGATCTTCTGCCAGGTAAGTGCCGCTGACTCCTGACAGACCCGACCGACGGACACTCACAGTGACAGTGACAAATCCGATTCCGGTATTCGATAAGACGAAAATATCGAAACGAATTATCGAAAGGCCGATAGAGCTAATATCGGCCGATACCCGATATTTGCAGTATCGTATCGCTCAACACTAGACGTGGGTAATCGGGAGTTATTGGCCATGAAGTGGGCTTTTGAAGAGTGGAGACATTGGCTGGAGGGAGCCAAACATCAGGTGGTGGTCCTCACGGACCATAAGAATCTGGTTTATCTGGAATCAGCCAAGCGACTTAATCCTAGACAGGCCAGGTGGGCCTTGTTTTTCACACTTTTTAATTTTGTGGTTTTCTTTCTTCCTGGCACTAAGAATGTTAAGGCGGATGCCCTCTCGAGGAGTTTCCTTGCGGACTCTCCTGAGTTATCTGATCCTGCTGTTATTTTGAAAGAGGGTGTAGTTCTTTTTGTCATCTCGCCCCAATTTAAGACTGGCTCTGGAGGGGTGTCAGGAGGATAAACCCGAGCGCTGCCCTGTTGGGAAATTGTTTGTCCCAGACCAGTGGAAGAAGAGTGTGATGTCTGAGATTCATTGTTCCGCGTTGGCCGGTCATCCCGGAATTTTTGGTACCAGAGACTTGGTGAGTCGGTCTTTTTGGTGGCCTACTTTCTCTCGTGACCTCAAGGAGTTTGTGCAGTCCTGTGGGACTTGCTCTCGCTCCAAGCCTTGCTCTCGCTCTAGTGGTTTGTTGATGCCATTGCCTGTGCCCAAGAGAACATGGACCCATATCTCTATGGATTTTATTTCCAACCTCCCTGTTTCTCAGAGAATGACCGTTATCTGGGTGATTTGTGATAGGTTTTCCAAGATGATACATCTTGTGCCATTACCTAAGTTGCCTTCCTCCTCCGAATTGGTGCCTTTGTTCCTCAGCACGTGGTTCGGTTACACGGCATTGCTGAGAACATTGTGTCTGACAGAGGAGTCCAGTTTGTTTCCAGATTTTGGAGGACTTTTTGTTCTAAACTGGGTGTTCAATTGTCTTTCTCCTCTGCTTTTCATCCTCAGACCAGAGGAGGAAGGCAACTTAGGTAATGGCACAAGATGTATCATCTTGGAAAACCTATCACAAATTACCCAGATGGTGGTCATTCTCTGAGAAACAGGAAGGTCGGAAATGAAATCCATAGAGATATGGGTCCATGGTCTCTTGGGCACAGGCAATGGCATCAACAAACCACTAGAGCGAGAGCAAGGCTTGGAGCGAGAGCAAGTCCCGCAGGACTGCACAAATTCCCTGACATCATGAGACAAGGTAGGCCACCAAAAGGACCGACTAACCAAGTCTCTGGTACCAAAAATTCCGGGATGCCCAGCCAATGCGGAACAATGAATCTCAGACATCACACTCTTTTTCCACTGATCCGGGACAAACAATTTTCCAACCGGGCAGTGCTCGGGCCTATCCTCCTGACACCCCTCCAGAGGAAGTCTCAAATTGGGCGAGATGGCGGAAAGAACTACACCCTCTTTCAAAATAACAGAAGGATCAGATAACTCAGGAGAGTCCACAAGGAAGCTCCTCGAGAGGGCAGGAAGAAAGGAAACCACAAAATTAAAACGAGTGAAAAACAAGGCCCACCTGGCCTGTCTAGGATTGAGTCGCTTGGCAGATTCCAGATAGACCAGATTCTTATGGTCCGTAAGGACCACCACCTGATGTTTGGCTCCCTCCAGCCAATGTCTCCACTCTTCAAAAGCCCACTTCATGGCCAATAACTCCCAATTACCCACGTCATAATTACGTTCAGTAGGAGAAAATTTTCGAGAGAAAAAGGCACAAGGGTTACTTTTAGAGGTCTCTGGATCTTTTTGGGACAAAACGGCACCTGCCCCAATTTCAGAGGCATCAACCTCCACCTGAAATGGCAGAGAAACATCAGGCTGCCGTAGAACAGGAGCAGAAGTGAATCTCTGCTTAAGTTCCTGAAATGCAGAGACTGCCTCAGGAGGCCAATTCACCACATCAGAACCCTTTCTGGTCAAATCAGTCAATGGTTTAACAATAACCGAGAAATTACCAATAAATTTACGATAAAAATTGGCAAAACCCAAAAATCTCTGAAGAGCCTTTAATGAAGTAGGTTGGACACAATCACAGATGGCCTGAACCTTGACCGGGTCCATTTCAATAACAGATGGGGACAAAATGAATCCCAGAAATGAGATCCTCTGTACGCCAAAAAGACACTTTGATCCCTTCACATACAGAGCATTCTCTCTCAAAATCTGGAATACAGTTCGAACATGTTTCACATGAGAGTCCCAGTCATTAGAAAAAATCAAGATATCATCCAAATAAACAATCAGAAATTTGTCCACAAAATCCCTGAAAATGTCATTCATGAAGGACTGGAAAACGGAAGGAGCATTAGTGAGCCCAAAGGGCATCACCAGGTACTCAAAATGCCCTTCAGGGGTATTGAATGCCGTCTTCCATTCATCCCCGTGCTTAATGCAAATAAGGTTATACGCCCCCCCAGAGGTCAAGCTTGGTAAACCAAGTAGCGTTTTTCACCCTGGAAAACAGGTCAGAAATCAAGGGTGACGGGTATTGATATTTCACAGTAATATTGTTCAAGAGACGATAATCAATACACGGCCTTAAAGAACCATCCTTTTTGGCCACAAAGAAAAAACCCGCACCTAAGGGTGAAGAGGATGGTCTGATATGACCCTTCTCCAATGATTCCTTGATATAAGACCGCATAGCGTCATGTTTAGGTACAGACAAGTTAAAAAGGCGACCTTTAGGGAATTTACTACCCGGCACTAATTCAATAGCGCAGTCATAGCTCCTATGGGGAGGCAAGGATGCAGATTTACTTTCGCTAAACACATCAGAAAAATCAATCAAAAAGTCAGGAACATCCTGAGCCTGGGGGGAGGCAGAAAAAACAGGAGTGTTAGTATTAACACATTGGCAGCCCCAACTGGTTACAGACACAGATTTCCAATCCAAAACAGGATTATGAGACTGTAACCAAGGAAAACCCAGCACGATAATGTCATGCAGATTATACAGAACCAAAAATTTGCAGCACTCCTGGTGATCAGGTTCAACCCTCATTATCACCTGAGTAGAAAACTGGGGTTTATTCTCAGCCAAAGGGGTAGAATCGATCCCCAGTAGGCTAATAGACTTCTGTAGGGGTATCAAGGAAAATCCACAACGTTTAGCAAAATCATAATCCATCAGATTAATAGCTGCTCCAGAATCAACGAAAGCCTGAGCAGAAAATGAGGACAGAGAGCATATAAGAGTGACAGTTAATAAAAACGTAGTCTGAACACTACCCAAGACAACTGAGCGTGCAAAACGTCTTCCCCGCTTAGGGCAGACTGAAATAGCATGAGAGGCATCACCACAGTAGAAACATAACCCATTGCGCTTTCGAAACTCATGACGCTGTGCCCCAGACACCACTCTATCACACTGCATGGGTTCAGAAGCTGGTTCACAAGGCAATACCATTCCACGCATACTTCTCCGCTCACGCAAACGTCTGTCAATTTGAATCGCTAATGACATAGAATCATTGAGACCAGAGGGGACAGGGAATCCCACCATAACATAATTTACATTATCTGACAGACCCTTCCGGAAAAGGGCTGCCAAAGCGTTGTCATTCCATTTGGTCAGGACTGCCCACCTACGGAATCTCTGACAGTATAACTCAGCGTCATCAAGCCCCTGATTTAATGCCAACAAGGCTTTTTGAGCTTGATCAGTGACATTAGGCTCATCGTACAACAACCCCAAGGCCCGAAAAAATGCATCAACATCAATCAAAACAGGATCCCCAGGTATCAGGGAAAAAGCCCAATCCTGAGGATCGCCGCGCAGGAGAGAGATGATAATTTGAACCTGCTGCGCTGCGTTCCCTGAGGACTTAGATTTTAAGGCAAAAAACAATTTACAATTATTTTTGAAATTCTGAAACTTAGCTCGATCCCCTAAAAACAAATCTGGCATGGGAATCCTAGGTTCCACAAAGGCAACCGCAAGATAGATAGCAATACTCCGAACCTCAGTGGCAAGCTGATCCACACGGCCAGACAACTGTGCAAACTCCATTGAGAGAAAAGATCCTCCCCAGCACCCAGAGATACAGAGGGAAAAAAAAAAATGCAACAAACAGAAAAATATTTCTGACAACTCTGACAACCTTTTTTCTTTCACAATATTTTTTCCCTTCTGTGAGTACCATACAATTTTCAATTTTTGGGCCGGTGATACTGTTATGTTTCGGTAGCTGAGGAGTGCAGGTAAAAAAGGCAGTACACCAGAGCAGTTGGAATCTATGAGATTGCAGTACCCTGACTAACCACCACAACTAGAGGCAGCCGTGGAGCGTTCCTACGTTGGTACTAGACGCCTCGTCACAGCCTGAGAAACTAACTACACCTAAAGATAGAAATAGGAAAGCTATCTGCCCCGGAGCAGAACCCCAAAGATAATAGAAAGCCCCCAAACATGTAATGGCGGTTAGACAAGATGAAATACTGACACAGAAAGAAAATAGTATGAGCAAACGCTGGGGCCCAAACTAACTAAATAGAAAAGGATAGGAAGGGTACTTACTGCAATCCCAGAAAACCCTGAAAGGCACCAACTCTACTAATTTCAAAAACACCTGAGATCACACGACCTCTTCCACCTAAATTAGTTCTCTGGTGTAACAAAATCAAAACAGCAGCCACTGAAAAAACTGGAAAAAGCAAATGTACAAACATCAGTGGCTGAACAAAACTGAGAGGGCAGAAGCCCCCGGAGGGGACCCTGAAGGCCCCCACAGAAGTGCAGGACAAAATGCAAAAACACAGCACAAACACAAAAGAAGAAAATGTCTTATCTGATAGCAGGAGATGCAGACACGACACAGCAGGCTACAAGGGAAACTGGAATAAAGGATTCAGACCAGAACAATTGATCACCGGCAACCCTGATGGGAAGGTGACTCCCTTATATAAGACCAGTCAGTAACACCTGATTCCCAGTCCTCACAATCTTCACTGGACAGACTAGCACCGCTTGTAACCACCAGAGGGAGCCTCTGCTCAGAACTCATCTCAAACCCATTCACAACATTTCACCCTCGATTTTCTTCGGGACAGACGGAGGCTTCTGTCTGTCCGGGTTTTGACTCTGTTGTGGAGCGTATGCAGCAGATTTGGGACCAGGTAGTGGAGAGGTTGTCCCTCTCTCAGGAGAAGGCCCAGCGGTTTGCCAATCGGCATAGGACTGATGGTCCTCGGTTTAAAGTGGGGGACATGGTATTGTTGTCCTCAAGAAATATCCCTATGAGAGTTGCATCTCCTAAGTTTAAGCCTAGGTTCATTGGACCTTATAAGATCATGGAGATTCTTAATCCTGTTTCCTTTCTTTTACTTCTTCCAGGGACATTTAAGATCCATAACGTGTTCCACAAGTCCTTATTGAAGAGGTTTGTCGAGCCAGTGGTTCCTATGGCTGTGCCCCCTGACCCTGTTTTGGTTGAGGGCAATCTGGAGTATGTGGTTGAGAAAATATTGGATTCTCATTTTTCTAGACGGAAACTCCAGTATTTGGTTAAGTGGAGAGGTTATGGTCAGGAGGACAATTCTTGGGTGTTTGCTTCGGACATCCATGCTAGGAGATGATCCGTGCGTATCACAGAGCTCATCCTGACCGACCTGGTTGCACAAATGAGGGTTCGTTGACCCATCCTCAGGGGGATACTGTTATGAACATTTTAGAAATGAATTCTGAGCAGAAGCTCCCTCTGGTGTTTACAAACAGTACTGAGCC